>JABAKD010000023.1:731342-1350979 GCA_012845835.1 Undaria pinnatifida
TCCCGTCCGCCCCCCTCCTTTTGCCCCTCGATCCCGCTTGTTCAAACACCCCACCTAAAATCAAAATCTGCCTGAATTTTGTAAACACTACCAGCCAGCTGATATCACCTCATTATCTTTCTATCCATCGATACCGTAGCTCCAATTCATCCCCCCCACCCCCCCCACCCCCCCCTTTTTTTTTCCTGCCATTTTCTTCAAACGCCCCACCTACAACCGAAATTGGCCAGAGTAATAAACACTTCTACGCAATTGATATCACGTCATTATCTTTCTAGCCATCCATGACGTAGCTTTCACCCCCCCCCCCCCCCCCCCCCCCAGACGCCCCCTCCTTCCCCACCACCCGCACCATCGCCTAGGCCTAGTACCACGCGTATAGCAACCCGCTACATCTATGCGACCTAACGATGTTGGTTAAAAACAACTTTCTGCACAACCCCCCATCCAACGCTCCGCACTCTCCTCACCGGTTGAACGGCCTACAGGGGAGGATGTATAATTTCCACGCACAGATTGAGCTGCCCCGCTCGTCCCGCCCCCCCCCCCCCCCCCCCTCTTGATCAAACCCAGGCCCTAACGTCCTTAAAAGCTCCGCCCTCCCCTTAACGGTTATTCGCCTTACAGGATTCACTTGATAAACTGATGAATTTCCTTCCACAGCTGTCAGATTTTGTCCTCCCTCAAAAACGGGTTTTATAGTTTCCGCGAACAGACTGACTAATATCTCCCTGTTGACCCTGATAGCTACACTGTAGTTGCAAGGGGAGTCGCCGACCTATATCCTTAATGAGGACACACAACTCGTAATACGCGCGATCGGAGTATCACACACAGCTTGCAAAGATGAGTTTCGGCAAAATCTTCGATCTCACAGCTGGGATGTATTTCCAATTTTATAATATACTTATAGTATACTATAATGTAGTCTACTATAATATTCTTCCACCCCAGTGACTGGAGCCCGTCCTATCTCAACAATGATCATTGTTGAGCTAATAATAACTCTAGAACATATACAAAATATCAGGGTACGTTTACGTAGGCCTCTTTTTGGGCGTGATCGCGTACTGCTTTATATATTGTGCGACAGAGATAACCTCTAGCCGCACGGGCTTCAACCATGCCTGTTCGTGAAACATCGACAGAAATTCGCACGTGTGCCATAGATCGACCGGTCGACTCGCATGTAGAAACTGGCTTCAAGGTTTCGTACTGCATTAGTGTTGCTTCTATTCTGTCGCTTGAGTGGGGCCGGTTGCCTGCTATAGTGTCTGTGAAACGATCGGAACCGTTGGGAACAACGAGAAGCGGCAGTATGCGGACAAGCGCCTGTTGCCACTATAGACCCAGTGTTTTCGGTCTAGCATGTACCGGGGCACTCTAGCGGGATCCTAACGTTCTTGGGCTATAGCCCCCCATGCCCTTGGATCCCAATAAGGGTACATCATGGCCTCGGAAAAACCTGTTAACCCGATTGATGGGGATCCTGAACTGAGACTCCTCAGGTGAATACCCCAAACACGTCCGAGATTTGCCATGACCATTCCGCTTTACACTGGGCCGCGGTAGTGCAGTGTGCACGGGTAGCCCCTATCTCACCAGGCTTCCCACCAGATGATGCTCATGTTTGTCCAACCATTCGTCTTCTATTCCTTAGGCGGCCGGGGGGTGGGCAGGCCCCGGAAGACCCGACTTGGACGGAGGAGATGACACTTCCAAGCTGTTCATCGCCGAGGGAGCAGAGGCGGGGAGCTTCACCGTGTCCGGTAACTTCGAGAGAGACGACGAGGCCGCCCTTCCCGCCTCCACCGCGCTCTACCTCTACATCTACAACGAAGATGACGAGAGCGACTTCGTGCGCGGCCAGGGCGTGATAGACGCCACCACGGGCGACTTCACCGCCACCTTTTCGGATCTCGACATTGGCTACAGCCTTGCCCTCCTTAGCTTCGTCGTCCTCGACCCCGCCGATAACGCGGAAGAATCTGTGAAGTACACGGTTTTCACCCTTGATGCCGTGAACGAGGGCTGCAGCGACTCTCTCCGGGTTTTGTTGGAGTGGGACGGGAACGACGACCTCGGCCTGGTGGTGACCGAACCTAGCGGGGACGAGGTGTCCTACTCCAACGAAGTCACGGTGGGTTTGAGACACACGCTGCGATCGGTTATATATATATCCCTTATTTCTGAGGCTGATGCGTGCTACGATATAGGTGCAATCTTTTGTGTTATTTTTTTTTCTGAGCGACGGGAGGCTACTCAGCCCAAACTCGCCGGTATTTGGTTCTTTTCTTAGCGATAATAGTCCTCGAATTCTTCGGCCCCATAGGACTTTTCATTCGAGTAGCACTTGTAACTTTTATTCGTTTTTCGGGACAGGTATGCAGCTCAATTCAGAGCCCCCAGAAAAACAACGGTGCACCTACCTATAGTTTAGCAGGCGTCAGCTCCTCCCGCGTAAAGCTCTACGCGTCTCTCCACAAGAGAATCATGCTACGGCATTTGTGCGTCCTTTTTTTCTCTGAGGCTGCTAATTTCAGGATACATATTTTGATGAAAACATAGAGTTCAACCCGATGGGCAATCCGATGGTCTATAAATATAGATCAGTAGTAGAGAGGCACCAAATGAAGAAAAACGTCGAAATAAGAATGAAATTACGACGATTTTGAGTTAAGGAGCACTGTCATTCAGAGAACGTTTTAGCGAAACAGTGATACCTCTGTCGTACCACGTGTGTGTGAAAAAAAATCTGATTTCGGAAGAAAGAAACGCACCACCCATGTGTGCTACGATAAAGATGCACCGCTTTTTTCCCTGGGGTTCCTCAATTTCGGAGGTTAAGACACGATAAACATGTCCTTCTTAACTCTTCTCAATCCAAAAACTGTTTTGAACAGAGAAAAAAAAAAAAACACTGCCGGGTGAAAAATCCCATGGCTTAGTTAGGTGCACAACGAGAATCATGCAAAGAAAATGGTTTTAGTCCCGACGATTTTGGGTTAAGGAGCCCCGTCGTTCAGAAACCATTTCATGTCACACGAAACTGCTACCTCTATCGTATGGTATGATATCAAATATCATATCATATCGCATAACATCATATCATACGAAGTATTGTATCATATAACATCATATCATATAATATATTTCCACGCACATATTGAGCTGCCCCCCACGCCCCCCCCCCCGCCCCCCCCCCGCCCCCCCCCCCCCCCCCCGCCACAATAATAAACTGGTGCCAAAACCGTGACATTTATCCCCTTGAAAAGATTTATAGCTTACATGTACAAATTGCCCCCCCTTCCCCCCCCCCCCCTCCCTCCAAACCCGCTCGCTTTTGATCAAAACCAGGCCCCCACGTCCTTAAAAAATCCGCCCCCCCCCCTCACCGGTTATTCGACTTACAAGATTCACTTGATAAAAGGATACATTTCCCTCCACAGCTGTCAATTTTTGTCCCCCTCAGAAACGGGTTTTATAGTTTCCGCGCACAGACTGACTAAAATCACCCTGTTGACCCTGATAGCTACACTGTAGTTGTAAGGGGAGTCGCCGACCTATATCCTTAACGAGGACACACAACTCGTAATGCGCGAGATCGGAGTATCACACACAGCTTGCAAAGATGAGTTTCGACGAAGTCTTCGATCTCACAGCTGGAGTGTATTTATATTTCTTATAATATATTAGCTTCCACGCACAAATTTCCCGCCCGTCCGCCCCCTCCCCCAGCCCCCCCCTGCCCCCCCCTGCCCCGCTCGTCCCCCCCCCCCCCCCCTCTTGATCAAAACCAGGCCCCCACGTCCTTCGAAACTCCGCCCTCCCCGCAACGGTTACTCGACTTACAGGGTTCACTTGATAAACGGATACATTTTCCTCCACAGCTGTCAGAATCTGTCTCCCTCAGAAACGGGTTTTATAGTTTCCGCGCACAGACTGCCTAACATCACCTTGTTGACCCTGATAGCTACACTGTAGTTGCAAGGGGAGTCGCCGACCTATATCTTTAATGAGGACACACAACCCGTAATGCGCGCGATCGGAGTATCACACACAGTCTATGCAAGTGTGAGTTTCGACAAAATATTCGATCTCACAGCTGGAGTGTATTTTTTTTTTTTATAATATATTATCATATCGTATAATATCATATCATATCATATCATATCATATCATATCATATCATATCATATCATATCATATCATATCATATCATATCATGTCATGTGGTATGATATGATATGATATGATATCATATCGTATAATATCATACTTCGTATAATATTATATCATATCATATCCTATCATAGCACGGGTCAAAGAACAATCTCATGATGTGGAGTAAAGCAAAACAAGCCGCATTGCACCAGAAGAATGACTTCCTGGCGGTGTGGGGATGAGAATCTTCGTCGTGTTCAGAAGCCACAATTGCCCTAAGTAGAGTGATACCCTTATCGTGGGACGCATCGTGACCAAGGGTTTGCCACGCTATGCATGGCGTGCTGCGGAGGTCAGTAATTCCACGGCGGGAGTGCAGCGAGAGAGGTTTAGCTCCTAATATGATTCATTTCTTGCTGTCCGCAGCACCCTATTGTCCAATATCTAACTCTTTCTCCTCTTGATTGTGTCCAATATGCGTGCCGGGGGAAACCGCAACGGCCTCGGAAACGATTCGCGCTCTCAGGACATTGGCTACCTCAATACCCGCAACGGCGGTGGTGGGGCGATAGCCAATCCCGACACAGGCTTCACAAACTCGTTGGAAGAGTACGTCGTCTTCAGCGGACTGTCTGGCGACGCCATGCTCGGCGAGTACAGCGTGTTTGTGAGGCGTGACACTGCTCCATCCGCGACTTCTTGGACGCTTACCGCGACGATTGACGGCGCGGTGGTGTGGGTGGAGGAAGGCGTGTTCGAAGGAAGCACCTCCGACACTGACTTCTTATACCCCGTGTCGGATGTGTTTACCATCGCCCTCGACTCTTACAATGCTGCTGGGTGCTAAGAATACCGCTAAAAATTGTACGATGGGGGGGGGCGTCTCGTTTTGTTACCTCTACGTTGGGCTGATCGAAGCAATAATTGAGCGCGTGGCTTCGTGGCAACGCTGTCTATAGGTGGTCTTAAAGGCCATATTTGTTTTGTGGCTATTGGTATCGCGATATGCTCCGTCGCGATATTTAGTGAGGTGGAGAGCGGCTCGCTTGGGTGCTCCAGCTTCGGTAGTGGAAATGGGGAGCATGGTGTACCAGACTTCCTCAACCTTGCTACTAAGGCCAGGCGGAATCATACCCTTCGGACATTCGTGCTTCAGACGAAATTGCAAGCAGTCTTGGACGACAATACCTGCCGAGTAGAAAACGCCCCAAAAAAGACGGGCTCGACGACGAAAGGCACCACCATGGCCACGGTGGGAGAGGTGCCGCGTTTTCCACCACCGGATTGGAGACCCTCGCCCGAGTGACCCTGTACCTCACCGAAAAAAAAGGCTTTGGAGGATTTTCTTTTGTCGCAGCGGATAGGTTACCATTCCAATGCGAAGTGGTATCGCCCACACAATACCTGGTATAAATATGACGACAGCTCGACACCGCAAAGGGAAAAGGGGGGTCACTCGCGCTAGTGACCCCGGGGCGCCACTGCAAAAAAAGGGCGGTAAAAGTTACCCCTCTCTGACGCTAGCTTTGGTCGGATGTAGAACGCGGTTTCGACAAATAGTTTCCATGGTTGTAATAGTTATACTGGTGCCGAATGCCGGGGCTCCTCAAATGAGGAAATACGAACAATGGTTGGAAAGCTATTTACCCTGTCAGTTTCCCAGGGTTTTTCGTTGGCCATGAGGTCACTACTCGTCCCGCGGATCCGGCCAGGAGGTGAAGAAAAGCTAGCGGGTCGAGTCGGGTCGGATCATAATTGGATTGGAGTCTCAAGAGGTGGGTTGGTTTCGGTAGCAGGACGTTTTCAAACATCACAGGTCGGGCCGGATCATCCTGACCCCATCTGACGGGCATGGTATGGTATACCGAGTGGTGATCCGACCCGCGAACATCCTCTCGATTATTTTTGGAATGTTTTCTTGGAACACCGTGCGCCATGGTGTTGGCCTCGGGGCTATCCTTTCCCATTTGATGAAAATCATAGGTATCATACAATTTCTTATGTGAGGGGGTCAGAGAAATGTTGGTGTTGCCTGTATCGCGGCAGGCGTCAAGGGATACTACCGCAGTATCGCAAATTATGTTGGCGGATATTCGCAGCATTAGGTAAACGCGGTGTTGAAGTGTGTGTCGGGGGTAAGCGAGGGAGATGATGGCGAACGAAAACGCCCTCGAGCGGATGCGCAGTAGAGGTTGAGCCCTCTGGGTCTACGCAGCGAGTACACGGTCTCATGAAGAGCTTCCACATCTTGTGGTACGGAAGGCCCGGGGGGTGGCTATTTACCACCTCCTGGCTGAAGGTTTACGTACTTGTTGCTCCGGCGTCATTGGGGGGGACGGTGCGAGGTATCCCCTGTGTCATCAAGGCTAGGGTAGGGGGAGTCCCCGCTATTTTGCTACTGAATTTGAGCTACTCGCACGAGCGACGCTGTACCTCACCGAAGAAAGAAGTACTTTATGCGATCTGCTTAGCACGGCGTAGCTAACCATTCCGTTGCGGAGGGAGTATCGTTTAGCGACACGTGATACGATCAGAGGTAGCACATTCTTCTGCAAATGTTTTCTGGACGACGGGGGCTCCTTGGCCCCGAATCGTCGGGAAAACGACACTTTTTTTTTTTGCATGATTCTCGTTGTGTCTAGGCCATGTTTGTTTTGTATCCTATAGTCTATATCAGATTTTTTATTTTTCTCAAAATCAGTTTTTTTGGAGGAGCGGTCTTAAGCTCCCAAATTCAGAAACCTCGGAAAAAAAGTGGTACACCTCTATCATGGCACGCGTCAACCATGGCATCAACTGCAGGCAACTCTTAAGACCGCAAGGCAAGAGGGTGGCGACTTGCGCGAGTGACCCCATTCCACTGCCCACAAAGCCCCCGATAGTAACGCCTCTGCCGTACGCACAGCCTCGTCTGAAACCTGAATTCGAACAATTCGACGTGTGGTGCGCGGGCTTGCGAATTGTTTGTTACCAACTCTCTCTCCACGACGGAGAATGGTCCCAGCAAACGTCACGAGGTTTCCATGCATGCAGCATATCCAGCTCTTCCCTTGCAATGTTCAAGCTGGCGCCAGGCCCTCTTCTTGTGGCACGGGACAAGAGCTGATGGCCTACACATCACGACTGCAGCCGCCTCCAATGGCGCTGCAATTGAGCATCATCCCCTTATGTACGATCACAGGAATAATGCGTCGTACCTGTGTGTAGCGTACCATATTTTTTACGGATTTCGCTCCCTTACAAGGGCGGGAAGATAACGCCCACCACTTCCATGAGGCGCGCACGAGGCAGAAGGCCAGATATCTGTCCAAACTCTCCCCGCACGTAGAATACGCACAATAAAGAACGCACCAAGATGGACACGATGTGGGAGTACACGGAATTGGCGAAGGAAATGAGGTAAGTGGCCCAGAGGAGCTCCACCATACTTCCCACCATACGTACCGTGTAAACAATCGATGATTCGGACGACCAATCATAACAACATGCCCCAATCCACCACAACGTCCGTACATTCCGTGCAGTCATGCCCACCAGAAGAGCGACAGGAAATTAACCAGTAGACCATGGGTATGCACTCATCCTTCATCGAGGCGATGAGTGGGGCAAAGTATATCGATAATGGCCAATAATTTCACATTTCTACCCTACGCCCTGCTACTTTACCCGCCGTTCGTCCGTTTAGCTTTTCGTCCATGCAGAATGCCTGGTATCCATCATTGTCGAACGGTGCACTTTACCCCTTCCTCAACAATATGGTGGAGGAATGGAGATTATACATAACCTACGAGAAGAAAATCTCTTCCTCGATGGTTTGCGTGTCCCTTCTGTTACGCCAAACCTGCATCAGCACAGTCACGTTGCCTATACCCCCAGCGACTCACGAAACGCGCTATCAATATATAGTCTATAAATTGCGGATTGGGAGATGTCGAATACTGACGAAGTCGCGCTCGACTCTCATTCTGTAGTATACGAAGTTGATCTAAATCACAACACACATGGAGGCCGACCATCGCCACGGCGGTCTCAGCTACACAACAGGTACACATTAAACACCATGTTTTTGTCGAATACGATGACATAGCAAGCAGTTGGATGAATTATCTTGATCAGCCTTAGCTAAGCAAATATATCCAGATCGAAACATCTTCGCCGCCATGCACCTAAACGTTGGACACCACTCCTGCCACCTGCCACCTGCCGCCTCAACACCGCCCCCTTTAACAGCGGCATTGTCGGTCGTACCGTCGAATAACTCCCTTCCTTGTGGAACCACTTGATGGCCACCTCCAGCAGTGGACGATGCGTGTCACCATGTATGTAGAGGTAGTAATTTTGGGCAATAATGTTTCCTGAATGGCGAGGCTGCAAGACATGTTCCGTACGAATTCCAAGTAGTTTGTGCCCAAAGCTGTGGACCCATTTCTAATAGGATTAAGGCCACGGCGGATTCTATCCGTCCCCTGGTTTCCGGGTCGGACCAGGCAGGGTTCCACGGACGTCTTCCTCTCAGATCGACCCTCCACCGCGCGTTCCGCGCCCTCGGCTGCCTTTGGCTGCCGCCCCGCTCCGCCCTGAGCGTATCTCGAGCCCCAACGCCTGTCCCGACGGCACCTATCCCGTCGGACCCCGATCGAGCGGAGCGTTTGGCTGTACCGCGTTTAGGGCTCTCGGTCCCTTTGGAGTCTCCCTCCGCCCCTACGGCCGATTTGTGCACCCTCGGCGCCGCTGCCGATACGCTTTGGTGATTTCGATGTGCGTTTTTCGCACGCCGGCTGAGGGAAAGAGCAGCGTGTAGAGCCTACGTGCTACGCCGCCATACAATTCATTCTTCTCGGCCGGATGTTGGCCTTGCCCACCCAAGTCTTAGTGCGTTTCCCCTCACACCAGCGCCCCCCATTCCCGGAGATCCAGGAGCTCGCTGGCAAATGCCGCCTCCATACTACCGACGAGGACATTGTCCTCCTAGTCCATAATCCAACCCCGGCCCATTGCTCCTTGCGGCCTGCGGTGCGCACGGCTCGCCTTTTGGGGGACAAACCAATCCGGGTTTACGTGCCGCTACTCACGCGCCCTTGGATCATGCAAGCCGGCCATTCGACTGCTTCTTGCCATCTAGGCACGGCACGCGCAAGCATTTCGCACGCTCGAGCGTTTCTGTTGGTGGATAGGAATGAGCATGTGCACCTGCTGGTTGTTGCGCCATTGCTTGAAGTGCCAAGCGCGGAAGACATCGCGACTGACGGTTCGATGGTCCGTCCTTCGATTCCCCTCCCTCCGGGGCCGAGCATCGCGGTTAGCGTGGGCTGGCTTGGACCATTGCCGGTCAGGCCCGGGGGTGACATCTATACTTTCTTTTCAACGACCGCTTTAGCCGTCGTGCGGACATGTTCGCCGTCGCCGCCGCTGAACTTGCAGCTACAGGCACGGCTAACATCCTTATAAAGCGCTTGGGGGCAGGCGCGTGGGGACCGGCGGGTGGCTGTCGTCTGAAGGATACTACAAAGATAAATATGCAACTGCAGCTTGTTGCGAGGTCGCCCAAACCCCTCGTTGCAAGCTATGTATGATGCTATTATACGGTCTCGCGTGTTACTGGGTGTGTGTCCTCATGAAAGATATAGGTCGGCGACTTCCCTTAGAAGTGCAGTGTAGCTTGTACCATGGTCAACAGGGTGGGGGTAACCAGTCTGTGCACGGAAACTATATAACCCGTTTCTGAGGGGAACAAAATGTGACGGCTGTCCAATGCACAGGTCAATATGTATATCCTGTACATATGTCGTATAACCGGTTAGTGGAGAGCGGGGTTTTATGGCGGCGGGTGGGTCGGATGAGAGCATCGATCGACGGATCCACGGCAACATCAGCCTTCTTCTGTGCGTCAGAACACGCGCGGTATAGTTAAATTACTAGCTAGTTGTTGCAACACATGGGTGGGGGCAGACGCGATGGAATACCCACAGATTAACCGAGAACCAACGCCCGAACGGGTAGGGTGGGCTAACTGGACCGAGTCCGGCAGGAGGCTCTGCTCATGTTTACAAACCGTGGACACCTCGTGAGCACATGTATTTAGCAGGGGTGTGACGTTTTCAATGGGGGCTTCACCTGCCATTGCCGCGTACACAGCAGTAGTTCTAGACCCAAGAGTGACATTGCAATTTCCACGCAGAGTAAGTTAACTCGAAATGAAAAAGGCAGAGGTATCACCTCAGTTTTATAATATTCTTCAAATGCAATATGGAGACGCTGCCCTGTATGTTCACTCGAACCGCGAACAAACTATACAGCGAAATTCAATACGTGTAGCTTGATCAGATCCGACGCGGCCAGGGCACGTAGATATTGTCCGAGATTCGGGCGCCGCAAAAGGTGCGAAAGTTCGAACGCAGGCACGTCCGCGGTCACCGCGAGAAGAAAAACAACCGGAATGCGAGCCGAGCCGAGTTCCCTGCAAAATGCATAGTCTAGTCCTGTTAATATTTCCTGGGGGAGAGATGGAGTGGGGCTTGGTCATGTTAGGGTTTCGAGCTTGTATGAAAAACGATGGCTGAAAAGACATTGTTTGTAGTTTGTATACAGCAGCTATTTTGTGCTGTCAAGAGGGTAGAAGGAACGTATAACCTACGAGACCTTATAGGGCATCATTAGGCCACTGTACAGACTGATTCTACGATAGCTTCCCCCACAACCAGCGATTTTCTTTAGCGAAGGTTTCACGACTGCTCACGACTGTTCACGACTGCTCGGCACGGGGAAGAGCGGTATGAAAACGAAATTTCAATGCGTGTTTGTTGTTTGCAAAGGGCGTTCGGACGATGACGTCGGGGTCGCTAGGGGCGCCGTCTTTCAGGAGACACGGCCGGGAGCTGGTTTCAAAACCGGCGATTTCGGCAAAGAAATGTTGGGGGGGGGGGCTATACCGTAGAGCGATTGTACAGTAGGTAAACGGTCCTCGGACTCCTTCCCCAAAGTAAGCCTGATGCGTCTCCTCCCCCTCGCGACGGCCTGGTGTAATTCGGCATAGCTCATGCTAAGAGCAGACTCCCTTCATTGTGCCTTCCCAACACGCTAAGCGTGCTTCCCCAACATGACACCAACGTAACACCAACATAACACACCAACATAACACCAACATAACACCAACATAACACCAACATAACACACCAACATAACACCAACATAACACCAACATATGTTGATAGATCTCTAAAGGTGTACGCGTAGCTGGCGCGGGAAGGCGTGATGATGACTCCAGACGGTGACACAGAACTCTTATATTATCCAGCCGTCGAGAGACAGCTCGTGGCGATTCATGCAAGGAAGCAATCGGCGAAATAAACCTCCCATTCCTCCCGCTGACTGTCCCCTTATATCATATACATGAATCCCTTATCAATATGTGGAACTTCCTCATCATATAAAATGGATCCTAACTGCCGTGTTCATAAGAACAATCAACATCCCCCCTTCTTATTATAAACGGCAAGCATACGGATATCCCCCCTACTCTGAGTATGACAAGGCACGACATCTCAGAGTTGATATATCGCAATATCGTCACCGACGCAAATCAATCTCAGACCAACATTCGAAAACCAAAAACGCAATATGAAAACTTAACTCGTCCATTGAAAAAAAATCAAAGCTCTCAAATTCTCAAATTCTCAAACAAAATAATAACAGCCTTGCATTGGAAACATCAAACTTTCTTGAAAATAATTACTAGGAAAAACAGTAACATCCTCGAAATCAGCCACAGAAGACGGCCTTTTTCTTCGGATGTATGGCTCAAATAAACTCTCGAATTATCCCCGATTTCCTCGAGATACTATAACTCAGTACGGGGCCTACAAGCTGAACCAGGAAAAACTAACTTCGCATTATTATACGAAAATACAAACAACCGCAGAAATTAGATTTAATCGTACTCTGCACACTGCACGGCGAAAAGCATCCCCCCTCCTCCGTGCACGACGAAATGTGTAGCACACGTAGCGGCGGGATGTTGCACTGTGCTCAAAAACTCAAATTTTGAATAACCAAACAGCTCTTGGAAAAACTGACAATAAAAATCAGTACTCTGAAATCAAGATATAATTATCCTCAACCCGAAAAACACATCAAATGTTCATCAGAAAATCCCGGTGATAGCAAAAAGTCATATAGTCGAGCGGCTTTGTCAAGACGTCTGCATGCTGATCATCTGACTCGACATGAGTAATAACAAACTACCCCTTAAAAATAAGCTCCCGCAAAAAATGGTGTCGTACGTCAATGTGCTTCGAGTTCGACGTGCACACTGGGTTTTGTGCTAGGTTCTTCGCCCCCTCGTTATCCTCGAAAACCGTAATGCACGACGTACCAAACCCCGGAAAAATAAAATTCCACACATACCGTAAGAACATCGTCTCCTTAATGGTGTCTGCCAGTGCTACATACTCGGCCTCAGTGGTCGAAAGTGTGACGCATTTCTGGGTTCGCGAAAACCAGCAAACACATGCGCCCGCGCACGTTATAGCTCCACCTGAAACTGACCTCCTGTCTGCGGCTTTGCTGGCGTAGTCAGCATCTGCAAACGCTACCAGCTCAAGCCCACTCCCCTTCTGAAACGTAATATCAAAATCACTTGTAGAAAAGACATACTCTAAAATACCAATTGCTGTCCTCCAGTGTACTTCCCTAGGCTGGTTCGCGTACCTTGCTACCGCCCTCACCGCGTTTGCAATATCCGGTCGTGTTTGATTCGCCAGCCACATCAAACATCCTACCTGCTCGCGAAAAGGCCAATCACCCACAGGTTCATTCTTGTCGAACTCCTCGAGTTTCAGACCAGTCGAAAGTGGGGTATTCCTCCCAGAACGAACGTCAAACCTCGCCGCGGTGTTTTCAGCGAAAGCTTGTTGCGAAATCGTCAAAGTACCAATATCCCAATTCCTCGAAAAACGACAACCAGCACACCACCGCAACTCGCCCAGATTGTTGATCGGAACAAGACGGTTAAGATCTTCACAAAAATGGTTGCATCTAGCCTCAAGCCCTACTGCAAAAATATCATCCACATGCACTACTGTTACTATGGAAAACAGAGCCCGACTCGACCAATCGCAAGATACACGCATCAGCTAGGCTCTGCTCAAATCCAACACTCTTCATGTGGGTGATAAGATAGTTATGACACGACCTCGACGCTTGTTCCAAGCCGTAGAGACTGCGATTTAACCTGACTATCTTACCGGACATTTCACCACAACCAGGGGGTAGTCGCATAAAAACATACTCGTCCAGACGTGACTGAACGAATGCTTGCTCGGCATCAAAATGACATAAATCCAAACCCAACTCACACGCAATAGCACCCAGCAAACAAAAACAAGACGCAGCAGGTGTCGGAGCAAAAGTCTCAAAGAAATCAATACCTTCACGATGCTTAAAACGTCGCGCCACCTGTCTCGCCTTCGCTCGAACCACATAGCCATGCTCGTTGGACTTCCAGGCAAACACCCATTTCGCCGAGATAACGTTCAGTCCGTCGGGTTGCTACATCTCCCCAAACGTTCCCGCGCTCGCCAGTCCGCGGTACTCCTTTTCCATCGCCTGTCTCCAAACAGCCGAATACTCATCCGCACATGTTTCAGTATACGAGTTTGGCGTTGAAAGCTCGCTCACCGGGCGTGTGGGAAGAGTGGGACTATCATGCGGCGGGGCTTGGTGAAAAAGCACGTGACCTATGCCTTCTCTCGCTGCCATTAACGACAGCAGCCCATGCCCCGCAGCCTCTTTGTTCCGCGCAGTATCACCCCTAGTTCTGCCTAGCTGCACATCATCACCATCCGAGCCCGCCTCAGCCTTTCGGTGTCGCACTGCCTCCCCCCTGGTCCTGCCCCGCTGCACACCGTCTTCCTCCGGGTCCGGGTTGTAACTACCCAGCTCCCGGGCAGCACGCCTTGAAAGCTGTGGCTGCAGTGGCTGTTGCGGCGGTAACGGCGGTGACGACGGCGGCGGCGGCGGTAGCGGCGACGGCGGCGGCGGTGACAGTGGCGGTGGCAGCGGCGGTGACGATGATGGCGGCTGTGACGGCGATGGTGACGGCGGCGGCGGTGGCGGCGGCGGCGGCGGTGGTGACGGCGGTTGCGCCGGCAACAGCGAGGACGGTGGCGCCGGCTCGAACCAGGTTCTGGCATCTCCCAGAGGCTCCGGCGTACCCGGGGACGGCGGCGGCGACGGTGGCGGGGGTGAGCTATTCCCCTCCGGAGGCAGTACCCCCACAAACGATTTCCTCGGGTGTTCCCAAGTAACGTCGCGGGAGTATGACGTACGCCCAGACATCAACAGAATTTTGCAACAATCTGCCGAGTGGTTGTTCCCACCATTCAGGTAGAAACAAGCCTCCGCCTTGGGCTCCGACTTTAGGGTTCTCCTTACGTGGTGAAAACCCGGCTTCAGAACCGGGAGGAGGCGCGCAAATGGCGGTCTCCCGTGGAACTTCCGGTATGGCGAGTGCATGTCCGGCTGGTCCCTGACCCTTGCCGTCATGTTGATTACGTCGCTGGCGTACTTACACGCCTCAGCCCATAGAGGGTGCGTCGGCGGCATCTTCGCGTCGCCAAACAAACGGGGAGCCTCCAAGCGGGACGCCATAGCAAGCTCGAGCGTCATGGCTATTCGACGCTCATCCACACCGTCGTGCTTCGGGGAGTTGACAGGCGTGTACTCGCGGCGAATCCCACGGTTGTTGAGTAACGCCACGAATTCCGGCTTAGTAAATTCCGGGCCGTTGTCTGATCGAATGCATTCGACGATGGACGGGGTACCCCTGGCGTTAATATCAGCCAGAAAACCAGCGAAGGCCATCGGGACGTCAGACTTCCGTTTCAAAAAGTACGGCCATCCCATCCGCGAGTAGTCATCGACAATCATCATTAGGTACTCCGCACCCATGGCAGACCTCGGTTGTTGCCCCGATAGATCCACGAAGAGACGCTCCAGAGGCCTGGTGGAACGGCACTCCGTCGTCCATGGTACCGCCATCCTCCTCCCCTTCGCCTTGGAACACCCAGAACACGGAACTAACTCCTCAAAAACTTTGATTCCCATCTGCCGTGCCGATTATCGGAGGGTATCAGCGTGGGAATGTGAAAGGGAAACATGTAGGTCGTTAATGTCAATCCTCCTCATCCTTCCCGGGGCCATCACGGCGGTAGCAATTGGGGTCTCTACTACTCTAGTGGCCTCTACAAAAGACCCAGCGTCCATACGCAAGAACGACAAAATTCCATCTAACATATGAACTCCTTCGGCATCGAGCGAGACGGAGCATTTCGGCATGACGGCATGGAGCGAGAACAGGTTGAATTGTACACCTGGTACGTAAGCTACGTCCAAGAGTTTGACCAGTACATCTCCTTGCTTGCAGTGCATTATCAGTGGTAACTTCCCAAAACACAGCACCTGCAGCGACCTCATGTCGCCTACTACCAGCGTACTCCTACCAGGAGGGGGGGTTTACAACCTACCATGCCGGCGGGGGTACCAGTTACATGAAAGGTAGCCCCCGAATCAGCTACCCACTGTTCTCTCCCATTTCCCCCCAAAATACCGCTGTGACTATCCTTGTCTTTTTGTATAATCTGCGCGGCGAGAAGATGTGGGTTGAACGTAGGCGCACAACTACCGTCGTTCTTCTGCTCGTGGGAAGTGTTCGAAAAGGGCTGCGGTGGGGGAGCTACCGATGTGGTGTACCCATCACTACCAGGGAGTGTATCATGTACCCAGTCACTACCATAGTGCATGGGTTGGGGGTATTGTTGTGCTGTAAGAGGGACCGCCACGTTCATATGTGCTGGGGAAATCGGGCACTCTGCTACGTAGTGACCTGACTTATGGCATCTGAAACATACCCCCCTCTGACCACGTGGTACTGGGTTCGGTGGGGGACCCCAGCACGTAGGATTTCCCACCGGCGGCAGGGGCATCTGCGGCATAACCCCTGACGGTGGGTCGGTAGGTACCCAACCCATTGCAGAAACCTGTCCCCCCGTCCCAAATGGATTTGGACCAGAGTTGTCCCAACAATTTGCTTTGGGTAACCGTGCTGCTGCTGCTGCTGCTGCTGCTGTTGCCGTTGCTGCTGCTGCTGCTGCTGCCGCTGCTGATGCTGCTGCAATAGCTGCTGCAATAGCTGCTGTTGCCGCTGCTGCTGCTGCTGCTGCTGCCGCTGCTGCTGCTGCTGCTGCTGCTGTTGCTGCTGCTGCTGAAATAGCTGCTGCTGCTGCTGCTGCTGCTTGTACCTTCCCCCTCTCTTGTTCCTCCCTCGACTACCTGAACCTGTGCCTGATCCACCAGCAGGCTGAACAGCGCCGGCGTACAAGGCATGCGGATCTACCCCCACTTTTACTCCCAACGCCTTTGTCACCATCTCCTTTTCCAACTTATCGTTCACATATGCATCCCGAATAATCTCGTCAATTTCGGAACGAGGGATTGACGGGCGAGAGAGAATCAATTTGCTTTGGATTGTGTATAATGATGAAAGGTTAGTGACAATGTGTCTGTTTACTTCTTCTACACTTTTACCACAACCAAGCATGGCCAATTCATCGGCCGCCTTATCGACTCTACCGAGGAACACAAGGGGGTCCTCTACCTCCTCCATGTGTATGGCCTCAAATTCTCTCTTCAACCTATGCGTTGCTGCTAGGGTTCTCGGCATGTAATAGTTTTCTAACTCCTGCCATGCGCCACTTGGCGATATGGCTTGCTGCATACAGAATTCTGCTATGGCATACCCAGTCATTGAGTCCATCAACAATCCATACACCACACGCGCATCAATGATCTCTCTCGGTGTGTGTCTCCGCTCCAATTCTTCCTGAGACACATTGATGTCACCTACCATCACAGGATTATCGGTTGCCTTGAGGACGTACAGGCAACCAATTGATGACAAAAACGCCTGGAACTTGCTACGCCACATTCCGAAGTGCGCCTCTATGTTATCAAACTTGGGGGGTTTTAAATGAGACCAATTCGGACGAGACAGAGAAATTTGCGACGTGCCTGATTGGGCTGCCAGCCCAGATGTTGGCACAGCAGGAGACGATGTAAAATCCCTCGCTGTGGTTTCTCCGCTCCTCCCCCCCCCGGCGCTTCTAGCGACCTCTGCGTGCAGCGCGTCCCTCTCGGCGCGCAGCTTCTGCTCCTCCATTTTCCGTCGCAGGACCTCGATCTCATGTTTCATCTCTCTTATCTCTCTCTCTGCTCTCTCTCTCTTTCTCTCTCTCTCTCTGCTCTCTCTCTCTTTGCTAACCCGCTCGCCTCAATGTTTTGACCATCGTGGTCTGACATATTTGGCTTTTTCCACCTCTATAGGCTGGCCTTGGCTTCGCTTACCTATAGAAATCAACCGGCTGTCACTAGTGTGTTGATAGATCTCTAAAGGTGTACGCGTAGCTGGCGTGGGAAGGTGTGATGATGACTCCAGACGGTGACACAGAACTCTTATATTATCCAGCCGTCGAGAGACAGCTCGTGGCGATTCATGCAAGGAAGCAATCGGCGAAATAAACCTCCCATTCCTCCCGCTGACTGTCCCCTTATATCATATACATAAATCCCTTATCAATATGTGGAACTCCCTCATCATATAAAATGGATCCTAACTGCTAGGGCCTTACCCAATAAGCTTTTTTTTTTTTCTGAATATAAGCTTTTTGTTTTTAGCGGGCATAGGCTTTAAAACTGGAAATAAGCTCGCGATTTATGCCAGTTTTGCACGGATAAGCTCGACTTATGCTCGCTCTTTGTTGCATCTTTAGTTTGATTTTTGTTCGATAAAAGCGTGTTTGCTCGTCTAACACTCGTTGGGCATCCCTGCTTGTCGTCGATATGCTCGTGAAATGTGGGTTCTTGGGCTAATTGTTTTTTTTTCTACAAGCCACATGGCAGGTGCAGGTGTGTCAGTGCTGAAAAAGTAAAATATAGACTATACGATCGTATAGTCTATATAGTCTATGCTCCTATATACTTCGAAAGTGTATACTCGTATGTTTACGTGTATCATACTACTACTGATTGATGTTGTCGTGTGTTATTGTGTTGTGTCCATATACAGCACAGTGCGCACAGCAGTGCCTTGCTGTCTTTTCCATACCACCGCCCACTATGAACTGCCCTCCATGTCAATTGGAAAACTTGCTTGAACTCTCTACTCGAAACTCGACAGCAAAAACAGAGCTAGCGAGCTAGCCGAACACAGCCGAATACACACAGTACCCCCGCACCCCGCCCCCTGTTGTACTTGAGAAGAGCGGTTGCCATCACTGCAAGATCGGAAGATCGGAAGATCGGAAGATCGGAAGATCGGCAGCGTCCCTTGCGCTCTCCGCTTTTTTTGTGCTCGCGTGGGCCCGTGGGCGCGCGCGCGTGTGTGTGCGTGTTTAAGTGTTCTCATGTGTAGAAACGTCCAATATCGCGATAAACAGAGCTGACAATGGGTGTAATTAAGCCTCGTGAATTGCATTATTACCGTGCGACCACCCATTTGGCGTCTCCACCGTGCTGCCAGACAACCATTCGAACATATACACCTGAAATGGAGGCGGGCATAACCACCTTTTATGCTCGATTTCCCTTGTTATGCTCCCACATAAGCTATTTGGCATGGTGGCTATGCTCGGTCGGGCATAAGCTTTTCCATAAGCTCAAAAAGCCAATATAAGCTAAAAGATATGCTAGCTTATTGGGTAAGGCCCTACTAACTGCCGTGTTCATAAGAACGATCAACAACATAACACCAACATAACAACAACAGAACACCAACATAACACCAACATAACACACCAACATAACACCAACACAACACCAACACAACACCAACATAACACCAACATAACACCAACAAAACACCAACAAAACACCAACATAACACCGAGTCTACCCTCAGAAGATGAAGTGGTCGCTGGCGGCGCCAGTCCCTCCTGCTCTTTCGTCCTCTTTCGTCCTCTTTCGTCCTCTTTCCTTTTCCTCCCTCCTCTTTCCTCCTCTTTCCTCCTCTTTCCTTCTCTTTCCTCCTCCTTCGTCCTCTTTCCTCCTGTTTCGTGATGCACGACCCTCCATTGCTTGATTTAGTTCCATCACCAACAGCAGCAGCCAAGTTAAAGCAGTGGAGTAGCTGTTTCGGAAGGATATTATGCCAATAGAGTAGGTAGTAGCAAAGGAATCCGACAATCATGACCTGCTTTTCATAGGTAGGGCGAGGTTATTGCTGGTGACTACTGGGGGGGGGGGGGATTTCGCAGCCGTTCTCAGAATAACGTTTTTCTCAATATTTTCGCTGTTAATAGGCACCAATAACAGAATCTGACGCTGCTGGTACCATTTCTCCCAGGATTGTCGTTTTATCAGCACTTTTTCCCGTTGTGGGGGCATAGAACGTCCAATTATAGTACGGTATGCTGTAGGGTGTTGGAGGGAGTGAGCGGAGGGGTGTCTTATATTCGTGAGGTACTGCCCTGCCTATATTGGACGTTCAACATCCGTGACGAACGTGCGCCTTACGAAGACGAAACCGAGACATTGCATTGATAACACAAATATGAGACACGACGGCGCGAAAAACACTTGAAGAAAGACGTCTATGACGAGTGCGTTCGTTCGTCTCGTCTCGTCATAATATAGACAAGCTTGCTAAACTCCCACAGACGAGATTCGGGCACTTCGTTTCTGTTGTCGTAGTTAAAGAAGCATCTGGTAGTGGTGGTTTTAGATCGACCGCAGGGTTGTCTTCTTCAGCTACACTCACTCTCTGTTGTGGTGACAACCACCTTCAAATTGGGGAAATACATTCCTTGAGGATTTGGGAGTGAAACGACGGGGAGAGGTGGGCGGGTGGCATAGATTCGTCTTAGCACGTATTGTGCTACGTCCCGATTTTGTGTCGACACGTTTTAGATCGGAATTGAATCGTCCACTATGAAAGTAGTGCGTAGTGAGACGAGAGTAGGTCATGGTAAGACCAATATACGACGTGTTGAAAATACGACCTCCTCCTATACCTCGCAAAACTGAACACGACTCGCACGGCAAGCGGCGAATGTGTAAGCTGTGTATTTTTCTCAAGTAACCTGATCACCCTGTCTTAATCGATGCTTCGCGCGCGTGTCACTTCATCTGAAGAGGCCATGATAATGCCGCGGGGCAAGCTTAACTAAAGCAATATAATTAAAATATGTGCCAGTTTATGAAAAAATCATAAAAAGACACTCTTGAGTACCCTTCTTGACTATGATACGTGAGTTTTTGTCCGTCGGCGACCCTCTCTCTCCTTGCCCGAGATACACCCCGGCGCGAGTATTATATATAATTGGTTTCGTGTTGTGAAAGCGTCCTCGCGTACGTTGTTCGTCAGCACCGTCTTTGTGTCTTTCTTGCTCCGTTGTACGACTCCGCTGTTCAATGCTTGGTCGAAAGGGAAACCGTCACCAAACGGTAGCCATCACGTCGAATAGAGACTGCAAGACTAATGATTATCAAAACAACTGCGTAGAGTAACTGCTATCGAACTAGGGCGTGCTGAGGTTACGACGACGTTGTTGAAGTTGACCCCCGGATCTGTGCCGTGTTATGTAGCGACGTCCTGTGTGTCCCTCGGATCACCCGTTTGTTGTGCGCCACCAACACTTCTGCCGGAGACTTGAACAAAAGCCGCACGCCCAGCAAAGTTTCTTTGAATGCGCTTTCAGCGTCGCGGATCATGACAGCGAGACCCAAACCCAACCTGCTCAATTCCTGACCTCTCCTATCCGCCTTTGGCAATTTCACGCAGCGACAAGAAGTCTTCTCTGGTTTTGACCACGGAGGGAAATAAGCTCAAATGGTTCAAGACGCTGCATGTTTTTCATTTGCTTAGTTGCGCATCGATTTTACTCCAATGTTTTGGCTCGCTTGTGTTCCACGCCTTGCGGCTTTGACCGTTTGCCGTCGCGTTTACAGACGACGAGTTGTTTGGGTAGTGCGACGACTGACACAATCCTACTTGGCAAAAAGTCGTGCCGAAATGGTTTGGAATACCGTAGCGAATGGACCCACAGTTGCAAGAAAGACATTACCTATATACCTGGTATACAACATCAAACCTCGTGAACATGAAAACGACGGAACACGACAACAACAGCACGTGGCACTCCTAACGCAGCACCTTACGATAATGACAGTTGATGGGTGTAAGTGTCCACAGATGCCCTTTGCGTACAAGGGGTGTCAAAGGGGCAGAGCTTTGAAGCAGGTTTGCTTGCCCCATTATTGATTTGTGCTACAACACGTAGGCCCTCCCTGAGATATAACACGGTATACCCGGCCGAATACAGGTACAGTATATTTTTATTGTTCCAGAACCAACAACGAGTTAGTGGGTACTCCCATATACGTGCCAGACCCACAGTTGGAGTCATCTCACGGTAGGGGTTGCAGTTGTATGATTGCGCCAAAAAGTCCCTGGGCGAATGAGTTCCTAATGTGAGGAGCTGCTGGTCAATGAAGTAATTTGACGGGTATGTTTGGGTCCCATATTTGTTTGGGATGGGATCCTATGGTCATGTGTTGCCGCGGCTCCTACGTTATAAAATGAGTATGGGACCACTTGCGTTTTACTTGGGATGAGAATGGGACAGGAAGTTGGAATGTTTTGCAATGATGGGACCAAATGGGAATTCACGAAAATCGAGATGGGATGCGGGATGGGACTGTTGTGTCATAGGGGGGATGGCGGGACGCCGCCGAGAAATGTGGGATTTAACATGGGATCCAGTATGGGACAACACCGGGAAAGACAATCTGGGAGCCTGCGCGGGAGTAGGTAGCCCTTCCCCAGCATACATGCACTACGGGGACCAAAAGTGGGGCTTGCAAACAGACCAACAGAGGCATGTTCATGGTTTTCATGGTCGTCTTATTGTCTTATTAATTGATTAAATGGTAGCCCAGAACGAAAACAAACATATATCAACAACCAACCCCGATCGAAAAGCAAACAGTATTTATAGGGGTGTGTTAACTTGTGTTAACTCCAAGTATCAATGAACATGCCCCACCAACCTTAAACAAAGTAGACCAGAAAAAATAAAAAAAAATGGGTACATGAATGCACCCTATGGAAAAATGAAAAATGAACACGGACAAGGGTCTCCTGTCTGGTCTGCACTCCCATCTTCCTACGAAACGGAAACAGGGGAAACATCCGTGGGACCGGCCGCAGCATTCTTGGCGTTAACTGCTGCTTCTTTGTTCGACTTCCGCTCTGCCGTCAAAGCATCGAAATCTTTCAACACTTTCCCTAGCCCAGGTATAAGGTGCTTGTTGAGGCTAAGGAAAATAGTCTTCTCAACCTTGTCGGGTGAAGTGTTCGAACGAAGATCGCTCACGATCAACTTCAGGGCGGAAACGCTCCTCTCTGCTTGGCAACTGGCGGCATCAATGCCAAGGTGCAACCGCGCCACCAAGCTAACATGCGGCCAGCGGGCAGGAACGACAACGTTCCTCGACTTGTCGAGCCCATTGACTGCCCGCGGCTTCCAATACTCTAGGGGAGTGAAGGTGGAGTCGGTGTCGAATGGAGCTGCCTCCTTCCTGTTCTCCTCATACTTCCGTAGTGCGGCATGTTGTCGCGTCTCGCGGACAGCAGAGCTGGCGGTATCCGGCCGGGCGATCTTTGCCTTTTGAGCCGCCCTTATCTTTTTTATCCTAGTCCGCTGGATTACTGGCGCCGCTGGCGCGTCAGCGCCTGCCGCCGTCGAGCCACCGCCGCCTCCTCCCCCACTGGCTGCCCCCCTTCCTCGTCCCGACAGCGAGACGGCGTTGCGGTACCCTGACCCTCTCACTCTGCGCCGTCGTGTACCAAAGGAAGTACTCGGAGGTATTGGGTGTTGGCCCAGTGGCCCGGGCGCTGCGGGACATTCTATTTGGAATAAAAGCTTTTTAGCCACGTTGTTGTTGCTGTTGTTGTTGTTGTTTTCTCACATTAACTCTTGTAAAAAATCTAGAATCCGTGGTCACCCAGAAGTGCCGGAGCCCTAGGATGATCCGAAAAACCAAATGGAATCAAATTCGTCCGGGGAATACCACGCTCTCCCGCCTAAAATGCACGATACGGAAGGTGCACAAGTGAAAAGGTCCAATGTGCAAGCTGAACTCACATGGCCGCGGGTATCCACTCAACTACAAGCATAGAGTTCCCCGTTTCCACAACTAACCAACTCGCGGCTACAAACTACAGCGCTTGGGCTGCCTGCACCGTACGAACCGCACGGTAATGGTGAGTATAGACGAACGCGCCTGCTGTCTGAAGTGCTGTCAGAGTGACGACCCGCGGGCGTGCAGTGAAACAAGAGCAATCGCACCGAAAACCACGAGACAAATATCAATGATCGCCCCTCTTTCCCGAGTTATTTGACAGGTTGCAGCGCAGCTACGACGCCCGTGCCTGAAAATTGAAATTTGCGGCGGGTCGTTCCCCATGAAGGGTATACAATTCTTCTACAAACTCTACAGAAATCAGTGACGTAAGTAACATGTTGTACTACTGCCTCGTAAAAAAACCCTGAAAAAAGACGATCGCTTCTCTCATGATGATGATGTGCGTGCGGGTCGTGAGTCTCCGTGTGCCATCCTCCTGCCGTGGTTCTCCGTGGCCGCCTCATCGCCTT
Organism: Undaria pinnatifida; assembly: GCA_012845835.1. NCBI lineage: Eukaryota > Phaeophyceae > Laminariales > Alariaceae > Undaria > Undaria pinnatifida. The sequence goes on from JABAKD010000023.1 coordinate 755,213, forward strand.
AGCTCACTCGGCCTGCTCCTTCGCACTTGCTCTCGTCTACACTCAATTCCAATCGGTTCCCCTTCTCCCCCGTCCTAAGAAAACAAAATCCTCCACGCAGCTTGCGTTGCTGATCTGAAAAACAAAAATTCCCGTGAGCACACACAACCCGTAATACGCCCGATCGAAGTATCACGCACAGCTTGCAAAGACGACTTTCGACAAAATCTTCGATCTCACAGCTGGAGTGTATTTCTATTTTTATAATGTAGACGCAGCTGCCATGGAAGTCTGCTGCTGCTGTACTACGTCTTGAAGGACGCGTGCTGTTGCTGTTGTTTCTCAATTATGATGCTGTTCTGGGCTTGCTACCTACCGCTGATGTACCTTTGCGCTGCTGCCACTATTGTATAAGTTGCGATACTGCTCAGGCGTACCCGAAAAATAATCGAGCCTACTTGTTCGAATTTGTATCTGTCTAGGACGTAGAATCAGGACGGACGCTGGGTATACTGATGTCGTTGGGTAGAAAGAAGAAGTAACGGCTGTGAAGGAAACAAAAACACTTGTCCGAGGGTCGCGTAAGGTCTGCCTTGCGTAACTTGGTCACGTGTTGAGGCGAGGGCGTACAAGCACAGTTATCCCGCACACCTAGCCCCACCCCCCTCCCCCCCCCCCTAGGCCCTGTGGACAGTGGAGCACCAGAAAGTGTGTAGTGTTGTTGGTAAGACACGGCAGTTGATCTTCTTCGTGGTGATTGACTGTTGAGGATCTGATGTGGTGTGTGAACGTTATCTAGATCTGAAGACAACTACTGTAGGAAGGGTTTCTACTTATCCTCTTCTGGGTTCTGATATGGGGATTCGGGGATGAAGTTAAGATCGCTTGTTTTCTTGTGTTCGGAGCTTATCCAACAACTTATCTCTCCTTTCCTGGCACCTGAATGGTGTTGACCAGCCCCCCTCAGGCCAAGGGGGGACACTTTCTGGTCAGTAAACCTTGCCTAGCTTAGGCGTGTCTACAGCCCGAAAAAAAGTTATTTTTATTTTCTTTGAACATTTTTTTTGCTTTGTTTGCTTGCTTGGTGGTTCGTTTCTGGCTGTGCCGCTATGGATGGTTTTCACTGCACACTCTTGCGTTAATAAAGAGGCTTGGCAAGCAAGCCAGCATTGTAAGAGCAAGGGATGTCAAACTGTACTTTAGGTGGTTTAGGTATGTAAATCCTTGCGCCAATGCAAGGTGGTCAATGTAGTCAGAAATAACAAATAATCAAATGGTGGGCAAACGCCGCGCTTGGGCACAAAACCCCCTCCAACTTGCCCCCACATCGTCTCAGGACATACGAACGCGTCGGCTTGCTTCTGCCAACTTACTTCTGCGACCACCGTCGATACAGTAGTGCGCGAAACAAGCGCGAAAAAAACAAATTAGACAACAAGATAGTTTAGTTCTGCTTGGAGACATCATATCATCAGTCCAAACTTGCCCGAAAGGTCAGGGGGAAGAGACATACCGGAAGAACGCTCACAACTCCCGTCGCAACCACGTCAGCGAAACTGCCCGCGCCCGCACCACCCTCACCCTTGCTCACAATCCCCGTCAAAACCAAGTCAGCGAAACTGCCCGCGCCCGCACCACCCTCACCCTTGCTCACAATCCCCGTCAAAACCAAGTCGGCGTCACTGCCCGCGCCCGCACCACCCTCACCCCTGTTCACAACTCCCGTCGCCACCACGTCAGCGTCACCGCTTGCGCCCCCGTCGCTGCTACTGCTGTCCACCAACACCGGCGACTCCTTCGCGCCGTCCGTGGCGTTCTTCGGTTTGAAAACATCCAGCAATGTGCGCCCGCTCCCCACTGCTGCCGCGGCACCAGCACCCCTGTCGACACACGTTGGTCGACATGCAGCTTGCGACATGAGCAATAGCAATTGATCAGTCGTGGAACGAAAATACGGATTTGCTCCTGCTTTTCACATACAGACATCGATAAGGCATGCAGCCTCATACACTGCGCCACTAAAGTACGTCCAGCGTGGCAGTTGCCAAACTGCTGAACACGCGCGAACGACCTCCCGTAAAAACTGTGAAGAAGTGTATTAACAACAAGGTATATTTCACAAACACCATATCATGAATAAAACATAAATGTAATGTACCACGCAGCTTGCAAAGTTGAGTTTCAACCATTCAATCGGTCGTACTCACAACTGACGTTTTTCAACTTTTCATCGAAACTGCTTGTGCTAGCGAATGCAACAACTGCTGTCCTCACAAGTCCTCACTTGTGTTGGAGCGACTGTTCGTGAGTATCCACGTGGGTCTGGCTCAGTTACTCTATACTACGTCCAAAATCGCGCTTGCACTTCTTGCACACCCAGTTACCGCTGCTGGTCTTCGCGGCGATTTTTCCGATAGGCGAAAGTGCTCTGCTCGCGTGCGAAAGGCGTGCAGGGACCAACAGGGACGCGGAGTAACCTAGTTGGTTCGCATTTCGTGCGCGTTTTTGGTGGCGATTTTGATCATGCGGCTACGGCTCCTGGTATTGCTGCTCTTCTGCTGTTGCAACTGCTGCTGCTGCTGCCAAGGCTAGGCTTCTGCTGCTGCTGATGTTGTCAGTCATTGAGGAGGAGGCAGAACGACACACACACTGCTCGATGGTGAGCACTGTTACATATGATAAACCAGAGTTTTGTCTTTTCAGTGCTTGCCGATGCTGCTACACGACACCCTCCAATATCACACTACAGCCCTCATGCCTCTCCACTTACTCTCTGTGCTGTGCCGAACACTCATGCTGAATGGCCTGGCCCTCGTCCAATCCTGAACCGTCACCGACGTTGGGCCCGCAGCAGCAGATGAAGTCCTCGCCATCGGCTGGCTTTCCGCAGACGCTTTGTAGCCAGGCTGTCTAGTGCTGTCTAGTCGAAGGAGGGTTGTAGCAGGGGTCCCTTCAACGTGGAGGCTGTGCTCATTGTGACCACTCTCTCATGCTCTCTCCCTTTTTCCCAGTTGCTCTGCGCTGTGCGTAGCTGGTACGCAGGCTGCTGCTGCGCGACCAGGGGGCTGCGTGTCTGCTATATAGTCTAATACCTGTCGCTGCAAGGTCGCTGCCCCTTTATTATCGTATAGGATTTAGAATATTCTGTTTTGCAACGGAAATTATGTGGCGTAATGGGGGAGGGGATGGAGCCTTCGTAGCCCCCCTCTGGAAGGGCTAGAAAAAAGTTGGTACGTACGTAGGGGTCGATTTTTTTATGTTGTGCGCCCTTCGGTCGAGGTGATTCTCGGTAATCTATTTCGCCACGTTGTTTACCAGACTTGAGAATACTGCTGCAGCAGCTGATACATATCTTACCAGGCACAGCAATTTACGGGTAGACGCGACGGCGGCAGAGGGCGGCAGACCTATGCCGGCAGGGGCGGCGATAGTGATCGGTAGGACCACCATGAAAGCCGAAGTGGCTGATTTTACGTACAGGTAGTGGTGTTTACCAACAAAGGGATCCGGGACCATCGAACCCAGCAGCCGGTCACGTCAAACTCAAGTTCTACGCAGGTAGCGACGGCCATTAACCACTCGTTCTCGGTGGGGGTATCATGAACCGTAGAAACGGCTGTATAGCTTGGTTGGACGCACGAGAGCAGATAACAACTTCATCGAATATCTTGCTTGAGGAAAAAGGAGCGGAGAACGCGGCGTACATGCTGCTGCTGCCGCTGTTGTTACCGCTGCAGTTTGAACACTACTATTCTATTATAGGGGACTATGGCAGTTTATCCCCATGATGGGTGTAACCTTTTTCATAAACAGGTTTGCGGACACGACACACAGACTTAAGAGGGATGACGGCAATGCGAGTGCTCTTGTTTGGGCACGCAAGCCAAGCTGAAGAGGCGTGATGGTAGTTGGTTAACAGATGATGCCGGCGCCAGAGCGGTGGTTTGACAGCGCAGGGATCGGTACAAGCAGAGCCTTCACCGCAAACTGCTGTACAGCAGTACTCTTGGCCAGTTGCTTTAGCCAAAGCCGGTACCCGTCCTTTATGAAAGGTCAATACGCCTCCTTGTTATCCATGAAAACCAACCATCTGCGAAAATAGCAATACCACAAACTAGTAAACGGCTCAGGAATACAGCAGTATAGGCTCTCTTCGTACCCTGCCCCGTTCCGTACAAGCACTACTCAGGCGCCCGTGCTATCGGTTACGCCAATTCCCACCCACCTTCCGCTTGACTGGCGTGCGCAAACAAAACCACGCAGATTGAAGGTCTCTCTTCCGCATTTGACCTTCGTTAACCTGCTGACAGGGAGGTGAGGCTCATCGTGGAGTACATGTATGAACCTGGCACATCGTACGCTGACTCCCGATTTCACTTCTATATGTTTCTGGTGGAGGCATGAATTGCGTCAGCTGTGATATAGACTATGCATGCACCACCTTTGGTTTGCTTGTGGTTTTCCCCTGGGGTATTCCTCAGCTCCGGAGTGACTGGAGCCTGTCCTGTGACCACGGACTTGATTATGCGAGTTAATGTGAGAACATGTGGAGTACGTGTTCCTCCAAGACATAGTCTAGTCCGTACGACAGCAGCAGACTGTATGCCATTTTGTTTGCGCCTTTTCCTCTAGGTATGCTTTTCATAAAGTGGTTTTGTCTGTGCTCTCATACGTCAAATCACGTCGTACAGCCGTGCCTACTCCTTGTTATATCCCCTCGGCGTGGTGGTTGATCGCTTTGGTCGTTGGCTTGAGATTAATGTTACCTGATGGTGGGTTCGATTGGTCGGTATACCCCTTCTTCTTTGTTGAACACTGCATGGCATCTTCAGGCAAGCATCAACATCTACCCTGTAGGTTTTTCCTTGTCTACCTCACGAGCGTGGGTGCATCACTTCGTTGAGTGGGCTAGTCTACCCCGTCGCCGCCCCGTCTCCCCTCAAATCGCGATACCTGATGTATCAGATGCAGCTTTTAGCAGTGCTAGTGGTACTCCCGAAGTATGCCAGCGCCAGCCGGTATATTGTAGGGGCGACTCACTCCCCCCAGCCTGAAACAAATAACCCACGCAGTGTACCCACCACCCCCTCAGCACCCACCGAGCAACCAACTCCCACAGCAGCAGTACAGCAGTGCGGTGCCTTGGCAGTGCAGCAGCACGTACGACGGTAGGAATCCGGGATTTTAATATTGGAATTAATGTAGATTGAACCAGTGTTAAAAGTTAGTGCGAGGAAGTTCTTGTAGACGCGCCCCACCCTCTGTGACTCATGTAAGACCGCTGTATGGCACAATACCCGGGGTACTGGTATACCTTCGTTACAATTCCCGAAGGTATTCAGGTTCAATCCGAAGAGTGTATTAGGATGTCGTCATGCTTTGTCAGTCACAAAAACCGAACATCGAACACGGCAGGCGGTCGTTACCATACAATTTTTAGCACCTGTTGTTGATGTTTCTTTCGCGTCTAAGGGTGCGCATAAACGTATTAACGAAGGACACTTCGGAATGGATTCTTTAATTTGAATCGAATTGTAACTCTAAGTTTGAAACAGCGATTTTTTTTCCTCCTATGATACCAGGAAACCACGTATTGCGTATTGTCAATGTTTTTTTACGATCGGGATAATGCAGATCTCGCTATCATACAGTAATAAACACTTCAACGCAATTGATATCACGTCATTATCGTTGTAGACATCCATGACGTAGCTTTCGTTCACCGCCCCCCCTCCCCCCCTCCAACGCCCCCTTCTTCCCCACCACCCGCACGATCGCCTAGACCTAGCACCACGCGTATACCAAGCCCCTACATATATGATTAGTACGCGCAATCGGAGTATCACACACAATCTTGCAAAGATGAGTTTCGACCAAATCTTTGATTTCACAGCTGGAGTGTATTTTAATATTATGTGACCTAAACCTCTTCAAAACCCTTTCCCCCCCCCCCTCCCCCCCCTTTTTTTTGTTTTTTTCTTCCCCGCTCTCTCTTGCTTAAACGCCCCACCTAATATCGAAATCCGCCAGAGTAATGCGCTGCCACTCCTTGGATATCACCTCATTGTCTTTCTAGATTCATCCATGCCGCTGCTGCAATTCCCCCCCCCCCTCCCCCCGCGCCCTCAGCGCCCCCTCCTTCCCCACCACCCGCACCATCGCCTAGACCTAGCACCAAACGTATAGCAAACCCCTACATCTATGGGAACTAAACCCCTTTCGCCCCCGCCCCCCCCCCCCCCCCCCCCTCCCCCACCCCCCACCTAACCACCCCCCACCCCACCAACACCCCCTCGAACACTCCGCCCTCTACTCACTGGTTGTACTACTTGCAGGATATACATGATAAACAGGTGCATTCTTTTACAAACCGTCACATTTATCCCCTTCAAGGATGTATGGTTTCCACGCGCAGATTGAGCTGCCCCGCCCGTCCCGCCCCCCCCCCGCCCCATGATAAACTGGTGCATTCTTTCCACAACCGCCAGATTTATCCCCTTGAAGAATTTATAGTTCCACGCACAAATTGAGCTGCCCCACCCGTCCCGCCTCCCTTCCCCCCCCAACAACCCCGCTCACTTTTGATCAACACCAGCCCCCCACGTCCTTAAAAACTCTGCCCTCCCCTCACCGGTTATTCGACTTACAGGATTCACTTGATAAACTGATGCATTTCCTGCCACAGCTGTCACACTTTGTCCCCCTCAAAAACGTGTTTTATAGTTTCCGCGCACATACTGCCTAACATCACCCTGTTGACCCTGATAGTTGCACTGTAGTCGCAAGGGGAGTCGCCGACCTAAAACCCTAATAAAGACACACAACCCGTAATACGCGCGATCGGAGTATCACACACAGCTTGCAAATATGAGTTTCGCCAACATATTCGATCTCACAGCCGGAGTGTATTTTCATTTTTTATAATAACAACACGCAAGAAGTAATCAGGGCAGTGCCATGTTTTGCCGGAAGAATGAAAATATGCTAAGTGCTGGAATTCCGCCGGTATTCTCAGTCGGTTTTCAGAAAAATATCGATAATTCGCCCGGTTTCGGTGTTCTCTGAATAGTCAGTTCCAGTTATCAGGATAACAAGGTGTGACATGCACCCTGATGGCGCTCGCTCGTGTTATCTGGCACATACATAGGTGCGTACATTGAGAATCAAGACAATGCCAAGTGCTGCAGGACGAACGAAATACTCAAGAGTGTAGATGTGCTCAGTTCACAATCTCGTTTATCAGTCTGAAGTCTCAGAAATGCGCCAACAGTCGAGGAGGGCTCACTTTGTTACCGCGAAAGCGCTTGATGCTTCGAAAGTGGTTCGGGAAGGATGATAGTGGCCGAAACTTTTAAATGGCAAGGGGGAAGGGCGCCAGAAGAATGACTCTTGGCGCGTGGCGAATAATACAAAGCCTGGTGGCCTGTCGTATACCCTCATGAGTTGTTAGATTCAACAGTAGTAGCCTATGTGTACTGCATTTATGAATGTATACCTGATGGCATCTATTTTTTTCATTCGTCTCAGAACAGACTTGAATGGTTTACCGCAGCAGAGTACCCGTCCTGTTGTACCTGGTACGTCAGTACCAAACAGCAGCACTACAGCGCACAGCAGTACTACGATCATAGTTGGAATTGACCTGTAAGCAACGAACGAATTGGCCCGCACCGCTCACAGTCGTTCTCGCCGAAGGGACCCTGGTATGTCGAATACCCCTATTTCTGGCTGTACCAATCCTCATTTATCGTGCGAACAAACAAAACCTACAATCAAAACCTTGAACCTTCCAAACGTGCTTGAATCTTCCTCAGATATGAAGCTATTATTGCTCCAGGTCCCCGAATCTTCGAACGAATCAGCCCGTAAACAGCGAGCGAATCGACCCACACAGGTAACAGTCCCGCAAACGTCCTCCTATTGAGCTCAGTTCGGAACGGCCTGGTACAACCGGCAAAGCTTATATTTACCGCCAGTAGAAGCGACCTTGTACGGACCGTACGATAGCAGTTTGGTTTGGCCATTTTTGAATGTACCCCGATCCACGTAACAGATGTTCCTGAAATTCTCGTTTCGCCGCCTAAATATCAAGATGCCGACGCAAGATTTCCTTACAGTGTTTACGGTAAGCTCGAGTATTGATGCAGAGACTAACAGCAATGTTAAATGTATTGGTTGTCTTTTTCTAATAGGGGTGGTTTTACGATTTCGAGAACCCGAAACACACACAAAACGCGCCGCAGCGGCACAGCATTCTACAGACCAGGGCGGTCGAGGTGCGCGATTGTCATACGACAGTGTGCTCGCCAAATAGCCCAGAGGGGTGCCGCGTCTCTGCGAATTGCATTCCTTCTGTGCGTGTGTGTGCGAGGGGGCAAATTAGCGGCCTAATCTCAAAATATAGTTCACTCTCATTCCGGTGACGCTTTTATTTTGCGTCGTTTTTATAATTCTTTTATGAGAATCATGATTCTGGTCTGAGCTTTGCTGCTGTGGTTTCTATGACAATCTCATTTATGTGTGTTTCTTTTCCACGATTCTCAGATTGCACTATAAAAGTTAACTCCAATTGGGGAGTGAGGGGGAGTTATCGGAGGTGGGGGGGGATTAGTGGGGAGATGTGCACTGATTTTCCGCGTAACCCGAGTATCAACTCTAACCACGTCGGTGTTTCACCCATCGGGCATATGCATCGATTTCGAAGCGCCCTGGGATGTTCCGCGAATCGAATAAAGGGTGAGCTTAATCTTACTACCAACCACCTGTACGGCGGGCTTTCACACCGTGCGCTTCCTTTGTTTGCATATGGGGTGGCATCTTCGATTTTTTTTCTTTTTCTTTTCTATCGCGACCACTTCGGCTATTCTCAGAGAGAGCTGTGGGGATACCATGCGACGGCCTCCTATTCACTTCGTGATATCATCCCTTCTCTCATTATTCAAGTTCTTTTACTGCCCAAACGGCCATCTAACGCAGTTAACGTCTCGGTCACCGCCACATCATTCAAGGCTGATGGGCGATACCTGTCCTGTCTAGCTTACGCAATGAAAGGCGTGTTCACACCATGGTTGCCAACCTGTGCCAGCTCGAAACACAGCAGAAGGGCGAGGGGCGGTGAGCTTTGGCGATTTTGGGGCTGGAGCTTGTATGAGAAACAACCAGACAAAAAAATCGACTCTCCGATGACTGATAATACTTTGTTGATAATATTTTTGCACTTGCGTGTTGTTTTGAGGTTACAGTGTCTACTCCACTCCCGTCTCCGTTGAATGGAGGGATGCAGTTCGACAAATCTTGCGCCATCTAGCAGACTCCATCCATTGGGCCTTTCTAGCGCACTAATCGTAGACCCAAACAAAACTACAACTTCATCGTTCAGAAGTGAAGTCGACCCTGTCGGGGTATATACCTTTCCCCGTATTTCTGGACGACGCTTCAGCGCTGTCCTTTTTTTTCTCACCAACAGCAGTCCGTCGAGGGGGCAGTATGTAATGCAAAATTAAGAGCTGTTTTGACAGGATATTATAAACATAAAAATACACTTCAGCTGTGAGATCGAGGGTTTTGTCGAAACTCATCTTTGCAAGCTGTGTGTTATACTCCGATTGCGCATATTACGGGTTGTGTGTCCCCATCAAGAATATGGATCGTCTTCTCCCTTTGCAACTATAGTGTAGCTATCAGGGTCAACAGGGTGATGTTAGTCAGTCTGTGCGCGGAAACTTTAAAACCCGTTTTTTAGGGGGACAAAGTGTGACAGCTGTGGAAGGAAATGCATCAGTTCATCAAGTGAATCCTGTAGGTCGAATAACCGGTGAGGGGAGGGCGGAGTTTTTAAGGACGTGGGGGCCTGGACTTGATCAAGAGGAGGGGGGGCGGGGGGGTGCAGAAAGGGTATTTTAACCGACATCTCTAGGTCGCATAGATGTAGGGGTTTGTCATACGTGTGGAGCTAGGTCTAGGCGATGGTGCGGGTGGTGGGGCAGGAGGGGGCGTTGGGGGGGGGGGGGGGGGGGTTGAGAATGATAGCTGCGTCATGGATGGCTAAAAGGATAGTGACGTGATATCAATTTCGTGGAAGTGTTCATTACTCTGGCCGATTTCGATTGTAGTTGAGGTGTTTGAATCAATGGGCAATGAGGGGAAGGCGGGAGTTTGAAGGACGTGGGGGCCTGGGTTTGATCAAGAGGCGGGGGGGGGGGACCGGGCGGGACAGCTCAATCTGTGCGTGGAAACTATAAATCCTATCCTGTAAGTCGTACATCAATGAGGAGAGGGCGGAGCGTTCGAGGGGGTGTGGGTGTGGGTGTGGGTTGGGGGATAGGGGCAGCAAAGACAGGATATTATGTCAACCAGTGGGTAGTACGAGAGCACTCTAGTAGTAGCGGTGGAACCCGATTGATACGACTGCCCTTGCAGGTGGGAGATTGTATTATTGGTGACCAAGACGGGGACATTTCGTAGCCGTTCTCGCGTTTCAGGAGGTACGCTTTTGCTCCATATTGTCGCTGTTAAGGCACGTAACTGTACCTCGAGGTGATGGTAAAAAAACACCCCATAATTGTTTATAGCCTCCCTTACTCCCGTTGTGGCACCCCACCACCATAAATTTTCGAAGGATGAATGAGAGGAGGTGAGCGCAGGGGGGTGGGCGGGGTTGTCTTGGATACGTCAGGCACCTTTCACTGCTTGGATTGGACAGTCGACATGCGTGACGGACGTGCGGTGCATAATGACGAAACTGAAACATTTTATAATTAGGACAACTTTAGGACGTGTCAACGCCAAAAAACTCCAAGAAAGACGTCCATAATTGGTACGTACGTTTCCGAACGTTCTGTTCGAACTGTGTTTTCGTCACCATATTGGCAAACTTGCCAAATTCCACGGATGAGATTCAGGCGCTTCATTTCTGTTGTCGAGATTAACAAGTATCTGGTGCTGGTGATAGGATTTCCCCCTGGGTTGTCTTCAGCTACACTCACGTCCTGTTGTGGCAACAACCGCCTTCAAAGTAAAGCAAGGCATTCCTTGAAGTTTTGGGAGTGAACGGACGGGGGGGTGATCGTGTGTCTTAGATTCGTCTTAGCACGTACTTGACTACGTCCTGACTTTGTGTTAACACGTCTTAGATTGGCATTTAATCGTCCAGGACGAATGTAGTGGGTAATAAGACGAAAGGAAGAAATGATAAGACGAGTATTATACGTGTAAAGACACCGCCGCCCCCCCACCCCCCACTCCTCCACCTCCCCTCCCGTATCTCGCGGAATCGAGTACGAGTTGCGTGGCGAACATCGAATGTATAAGTTTTCGGCGTAATTATCTGGTCACCCTATCTTTTTTTCGATGGGCCGTGGGTGTCACTTAGCCTGGAAAGGCCATGATAATGTAGCGGTAGAAGTTTAACTACTTTTTCGCAAGTATCGCATGTCCATTCTACAAAATCTTGAGCACGACAACCTTATATACCCTTCATGGATGTGATGCTTGATTTTTGTCCGTCGGCGACCCCATCCCCTTGCCCAAGTTGTACCCCCGCACGACTAATGGAAATTTCTTGTTTCGTTTTGTCCGTCGGCGACCCCATCCCCTTGCCCAAGTTGTACCCCCGCACGACTAATGGAAATTTCTCGTTTCGGGTCGTGAAGGCCTCGTCCCGTATAGTGGCCGTCCGTACCCTTCCTGTGTCTTGTTGCCTCCGCTATAAGCCTCGGCTGCTCGACGTTTGGTCGAAAGGGAGACGGTTACCAAACAGCAGCTATCACGTCTAATCCATACTGAGGCACTAGTGGTTCTCAAAACCACCTCGTAGAGTAACTGTTGTTGAACAAGGGCGTGTTGAGGGTTGGACAAAATTGTTGGAGTAGACACGGCCTCCGTGCCGCGATATATATAGCTACGTCCTGTCTCTCGGACACCCCTTTTCCCGTGGTAACGTGCTTCAAGTACGTCGGGCTATTGCTCGGGCGCCACCAACGCTTCAGCCAGACACTGGAACAAGCCGACAGGACGGAGTAGGTGCCCTTGAAAGTGCCGTCAGCATCACGGGTCATGACAACGACGACTCGAAACGAACCGATTCTACTCCTTACGCTCAACCTCTCCATGTTGCCTTTTCGCAATCATACACGGCGGCATTGTCTTTCTTTGTCTTGACCAGGGGCGGAAAGGAAATCGAAGGGTTCAAACAGACGCTGTATCTTTCATTTGTTGTGTCGCACATAAAAATTTCTCCGATTTTTGGTCGCTTGTGCAGCACACCGTGCAGCTTCGAGCGTTGGTCGTCGCGTGTACTCACCACGCATTGGTCGGGTAGTGCGACGACCGACTCGACCTTAGTTGGGAAAGTCGCACTGAAATTGTTGAAGACATCAACGCGAATGGTCCCACCTTTGAAACGGAGACCGCAATGGTATGTATACACAAAATATCAGCCCTCACATGAAGACCACGGGCCACGTCAGCGACAGAGGCACTACTAACTTATTGAGTACCAAAGTGTCAGTTTATGGTGTGTTTGTTGCAGATGTATACAAGGGTCCTTTGCGTACCCGGTGTATCACGCGGCGGGTAGAGCTTTGAAGCAGGTGTACCTCGACCATTGACTAGTGCCACAACACGTGAGTCAATCTTGGGATGAGACGGTACACCCGTCTACTGAGTAGCCATTTTGAATTTGGTACATAACCAACAACGAACTTGTGGGTACTCCCCTGCACATGTCAGGGGGTATGCCGGATCACGATAGTTATGAATCTTATCGCTTAGGCTTTCCTCTCCGTTCATCTTTGTAGAGGGGGTATTATATGAGTTGCGTCAGCTGTGATATATGCGTGTACCACCTTTAGTTTGTTTATGATTTTTTTGCTCTTGGATATTCCTCAGCTCCAGAGTGATTGAAGCCTGTCCTGTGACCACGGACTTTATTATGCGAGTTAATGTGACCGCAACAACTCCAGCGCCTTGGTTAGCGCCTTGATAATAAAATTTGGTGGCACAGTGCCAGAAATGTACTCATTGAGATTATCTGGACGTTCGCCGGGGTTGCCGTGTGAGCACCCCCCATTTGTGCTGTTTAAAGTTATTTAGGTACTCTGCTCGATCTTCTAGGTTACTACCTACCGTATGTGCTGTAAGTTGTAGTTTGTGTTCGACCCAGTATACTCCTTCAACAAGAAAACATACCATATGGGAATATGACGCTTGCGTGTTGCGGGTCAACATCAAACAACCAACTCTACGCCGTCACTGCTCTTCAAACAATGTAGCGTACCAGGGTTCCTACTTGTTGAATGCAGCTAGGCCTGTACTAGTCCTGTGTACTATACTGCATACTAATCGAACTCGACAGCAACAATTTGTTTCTAGGACCACGAAACGCGTGTCAAAGAACGTTATTAGATCATTGTTTGCGCTGTACAAACATGTCGTACGCCGAGCACATAAGGCCGATGTGAAAGTAGCACACGGTTTTTCTTGATGCCGGAATGACTGTCTTCAAACGGCCCCATTCGTTGTATTTTCGCCTATTCAGCAAAACCTTACGATCCCCGGAAAGGCGCTCGATGTCTGACAAGTACATCTAATTCTATCATGAACTGTTTTGCCTGTTTTAGAATCGCACTGATCCATCTACATGACTTCGGTTCCACAGAAAGTCCGTATTTCCTCTAGGAAAAATTTGAGGGCTCTTCGAGGGTGTTCAGCATTGCCAAACGCAGACTATTTTATTTTGAACACTCTGTTTTATACGATCGAAGATGATGGATTCCGAGTATTAGATATTTTGGAACGCTGGACACGAGTGTCTGCGGTCAGGGTACTAGAACAGTGTACCAGCGTGACGATGAAATTGAAACTGATGCTGCAGAGATTTTCGTCGCGGATCGATCACCTTGTTCTGGGCATTTTCAGGTATCCCGCTGAATGCACCGGCGGATTATAACAAATTCGAGCGTACCCGCCACAGTTCCTGTATTTTACCTCTCTGGTTTTCCGCATCTCGCATTGGCGGGCCTACGTCGAATGCAACAGCTTTCTTTTTTCAACGTACGAAATGTAAGATCAGAAACCGCACAATATCCTAGCAAGCTCGCCTACTAGCACACAACAATTGCCAGTTTCAACCTATGAGCATGTACTGCACCATTGCCCAGGTTTACGTTTGAACTATTTGTGGGCCACCCCCTTCGATATATCTACCACTAAAGAGTCGTTCTACGATAGCCCCCCCAACTTTTCCCTAACGAAATCGCCGGTTTTGAAACCAGCTCCCGACCGTAACTCCCAAAATATGGTGCTCCTTGTCACCCCGGCGTCATCGTTCGATCGTCCTTTGTAAACAAGAAAAATATCTGGAGATATTGTTTTCATAGCATCGTTCTTCGTCATGAACCTTGCGTCAAAGAAATCGCCGGCTTTTGGGGGGGGCTAGATCGTAGAATCAGTCTGAACGGCTTCTTTGTGAACCCTTCTTCGTATCCACTTTGCGTTTCGTGACGTTAATTGAACGACCGCCAGGTGCTTACAACAGGTGTTTACACCTGGGGCGGCGACACCTTTGCTCTTCGTCACGTTCCACTGCACTAATCCGAGGCAATTATGGGGCGTTGTTTGCATGTCACCTGCGCTAGCCAATCGAAATTCAACGTCGCCACCAGCAAAACGCCTTTATACTGCAAACAACATGCGGAGGAAGGCATGGTCAATGTTTGCGGCAGGCGTTGTTTACACGACTCGTGCTTGACGTTCCCGTTTTACGGTGTCGCCGGCACGAGGAAGCCGTTGTACTGCAGAAAACATGCCGCTGACGGCATGGTAGATGTAGGCAGCAGTCGCTGTTCACACGACTCGTGCACGAAGCGACCGACCTACAACATACCCGGCAGCAGGGCGACAGTGTACTGCAAAGAACATGCAGAAGATGGCATGGTAGACGTTAGCCACGGGCGTTGCTCGCACAAGACGTGCACGAAGCGACCGAGCTACAATGTACCCGGCAGCAAAACGGCAGTGTACTGCAAAGATCACGCCAAGGACGACATGGTAAACGTACGCGGGGTGCGTTGTTCATTTGAATCGTGCACGAAGTGGCCGACCTTCAATGCCCTCGGCAGGAAGACAGAAGCGTATTGCAAACAACACGCAGGAAATGGCATGATAGAGGTAGGCAGCAGGCGTTGTTTACACGAGTCGTGTAGGAAGCAACCGACATTTAATGTCCTCGGAAGCACGACGGCGGTGTCATGCAAACAGCATGCAGGCGATGGAATGGTATACCTACGCGGCACTCGTTGTTCACACGACTCTTGCACGAAACGGGCGAGCTTCAATTTTCCCGGCACCAGGACGGCAATATACTGCATTCAGCATGCAGACGATGCCATGGTAAAGGTCAGCAAATATAGTTGCACCCATGAGTCGTGCGCTAGGCGCCCGTTCTTCAACTATATTGGCTGCAAGACGGCCTTGTACTGCAAGCAGCATGCTGAGAACGGCATGGTCGATGTCTTCAGCAAACGTTGCTCACACGACTCCTGTAGCGGATGGCCGCGGTGGGGCGTTCTCGAACACGGTTCACCATCTGTATGCTTTCGCCATAAGAACAACTTGACTGCCGGTTTGGTTATTGATTTCAGACTAAAGTGCGAGGTTACCGGTTGTCTATTGAAGGCAAGGTGGGGATTGGCCGATACACAGCCTACCCACTGCCCCGATCACGGCCGCCTCGAAGTTGGGCTGTCGCGCACTGTGGGGGCTGATCGCAGAGGGAGTAGTTCGTCAAGCTCTTCGAATCGTGCTACACAGGAGGCCTCGTTCCATGTAAAACCCGAGTGTTTATTTTGAAATTGCTTGTGGATACAATTGTTGCCTTCATATATTTCTTCCACTCTGTCCTCTGTAAAACCTTTGCCGTCCTCGTGAGAGTACGTACCCACTTTTCTGACCTTCTCTTTGCTGCGTCTTCCGCCAACAAGCCGGCAGTTTTAGGTGTTGGACGCTGTTCAAGTCTGGTTTCGACTTTCAACGATCATGGATAGGTAGACGGTGGCCTGAGGCTAGGCATGGGCGCGATGTTGGACGCTGTTTAAATCTGGTTTCGACTTTTAACGATCGTTGATAGGTAGACAGTGGCCTAAGGCTAGGCATAGGCGCTTGTGGAGTCCGAGGCTTCTCCTTGTTGATTCCATATAATGCTGAAAAGGAGTGTGGCTTGAAGATATACGGTTGCGTCTCTCCTTGATCGTGCAATTATGGCTTAGTGAGGCAGCATTGAAAACGTCGAAGCGCACCTTGTTCCTCCACATAATCTAAAGTTGGCCTGGTGACATGCGTATGGTGTGCAGCTGGGGTTGAGTTGTCACGGTGGTTTCCACGAACGCACCTGGGTCGTGACCATGACCAACTTCGTATTTTATTCGGTTCGAACATTTAGAGTTGGCTAGCACTCGATATGTTTTCAATACCAACTCCACAGTTCTGAGGCATTGGGTGGTCTGCTCGACGGGATAGCCTAGCTGTGTCGCAGAACCGCTAACGCCACACGAAGACTGCACTTGATCGACAAATATGCTTGTCTTGTAATGTTTGGGTATTGTTCATTCCGCCAGGTGCGTTCTACGCCAGATATGGCACGTTTTGTCCAGAATATTTTCTGATATCTCGTAACGGGACCCGTTCACCCCGGGCCGTCCGAACGCCGTTCGTGTTTGGCTAGAGCTGCGGCAGGGTGGTCACTTTTTTTTGCCAGCTTCTTGCAGTGGCTCGTGGTCACTCACGCGATGGACGCTTCTGTTCCATTGCGCTCTTGAGCATTAGGTCTGTCATGGTCTTGCAATCTTAGACATGAATCCGCAATGAAATCGATAGCATCGTTGCGCTGAAAAATCGCTTACATGATACGTTGTCATGGAGGTCCGGAGTTGCGGATGCGAATGACCCACACCCGGCGATGAAAAGGAGGGTACCCGGGCTATTGTAACCTTGAGGCTGTTGAAACTATGAAGTGTCTGTATATCTAGGCCATGGCATTGCTCTGCCTCGCGTTACACACTCCCGTTGTTCTTTATATCTGATCCTGAAGAGTGGGTACAGAGCTGTTCAGTTCACTATAGGACCCTAAGAACCACATCGGTTCACCTTTCACGTAATGTAACTATGCGTCCCTTCAGTGTTGTTCACACATCTCTCCTTCGCACGATGGTAGGGTGTATCCGTGAAAGGATGCAATGCATCCAACATCGCTAACACTAAAAATCGGAAGCCACGAACATGTATGTGCATGTATGTGCACTGTACGGTCTACGTCAGTTAACTTGAGGTGCCTGGGGTGAATACATGCAATCGTTTCTAGACTGAGTGATACCGTTACCCATCTGGCGGCACGGTGTTATTCTTCCTAAGCGCGATATCATCTTCTTTATAATTGAGGTGGGGTCAACCTACCGCCATTTCCCGCCACAACAACAAAAACATCTGCGCGCATAACCTCGTTTTCTCCGTTGTTTCATGCGTCTCAAATTGTTCCAAAAATCGTCAACGGCGAGATTTCATTGCGCCGGGGAGGCATACCAAAATGGGCAAGGACGGAACGGCCGACGTTTCATGGATAAGGGCCAACTATTACGCAGACTTACCTCGAAGTACTGGATATAGTCTATTACATTGGTAGTGCGATATTGCCATGGTCGTCTGATGGTGTGGTATAGACTACCCTGTCGTTGTGTAAACAATATATTTTTCAGGACTAGCATTATTACCGATTACAACTGCATGGAGTATGAAATACAGTTGTCAAGCAAGTGCACATAGTACGCCGTTAGCAGTTCCGTGAGACAGCTTGGTGGTCAGTACCACCGTGTCAGTACCACCGGATCGCACCACGACGCACCCCCCCCCACCAGTTTATCCTTTGTGTCGGGAGATACCGCGTGCTATCCAACACTGCTGATGCACTTGTTTAGAACAAGAATAATTGATCTTGGCCACGACACCGAGAATTCCTGGAATCCACCGTGATAAACCAGTCGGAACTGCACAACGTATGCAAGTCATCAAGACCGATCTACATAGCTGGATCTTAATGTAGCCTGCAACAAACTAGTTCGATAAGTGGCATTTGCTTCTAAACATACGTGCACACACAGCCGTAAACAGCACCCGACAAAGTGGCCGTGAAATGCGTTTTCGAACGCTTCGTCACCATCATCGCTGGTTTAGTATCGGCCGTACCGCCTTGTGTTAGCTTCGTCACTCAACACGACGGTAACCGGGTACAGTTGCCTCCGAATTTTCTATACATATCACGAACTTGATATTAAATTGAGAGGCAAAGCGCGCTCGGTCAACTTCAAACGTAGTATTACATAGCCATGCCAGTAGCACCAGGCCAGGATATGGTACGATATCGTTTTCCTCGTTCAAGCCTCGCTCTCTTCTACTATGCTTGGGTATCAACAATGAACCATTCGGACCACAACTGCCCCGTTTCCTACACTGAGACCACCGTCCCCGTATGATTGGACAGCCGTACGTAGAAACGACTTTTCAAAGCAACCAAGATGGGTGTAATTGTCTAGCACACGTTGTGATATACACACAACCCGTAATACGCGCGATCGGAGTATCACACACAGCTTGCAAAGATGAGTTTCGTCAAAATATTCGATCTCACAGCTGGGGTGTATTTTCATTTTGTATAATACATATATATACTGAAATATACTTCGACAACATTAGGGACAAAACAGGTCGAAAAATCGTACACTAGAAAATAACAATGTGGAAAAGAAGTACAGACAGTTATGTTAACACTGCGGTAGACCACACTACCAACCTATTATGCAGGGTATTTCGTGCCTCCAGCCGTTTGCATGATCGCCTGACAACCTCTGCCAAACGCAGTAGCATATGCCTAACAAAGTAAGGTCACCCTCGCGTTCAATAGTGGTGACATCGCATGCCCACGTCACCTCGCTTGGTGTATTTGTAAGATGTATCACTGTCTTAGAGATGACGACCTCAGAGCCCCACATCGGCACGGTAAAAATCATAGGCGAAAAATTGTATATTTGAGACATTAATAATGTGAAAAGGAGGTACAGACATATATGTTTAAATTGCAGTAAACCGCACTACCAACTCATTTCGTAGGGTATCCCGTTCATACCGTCTGCATGACCGTCTCCCAACCTATGCCAAGCGAAGTATGACTAACGAAGCAACGTAATTGAGCGCGTGTACACTAAGCGTTCCTTTCAGAACAATAGCGATTCGCATCTCTGCCTTTCGTTCTCAATGGCGGTGACATTGCATGACCACATCACCTCGCCTGTTGTATTTGGCAAAATGTATCTCTTTCACTTAATGAGAGATGTAAAAAAATAGTGGTATCTACATGATTGAACCTCGATTGAATTATTCTATCTTTCGATCCATGTACAAAAACAAGTAATGAAGCTTTTAACACGTTGTTTGCTACACCTAAGAACTGGGTTGCATACTGCATGTAACATCAAACCTTCTAGAAAAATAAACTTTACCAGGCCGGTGATATTAAGGGGTTTCTTCTTGCTGCAACCGTCAGATTCGCCCCCTTTAGGGGCTTATAGTTTCCGCGCACATATTGAAATGCGCGGCCCCCCCGCCCCCGATCCTTCTTGTTCAAACGCCCCACCTAAAATCAAAATCATCCAGAGTGGCAAACACTGCCAGCCAGCTGATATCATCTCATTATCCATCTAGATATCCATGCCGTAGCTCCAACTCATCTCCACCGCCCCCCCCCCCCCCCCCCCCCCCCCCTCCCCCCTCCCTTTTGTTCCCCGCCCAGGTCGTTCGAACCCCCCACTTACAATCGAAATCGGCCAGAGTAATGAACACTCCTAACCAACTGATATCACGTCATTATCTTCCTAGTCATCCATGATGTAGCTTTCATTCATCCTCCCTTCCCCCCTCCAGCGCCCTCTCCTTCCCCACACCCCGCACGATCGCCCAGACCTAGCACCGCGCGTATAGCAAGCCCCTACGTACATATATGATTAATACGCGCGATCGGAGGATCACACACAATGTTGCGAAGATCAGTGTCGCCCAAATCCTTGATCTCATAGCCGGAGTGAATACAATAATATTATATGTGACCTAAGCCTCTTGAACCCCACCCCTGCCCCCCTCCCCCTTTAGTTTTTCCTTTTTTTTGTCTCGCTCTCTCTTGCTTAAACGCCCCACCTAATATCGAAATCCTCCAAAGAAATAAACACTTCCACGCCCTGGATATCGCCTCATTATCGTTTTAGGGACGTCCATGCCGCTACTGCAATCCCCCCCCCCCCCCCCCCGCCCCCAACGCCCCCTCCTTCCCCACCACCCGCACCATCGCCTAGACCTAGCACCACTCGTATAGCAAACGCCTACATCTATGCGACCTAAAGCCCTTCCCCCCGCTCGCCGCCCCCCCCGGCACATCTCCCCCCCCCCCTCCACAAGAAGAATTTATAGTTTCCACGCACAAATTAAGCGGCCCCACCCGTCCCCTCCCCCCCCCCTCCCCCCCCTCCCGCTCCCCTTTTGATCACAATCAGGCCCCCACGTCCTTAAAACCTCCGCCCTCCCCTCACAGGAAGTTCGACTTACAGGATTCACTTGATAAACGGATGCATTTCCTTCCACAGCTGTAAGATTTTGTCCCCCTCAGAAACGGGTTTTATAGTGTCCGAGCACAGACCCGCTAACATCACCCTGTTGACCATGATAGCTACACTGTAGTTGCAAGAGGAGTCGCCGACCTATATCCTTAATGAGGACACACAACCCGTAATACGCGCGATCGGAGTATCACACACAGTTTGCAAAGATGTGTTTCAACACAATGTTCGATCTCACAGCTGGAGTGTATTTTCATTTTCATAATACGTACAAGGGCTTCGCTCGCGGAAGGAGGAATAGACATTCAGTAGAAAGGCGGAAAAGAAGCACAAATGGCGCAACTGGCGACTTGAAAATGCCAAGAGGTCCACATATAGTACAACGGTGAAGGATGGAGACCATTATATTTATGAGTTTGTTATTATAATCGATTATCCCCGTCCATGATGGACACGCCGGAGGACTTGATCGTCATATGCTTTAACCTGTCAGGTAGCACCTGCACACTTATTAATAGCTTTGTCTAAGTCCATCAATAATATATTATCGCAGTGTAAAACACCAGGCATGTGCTTGTCAAGGACAGAGACAGCACAGCAGGTAGTTAGTCTAGAGCTACAGGTAGTTAGTCTAAAACTACAACTAAAACATACATGTAAAAAAGCATGTATGTATGTCGGTGCAGTGCCCAAAAACACATTTTGGCAACAAAAACTGAAGGCACACACTGCAAACAAAAGAACATGCCTATTCCGAAGAAGTTAAAGCACGCGTTTAGGCGTAGTACTCAAAAAACGAAGCTGGTCATACTTCGATAGGAGCATGTATATAAGCGTAGCGCTTACAAACATCTAGTCGGCACACCATATTAAACATCTGATGTAGCACGTCTACACTTACGAATAGCTCTCTAATTCGATAATGAGGAATATATTATTATCGCAAGCATAAACACCAGGAACGCGCTTGTCAAGGATAGAGACGTGAAAACTACAACTTGAGATGTAAAGGAGGCAGTGCTAAAAAAAAAACATGCTGGAAGTAGGAACTTGAACGCACACACCACAAAAATGTGAAGTATGTTTGTACTCCCAAGGACGAAGAACATGAATATAGGCATAGTGCTTTAAAAACGATGGTGGTATAACACCACAACTTGACGTTCTATAAAGAACGTGCTGTCAACATTGCTTCCGAAGGAGCATGTGTATAGGCGTAGCGTTCAAAAACACATGCTGGAAAAAAAAGAAAGCACCAAAGAAAATGCCAAGATACCCCTGCCCGTGTTGACATACCCCCAATAAAGCACCAACCAAAAAGCTAAGATACCCCCGCTCGTAGTGACATACTCAACACCCCCGCCCGCCCAGTCCATCATGGGCACCTCGGAGGGCTTGCTTGGTATATCCTACACCTCGCAGCTAGGATCTCTACACTTGTTAATAGCTCTCTCTAAGTCGACTATGAAGAATTTATTACTATTACAGTGCATAAACAATAGGCACGCGTTTGTCAAGGATATAGTTGGTGTAAAACAACTTACGACATATTTTTGGGCACTGCGCCGAAAAAGATGTTGCAAATAGAAACTGAACGCACACATCGTAAGCATGTGAAGTACATGCGTACTCCCAAGAACCAAGGGCATGCATTCAGGCGTACTGCTCAAAACACGATGCTGGTCAATACCTACTTCTATACAGGCGAAGCCCAAAAAAAGGAAAAAGAAAGCAGCTTGTACTGGTATGTACAAAATGCTAACATACCCCCGCCCGCCCAGTCCACGAGGGATACCTCGGAGGATTTGCTTGACATGGTCAAACTTTTTACGGGAAGGGACCTAATTTTAAAGAAGAGAAAACGGAAAAACTGGACGTGGAAACACAAACGAAAAAAAAGAAATACACCATGTTGACATACCCCCAATAAAGCACCAATCAAAAAGCTAAGATACCCCCGCCCGTGTTGACATACTCAACACCCCCGCCCGCCCAGTCCACGAGGGACACCTCGGAGGGCTTGCTTGGTATATCCTTACACCTCTCAGCTAGGACCTCTACACGTATTAATAGCTCTCTCTAAGTCGATTATGAAGAATTTATTACTATTACAGTGCATAAACAATAGGCACGCGTTTGTCAAGGATATAGTTGGTGTAAAACAACTTACGACATATTTTTGGGCACTGCGCCGAAAAAGATGTTGCAAATAGAAACTGAACGCACACATCGTAAGCATGTAAAGTACATGCGTACTCCCAAGAACCAAGAGCATGCATTCAGGCGTACTGCTCAAAACACGATGCTGGTCAATACCTACTTCTATATAGGCGAAGCCCAAAAAAAGGAAAAAGAAAGCAGCTTGTACTGGTATGTACAAAATGCTAACATACCCCCGCCCGCCCAGTCCACGAGGGATACCTCGGAGGATTTGCTTGACATGGTCAAACTTTCTACGGGAAGGGGCCTAATTTTAAAGAAGAGAAAACAGAAAAACTGGACGTGGAAACACAAACGAAAAGAAAGAAATACACCATTACGTACTTAAGGAAGCAATAGGAAAAGGGCGAAGAAGACGAAGAGCATGCATTTAGGCGTACAGCTCAAAACACGATGCTGGTCAATACCTACTTCTATATAGGCGAAGCTCATACATGCTCGAAAAAAAGAAAGAACCTTGGTATGTACAAAATGCTAAAAATACCCCCGCCTGCCCAGTCCACGAGGGACACCTCGGAGGATTTGCTTGGCATGGGCAAACTTTCTACGGGAAGGGACCTAATTGTATAGAAGAGAAAACGGTAAAACTGGACGTGGAAACATAAACGAAAAGCAAGAAACACACCAGTACGTACTTAAGGAGCAAATAGGAAAAGGGCGAAGACGCCCTGGTAAAGCCCCCATGACACGTCGCCGCATCTCTTCCCCGGCGGTAAGGTCATGGTGAGTTGAGCCTGCAGGCGCATAAATGTTGTCGTCTTTTTTTGAAATGAAGGCAGAAAGGCAGGTCGACGGCGCGGGCTCCACAAACGTCGGGAGACATGCTTCATTTGGAGGGTCACCGGGCCGAAGGGCGCGGAGGCCGGCTGCAAGACGTTGGTAAGGACGCCGGCGTAAACGAGGTGGTGGGATTTGGCAGGAGGAAGATAAGAACAAAGAGGAATTGAGGGATTAAGTGTTGTAACGTAGAGATACATAGTGCGAGGAAGACGAGAAATACATGACATTGCACGTGTTGTGGCTTGAAGGAGGGGGATATAGTTGGCCTTGCGGAGTGTAAATGGTAATTGAAATGAAGAGGTTGTAGGTAAACTGTGCGGCAACGATTTCCAGGTACCCGGCATAGGCGTGAGGGTTGGCCATGAGTTGAAGATATTAAGGAGCAGATGAATACAATGTTGGAGGGCAACCAAGTATTTGCACCGGTTCGATGCCAATTCCAACAGAAATTGCGTCGTGGAAAGATAACTCAGAATTGGGAAGTGTGACGTGCAGGTGTTCATTCATGTATTGGAGGATGCTGACGCGAACAGAATAATGCTGTTCAGGGTTGCCGAAAACTTTTCGTGATATGCATCGCAACAGGCATGCTCCATCTCCTATTTCGTCAACTATGGTCCAGTTCATGCTGGGAGGCGGACGCGGAGGAGGAAGAGAGGGACGAGGCGGTAGGTTGTTGCCAGTTGCTGCTACTATGAAAGGAGAGTAGACGACATTAGGAGCGTGGGCGACGTCGTTGGCTATATGAGAAGAGGGCAGGAGGCACATGATGGAGTGTCTGTTCTTGATACGACTGAGAGCAACGTAGAGCTGGCCATGAGCGAAAATGTCATGACGTGAATCAAGCCCGATGCGTGACAGGGTTTGGCCTTGGGATTTGTTTATAGTCAATGAGTAGGCAAGGCGAAGAGGGAACTGCACACGACTGAAAGTAATGCCTTGTCGACCAACTTGGGCGTGGAAGTTAATTCGCAGCACAAGGACGATAGGTCGAAGAGGGGCGAGGAGCTGCATCTGTATGACACGAGAATTGGGTGTAACTCCCAATAAGACGCCCTTCTGTCCGTTAACGAGACCCTCTCCGAAATTCAAGTTTCTTGTAAGCATGGCGAGGTCGTTAGAACGAAGCTGAAGTTCGTGAGGTGGAACGCCCTGGACGTTGATGAGGTTCAGGTGTTCCGGGGCTGCAAAAGCAGTATAGGGGTTGGATTCATGTGTGATAAGTTGATCCGAACTGAAGAATGACATTGCGTGTCGAGAACGTCTTTCGGCTATGTCTTCGTTTGCCGCGTCAATAGCGGTGTTGGTTGTAGCAAGGATGGCACGATCGTGCATGAGGTGTGTCGCTTCGTTCAAGTCAGGGTACACGAAGTTAACGAGGTCTTCAAATTCCGTTGTATGCTTGAGAGTGAAATGGTCAGTTGTAGAATGATCGTCGGTGTTGGAGATGGGAACCATATCGCCGTTGGACATGTGCACGACAGGCTGCGTGTCTTCTCCGACGGCACGTACGAAGGAGGCATACTGTGCGTCTTCTTTGTCACGTTGGGAGGCGGTAAGCCGTAGACGGGTAATGCTCTTCCAGAGGAAACTAGAGATGACGGCGGCTTCGACGGTGTCTGATGCGGAACCATACTTAACAACAGGACCGACTTGCCTCCAATCGCCACTAAATAGTATAGTCTTACCACCAAAAAGTTGATCGCTACACATGAGTTCTTGTAATGTAGAGTTCAAGGCTTCTACGCAAAGTTTATGTGTCATGGGGAGTTCGTCCCATATAATTAGGTCACAGCTACGAATGAGTTCTGCGCGTTGCGATTCGCCGCGAATATTGCAGCAAGCTCTTCGCACGACATTTTCATCAAGCGGTAGTTTAAACATGGAGTGGGCAGTCCAGCCGCCTGGGAGTTGAAGAGCCGCAATTCCAGTTGAAGCGACCGTTAGAACGACGCATCCATTCCCGCGTAAACGTGCTGCTATAACTTTTTCGGTAAATGTTTTCCCGGTGCCAGCAGGACTATCAGCCATGAAAGCACCAGGATTGTTTGAAGTAACGGAGTCGATGATGATGGAGTAGATTGCTCGTTGTTCTAGAGTGAGAAGGATTTCGTTTTCGTCGGCGTACGTGGTTTGTTGTACGCGATCGAAAGCAGCTCTTGCGCGTTGGAGCTCAGTTAGTCGATGAATGGCCGGAGGAAGGTTTACTTGTACATTATCTTTTCCGTGCAACTGCAATTTAATATCTATTTCGCGCAAGGTTTGAGCGAGGGCCTGTGATCTTGTCATAGACATGCGCAAGTCCGCTATTAGATCTTCTTGAAAGTCGCGCCATAACTTAGGAGCGGGTCCACCATCAAAAATGAGCGTTACTTGTAAACCTCGCAGTAAGTCAGCGGTTTGGAACAAAACAGCTTCTTCCATACAAATGAAGTATTCCCGATCACCGGTGACGAGGCCTCGAGCACGAGCAGCATCGTGAAAAGTAGGATAGACAGCGGACGGTCCATTTTCCGGGTGCACGGTGCGCAATTCTGCAAAGGTTCTTGCTGGGATCTTATGAAGAAGAAGTCGAAGGTAGAAAACATCGCCAACAGCAGGGCTTTTAAAATGGATGCGACATACGTGCTCTGTAGTCCTGAGGGAAACCGTGTTTCCATACTGGTCGAGCCATTTTTCCGGGGGAGCAGAAGTAGGGATGGGATCAGTTTTTTTCTTTTTAGTTACAATGTAGGTTTCGAAGTAGGTAAGCAAGGTAAGCGCGGTGAAGCGTGCCGCTGTTGGACGTTTAAGGTAACGCATAAGGTCCGAGGTAGAGTGCAGAGCAATGGCGGCGCGTTCTTCGGCTGAGGCTTCGGAAGGGTAAAGGACGTTGTTTTCATCCTCAAGGTGAGCATGTATTCGGGTAACTGTGGGGAAACGGCTATGTGAATCAAAGCCTAGCATTCTCCAAGTAGCTTCTGTGGCTGAAATATAACGTGTAGTTCGGTACATTTCGATTTCACTTTTAATTCCAGCGATCCTGGCTTTGGCGAAGTCGTTGCCTTTAGCAATGTATTTGTATAGGTATTTTGCACATGAAGCAGCAGTCACAACATCAGTGCACACGTGGCAATCTAGAAGCAGAAGTAGATAAGGATTATAAGGCACGACCCACTGGTTGCCAACGGGAACATCAACCCAGGTGTTGCCGACTTTATTTCGAATGGTGGGATTGTCGCCATTTCTTGTTCGACAGTATTCTGCGCGACCACTACGTTCATTGAGTGTGGCTGTTGTTCTGAACGGTTGCGGGTAGTACTTGTTGCAAAACTTTGTGTTTGTATCACGGTTTGTTCGCATGCATGGGGCGTCGACGTTGTGGTGGCCGCAAGGCTTATGGATCATATACTTGAGAACCATTTCGCGCAACTTTCCGCCCGCGATGGACGCATCGGGCAACTGTGCCCATACCCAAGAGTCCATTTGGTTGAGAACATCAGGACCTGCGTTTTTGAACTTAACGATAACATGGGCATGGGGAAGGCCTATTTTTTTATACTCAATGACAGACATATGATAATCGTAAGGTCCAAAGACGTTGCCGCTTATGAGATGAGACATAAGAACAGCAAGTTTGAGTTTGAATACTCTGCAGCAGAGGTCTGGACGATCCGAAGCTTGTTGCCCTGGTAGGAGATTTTGCACAATTTCAGGCCAAAGCGGGTTGCAGGTCATCGTAATCATGAGGTGTGGTTTTCCTTTTCTGTTGACTACGGCGAGAGCGTCTTCAGTGTCATCTTTACGCTTGGCAGGGGAACCATGGAATGAAATAGGAAGAAGTTGGCCAGGTTTTTCCGTGCTGCTAGTTTGTGAAATAGAACGAGCAGTAGCTAATCGCTTTTGGAATGGTTCCGATTCAATGAAGGTAAGCTGGTTTTCTTCGCTTCGAGAAAGGCTGTCTGTAATCCACTCCTGGGCGATACGACTATTTCTTTGGAAAACACGTTCACAAAGAATGCGTTGTCTGCAATAGAAAGGAAGAGTAACATGTGAATCGCCGGCAACGTTCATGGTCCGAGATCTCTTAGGAGGATTCTCATCAGGATGGCCAGGGCTCCATCCAGCTTCACCATGCATAAAAAGTAGAGGGTACTGGAGGGTTTCGTATGCAGGTGACCAAAGAGGGAGGAATCGAGGTCGGGAATCCGGACTATTTTTGGGGTAAGTTATTACGGTTCGTTTGGTAATGTCTTCTTCACCTGATGTGTAAAGGATAGCCGCGATTTCTGGACCCGTAACGTCTTGGCCGAGGACGTTACCGTCGTTGACCCTGCTAGCTTCGGCGAAGGAAATAAAGGCGGGTTCGGAACTAACGGCGTGGGAATTAATAACATTGTCGACAGCAGCACGATATTGCCGAGCCCATAAAAATATTTTCGTACACGTGGTTGCGAAAGGTTTCCGCGAGGCTGAGGTCGACGCCTACACGTTCGGCCTGGTCAACTAATTCTGAGTCGTAGATATAGAATCTCGCGCTATTGTGAACTTTCATGTTTTCATATTGTTCTTGTAAGTCGAAGATACGATGATACGCTTTCCCATGTAAAGTGAGCATAGACGGAGGCTTGGGATTTGTCCAAGTCCTATTGTCACAACCACCCGCGCCAAGCGCTGTGAAAGGGAAAATACCGTTGTATTTGCGTTGATAGTAGCTAAACTCTTTTGAACTAAAGAGGCGCCAAATGTGATCATTAACAGGGCGAAGACGCGGAATAACTGCGGCACCTGATTTGCAACAATTGAGGGTCCTTTCTTCCCTCCAGAGTTGTGCGCCACAATGCGTGCATGTAATATTGTTATGGTCGTGTAACACGGGAAACCGAAAGGAGGTTGTTTCAGGAATGTGCAAATTACGGTCGTTGAACGCGTAAACGCCAAAAGGGCGGCTCGTGTTTGCGCTAGATGATTGACGATTACGCAAACTGGAGAAATGACTGCGCATTGCGTTAGGATCGTGCGAATTGGAACTGGCAGCAGCCCTTCGGGTGACAGTTAAGAGATGACGTCGAAGAGCACGACGACAGCGAGCTATTTGACCGGTATCAGGCGTACGCCTACTTGCCAAGATGGCCGTCCGAAGATTGCGGTGAAGACGGGCTCAAAGCCGAACTTCTGAATTATTGCTTAAATCTGACATTTTCAATGATGAGAGAGCTAGAGGCTCGAAGAGGGTAACTATAACCCGGTAGAAGGAAACGCACGCAGCACGATCACCTTTAAAATTCGTCGCCGAGGTCGGCAGGGATTGTGGCGCAGGCTTGCTTAGACTCCTCCTCAGCGGAGGTACCGAGAACCTTTCGCTCTTGTGTTTGGTCCACGATCTTGTGGATCTGTCCATAAACGTTGAAGCATAGCGGGAGGACGTCGATAAGTATGTATAAAAAAGTATTCGTACTTTTCTCTAACAGACGTCGTTACAGTCGGAACTATTTGAGCTCCTTCTTTCGTTGTCAGTAATAGTTGTGGTATTATGCAATCCCCTAGTCTCGAGCAAGAGACATGGATGCCTCGAATATTAATAGGGAGTCGTGACTCACAGGACGCAAGATAAGAGTAGAACGTACCTCAATGTCGAAGGCCCTTTTAGCGCAGTGGTAATGGAAGGCGGGAGGGATCTCGAGCAAGTAGTCACCAGCCTTCTTCGGGAGAAGGTCACCGACCTTGATGTCTCCGGTGCACTTGGTATTAATATCGTCGCCGACTTGGAGGCCCTCAGCGACTGCTTCGCAGGGCTTCTGCAAACGACAACAATTGATGGGAATACCTAGCGTTCAGTGAGTGTTTAAAATAGTAACGACACTTAATAATAGTAGCTGTCGTCGATTTTTAAAGTTTGAAAGGAAGTCGCAACACTGTAATGAAAGCGGTCGTTTATGGGCAAAGCTCTACCTGGTACGACAACGTTGCCAACACCTGTTGTACGTGTTGTACTGCGACTGGTGCTGATGGTATGATGCTGCTGTGTTTTTTATTACTGACCACTTGTTCAACACCCGCTTACCCCGATGAGGGGATTGTAGTCGAATAATGAAGTGTGTTTGGTTGTACGTGCTTACCCCGATGACCGGACTGCCCTCCGTGACCACCCCGTACACGTGGTCATACATACAAAAGGTGTGTTTGGTTGATGACGGAACTTCTACATATAATATCAACCTCGAGTGTACTGCGACTGGTGCTGATGGTATGATGCTGCTGTGTTTTTTATCACTGACCACTTGTTCAACCCCCGCTTACCCCGATGACGGGATTGTAGTCAAACATACATGAAGTGTGTTTGGTTGTACGCATTAAAAATAAATGACAGCACACGGCGTCACTGCATGGTGTTAAGATACGGCCTCGAAAGGCCTGTAGGTATCCGAATTTGAGATCATTTGGATGGGTTTCGTATGATAAGGTTGGCGGTTTATATTCGGGGAAGTTAGGAATTAGATCGGAGGCACGCGCCTCCGATCTCAGAAGCTATCCCGGGCTCTGGTGGAAACGAATAAAGCTACATCTCTACGAAGGAACGAAAGTGAGTACTCTCCGAGGACCTGCTCAATTGGCAGACCTGCAGGGGGCACTCTGTGTTCCCCACCTATTAATTTCACAAGTGGCGTCGTCGAGCTTGATATGCTATTGTGGCAGCGTTCTTCCGGTCTCTCCGATTTTTTTTTTCGTAGCGATTTTGCTTTTGCTTTCCATCGAGCCCACAACCCCTGTTCCTTCTCGGGTGGCTTCTCAATGGAGGGAGCGCCCTTCCTCCTACAACGGCGACCACAACAGCAGTGAGATGGCAGGGGCCCCTCCTGTTGGTCGCCGCGCACGTACCACACGGACGACACCTTCCAAGTACGTGCGTACAACTCTGCTCTGCGGAGCACACTCCTCGTCTCGAATTTTGGTCCCTCCTGTTGGTTGCTGGGCACGCACCACACAGAGGACACTTTCCGAGCACAGGCGGACGACACTGCTCTTCGGAGCACACCCCTCGTCCCGGCCTTTGGCCGCATCAGTTCACCGCCAGCTGGTCATAGACCACTCCGCAGTGGAACTGCCCGAGCCCCACCCATCAGACTTGTTTGCTCCGCGCTCTGCCAGCATGTTGCACAGCACATATCCGCGAGTTGCCAGCACAAGCCCCAAGATCGGCCATCGACTCGTACTTTTTTTTTCGCGCTTTGGGGCTCGGAGGCATATGCACGACATGCCACGGACAAGCATACTGGAATCAACCCTTCGAATGACATTCGAAGGGGACTTCGCTCGCTGAGAGAGCCCATCGCCCAGCACATCCTTGCTGTCGGTGCCAGACCGTCCTTCGCGGGACCCCTTGGACTACGGGCACCGTGCTCTAGGAGCTCATGTCGGGGCTCCTTCCTTGTGATCTACCTGGGAAGAAACAGGCGGTGCTCGTGGAATGTTTGGGCTTTTTCGTTGGGAGATTTTCCAGTACACGCGTTATCGTATGGGTTTCAGTACGTACGTCGATCATTCTTGTGCGTCGAACAAGCAGCTGCCCTTGTGCCCCTTTCTGCCGAAATTAGTACAAGCTACGAATTTGGCACCTCGGACCCCTCTCCGATCTTTTTCGATCAACAGCGTTCCACTACTGCTGTCCGTCGCGTAGCTTCAACCACCATCATTTTTGCAGAGGTGCCAACTACAGTGCAGCACAATGGGCTCGCTGTCAATGCCTGCCATATACCGCCGGATTCTCTGCTGTAGAAGTCACTGTACAGCAGCCAAGCCGCCTACTTTGCTCCTGCTTATACACCACATAGCTCGACCCTTCACTGCCCCAGCGTCCACAGTTACAGCACCGCAGCTCTGACACCCCCCCACTGCTGTTCGAGTGCTCCTTGCAAGTTCGATTCGAGAGTTTTTTTTTTCGTCCTGGCCCCTCCGTGACTAGAACTTGAACCTAGTGAACGCTGAAACTCTGTGCTGGCTTTTTGGGCAAGGTTGTTGGTGTGTGCGATGCCCTATATTCTCCCATTCATGGGTACGCGGGGACTATAATACCACTTTCTGTGTATCCACAGCTGTGACCGTGCGGCACTCCGCACTGCTGTCAACGTAACTGTCCCTTTATCGGTGGGAGCGGGTACGGATTTTTTTTTTCAGCTGTACGGGCGTTAGGGCGTCTTCCTGCCCGTACATGTGCTGCCCTTCACGATATTGCTAGGGTCTACGCTGGAATTTTTTTTTTCTTCTTCTCTGCACATGTTCGGACAGCTACTGCCCGTTACAGAGCGCTTACTACACAGTTCGCGGAGATACTGCGCTTCACAGTTTTTACTAGTGCAGTGGAGAACAGCCCGTTTGATGCGGTACCTTTGGGGGCAAACAGCCTTTCTATTTGACTGTGGGCGTGCACATTTTTCTACAGCTGGTGTTGGTACTACACTACCCATCTTGGTGCGGTTGAAATTACCGTTACCTGTGAACACAGCAGTGATACTGCAGCAATCAGCACTACTGCAGGCGCGACCGTCCCCCTTTAGTGCGGTCGCGGGAAACTACTTCGTTGGGGGGGTTATACTGCCCGTTTTTTTTTAATATACGGTTGGTGCGCGAACGCATACTGTCCTACCCCCACTACACTACTGTGGGGGCAGATGCTGCCCATTTTGATACGGTTGGCTGCGCGATCTTTCACTGTGTTCCCCCCCCTACACTACACCTAGGGTAAATGCTGCCCGTTTTGGTGCGATGAGTGTCAGCGTGTTGGGCGATCTTCACTGTGCTCTCCACCCCTACACTACACCTAGGGTAAATGCTGCCTGTTTTAGGTGCGATGAGTGTCAGCGTGTTGGGTGATCTTTCACTGTGCTCCCACCCTACACTACACCTAGGGTAAATGCTGCCTGTTTTGGTGCGACTGAGTGTCAGCGTGTTGGTGCGTTCGAACTGTGCTTCCACCCCTACACTACACCTAGGTAAATGCTGCCCGTTTTAGTGCGATGAGTGTCAGCGTGTTGGGCGATCTTACACTGTGCTTCCCACCCCTACACTACACCTAGGGTAAATGCTGCCTGTTTTGGTGCGATGAGTGTCAGCGTGTTGGGCGACCTTTACACTGTGCTTCCCCCCCTACACTACACCTAGGGTAAATGCTGCTCGTTTTGGTGCGATGAGTGTCAGCGTGTGGGCGACTCTTACACTGGGCTTCCACCCCTACACTACACCTAGGGTAAATGCTGCCTGTTTTGGTGCGATGAGTGTCAGCGTGTTGGGGCGATCTTCACTGTGCTTCCACCCCTACACTACACCCTAGGGTAAAGGCGCCTGTTTTAGGTTGCGACGAGTGTTAGCGTGTTGGGTGACCATTCACTGTGCTCCCCCCCATACACTACACCTAGGGTAAATGCTGCCCGTTTTGGTGCGATGAGTGTCAGCGTGTTGGGCGGTCTTACGACTGTGCTTCCACACCTTACACGTACACCTAGGTAAATGCTGCCTGTTTTGGTGCGATGAGTGTCAGCGTGTTGGGCGATCTTACACTGTGCTTCCACGCCTACACTACACTAGGGTAAATTGCTGCCTGTTTTGGTGCGACGAGTGTCAGCGTGTTGGGTGACCTTTCACTGTGCTCCCCCCCTACACTACACCTAGGGTAATGCTGCCCGTTTCGGTGCGATGAGTGTCAGCGTGTTGGGCGATCTTACACTGTGCTTGCCACCCGTACATACATCTAGGGTAAATGCTGCCTGTTTTGTTGCGACGAGTGTCAGCGTGTTGGGTGACCTTTCACTGTGCGCCCCCCCTACACTACACCTAGGGTAAAATGCTGCCCGTTTTGGTGCGATGAGTGTCAGCGTGTGGGCGGATCTCGAACTGTGCTTCCACTCCTACACTACACCTAGGGTAAATGCTGCCCGTTTTGGTTGCGATCAGTGTCAGCGTGTTGGGCGATCTTACACTGTGCTTCCACCCCTACACTACACCTAGGTTAAATGCTGCCTGTTTTGGTGCGATGAGTGTCAGCGTGTTGGTGACCTTTCACTGTGCTCCCCTCCTACACTACACCTAGGGTAAATGCTGCCCGTTTTCGTGCGATCAGTGTCAGCGTGTTGGGCGATCTTACACTGTGCTTCCACCCCTACACTACACCTAGGGTAAATGCTGCCTGTTTTGGTGCGACGAGTGTCAGCGTGTTGGGTGACCTTTCACTGTGCTCCCCCCCCTACACTACACCTAGGGCAAATGCTGCCCTTTTTGGTGCGATGAGTGTCAGCGTGTTGGGCGATCTTACCTGTGCTTCCACCCCTACACTACACCTAGGTTAAATGCGGCCTGGTTTGGTGCGATGATGTCAGCGTGTTGGGTGACCTTTCACTGTGCTCCCTCCCTACACTACACCTAGGGTAAATGCTGCCGTTTTGGTGCGATGAGTGTCAGCGTGTTGGGCGATCTTACACTGTGCTTCCACCCCTACACTACACCTAGGTAAATGCTGCCTGTTTTGGTGCGACGAGTGTCAGCGTGTTGGGTGACCTTCACTGTGCTCCCCCCCTACACTACACCTAGGGTAAATGCTGCCGTTTTGGTGCGATGAGTGTCAGCGTGTTGGGCGGACCTTACACTGTGCTTCCACCCTACACTACACCTAGGGTAAATGCTGCCTGTGTTGGTGCGATGAGTGTCAGCGTGTTGGGCGATCTTACACTGTGCTTCCCCCCTACACTACACCTAGGGTAAATGCTGCCTGTTTTGGTGCGACGAGTGTCAGCGTGTTGGGTGACCTTTCACTGTGCTCCCCCCCCTACACTACACCTAGGGTAAATGCTGCCCGTTTTCGTGCGATGAGTGTCAGCGTGTTGGGCGATCTTACACTGTGCTTCCACCTCTACACTACATCTAGGGTAAATGCTGCCTGTTTTGGTGCGACGAGTGTCAGCGTGTTGGGTGACCTTTCACTGTGCTCCCCCCTACACTACACCTAGGGTAAATGCTGCCCGTTTTGGTGCGATGAGTGTCAGCGTGTTGGGCGATCTTACACTGTGCTTCCACCCCTACACTACACCTAGGGTAAATGCTGCCTGTTTTAGTGCGACGAGTGTCAGCGTGTTGGGTGACCTTCACTGTGCTCCCCCCCTACACTACACCTAGGGTAAATGCTGCCCGTTTTGGTGCGATGAGTGTCAGCGTGTTGGGCGATATTACACTGTGCTTCCACCCTACACTACACCTAGGTTAAATGCTGCCTGTTTTAGTGCGACGAGTGTTAGCGTGTTGGGTGACCTTTCACTGTGCTCCCCCCCTACACTACACCTAGGGTAAATGCTGCCCGTTTTGGTGCGATGAGTGTCAGCGTGTTGGGCGATCTTACACTGTGCTTCCACCCTACACTACACCTAGGTGAAATGCTGCCTGTTTTAGTGCGACGAGTGTCAGCGTGTTGGGTGACCTTTCACTGTGCTCCCCCCCTACACTACACCTAGGGTAAATGCTGCCCGTTTGGTGCGATGAGTGTCAGCGTGTTGGCGATCTTACACTGTGCTTCCACCCCTACACTACACCTATTTAAATGCTGCCTGGTTTGGTGCGATGAGTGTCAGCGTGTTGGTGACCTTTCACTGTGCTCCCCTCCTACACTACACCTAGGTAAATGCTGCCCGTTTTGGTGCGATGAGTGTCAGCGTGTTGGGCGATCTTACACTGTGCTTCCACCCCTACACTACACCTAGGGTAAATGCTGCCTGTTTTGGTGCGACGAGTGTCAGCGTGTTGGTGACCTTCACTGTGCTCCCCCCCTACACTACACCTAGGGCAAATGCTGCCCGTTTTGGTGCGATGAGTGTCAGCGTGTTGGGCGATCTTACACTGTGTTCCCACCCCTACACTACACCTAGGGTAAATGCTGCCCGTTTTGGTGCGATGAGTGTCAGCGTGTTAGGCGACCTTACACTGTGCTTCCACCCCTACACTACACCTAGGGTAAATGCTGCCCGTTTTGGTGCGATCAGTGTCAGCGTGTTGGGCGATCTTACACTGTGCTTCCACCCCTACACTACACCTAGGTTAAATGCTGCCTGTTTTGGTGCGATGAGTGTCAGCGTGTTGGGTGACCTTTCACTGTGCTCCCCTCCTACACTACACCTAGGGTAAATGCTGCCCGTTTTGGTGCGATGAGTGTCAGCGTGTTGGGCGATCTTACACTGTGCTTCCACCCCTACACTACACCTAGGGTAAATGCTGCCCGTTTTGGTGCGACGAGTGTCAGCGTGCTGGGTGACCTCTCACTGTGCTCCCCCCTCTACACTACACCTAGGGTAAATGCTGCCCGTTTTGTTGCGATGAGTGTCAGCGTGTTGGGCGATCTTACACTGTGCTTCCACCCCTACACTACACCTAGGTTAAATGCTGCCTGTTTTGGTGCGACGAGTGTCAGCGTGTTGGGTGAGCTTTCACTGCGCTCCCCCCCCTACACTACACCTAGGGTAAATGCTGCCCGTTTTGGTGCGATGAGTGTCAGCGTGTTGGGCGATCTTACACTGTGCTTCCACCCCTACACTACACCTAGGTTAAATGCTGCCCGTTTTGTTGCGATCAGTGTCAGCGTGTTGGGCGATCTTACACTGTGCTTCCACCCCTACACTACACCTAGGTTAAATGCTGCCTGTTTTGGTGCGACGAGTATCAGCGTATTGGGTGATCTTTCACTGTTCTCCCCCCCCTACACTACACCTAGGGTAAATGCTGCCCGTTTTGGTGCGATGAGTGTCAGCGTGTTAGGCGACCTTACACTGTGCTTCCACCCCTACACTACACCTAGGTTAAATGCTGCCCGTTTTGGTGCGATCAGTGTCAGCGTGTTGGGCGATCTTACACTGTGCTTCCACCCCTACACTACACCTAGGTTAAATGCTGCCTGTTTTGGTGCGATGAGTGTCAGCGTGTTGGGTGACCTTTCACTGTGCTCCCCTCCTACACTACACCTAGGGTAAATGCTGCCCGTTTTGGTGCGATGAGTGTCAGCGTGTTGGGCGATCTTACACTGTGCTTCCACCCCTACACTACACCTAGGGTAAATGCTGCCTGTTTTGGTGCGACGAGTGTCAGCGTGTTGGGTGACCTTTCACTGTGCTCCCCCCCCTACACTACACCTAGGGCAAATGCTGCCCGTTTTGGTGCGATGAGTGTCAGCGTGTTGGGCGATCTTACACTGTGCTTCCACCCCTACACTACACCTAGGTTAAATGCTGCCTGGTTTGGTGCGATGAGTGTCAGCGTGTTGGGTGACCTTTCACTGTGCTCCCCTCCTACACTACACCTAGGGTAAATGCTGCCCGTTTTGGTGCGATGAGTGTCAGCGTGTTGGGCGATCTTACACTGTGCTTCCACCCCTACACTACACCTAGGGTAAATGCTGCCTGTTTTGGTGCGACGAGTGTCAGCGTGTTGGGTGACCTTTCACTGTGCTCCCCCCCTACACTACACCTAGGGTAAATGCTGCCTGTTTTGGTGCGATGAGTGTCAGCGTGTTGGGCGATCTTACACTGTGCTTCCACCCCTACACTACACCTAGGGTAAATGCTGCCTGTTTTGGTGCGATGAGTGTCAGCGTGTGGGTGACCTTTCCACTGTGCTCCCCCCCTACACTACACCTAGGTAAATGCTGCCCGTTTTGGTGCGATGAGTGTCAGCGTGTTGGGCGATCTTACGACTGTGCTTCCACCCTACACTACACCTAGGGTAAATGCTGCCTGTTTTAGGTGCGACTGAATGTTCAGCGTGTTGGGTGACCTTTCACTGTGCTCCCCACCTACACTACACCTAGGGTAAATGCTGCCCGTTTTGGTGCGAGGAGTGTCAGCGTGTTGGCGATCCTTACACTGTGCTTCCACCTACACTACACCTAGGTAAATGCTGCCTGTTTTGGTGCGACGAGTGTCAGCGTGGTTGGGTCGACTCTTAACTGTGCTTCCACCCCTACACTACACCTAGGGTAAATGCTGCCTGTTTTGGTGCGATGAGTGTCAGCGTGTTGGGCGAATATTACACTGTGCTTCCACCCCTACACTACACCTAGGGTAAATGCTGCCCTGTTTGGTGCGATGAGTGTCAGCGTGTTGGGCGATCTTACCTGTGCTTCCACCCCTACACTACACCTAGGGTTAAATGCTGCCTGTTTTGGTGCGACGAGTGTCAGCGTGTTGGGTGAGCTTTCACTGCGCTCCCCCCCCTACACTACACCTAGGGTAAATGCTGCCCGTTTTGGTGCGATGAGTGTCAGCGTGTTGGGCGACCTTACACTGTGCTTCCACCCCTACACTACACCTAGGGTAAATGCTGCCCGTTTTGGTGCGATCAGTGTCAGCGTGTTGGGCGATCTTAGACTGTGCTTCCACCCCTACACTACACCTAGGGTAAATGCTGCCCGTTTTGGTGCGATCAGTGTCAGCGTGTTGGGTGACCTTTCACTGTGCTCCCCTCCTACACTACACCTAGGGTAAATGCTGCCCGTTTTGGTGCGATGAGTGTCAGCGTGTTGGGCGATCTTACACTGTGCTTCCACCCCTACATTACACCTAGGGTAAATGCTCCCTGTTTTGGTGCGACGAGTGTCAGCGTGTTGGGTGCCCTTTCACTGTGCTCCCCCCCCTACACTACACCTAGGGCAAATGCTGCCCGTTTTGGTGCGATGAGTGTCAGCGGGTTGGGCGACCTTACACTGTGCTTCCACCCCTACACTACACCTAGGGTAAATGCTGCCCGTTTTGGTGCGATCGAGTGTCAGCGTGTTGGGTGACCTTTCACTGTGCTCCCCTCCTACACTACACCTAGGGTAAATGCTGCCCGTTTTGGTGCGATGAGTGTCAGCGTGTTGGGCGATCTTACACTGTGCTTCCACCCTACACTACACCTAGGGTAAATGCTGCCTGTTTTAGTGCGACGAGTGTTAGCGTGTTGGGTGACCTTTCACTGTGCTCCCCCCCCTACACTACACCTAGGGTAAATGCTGCCCGTTTTGGTGCGATGAGTGTCAGCGTGTTGGGCGATCTTAAACTGTGCTTCCACCTCTACACTACACCTAGGTTAAATGCTGCCCGTTTTGGTGCGATCAGTGTCAGCGTGTTGGGTGACCTTTCACTGTGCTCCCCCTCCTACACTACACCTAGGGTAAATGCTGCCCGTTTTGGTGCGATGAGTGTCAGCGTGTTTGGGCGATATTACACTGTGCTTCCACCCCTACACTACACCTAGGTTAAATGCTGCCTGTTTTATTGCGACGAGTGTTAGCGTGTTGGGTGACCATTCACTGTGCTCCCCCCCATACACTACACCTAGGGTAAATGCTGCCCGTTTTGGTGCGATGAGTGTCAGCGTGTTGGGCGGTCTCGAACTGTGCTTCCACCCTACACTACACCTAGGGTAAATGCTGCCCGTTTTGGTGCGATGAGTGTCAGCGTGTTGGGCGATCTTACACTGTGCTTCCACCCCTACAGCTACACCTAGGGTAAATAGGCTGCCTGTTTTGGTGCGACGAGTGTCAGCGTGTTGGGTGACCTTTCACTGTGCTCCCCCCCTACACTACACCTAGGTAAATGCTGCCCGTTTTCGGTGCGATGAGTGTCAGCGTGTTGGGCGATCTTACACTGTGCTTCCACCTCTACACTACACTAGGGTAAATGCTGCCCGTTTTGGTGCGACGAGTGTCAGCGTGTTGGGTGACCTTCACTGTGCTTCCCCCCCTAAACTACACCTAGGGTAAATGCTGCCGTTTTGGTGCGATGAGTGTCAGCGGTGTTGGCGATCTTACACTGTGCTTCCACCCCTACACTACACCTAGGGTAAATGCTGCCTGTTTTGGTGCGACGAGTGTCAGCGTGTTGGGTGACCTTTCACTGTGCTCCCCCCCCTACACTACACCTAGGGCAAATGCTGCCCGTTTTGGTGCGATGAGTGTCAGCGTGTTGGGCGACCTTACACTGTGCTTCCACCCCTACACTACACCTAGGGTAAATGCTGCCCGTTTTGGTGCGATCAGTGTCAGCGTGTTGGGTGACCTTTCACTGTGCTCCCCTCCTACACTACACCTAGGGTAAATGCTGCCCGTTTTGGTGCGATGAGTGTCAGCGTGTTGGGCGATCTTACACTGTGCTTCCACCCCTACACTACACCTAGGGTAAATGCTGCCTGTTTTGGTGCGACGAGTGTCAGCGTGTTGGGTGACCTTTCACTGTGCTCCCCCCCTACACTACACCTAGGGTAAATGCTGCCCGTTTTGGTGCGATGAGTGTCAGCGTGTTGGGCGATCTTACACTGTGCTCCCCCCCTACACTACACCTAGGGTAAATGCTGCCCGTTTTGGTGCGATGAGTGTCAGCGTGTTGGGCGATCTTACACTGTGCTTCCACCCCTACACTACACCTAGGGTAAATGCTGCCTGTTTTGGTGCGACGAGTGTCAGCGTGTTGGGTGACCTTTCACTGTGCTCCCCCCCTACACTACACCTAGGGTAAATGCTGCCCGTTTTGGTGCGATGAGTGTCAGCGTGTTGGGCGATCGCTTACACTGTGCTTCCACCCTTACACTACACCTAGGGTAAATGCTGCCTGTTTTGGTGCGACGAGTGTCAGCGTGTTGGGTGACCTTTCACTGTGCTCCCCCCCTACACTACACCTAGGGTAAATGCTGCCCGTTTTGGTGCGATGAGTGTCAGCGTGTTGGGCGATCCTTACACTGTGCTTCCACCCTTACACTACACCTAGGGTAAATGCTGCCTGTTTTAGTGCGATCGAGTGTCAGCGTGTTGGGTGACCTTTCACTGTGCTCCCCCCCTACACTACACCTAGGGTAAAT
The DNA here is from genome assembly GCA_012845835.1 of Undaria pinnatifida. Classification (NCBI taxonomy): domain Eukaryota; class Phaeophyceae; order Laminariales; family Alariaceae; genus Undaria; species Undaria pinnatifida. Next base: position 795,682 of record JABAKD010000023.1, read on the forward strand.
GCTGCCCGTTTTGGTGCGATGAGTGTCAGCGTGTTGGGCGATATTACACTGTGCTTCCACCCCTACACTACACCTAGGTAAATGCTGCCTGTTTTGGTGCGATGAGTGTCAGCGTGTTGGGCGACCTTTCACTGTGCTTCCACCCCTACACTACACCTAGGGCAAATGCTGCCGCTTTTGGTGCGATGAGTGTCAGCGTGTTGGGCGACCTTACACTGTGCTTCCACCCCTACACTACACCTAGGTAAATGCTGCCCGTTTTGGTGCGATCAGTGTCAGCGTGTTGGGACCTTTCACTGTGCTCCCCCCTACACTACACCTAGGGTAAATGCTGCCCGTTTTGGTGCGATGAGTGTCACGTGTTTGGGCGATCTTCTTACACTGTGCTTCCACCCCTACACTACACCTAGGTAAATGCTGCTGTTTTGGTGCGACGAGTGTCAGCGTGTTGGGTGACCTTTCACTGTGCTCCCCCTACACTACACCTAGGGCAATGCTGCCCGTTTTTGGTGCATGAGTGTCAGCGTGTTGGTGACTTTCACTGTGCTTCCACCCCTACACTACACCTAGGGTAAATGCTGCCCGTTTTGGTGCGATGCAGTGTCAGCGTGTTGGGGCGATCTTACACTGTGCTTCCCACCCCTACACTACACCTAGGGTAAATGCTGCCCGTTTTGGTGCGATGAGTGTCAGCGTGTGTTGGGCGACCTTACACTGTGCTTCCACCCCTACACTACACCTAGGGTAAATGCTGCCCGTTTTGGGTGCGATGAGTGTCAGCGTGTTTGGGCGATCTTACACTGTGCTTCCACCCCTACACTACACCTAGGGCTAATGCTGCCCTGTTTTGGTGTGCGATCGAGTGTCAGCGTGTTGGGTGACCTTTCACTGTGCTCCACCCCTACACTACACCTAGGGTAAATGCTGCCCGTTTGGTGCGATGAGTGTCAGCGGGTTGGGCGACCTTACACTGTGCTTCCCCCCTACACTACACCTAGGGTAATGCTGCCCGTTTGGTGCGATCGAGTGTCAGCGTGTTGGGTGATCTTACACTGTGGCTCCACCCCTACACTACACCTAGGGTAAATGCTGCCTGTTTTGGGTGCGACGAGTGTCAGCGTGTTGGGCTGACCTTACACTGTGCTTCCACCCCCTACACTACACCTAGGGTAAATGCTGCCCTGTTTTGGTGCATGAGTGTCAGCGGTTTGGGCGACCTTTCACTGTGCTTCCCCCCCACTACCCTAGGGTAAATGCTGCCCGTTTTGGTGCGATGAGTGTCAGCGTGGTTGGTCCTTTCACACTGTGCTTCCCCCTACACTACACCTAGGGTTAAATGCTGCCCGTTTTGGTGCGATGAGTGTCAGCGTGTTGGGCGATCTTTCACTGTGCTTCCACCCCTACACTACCTAGGGTAAATGCTGCCTTTTTTGGTGCGACTAGTGTCAGCGTGTTGGGCGACTTCACTGTGCTTCCCCCCCTACACTACACCTAGGGCAAATGCTGCCCGTTTTGGTGCGATGATGTCAGCGTGTTGGGCGACCTTACTGTGCTTCCCCCCCTACACTACACCTAGGTAAATGCGCCGTTTTGGTGCGATCAGTGTCAGCGGTTGGGTGACCTTACACTGTGCTTCCCCCCTACACACCTAGGGTAAATGCTGCCGTTTTGGTGCGATGAGTGTCAGCGTGTTGGGCGATCTTACACTGTGCTTCCACCCCTACACTACACCTAGGGTAAATGCTGCCTGTTTTGGTGCGACGAGTGTCAGCGTGTTGGGTGACCTTTCACTGTGCTCCCCCCCCTACACTACACCTAGGGCAAATGCTGCCCGTTTTGTTGCGATGAGTGTCAGCGTGTTGGGCGATCTTACACTGTGCTTCCACCCCTACACTACACCTAGGGTAAATGCTGCCCGTTTTGGTGCGATGAGTGTCAGCGTGTTAGGCGACCTTACACTGTGCTTCCACCCCTACACTACACCTAGGGTAAATGCTGCCCGTTTTGGTGCGATCAGTGTCAGCGTGTTGGGCGATCTTACACTGTGCTTCCACCCCTACACTACACCTAGGTTAATGCTGCCTGTTTGGTGCGATGAGTGTCAGCGTGTTGGGTGACCTTTCACTGTGCTCCCCTCCTACACTACACCTAGGGTAAATGCTGCCCGTTTTGGTGCGATCAGTGTCAGCGTGTTGGGCGACTTACACTGTGCTTCCCCCCTACACTACACCTAGGGTAAATGCTGCCCGTTTTGGTGCGATCGAGTGTCAGCGTGTTGGGCGATCTTACACTGTGCTTCCACCCCTACACTACACCTAGGGTAAATGCTGCCTGTTTTGGTGCGATCGAGTGTCAGCGTGTTGGGCTGACTCTTCACTGTGCTTCCCCCCCTACACTACACCTAGGGTAAATGCTGCCCTGTTTTGGTGCGATGAGTGTCAGCGTGTTGGGCGATCTTACACTGTGCTTCCACCCCTACACTACACCTAGGGTAAATGCTGCCGTTTTGGTGCGATGAGTGTCAGCGTGTTAGGGCGACCTTACACTGTGCTCCACCCCTACACTACACCTAGGGTAAATGCTGCCCGTTTTGGTGCGATCGAGTGTCAGCGTGTTGGGCGATCTTACACTGTGCTTCCACCCCCTACACTACACCTAGGTTAAATGCTGCCTGTTTTGGTGCGATGAGTGTCAGCGTGTTGGGTGACCTTTCACTGTGCTCCCCTCCTACACTACACCTAGGGTAAATGCTGCCCGTTTTGGTGCGATGAGTGTCAGCGTGTTGGGCGACCTTACACTGTGCTTCCACCCCTACACTACACCTAGGGTAAATGCTGCCCGTTTTGGTGCGATCAGTGTCAGCGTGTTGGGTGACCTTTCACTGTGCTCCCCTCCTACACTACACCTAGGGTAAATGCTGCCCGTTTTGGTGCGATGAGTGTCAGCGTGTTGGGCGATCTTACACTGTGCTTCCACCCCTACACTACACCTAGGGTAAATGCTGCCTGTTTTGGTGCGACGAGTGTCAGCGTGTTGGGTGACCTTTCACTGTGCTCCCCCCCCTACACTACACCTAGGGCAAATGCTGCCCGTTTTGGTGCGATGAGTGTCAGCGTGTTGGGCGACCTTACACTGTGCTTCCACCCCTACACTACACCTAGGGTAAATGCTGCCCTGTTTTGGTGCGATCAGTGTCAGCGTGTTGGGTGACCTTTCACTGTGCTCCCCCTCCTACACTACACCTAGGGTAAATGCTGCCCGTTTTGGTGCGATGAGTGTCAGCGTGTTGGGCGATCTTACACTGTGCTTCCACCCCTACACTACACCTAGATTAATGCTGCCTGTTTTGGTGCGACGAGTGTCAGCGTGTTGGGTGACCTTTCACTGTGCTCCCCCCCCTACACTACACCTAGGGTAAATGCTGCCGTTTTGGTGCGATGAGTGTCAGCGTGTTGGGCGATCTTACACTGTGCTTCCACCCTACACTACACCTAGGGTAATGCTGCCTGTTTTGGTGCGATGAGTGTCAGCGTGTTGGGTGACCTTACACTGTGCTCCCACCCCTACACTACACCTAGGGTAAATGCTGCCCGTTTTGGTGCGATGAGTGTCAGCGTGTTGGGCGATCCTTACACTGTGCTTCCACCCCTAAACTACACCTAGGGTAAATGCTGCCTGTTTGGTGCGACGAGTGTCAGCGTGTTGGGTGACCTTTCACTGTGCTCCCCCCCTACACTACACCTAGGGTAAATGCTGCCCGTTTTGGTGCGATGAGTGTCAGCGTGTTGGGCGACCTTACACTGTGCTCCACCCCTACACTACACCTAGGGTAATGCTGCCCGTTTTGGTGCGATCGAGTGTCAGCGTGTTGGGTGACCTTACACTGTGCTTCCACCCCTACACTACACCTAGGGTAAATGCTGCCCGTTTTGGTGCGATGAGTGTCAGTGTGTTGGGCGATCTTACACTGTGCTTCCACCCCTACATTACACCTAGGGTAAATGCTCCCTGTTTTGGTGCGACGAGTGTCAGCGTGTTGGGTGACCTTTCACTGTGCTCCCCCCCCTACACTACACCTAGGGCAAATGCTGCCCGTTTTGGTGCGATGAGTGTCAGCGTGTTGGGCGACCTTACACTGTGCTTCCACCCCTACACTACACCTAGGGTAAATGCTGCCCGTTTTGGTGCGATCAGTGTCAGCGTGTTGGGTGACCTTTCACTGTGCTCCCCTCCTACACTACACCTAGGGTAAATGCTGCCCGTTTTGGTGCGATGAGTGTCAGCGTGTTGGGCGATCTTACACTGTGCTTCCACCCCTACACTACACCTAGGGTAAATGCTGCCTGTTTTGGTGCGACGAGTGTCAGCGTGTTGGGTGACCTTTCACTGTGCTCCCCCCCCTACACTACACCTAGGGCAAATGCTGCCCGTTTTGGTGCGATGAGTGTCAGCGTGTTGGGCGACCTTACACTGTGCTTCCACCCCTACACTACACCTAGGGTAAATGCTGCCCGTTTTGGTGCGATCAGTGTCAGCGTGTTGGGTGACCTTTCACTGTGCTCCCCTCCTACACTACACCTAGGGTAAATGCTGCCCGTTTTGGTGCGATGAGTGTCAGCGTGTTGGGCGATCTTACACTGTGCTTCCACCCCTACACTACACCTAGGGTAAATGCTGCCTGTTTTGGTGCGACGAGTGTCAGCGTGTTGGGTGACCTTTCACTGTGCTCCCCCCCCTACACTACACCTAGGGCAAATGCTGCCCGTTTTGTTGCGATGAGTGTCAGCGTGTTGGGCGATCTTACACTGTGCTTCCACCCCTACACTACACCTAGGGTAAATGCTGCCCGTTTTGGTGCGATGAGTGTCAGCGTGTTAGGCGACCTTACACTGTGCTTCCACCCCTACACTACACCTAGGGTAAATGCTGCCCGTTTTGGTGCGATCAGTGTCAGCGTGTTGGGCGATCTTACACTGTGCTTCCACCCCTACACTACACCTAGGTTAAATGCTGCCTGTTTTGGTGCGATGAGTGTCAGCGTGTTGGGTGACCTTTCACTGTGCTCCCCTCCTACACTACACCTAGGGTAAATGCTGCCCGTTTTATTGCGATCAGTGTCAGCGTGTTGGGCGACCTTACACTGTGCTTCCACCCCTACACTACACCTAGGGTAAATGCTGCCCGTTTTGGTGCGATCAGTGTCAGCGTGTTGGGTGACCTTTCACTGTGCTCCCCTCCTACACTACACCTAGGGTAAATGCTGCCCGTTTTGGTGCGATGAGTGTCAGCGTGTTGGGCGATCTTACACTGTGCTTCCACCCCTACACTACACCTAGGGTAAATGCTGCCTGTTTTGGTGCGACGAGTGTCAGCGTGTTGGGTGACCTTTCACTGTGCTCCCCCCCCTACACTACACCTAGGGCAAATGCTGCCCGTTTTTGTGCGATGAGTGTCAGCGTGTTGGGCGACCTTACACTGTGCTTCCACCCCTACACTACACCTAGGGTAAATGCTGCCCGTTTTGGTGCGATCAGTGTCAGCGTGTTGGGTGACCTTTCACTGTGCTCCCCTCCTACACTACACCTAGGGTAAATGCTGCCCGTTTTGGTGCGATGAGTGTCAGCGTGTTGGGCGATCTTACACTGTGCTTCCACCCCTACACTACACCTAGGGTAAATGCTGCCTGTTTTGGTGCGACGAGTGTCAGCGTGTTGGGTGACCTTTCACTGTGCTTCCACCCCTACACTACACCTAGGGTAAATGCTGCCCGTTTTGGTGCGCTGAGTGTCAGCGTGTTGGGCGATCTTACACTGTGCTTCCACCCCTACACTACACCTAGGTTAAATGCTGCCTGGTTTGGTGCGATGAGTGTCAGCGTGTTGGGTGACCTTTCACTGTGCTCCCCTCCTACACTACACCTAGAGTAAATGCTGCCCGTTTTGGTGCGATGAGTGTCAGCGTGTTGGGCGATCTTACACTGTGCTTCCACCCCTACACTACACCTAGGGTAAATGCTGCCCGTTTCGGTGCGATCAGTGTCAGCGTGTTGGGTGACCTTTCACTGTGCTCCCCTCCTACACTACACCTAGGGTAAATGCTGCCCGTTTTGGTGCGATGAGTGTCAGCGTGTTGGGCGATCTTACACTGTGCTTCCACCCCTACACTACACCTAGGGTAAATGCTGCCTGTTTTGGTGCGACGAGTGTCAGCGTGTTGGGTGACCTTTCACTGTGCTTCCACCCCTACACTACACCTAGGGTAAATGCTGCCCGTTTTGGTGCGCTGAGTGTCAGCGTGTTGGGCGATCTTACACTGTGCTTCCACCCCTACACTACACCTAGGTTAAATGCTGCCTGGTTTGGTGCGATGAGTGTCAGCGTGTTGGGTGACCTTTCACTGTGCTCCCCTCCTACACTACACCTAGGGTAAATGCTGCCCGTTTTGGTGCGATGAGTGTCAGCGTGTTGGGCGATCTTACACTGTGCTTCCACCCCTACACTACACCTAGGGTAAATGCTGCCTTTTGGTGCGATGAGTGTCAGCGTGTTGGGTGACCTTTCACTGTGCTCCCCCCTACACTACACCTAGGGTAAATGCTGCCCGTTTTGGTGCGATGAGTGTCAGCGTGTTGGGCGACCTTACTGTGCTCCCCCTACACTACACCTAGGGTAAATGCTGCCCGTTTTGGTGCGATGAGTGTCAGCGTGTTGGGCGATCTTACACTGTGCTCCCCCCTACACTACACCTAGGGTAAATGCTGCCCGTTTTGGTGCGATCAGTGTCAGCGTGTTGGGTGACCTTTCACTGTGCTTCCCCCCTACACTACACCTAGGGTAAATGCTGCCCGTTTTGGTGCGATGAGTGTCAGCGTGTTGGGCGATCTTACACTGTGCTCCCCCCTACACTACACCTAGGGTAAATGCTGCCCGTTTTGGTGCGATGAGTGTCAGCGTGTTGGGTACTTCACTGTGCTTCCACCCCTACACTACACCTAGGTAAATGCTGCCCGTTTTGGTGCGCTGAGTGTCAGCGTGTTGGGCGATCTTACACTGTGCTCCACCCCTACACTACACCTAGGGTAAATGCTGCCTGTTTTGGTGCGATGAGCGACGGCGTGTTGGGCGAACCTTTATTGTGATAACCCCTACACTACACCTAGGGTAAATGCTGCCTGTTTTGGTCCGATGAGCGTGGGCGTTTTGGGCGACGCTTTCCTGTGCTACCTCCCCCCGCCTAGGTTGAATGATACCTGTCTAAATGTGATGGCTGCAGACGTACCCTTACTGTGTTGCACCCCCTGCACTGCGGTTAGGGTCAGTGCTGCCCAGTTTTGACTCCTTGTACTGCGGTTCGTGCGGGCGTTACCCATATACCCTACGGTCAGACTGGGCGCTGCTCTTACGTTGCGGTTATGATGATTGGTACCTTGTTACTGCTGTACTCCTCTTATACGGCTAGTTGACGTGGCTGCTACCATCACTGAGGCTGGACGGAGTCAAGGCCCATATTGTTGCTGTTTTGCTGAAACACAGATATACCGCTCCTTGGAGCAGGAACACCACAACAATTTATCTGTCTCCATAGCTTCTTCACGCGTCGTTCCTCTCCCCCCCCCCCCCTTCACTACACCTAGGCACCATGTCCACCGGTGACGATGGGGGCTACTCGGGGCTGGCTGAGGTCTTCCACGCACCCCAACCTGGATGCCCACGAGACAGGGAGAGCTCGCTCGAGATGCCGCGACTCGAGACGGGGGGAACCACCGGTGGCGGGTTCCGGTGACGAGACAGAAGACGGAGCACCATACCTCCACCCGTTCCCACCAACCAAGCGGGTCGATTCGCTGGTTCGCGCTGAGAAGAAGACGGACCAACCCCCACCGGACTCGGGAGCGTCTCGACGCCAGCTCTAGCCAGCCCCGGGGGAGCGCCACCAGCTGCCCCCCCCGCGCTCGACAGGGCACCACGGCCGCCACCTGGGCTCTCCGCGCTCGACAGAGCGCCACCCCCAGAGCTCCCGGCACCGGGGCGCCCATGCCGCCCCCTTGGACTTGGCATACGCGGCGGCGCGGGCCCAGCGGGCGCTCGACGACGCCAACCAGACGATAGCACGCCGACGTCAGTTTGACGAAGATATCGAGCAGGCGAAGACCGCTGCGCGGGAGTCGTCAGTTGCGTCGGCTGCTGCGGGAGCTACCGCTCCCCCCTTTCCTTCGTCGCGCCCGCAGGGTGTCGCATCCCAGCGACCACGACCCGGGAACGACGCCTTCTTCAAGGGCATCGTCGCGTGCATGGCGTCTGCACCGCGGGTAGACTTCTAAGCGTTGGCGAACCGCGGTGGTGGAACCGGCCTACGCCCACCTCTCGTCAGAGAGGCCGGCGTCGCGGCAAGCGGACGTCCTCAATGGAAGCGGCCTAGGCTCGCGTGGATTGTACGCCCTATGCTAGACAGACGAGAGCCGCCCCGACCCTTGCCCTCGCCAAGGCCCTGCTGATAGCCCACGACGATGTCCCCGACCCTGTCTTTTGGCCGGACCCTGGAGGAAGAGTTGGCAGAACGAAACCGGAGAAAATGTCGCGACAGTCGCGACCGCGGGGACCACAACCGTGGGGGTGGCGGCAAAAATGGTGGGGGTGGCGACCACCACCGCCGCCGCGGGGGTGACAGCGCATCGGGTGCTGGTGTGCCTGAGGGCGCCGCCGAGGGGGCAACTTCGGTCCAACAACCGGGGCAGTTGGCCGCAGCTCTGGCAGAGGAATGGCGCGAGAGGACGTTCAGCGTGGGACGGCTCATCAACCTCCTCCCGCTCGTCTTCGTCCTCGAGCACGGACCACAGCGAGGTGGTCGTGGTAGCAGGCAAAAAGTGTCAAGAGCCATGGCAGGAGGAGCATCTGCCTGAGGCTTTCACCCTCCTGTTGCGTCTGCTGATCACGCACTTCGACGGGGTTGACACGGAGGAGGGCTACACTAAGTTGCATACTTTTGGAATGTGTAACGGCATGCCTTTTTCTGATTTCAGTGGAGTTTCGCGTACTTATGCCGACCGCTACGCGGAGTGAGCGTGTTTTGTCTCCGGGAACGGCTGTGGTGTTGGAGGTGGTTCGGGTGGCGGCGAATGAGCAATTTCCGGCTCTCTTGCCTGCGTTGTACCCTGGTTCGAAGGCAACAAACCCGCGGCCATACGCCTCGTTGGATGCTATGTGGCGGGCTTTAAGTGACTAATAAGACACCTGCCGTCAACGGCGAAACGTTTTTTTTCTCTCCCTGTTTCTTCGACGGGAGCGCGGTCATGCGCCCTGTCGGGGCCCCGGCCCGCAGATCATGGGCGCGGCCAGGGTCGAGTGCCGTCCCAGTCGCTTTCGTGGCAGACGGGATCGAGCCATCATTCAACTGTCATGCCCATCGATGATTCATCTGACCCTTGGCTTCACCACACATCGAACTGCTGGCCACTAAAAGAGCATCATTATGCAGAAGGTTTCGCCGTTAAGGCCTCGTTTAAGACAGACGACCCTCCCCTTTGGAGCGGCCTCCTTTCACCTCGCGCTGATGCCCTCCGAGAAAACCGGGGGCTTTGCCTCAACTGCCACGAAGACAACCATTCCGTCAAGCATTGTAGGCATCCTTTCATTACTGCGAGTGGCTGCTTGAACCCTGAACTAGGCCAACTTGGCTACGATGACGCAAACCGACGTTGACAAACACGCATGGTCTGCCTCCGCCGAGACGACAAATATTCTCGCCCGAACAACCACACGAAAAATCGTCGCCATCTTTCAGGATCAGGCCAGGTAAACTGTCACAACGATACCACATACACGTCGGATCACCATGTGGGTATCCAGCGCTCGCCCGCCTCTTCTGCCTCCGCTCCTGCTCCTCGAATGCGTTTTGGAGCCGCCCACGACCCGGGCGAAAATAAATTTGCGCGCCAACCTGGCACATTCCGTAACGGCAATCGACAGCTCGACGGCGGTACGGCACCGTCGACAACACCGTCGGGGGGTACCTATTTTGGTTTCAGAAGATGCTCGTGTTCTGTTGCTAGCCTGTCCAGTAATGCAGCACAGACTGCCTCTGTCAAGAGCCCACGGGCTCCTACGCCGTTTGCGGACGATTGTCACGGCGTAGTACCGGCGGCGGAAACTAGCGCTTCAAGCGTGGTTTCCTCCAGCCAGGTAATTTTTTTTCTTTTCTTTCTTTCTTTTTCGACGGCGAGAACGCGCGCTTTCAGCGACGTTCCCCTCGGTCATGGTCTGAGTTCGGCAACAGGAACCGCGCTTCCAGCGCCGTTTCCCTTAGCCGCGGCATAAACTCAGCAATGGGGGTACGCGCTCCAAACGCCGCCCCCATCAACCATGGCACGGGAGCCTACGCTTTGCGCGCTCCCCCTCTAGGTACGCGCCGCGCAACAATATAGCTGCAGCGACAGCGCGTCGCCTTTTTACGCGTATGTGTGCATCTCCCCCTCTCCCTGACCAGGCGGTGGCGGTCGGTTTGAGGTGTGGGACGGTCGACCCTCAAAACACTTTTTCTGACCACGAGGTGGCGGTCGATTTGAGGTGTGGGAAGGCCAACACTAAAACACCGAGATCTTTTGCGAGGCTCGATCCGGTGTTTGCTCGCGATAAGAGCGGGCGCTCTGTCCTTTTTTCCATCAAGGAGGAGTCAACAAGATTAGCTACCTCGTCTCCCTTCTCCAAGAGACATAACGGAAGAGAGCCTCCTCGGGTAAAAATATTATTGCCTTGCCCGAGCCCCGCTCCAGAAGACGCCCACAGGGTTTACGGACCCTGCTTCGCCTTTTAACACGCTAACCCACGTGTTTCAGGCTACGTCTGCCCCAGTGGCACAGGAAGAAGATCCGACACTGCGCGACGGGCCAGTGGTGACTCCACGGCTTCCAGCCTGATCAGCTGGACGCTATTCCCGTAATTTTACGGAAGAATCGCGCCTCTCGTCAAGCAGAAACAGCTCAAATCCCTTGCCCCTTTGGGCGCAGTTAGAGCAGTTTTCTTGCGATTATACGCCAAAAAGCGAAGAGGCCACGACGCGAGAAACCGTGGGTTCGGACTCGCGTCGTGCTCCCGAGGCCTGGTGTTCCTGAGGGGGACACTACAGGCCCAAAGAGCCGAGGACTGGTGTTCCCAGACGAAGACATTACAGACCCAAATGCCCAAAGAGGCTACCGACGGGTTGGCACCGTCGGTGTTGGACTTTTTTTCGGGTGTAATGAGGGCGGCTTCTTACGAGTTTCCGCCAGCGAGTGAGGAGGACCCGAGGCGAGAAACCCCAGGTTCGGACTCGCATGTTGCTCCCGAGGCCTGGTGCTCCCGCAAGGGGACATTACAGGCCAAAGAGCCGAGGACTGGTGTTCCCAGACGGGGACATTGCAGACCCAAATGCCGAACGAGGCTACCGACGGGTTGGCACCGTCGGTGTTGGACTCGTTTTCGGGTGCAATGAGGGCGGCTTCTTACGAGTTTCCGCCATAGAGTGAGGAGGACCCGAGGCGAGAAACCCCAGGTTCGGACTCGCATGTTGCTCCCGAGGCCTGGTGCTCCCGCAAGGGGACATTACAGGCCCAAGTAGCCGAGGACTGGTGTTCCCCAAAGGGGACATTGCAGACCCACAAATGTCCAACGAGGCTACCGACGGGTTGGCACCGTCGGTTTTTGATATTTTTCGGGCGCAGTTAGAGCGGATTCTCGCGCTTTTCCGCCGACGAACGAAGAAAGACCCGAGGCGAGATACCACGGGTTCGGATTCGCGTCGTGCTCCCGAGGTCTGGTGTTCCCGGACGGGGACATTGCAGCCCAAATTTCAACACGGATTTTGAACCTTCTCTCGAATACTCCACAGCTAAAGTGGTGTTATTCTGGCAGCCCCCATCCTATTTTCCACCCTGGTCCCCTTCGTCGTTTGCCGTGGACGACGTATCATATTCTTGCGCGGAGCAGGACATGATGGCCGAAAAGACCAAGTTTTTGCAAGACCATCGAGCAGTGGGGCTCATTATGTCGTCGCCTCGTCCAAGCACACGCAAACGCATCGGTCGAGGCGTGCACAACTTTGACTCCGCTGTTGGGGACAGAGAGAAGCAAAACGCCGTGTCACCTGGCACCTACGCCAAATTCACGCAGAATTCAGCCACAAAAAAAAAAAAAAAAAAAGTCACCTTTTGAGCTCTGACAACAAGCTTCTGGCTGAATCCTGCCCTCTGAACCCAGTGTGGGGCGTTGGTCTCCGGGCTGATGGTCCCAGGGCCAACAGCCCATGCCAGGGGAGAGGAAAACTTGCTCGGTGAGGCACTTTCTGCCGTTCGCGCAGCTATTTGCGACAATGAGACCGGGTCGGCGCACCCGGCCTCCCCTAGTCGGTTCCGCACCTGCACTGCGAGTGCAAGAACCAAGAAATCTCGTCCGCGCCGCAACCGGACCGTTAACAGCGGCCAGCGCTCGCAAAGCTCCCCCTTCGGCGTTTCCGACCTATTTCTCGAGCGCGTTGGCCAATGAAAAGCCGTGAAGTTGTGGAGATAGCTTCTAGCGTCGGCCCTGACCTTGCGATGTCAGAACACTGCCCTTGTTTCGTCGAGGGTACTGTGACGCTGGACGACGTTGTGTTCACTATGAAAATCGCGTATATCAGTCGAGCAACGCTCGCTTGGAGAGGCACTGGACTCCTATAGATTTGGGGACCGGCAGCATTGCTTGGGTTCCCAAACGCCTCCGAGGATACTGAGGGGAACAAAGTTCCGCATATCCTCCGGCCACAAGGCATAGGAGAGCATTGGCAAAGTGGGGACCCTCAATGCACGAGTCCAGCGGTAGCTTGAGTTCGTCACCGCGTTCGATTGCACACTCGAGTACCGCAAAGGCAGCGCCAAGGGCATCGCCGATTTTTCCGGCCCGTTTTCCAGAGCCCGCTACGGAGTACGACCGCAGTGGCTTGAAAAAATTCAACCTCGTGGGGTTGACAAGCCCCAACCCCGTTGGAGATAGCGGTATCTACCTCCTACGGACCCGTGGGCTGCGCGCTCCCCCCTCGCCGATCCCAGGAGTCGGTTCGGGTGGACTCGCGCCCCTCGCCAAAAGCACTGTCTTGGGTGGGCTCGTGCCCCACACCGAAAGCACTGCTTTGGGTGGACTCGAACCCCTCGCCGAAAGCACTGTCTTGGGTGGGCTCGTGCCCCGCACTGAACATGCTGCCTTGGGTGGGCTCCCTCTCACCTCTACCGCGTTTTACGATTTTCGCACACACGAGCCACGTATAAGGATTGACGGCCTTTCTGTTTCCCCGGGGAGATTCGTCGCTCGTGTTTCTGCCTCCGTCGCCACTACCGAAGGCTGTACCGGCCGCGGGTCGATTTCACCTGCCGCCGACACTGTTTTCGCTTCGGTTTTTGCCATACCCATCGAGGGCGGCACGGGCTCCGCAAAAGCCCTGGCTGCAGCGACGCCCATCGCACAGCCGACTTATCTATCCCGGAGTTCTTTACAGGAGACGGCCCCCGCCGCGACCACCGGTTCGACTGTGTCCGTCTCCGCCATGCTTGGCACTCCAGCCCCTCCGTCGTCGACGACGCGCCGACGAACAGCGACAACAACGGGTAATGCACCCCCGCTGTAGATTATGGATTCGGGCCCGGCGGGGCCCCTCGGCCATCTTGCGGACGAAGTACAACCCCGTCGCGAGTTCCACGGCCGCAGCCGACCCCGTCGCCGCCGCGACCCCTGCTCTTGTCGACTCGCCGGTCCGCACGGTGCCACTACCGTCCGACCGCGACCACGCAGAGCCTATATGGGAACTCCTCTCTTACGGCTCACGCCTTCTCCTGGTGGCACGCCGACTGCATATACAAGGGCGGACGCCCTTCGCAACGCTGCTGAATTGCGTTTCGCTGATTCTGTCGCACGTTACTCACATGGCGATTGGAAGCGAGAGCAGCACGCTGAGCCGACGTGACACGCCATGATGCGTTACGTTTCTGTCGGCCGGCCATCGGTCCTGCCGCCCGACGTTTTGGCGTGCTACCTCTCGCACAAGCGTCCCTCCCTCTCAGACATCCAGGAGCTGGCGGGTAAGGGTCGACTACATACAACCGACGACGACATCGTCCTACTCGTCCGTAACCCGACACTCCCGCCAACAAGCTCTGACAAACCGAACTCTGTGGGGCAAGCTGCTTGCTTGCTAAGCGACGAACCAGTTCGCATCTACGTTCCCCTGCTCATGCGCCCTTGGATCATGCAAGCTTGCCATTCGACGGCCTCCTGCCACCTTGGCACCACGCGCACGTTGCGCATGCTAGAGCGTTTTTATTGGTGGATTGACATGAGTGTGTGCACCCGGTGGTGGCTTCGCCACTGCTTGAAGTGCCAAACGCGGAAAACCCCACGGCTGACTGTCCGCTGGCCCATCATCACAATGCCTCTGCCGGAAGGTCCAGGTATCGCCGTCAGTGTCAGTGTTGACTACTTCGGCCCCCTTCCGGTCACACCACGAGGCGTCACGTACATCCTGCTGTTCACCGATCGCTTCAGTCGTCGGGCCGACATGTTCCCCGTCACTGCCGCTGAGTTCACCGCGGAAGGTACAGCCAATATCCTGGTGAACCAATACATCCCCTTGTGCGGGTGCCCGCGCACCATACTCTCGGACAACGGACTGCAGTTCTGCTCCAAGCTTTCACAAGCTGTATATCAGCTGTTAGGTGTACACAAGCTTGCTACAAGCTCCTACCATCCCAACTGTAACGGGGGCGTTGAGCGGGTAAATCACACTATGGCACAAATGCTGGCTATGGTCGTCAACGAGCGACAAGACGACTGGGACTTGCATCTGCCCCACGTCGAATTCGCTTACAACAACTCTGTCAGCGCGGCGACGGGTTTGGCGCCCAACGAGGTTCACATGGGCAGACTCCCACGGCTCCCCCTGACGAGTTTCGACCGCAAAGGTGTCGTGGGACACCAGAGTCTGGCCCGTGACCACCTGGCCTATTGCGATTTGGCCACCGACCGGCAAAAGCGCGCGAACGACATTGTCCGCGCACACCACGCCTTCACCGTTTCCCGTGTTAACCGCAGAAACTCCGCCCTCGCCGACGCGCTGCGTCCAGCACCTAACTTCACTGTGGGTGGTTGGGCATGGGTATACAATTCTGCCTCTACCATCCGCCAGGGTGTGAAGGCGAATACCGACGCCAAGGTACTAAACGCCAAACTCGCGTTTAACTGGACGGGCCCATACAAGGTCCTGGCCGTCGGTCCCTGCTCCGCCGCCGAGACCCCGGACGGCTCGCCGCTCGGGAGCAACCTCCTTTATTTGAATCTCCCTTCCGACCTGCCTGGTTCGGACGCTCGTCGGCGTGTGGCCATCGAGCGCTGCAAACCCTGTGCCAACCCCCACGACAGCGGGGACATGCCCAAATACCTACCGGCGGGGCTGACACAGAATGTGCTCAACAAATTTTCCAAGAAGTCCCCGCCGTACCACGTCACTCAAGACGACTTTTCGACTCCCCTACAACGGCTGGAGGTGGAGCAGATCACTGGTCATCAGTCGGTACGGGGGCGAGGTGGCGTCATCGCGGTGTTATACAAGACGCATTGGGCGGGACTCTTCGAACCGTCCTGAGAGCGGGAAATGGACCTTCACCTCTCCCGCTCCCACATCTTGCGTTATTGGGCCGGAACCCCGGACCAGCACCGCCAAACCAACCGTCTTTACCGCCGAATGCGGATCGGGGCGGCACAGCGTGAGCTCTCCCGCAACAACGGGGAACGTTTCCTAGCGCCGGGCTACGCCTGTGTTCCCCGCACCGATTGGCTCCGTCGCTACCACGACACCGTACTTCCTAAGGGAGCCCACGTTTGGTACAAGGGAAACGATGGTTTATGGTGGCTAGGAAAAATCAGCGCGAGCACTACCGAGGACAAGGTATACCTGGTCCGCTTTCTGGACGACCCGGGACCGATTAAACTCCCTCTTCCCCCGGCACGCTACACGACTTCAACGGGAGCCGTGCGAGGCCCTTGGTGCTTGCAAGTTCACATCGCCAGTGCGTTTCCTCGGGGCATCCAACGTAACGTAGACGAATCTCGAGGCGCGGCCGTGGCCAGTTGACTTCCAAGCCACCACCGCTCCGCGATAGTTCTTCATTTTTTTGAGGTATGAGTTTTGCGTCTTTGCCTTTGGGTCGTTCGTAGTGTCCTGAGGGTCTTCATCGAGTATTGGGGCGGTTCTTTCAAAAAAAAAAAATATCTTTTCTGTCCTGCCGAACCCCCTGCTCAGTGCCGGGTCAGGGTTCGGGTAAAACGCCGCTATCTGAGGCGCAGGGCTGTCGCCTTTTTGTCATTGTTCAAATTCGCCCTGCCGACGCCCTCCTCAGCCTAGAGCCGGGGGGCGACCAGTGTACGGGTCTGTGTGTCTTCTTTTATGTTTTGTGTGTTGTATTTGTTCTGCTTTGTTTTTTTTTGTCGTCTAAATACTTCCTCCCCCAGCGGGGCAGTATGTGTTGACAACTTCCATCCCGGGTATTCGTCGTTTCCTCGTCTAACCCCCCGCCTTGCCGATGGCCCGCGGGAGGTTTTTCGCATTACTTCTCCCTTGTGTTAGCGCCTGTGTTCCCCTCCATATCGACGAGGGCTCGCCTCGCCATAGTACTTTTTCTGTGGTTGGTTTACCGCAGAGCCTTTCCTGTCCCCCCCGCCACACCGGCGGCATGCGGCAGGTTCTAGAGCCTTTTCTGCCCCCCCCGCCACCCCGGCGGCATACGGCAGGTTTTTGATGGGTGACTATTGCCTTGCTGTAGGGTCTGCTTTTCTTTCTACTGCTTTTCTTCGCGTGTTCCTGGCTCCATAGCCAGACGGTTAGAGGTGTGGGAGTGGGGTTTGAGGAGCCGCATCTTCGACTCATGGTCTAGTTCGTAGAACCGGAGTTTCCCCGAATCTCCCATATTTCTGCATATGCGACTCATCAGGGTGGGCTAGTGTTAAGATACGGCCTCGAAAGGCCTGTAGGTATCCGAATTTGAGATCATTTGGATGGGTTTCGTATGATAAGGCTGGCGGTTTATATTCGGGGAAGTTAGGAATTAGATCGGAGGCACGCGCCTCCGATCTCAGAAGCTATCCCGGGCTCTGGTGGAAACGAATAAAGCTACATCTCTACGAAGGAACGAAAGTGAGTACTCTCCGAGGACCTGCTCAATTGGCAGACCTGCAGGGGGCACTCTGTGTTCCCCACCTATTAATTTAACAATGGCTCACTTGCATGAAGTGTGTTTGGTTGTACGTATTAAAAATAAATGACAGCACACGGCGTCACTGCATGGCTCACTTGTACCACCCTGGCTTACGTCGATGACGGAACTTCCCCGTACTCGTACTCGTACTTAAAAATAGTGTGTTTGGTTTTACATATGAAAAAGAAATCACAGCACACAGCGTAACTGCGTAGACGACTAGTACAACATGCTTACCCCGATAACGGGACTGCCCTCCGTACTCGTACTCGTGCTTAAAAATAGTGTGTTTGGTTGTACACATGAAAAAGAAATCACAGCACACAGGGTAACTGCGTAGACGACTAGTACAACATGCTTACCCCGATAACGGGACTGCCCTCCGTTACCACCCCGTACACGTAGTCATTCATACAAAAGGTGTGTTTGGTTGCATGTACGAACTAATAAAAGTACCGCAAAGAAAAAAAATGACAGCACACGGCGTCACTGCATAGATCACTTGTACCGCCCTGGCTTACGTCGATGACGGAACTTGCCCGTACTTGTACTCGTACATACAAAAAGTGTGTTTTTTTGATGACGGAACTTCCCCGTACTTGTACTTGTACATAAAAAAAGTGTGTTTTTGCACGCATGAAAAAGAAATCACAGCACACAGCGTAACTGCGTAGACGACTAGTATAACATGCTTACCCCGATGACAGGACTCCCCTCCGTGACCACCCAAGCGAACTTCAGTCTGTTGAGGCTACGCGCCCCCAAGCACAGCTTCCACACGGTGTGGTAGTTCGACCACGCTGTTTTTTTTTTTTCTTCTTTTTATCCTCCGGCGGATGGGGAAAAATAAAGCTTTAGCTCACCACAAGCACACACATGTTACAGCAAACGTTGCAGACATGGCACACAAGGTAAAACGATGTAAATATTAGTCTAATGTGCATCATTATTAGAAACAGGATTCGCTTGAGTTCACCAACCCCCAAAACCACATATTGAGCACAACCTGCAGCACCCTCAGCCAACACTCAACGCAGCACTACGGAAAACACAGGGTGTTGACATCTAGTGTCTTACTCATGTCGCACGGCGATGAACACACTGACAACGGGAAAAAAATGTCAACATCAGTAGCTGACAGCAAACATCAAAGTTCAACAAATTTCAACAACACGAAGAAATGAAACTCACGTTTTGTCGAGCTCTCAGCTCCTTCGTTTAGGACGCCGATCGATGGTGAATCACAGGTGTCGGCGTCACACCAGTCGCACACGCGAGGGTTGTCGGCGCTCCCCCAGTGCTTCTTATTTAGGTTGTAGAACGCTTGGCACGTTGACGGGTCGTCACTCCTACGGGTGTCGCACACCGCGTACTGAGAACTGCTGTTTTCCTCGTACGCGCGACGAGGAAGCCGTAACAACCCTTTCTAGGACACGGCCAGTCAGTATTGCCAGTAGCAGAAGCAGACTCCCGTTCCTGTCCCACCAGCGTCCACACGCCTGATGACCCTCCACCACCCGCACTGTGAGCGGAGCCTCCCCCCGCACTAGCCTTGGTTCGCTTGGAAGGCGACGCACGGTAGATCGAGGACATAGCTGCCGGTTCTGTCGTCGTTGTGATATGGTGGCGCGCATGTATCTCAATTTGCGCCGATCCGGCAGCTTGCGCGGATACGGCAAATATCAACTTCAATCCGATCCGGCAAATTTCAAGTTCAAAAATATTGCAGCCGTCAACGGCAATTCCCTCCTATTGCAGCCGTCAACGGCAATTCCCTCAAAAGAAAGCTAAGATGTATATCCCTCAAAAATAAAATTTTAAGTTCTACTTATCTTCAGCAACTTTTTTTTTCTTGAACAACTCATTTTTCGAAGGGCTGACTTCAGCAACTTTTTTTTTCTTCAGCAACTCATTTTTCGAAGGGCTGAGAAGGGCCGAGAAAGGGAAGGCAAGGGTTTCTTTTCGGCAAATACGGTTTTTCGAAGGGCTCACTTCAGCAACTTTTTTTTTCTTCAGCAACTCATTTTTCGAAGGGCTGAGAAGGGCCGAGAAAGGGAAGGCAAGGGTTTCTTTTCGGCAAATACGGGCTGAGAAGGGCCGAGAAAACGCAGGGAAGGTAAGGAACTTCGGGACGGTTCTTTTCCCCAGCAACTAATGTTCTTTTCGGCAATTACGGGCCGAGAAGGGCTGAGAGGGGGGAGGATATGCCGAGCGAGACGTCCGAGGGGGGCGAGGTCTAGGTATATAGTTTTATAGTCTATATACCCATCTATGTACTTGCAGCATCAGTTACATACGATTCGTCTTGTACATGGTACCTGGTAGGCGTTTACGATATCAGGAGTAGTACAATGAAGGCATCCAATGGCCAGCTGATACGGGAACATAAGCATCGGGTGGTAAGAAGGATTACATAGTCTATAGTCTAGACTAATACAGCTTGTTATTACGGGGGACCATAGTAAATAGGACCAAATATTGTTGGTCAAAATAGGGAAATATTCTGGTTTTTGTGTGTACCGTAGGTCCTATTTACTATGGTCCCCCGTAATAGCAGAGTTGGTTAGAATCTGACGCGTGTAGTGCACCTCCAAGTGATAATGATTTTGATTGTACACGAGTCTCACACCTATCAGTTCTATGACTCGTTGCTGACTTTCTTTTTCTTCGTCGATCTAAAATCTCAGACTCGGTTCGTTTCACGGTTTCCTTTGAAGCAGTGCATTTAGTCATTTATTTTGTGGTATACTCTGGATATTTTGGTGTCAGCCGAGAACACTTCCTAACTTATTTCAGTCTAACTCTTGTGCTCTCGTTTCTGGCACGCCTTTACCGCATCGTTATTTACTAAATAAATCGTTGCTGACACTTCAACCTACCTGTCTCAACTATGTGCGGAATTTGCATAAGTTTGCAGACTCGATAGACTGCCCTATGGCAGCTATTATCTGCGGACGAGTAAGGGGAACTGAGCGGATGGCGAGTGGGGAGGAGGCGGGGGGGCTGGTGTCCACGGGTGTACTCATGTGATACGTAACCGGACCTTTAAAAACCGCCGACCGCTATATACCTATACCCATACCACTCTGGGAAGTGGCACGTCGGGTGTTTGCCGACCAGGAATACGCATTGAGCGCGAAGCGCCCGGAGATGTGTTAAGCTAATCTCATGATGGGTGGGCTTCAAACTTTAACAACCACCTTCGAGGCGGACCTCCGCACCTTGTGCGTTTTTTTTCTGCGTAATAGAGGACACCGTGGAATTTTTTTTTTCATGTATTTGGTGTTGTTGTGTTTTTATCACTTCGACCGCAACAGTGAGGATAGTCTTACTCTAAAACTGCCACTGTGACTTACCATAAACTCACTACGTGAGATCATCTCCTTTTCTCAAGCGAAGGTTCCCCACTCTCCAAGTAACGATCTAGCTCGATCACGTCTCCGTCACCGCCAAACCAACACTACACTGGAAACGCGGTACGCTTGGGGTGTAGATTACGTAGAATGTCTCGAGAGGGTATTTGACACCGTCGTTGCCAAGTCGACGTCAACCGCAACCCCGCACCTGGGGGGAAAGGTTTGCGAAAGCGTTGTCGATTTCGGCGTTAGAGCGTCTTACAAGACGACCTGACATATAAGCTCCCCTCTGATGGCTGGAATGACTTTGTTGGAAAATGGTATCCAACTACGTGCCGCAAAGAGGTTACAGGGGAATATATAGCAACTCGACAACGTTGGGGGTAAATATATAGCCACTCGACAACCGGACATATATTTTCGATTCCTCCCTAAGAAAATGGATTAATATTCCCCTCCCCTTCCTCGACACAGCGGGATGCAGTTCGACAAGGCTTTTCGCCCTACACGGCAGGCTCTGTTCACCGGGCCTTCTCAACACACTTTGTGTAGTCCCGAACATTGCACCGCGCCTCTATCCTGCGGGAAGTTGGCGGCCGCGTAGGCCCTTCCTTTCCTTCCACGCATTTCGACAGACCGAGGCTGCGGTAGCGGGGTTACGATCATGTTAATGTTGACGTTAATGTTTATGTCAATAGGGACCCTTTATTGAAGTAGCTGACGCAGGGGAAGGTAGACGTAGCACGTTTTGGGTGGTATTTTCAATGAGTGATGGGACTCCTTAGCCCAAAATCGTCGGGAAAATGCCATTTTTTTGCATGATTCTCGCTCTCTAGCTAGGCCATAGGATTTTGTATCCGGAATTCAGTTGTGTGTTTTGACCAGATCCGTTCTTGGGAGAGGTCTTAAGCACCCGAAATTGAGAAATCTCACACAAAATATGGTGCACCTCACCCGTAGCACGAGTTGTCTCGGGGTCACTCGCGCTCGTGACCCCCCGTTTTTTGCAGTCTTAAAGCTTTCGTGCTGTTTGAATTTTGGGAAGGATGCGAATGTCCGCAACAGAAAGGTGAGGCACGCCTCAAAAATCAAAACTTTGAGTTGTTTGGTTCGTGTGGTACAGAGTCACGTGTGCGAGGGGCTCAAACCCCGGGGTAAGGCACTCCCCCTCCCCCCCCCCTACCATATTATTGGTCGAGACGCCTGTACATCATATACATGGTGACCGACACTTTAGCACTGTCTGTGGTTTTTCTCGCCGACAGCAGCTAGCTGCAGCAGCCAGCCGTAAATAGTAGCAAAAATGGTGGTTGTATTGACATTTGTTTTCGCGGACCAAGAGGCAGTAACACACTAACGTAGTAATAGCAGTAGCAGTAGTAGTAGCAGTGGCAGTGGTAGTAACAATAGCAGCAGTGGAACCCGATAGCCACGACCGGCGTCATGGGTCGGCGAGGTTATTGCTGGTGACCACGGAGGAGCTGGATTTCGCAGCCGTTTTGTGTTTCAGCAGTGCCATTTTTTCTCCATACTTTCGATGTCGTAGTACGTCGCAGTACCTGGCGCTGATGGTACGATTTACCCCATGGTTGTCGATAGCCGCTTTACTCCCGTTGTGGGGTCATACCGTCGAACGTGAATAGAATACACCACTAGTATTGGGTGTTGCAGTCAGTAAGCCGAGGGGAGTGGGGAGGGTGTATTTGATTCGTGATGTATTGTACTGCTTAACTCAGACTTTAAACGCCCACGACGAATGTGCGGCGTAGAAAAACGAAACGCATACATCTAGTTCGAGGTAATCAGTAAAGATAAACCTAAGGCTTGTCAACACCATAAATAGCTCACAGGAAGACGTCCATGATTGGTACGTTCGTCTCCGAACCTTGTGCTCCATCCGTGCTCTCGTCACCCCCTCCTTGGCAAACTCGCCAAACCCCACAGACGAGATGCGGGCACTTTGTTCCTATTCTCGTACGTAGCAGCGGTTATGTTGCACTGAAGATATGAGCCACCCCAGGCTTGTCCTTTGCTACACTCATTTCTGTATTGGAGGACAGCATCTTGGGATTACAGCAAAACTCTGTTTGATAAATTAGTCTTAGTGAAGCCACTGCGGGGTGGGCGGGAGGCTTGCATTGGTCTTAGCACGTACTGCACTACCCCTGATGTGATTATGTCATGCTTTAGTTTGGTACTTAGTCTATGGTTCAAGAAAAACGAGTGCGTAGTAAGCAAATCTGAATGAAGTCATGATCCATCGTCGAGTGCATTCGATCGGACAACGGCAAGTAATTTACTACGCCGGAGCTCGTGGCGCTACTCAATGACCGCGGCATTTGCCGCGAGTACACGCCTGTCAACTCCCCGAAGCACGACGGTGTGGATGAGCGTCGAGTAGCCATGACGCTCGAGCTTGCTACGGCGTCCCTCCTGCAGGCTCCCCCTTTGTTTGGCGACGCGAAGATGCCGCCGACACAGCCCCTTGGGCTTAAGCGTGAAAGCACGCCAGCGACGTGATCAACATGACGGCAAGGGTCAGGGACAAGCTGGACATGCACTCGCCACACCGGAAGTTGCACGGGAGACCACCGTTTGCGAGGCTCCTTCCGCACCTGAAGCCGGTTTTCACCACGTAAGGAGGACCCGCAAGTCGGAGCCCAAGAAAGAGGCTTGTTTCTACCTGAATGGTGGAAACAACCACTCGGCAGATTGTTGCAAAATTCTGCTGATGTCTGGGCGTACGTCATACTCCCGCGACGTTACTTGGGAACACCCGAGGGAATCGTTTGTGGAGGTACTGCCTACGGAGGAAGAAAACCCGCCACCACCACCGTCGCCGCCGCCGTCCCCGGGTACGCCGGAGCCTCTGGGAGATGCCAGAGCTTGATTCCAGCCACCGCCACCGTCCTCGCTGTTGCTGCCGCAACCACCGTCACTACGGCCGCTGCCGCCGACGTCGTCGTCGCAGTCACAGCCGTCGTAATCGTCACCGCAGCTGCCACCGCCACCGTCACCGCCACCGCCGCTGCCGCTGCCGCCGCCGTCGTCATTGCCGTTACCGCCGTAACAGCCACTGCAGCCACAGCTTTCACGACGTGCTGCCCGGGAGCTGGATTTACAACCCGGGCCGGGAGGATGACGATGTGCAGCTAGGCAGGACTAAGGGCGAGACTACGCGGCAGGGAGAGGCTGCGCAGCATGGGCTGCTGTCGCTAATAGCAGCGAGAGAAGGCATAGATCACGTGCTTTTTCACCAAGCCCCGCCGCACGATAGTCCCCCGCTTCCCACACGCCCGGTGAGCGAGCTTTTAACGCCAAACCCGTATGCTGGAGCATGTGCGGATGAGTACTCGGCTGTTTGGAGGCACGCGATGGAAAAGAAGTACCGTGGGCTGACGAGCGCGGGAACGTTTGGGGAGATGTAGCAACCAGACGGGCTGAACGTCATCTCAGCGAAATGGGTGTTTGCCTGGAAGTCCAACGAGCATGGCTATGTGGTTCGAGCGAAGGCGAGACAGGTGGCGCGAGGCTTTAAGCAGCGTGAAGGTATTGATTTGTTTTAGACTTTTGCTCCGACGCCTGCTGCGTCTTGTTTTCGTTTGTTGCGTGTTATTTCGTGTGAGTCATTTTGATGCCGAGCAAGCATTCGTTCAGTCAAGTCTGGACGAGTATGTTTTTAAGCGACTACCCCCTGGTTGTGGTGAAATGTCCGGTAGAATAGTCAGGTTGAATAGCAGTTTCTACGGCTTGAAACTCGCGTCGAGGTCGTGGCACATAAGCATCTTATCCCCAACATGAAGAGTGTTGGATTTGCGCAGAGCTTAGCTGATGCGTGTGTATCGCGATTGGTCGAGTCGGACTCGGTTTCCATAGTAACAGTAATGCATGTGGATGATATTTTTGCAGCAGGTCTTATGGCTAGATGCGACCAGTTTTGTGATGACCTTAACCGCCTTGTTCCGATCAACAATCTGGGCGAGATGCAATGATATGCTGGTTGTCGTTTTTCGAGGGATTGGGATGCTTGTACTCTGACGATTTCGCAACAAGCTTCCGCTGATAATACCGCGGCGAGGTTTGACATTCGTTCTGGGAGGAATACCCCACTTTCCGCTGGTCTGAAACTCAAGGAGTTTGACAAAATAAACCTGTGGGTGATTAGCCCTTGCATGAGTTGGTAGGATGTTTGATGTGGCTTGCGAACCAAACACGACCGGATAATGCAAACGCGGTGAGAGCGGTAGCAAGGTACGCGAATCAGCCTAGGGAAGTACACAGGAGCACAGCAATTGGTATTACGTTTCAGAAGGGCAGTGGACTTGAGCTGGTACCGTTTGCAGATGCTGACTACGCCAGCAAAGCCGAAGACAGGAGCTAAGTTTCAGGTAGGGCTATAACGTGTGCGGGCGCATGTGTGTGCTGTTTTTCGAGAACCCAGAAATACGTCACGCTCTCGACCACTGAGGCCGAGTATGTAGCACTGGCAGACACGATCAAGGAGATGATGTTCCTGCGGTATGTGTGGCATTTTATTTTTCCGGGGTTTGGTACGTCGTGCGTTACGGGTTTCGAGGATAACGAGGGGGCGAAGAACCTGGCACAAAACCCAGTGTGCACGTCGAACTCGAAGCACATTGATTGACGTACGAAATGTTTTTTTTGCGGGAGCATATTTTTAATGGGGACTTCGTTATTAGTCATATCGAATCAGATAATCAGCATGCAGACGTCTTGACAAAGCCGCTCTAGTACATGACTTTTTGCTATCACCGGGATTTTTTGATGAACATTTGATGCCTTTTTCGGGTTGAGGATAGTCAATCTTGATCACAGAGTACACATTTTAATGGTCAGTTTTTCCGAGAGCTATTTGGATATTCGAAATACCAGGTAGAATTTTTGAGTAGTGCCAAATGTCCTGCCGCGCCGTGTTGTTCGTCGTGCAGCGTGTGGGGTACCTCTAGATCGGTTTTCAGTGGTTAAATTCGAGTTGAGGATAATCAGTGAGTTTATTTGGGCCACAAATCCGGAGAAAAAGGCCGTTTTCTGTGGCTAATTTCGAAGATGATGCCGTTTTACTGGCCATTATTTTCAAGAGTGTTTGATGTTTCCTGTGCAAGGCTGTTGTTACTTTGTTTGAGAATTAGAGGTTTTGAGATCTTCGATTTTTGAATGGACGCGTTGAGTTTTCATATTGCGCTTTTGGTTTTCGAATTTGGTCTGAGATCGATTCGCGTTGATTATGATATTACGATATATCAACTCTGCGATGTCGTGCCTTGTGACACTCAGAGAAGGGGGGATATCAGTATATACTCGCCGTGTATAATGGAAAGGTGGGGATGTTGGTTGTCTCTATGAACACGGCGGTTAGGATCTATTTTGTATGAGGGAGTTCCACGTATTGATTAGGGATTTATGTATGTGGTATAGGGGGGACAATCAGCGGGAGGAATGTGAGGATTATTTCGCCGGTTGCTTCCTTGCATGAATTCCCACGAGCTGTCACTCGACGGCTGGATGATGTAAGAAAGAGTTCCGTGTCACGGTCTAGAGTCATTATCACGCCTTCCTGCACCCACTTCGTGTACACCTTTAGAGATATATAAACACGAACAATCTTCCATATAGTACATCCCACGCTGAAAACGATGGTAGCATGCCCACGCGAGTCAGATCCTTCGTATAATGGCATGATGTCGGCGCGTGCATTGATATGAACACGCCCAGGTACAGAGAATGCATCGTCTGCAGATACATTTCTGGCCCGACGCCTCGACAAAGAGCGGCGGGGACGGGAGAACCTTGTTGAGTGTGCGGAGCAGCATTGTCTCCGTTATCGGTTCGGGCGCGGTGATATCGGCATGTGTCGAAAACAGTCACAATGACGGTCATCTTAGCGAGGTCTTCCCTTGATTTTGACACGATGCCTGAATCATCGGCGTACAGCAAAACACACACTGACCTCCATAGACATGCCAGTGGTTCAAGCTCCGACCCGCTCTTCCCGAAGTCCTCCCCGAGGTGCACCAAGTCCCCCCAATTGTCTTGGTCCCCAATGAAACTTATCGGAATGGAATTTATCGCTGTGCGGTTAAGAACACATTGGGAAGGAGCGGCGACACTACACATGCTTGCGGCAATCCCCAAGTGACGTCATGCCTTTGACAGTGTTCACCGTCCTCCGTACGCACGTGAGCTCGCATGTCCTGGGAAATGGCCAGTAATGGTCAACATCGTCTCTGATACGCGGAAACGTGCGAGCACCACCCACAGCCGTTCTCGGTCGATGGAGTTCTATGCCATCTTGAGATCGACGAAGACGGACAACAGAGGGAGTCCCCTAGCTCGTCTGAGTTCTTGCAATCGGTGCACGACGAATGCCTCACATATATTTTTCCTCAATAAAAGGAACGGCTGGCACTCCCCCCATGGTTTTAATCGCTCAACAAGGCGACGCTATTACTCCCCGGGGCTCACAACCACGAAGTCTAGGCATCCTTTATCAAACCATCGTCGCTGCTGATGCCACTGCTGTTGAATGCCGTTTGGTTTGTCGTGAAATAAAATATTGTTCCACTCGGTCGAGTATCAGCTACTTGTACCTCATACAGTCGCCTGACTGCAGAATGATAACTGTAGCAACATAGACTGTACAGTATACAGCAGCAGCCGTAACGAATGTCTACACTTACTTCCTCCTGATATTTATGTAGATGAAAAAGAACAGCCACACGCATTTTGGCGATGTGGCAAAGAACCGACGAAAAACTGCATACCGGCTGCCATCCACCAACCAACAACGCACTCGAGACGACGACATATCCTTCCGTCATAAACATCTTGATCAATCAGCACGCTCGGCGTAGATGAGAGGCGTTATTGCCCTGGGTACAGTTAAGGGCCCAACCTGTAGGGCGCAACCCGTGCGAGCCCCCTCCACAGTAAAGGGCTGTCCTACACCACCCAATCTTCGATCAATGGGGTGCTGTGCTGGTTTGGTTGTATGTGAATTACATGTTTTGCTTTTTCGGGAGAAGCGAGCAAAGACCGCATGAAATATGTTTCGTCATAGAAATGTGGATCGCAAACGCGGACTCTACGAACGCAAGATGGCGGCGAGATAGGCACACGTCACACAGACAAAGCGCAGACAATGGGCGCCCACGCGCGCGCCGAGCACACTATGTCTGCAGGCGTCTGGCATGACCTCCACCTTAGATTCGACAGAGTTTTGTTGTTTTTTAAATAAGTGACATCATCGACCGATCGCTACCTCTCTTTGGGTGGATAACGACCAATGGCAGCGATTGGTCTGTTGAACGACTGGCTAGATTAATCTAGCTTTTGATTTCGTTCGTGAGAATTAAAAGTATTCGAATTTTGAAGATTTAGACTAGTCTATTGGCATTCGTGGTCTTCCGCGTCTACTTAAGGAGGTCGCGCGCAGGAGGTGATGTATCTCAAGTGGCTGCTGTGATGATGGCGTCGTGGTGTCTTTCCTGTCGACGGCCACGTTCTCATGCACAAATATCGAGCACATAAATGACGCTGCAGAAGCTCTCGTTTTGGAAAACGACGAGGTGCCCTAGTTTGAATGTTTGCACGGCCAAGATATAACCGATTGTCGGTGCTCGACGGAGCGGCGCCACCGGGCGAGCAGAGGACCCCTCAGGAAAGATCGGGGCATATGGAGAGAGCCACGAACTCTTGAATAGAGGCGTGTCTTTGACGTGTACCGAGGGCGCATGTGTCACACTGAGCGACGAAGGCGGCATGCTTCAGCTGTTCGGACGCGGCGAAAATTGTGATAACATTTCATCCATGCCTTCGAGGGTGTAGACTGCCACATCTTCCCCGTCGAAGTTGACACACATATAAATCTGATTGAAACGATATTCACATGAAGGGGCAAGACGTGCCACGTGTAGGGTATCCAAATTCCAATTTGATCGTACTCGGGGTGATCCTGTTTCTCTAGAAGCGGACGCTTCGTGTCGCTGGTCTGCCTTGCTCAGTGTTGTCCTGCCTTCCGATCTCCGATCTTTTGGAATTTAAACTGTTTGCGGGTGTTCATGTACGGGTGTGGCTTTCTGATTGTTGAGCAGACTGCTCAAAATAATAAAACGCCGAAAGCCCATTCTACTGCTGCTGTTGGTGAGCTGCAAACAGGCTTTGCTGCAGGTCAGAGTTAGGGCCGGTAAAGTCTTCCGTACTTGTGGCGTTGGCGTGGTTGGCGCGTCTGTGTGTACGTTCCGTTTGTGTGTGAGCAACTGCTCGTCAGTTTCCAACGAACGCGAGACGAACCTTCTGATTTCGAAAAATATTTGCTGGCTGTTGCGTGTTCGTAGAAAAGAGTAAAGTTTGCGCCGCTTCGGGCACTCTTGATGACGCGTCACCTTGTCTGCCGTCGGCAATCCCGCAGAGCATTTTCTCGGGTTCTGACAGCCTCTTAGGGAGAGTGCTTGAGTGTCGTGGATGCCGTCTGGTGTGTCCGCGATGCCCTGCGGAAGATGATGTTTGCCTCGATGTGTTGTCCTGGCTGCCTGGTCGTTTGTTCATTTGTTTTAATGTGGGATTTTATAATTTTGTGCGTGGCAAAATGAGCCACCACCCTACATTAACCAAGTTATTGTTTCTTGATCCCCCCCCCCCCCCAGCTGGCAAAATTACAGTCAAAAATCATTGATGCAAGTAGACTATAATATAACTCCTGTTTAACAGCGTTATTTTGTACTGCTATGTCTTCGCCTTGTACTGTAATCGCAGTTGTGGCCTGTACTGGAGTTGCGGACATCGTTGCTCCTAGCAAGAGAATACATACATGTATTCATAAGGGGCTGAGGCGACATCTCTCGTTCGTGGTGGCTGAAGGGGAGAATGTCATTTCTAACCGCCTATGGGAAGATTTCAAATTCTTTTCAAGTAACTCCTTCAGTGACTGAACAACATGGCCGGAAATCCATTTACGGGGAGATACATATGCAGATTAACAATTATTGTACTAATAGCACCTAGGAAACACCGAGAGATGACGACAAATGTTGATTGAGTGCATATTCTTGGTATTGAGTAAGCCTCAATGGAACATAGCTAGCTTGTTCACAACACAACGGATCGCCAAACTCCCACCGCCATATCGTAGACTTTCAGATACAAACACGTTGAACTTCACCCTACACAAACTTGACGTTTATTTTCTAAATTCCAACTTGTTCGTGGTCACAACACTTATCTGTTGATGTAAGCTACTGTGACAGATCAATTCCAACCACACCATGCGCATACCACCAAGCCCCGTTCACGCCACTCTATCATCATGTTTCAACCGGCATAAAATATCTTATTCTGTATCATCTGGTACCTACAAAATGACATATTCGGAGCGATGTGGCCACCGTATCCTTCGCACCTGCTCCGTCATTACCATGGTCCGTGAATCACCGGTCCTACAACACGGAGGCAGTGTCTTCGCTCCAAGAAAACGTTAACGCACATAGTAGCTTCTGATATTAGTGCAGATCGCCGAATTGAGATTGTGTGGAGGTACAAGTTGTGCTGTGTCATGTCAGGTGTCGCAATACTAAGCCGTTGCTGCAAGACCAGGCCAACACAATCAAAAGACACGGCCAAAACAACGACGTACCCAACTCAAACATACTGGACAACAACGATATCGAAAATCGGACGCCAACACGAAAAAGGTCTATGCCAGAGCAACCTCTTCACAATGTATGTTCGGCGTGTCCCAAACCCAACAACGAAATGCACTCAACACAAATAAAACGCTGGCGTTACGATGAACGACGCAGCAAACAATTTTTTTCCCGTTACAAGCGCCACGCACTGTACGAAAATACCAAAACGTTTTGGACCGCGCAGATGATCATCCTCGACAATATGTACATGTGTAGATATGGTACACCGTTAATCGAACTAATATAAACACTCCGCTTTTACATGGGACGATGACCTGGATGATCTATTGCCCTTGCGACGAGCTCCCCCGAAGCGCGAAAATCCATCATGGAGGGGACCATGACCGGCGCAGTGGGTGGGCTGCGTAGCGGCTAGTCCCCATCTTGCCACCCGTCGACAGCCCCAAATCTCACACTTTTGTTTGAAATCAATCACCAGTCCAGCCGTCAGGATGGTTTTATGGAATGCGCATACGGATGCCGCAAGGTCGTCTAGAACACCCCACCGTGGCCATCCCGAGCATGACCCGTGGGAGCAAAGTTTTCGGTTCACGTTCACCATGCCGTTCTTGGCATGCTGCACGCAGTACATCGGGTTCTTGGAGCTGGCCACATTGACGACCGCGCGCCTTTCGCACGACTCGTCCGAACAACGCCGGTTATGCACATCTACCATCCTATCATCGGCATGTTTTTTGCAGTACAGGGGCTTCATGCCAACGAAATTGAAGCTCGGACGCTTTGTGCAAAAGTCGTGCGAGCAACGCCTGCTGTAAATATGTACCATGGAATCGTCTGCATGTTGTTTGCAGTACATCGGCGTCTTGCAGCCAATGACATTGAAGTTCGGTTGTTTTGGGCACGAGCCGTGTAAACAACGTGTGTTACGCACATCCACCATGCGGTTGTCAGCGTGTTGCTTGCAGTATTTCGGCCTCTTGCTGCCAACGTCGTTGAAACTTGGACGCCTCGTGCAGGTGACATGCGCACAGCGCCCCATAAATTACTCGCGTGCTCGCGTCCTGAAATATCACGAGAAGATATTATATCCCCGGCTGAGCTGCCGAAACCACCTGTAAATCGTGCATTCCACGGAACGAATAAAAGGTACTTGTTTGTTTTGCAGCCAGAAGATTTACGGCGTAGATATATTTACTGGTTGGCCTAACGACAGTGACCCTCAAGGCAGCGCCCAATCAAATTCCACGAGTATTCTGGAAACCCGTACTGGATTGCCTTGCTAAAGTTTTGTGCGGTTATCAATATCACAACTCGCGTGTTCAGAAAGCACGCTGTCCGACTACACGAAAAATAATATTACACGAGACCTGAAGCAGGAACAATTATTTTGTTTTTTTTCTACTAACACTACGCTTCCATCCTCACCCAAGGAAAAGCCTGAAGGGAAGGGATCAATTATCTTCACACTGTTCAGCAGGCCGCCCAATATATTGTAACTTTGTACGCGACGCCTAGAGATATGGCTCGTGCCGCTGATGCCCAGGCTTACCCGCGTTACCCTTTTGAATCATTGTCCCAAGCGATTTGCTTCCATTTCTTCTCTTGACACGACAGGGCGAAC
Source organism: Undaria pinnatifida (assembly GCA_012845835.1). Classification (NCBI taxonomy): domain Eukaryota; class Phaeophyceae; order Laminariales; family Alariaceae; genus Undaria; species Undaria pinnatifida. Next base: position 827,569 of record JABAKD010000023.1, read on the forward strand.
ATGCATTTAGCAGTTCGAAACGCCGCGAAACATTAGCACGTTCTTTCTGCCCAAAGCATGACCTTTCTATTGCATTGAGGCTTGCAGGTACACGCGTGTGATGTGGAATTTTCGGTAGAATTGGTAATACCATTATTGATAATACGAGCCGTCCGTCTAATGCCTTTGACTATCACATTTTAAGATACTACCTCCAAGACGAGATCGTACGTAACAAGAAGATCCGTGCACGGGAAAAGTCACCCCGCATTAATCACACAATACACTTTTATCCACTACATTGCTTTATTGCTTTAATGCTTCATTGCTTCATTCCCTCGTGTAAGACACCGCTTGATGCTTTTGGCGTACATAACAGCTATTACACGCCATCCGTATTCCGCAAAATATGCTCGAATCAAACACATGGAAAGGTCTTGTACGTGGCCTCGCTATCAAAAACTTGATATCAAGATTAATCACATAGATTAATCATACAGCTTGCTGCTACACAACACTAGCACAGACAGAGACGAGCAGCACGGGGACTGGTATACGGTTTGCAGTGAATGCATGGCCTGACGTTTAGCGTTCGGTGCTAGTATAATCGGGATGATCCCATAACAGAGGAATACATATAAGAGGATTGAGAACAATGCTCAATATGTGAAGGTAACAGGGATCGAGGAGAAAAAACAAGCTACAAATGGTCAGTTAACTTGAAATGGAGGCGGCCAAGCAGAGCGACCACTACAAACACCACTACACTGCCGTGCGCAGTGCACACCGGCAAGGTCCAGCTAACCTAAACACGATTCTGTTGACCACATTCCAGGATCGCCAATTTTTGTGATGAAGGTGAAAATTAAGACACCTTGTACCAAGAGTACGTATCTAAATTGTGATGAAAGCCTGACAGATATGCGACATCGACGTCGTGATTCGTTGGACACCTTGAGTCGTGTACGGATTTACCGGACAAGTCACGCTTATGATTTGGCTAAGAGCAACGGCTAGATAGTTCTGCAGGATGAAAAATGTTATCCCCTAGGTGGTCTACGTGCGGTGGGGTCAACACTGGACGAAGCAATTTCCTTCACCGCTCTACCTGCGGGCCAACCCGTATCCCGTAAGGACACATTTCTACATCATTCCCCAACCGGCAGGTCCCCTAAATGTTACCGTTGTGTTCCGTAGGTGTGGTGGTAGTCGTTCTCCTTTTCCAGTCGTGATTAGTGGGTTTGAAGTCGTGATTCGTAGCTTAAATGAGGCAGCCGATGTTATACTAAACTTTGACGATTTTCTTACAAAGACGTGTCTACTCGTTACCGAAGTTTGAAACATCCCGGCACAACTTCCCCGACATGGGTGGGGTCGGTAGTTGCCCACCTAAACAATTCAGGGTCAACAGAAGTCCCGATCAAGGCTCAATGCTGGAGAGCGTGTTACACAATGATAGCGTGACAACGGCAAAAAGTAGATTCGGGATGTCACAAAGGAAGGCGGCAGAAGACCCATTTCGCTCGGTAAAGTTTCACGCTGTAAGCCGAATGATTCTAGCCAGTTGAGCCCTCAAGTTATGAACTGAAAACCTGTCCAATACGTTCAAGAGCACATAGGTATATATGATAAAAATGAAAACACACTCCAGCTGTGAGATCGAATATATGTCATCGTTGCAAGCTGTGTGTGTACTCCAATCGCGCGTATTACGGGTTGTGTGTCCCCGTCAAGGATATAGGTCGGCGACTCCCCTTGCAACTGCAGCAGTGTAGCTATCAGGGTCAACAGGGTGATGTTCGTCCGTCTGCGCGCGGAAAATATAAAACCCGTTCCTGAGGGGGACAAAATCTGACAGCTGTGGAAGGAAATGCATCAGTTTATCAATTGAAACCTGCAACTCAAATAACCGGTGAGGGGAGGGCGGAGTTTATAAGGACGTGGGTGCCTGATTTTGATCAAAAGGGGGGCGGGAGGGGGGGAGGGAGGGGAGGGGACGGGTGGGGCAGCTCAATTTGTGCGTGGAAACTATGAATCCTTCTTGTGGGGGATGGGGGGGACATGTGGCGGGGGGGGGGGAGGGCTTTAGGTCGCAAAGATGTAGGGGTTTGCTATACGCGTGGTGCTAGGTCTAGACGATGATGCGGGTAGTGGGGAAGGAGGGGGCGTTAGGGGCGGGGGAGGATGGGAATTGAAGCAGCGGCACGGACAGCTCTAAATATATGATGAGGCGATATCCAGGGCGTGGAAGTGTTGATTACCTTGGCGGGTTTCGATATTAGGTGAGGCGTTTGAGCAGATAAAGAGCGAGGAAAAAAAAGAAAAAAGAAAAAAAAAGAGGGGGGGGGGAGGGGGGGTGTTTCTAAGAGGTTTAGGTCACACATAATATTGAAGTACACTCCAGCTAGGAGATCAAGTATTTGGTCGACACTGATACTCGCAACATTGTGTGTGATCCTCCGATCGCGCGTGTTAATTACATATGTAGGGGCTTGCTATACGCGCGGTGCTGGGTCTAGGCGATCTTGCGGGGTGTGGGGAAAGAGAGGGCGTTGGAGGGGGAGGCGGGGAGGGGGGATGACTGAAAACTACGTCATGGATGGCTAGAAAGATAACGACGTGATATCAATTGAATAGAAGTGTTTATTACTCTGGCCGAAATCGATTGTAAGTGGGGCGTTTGAATGAACTGGGCAGGGAACAAAAGGGGGGGGGGGGGGGGGGGGGGGGGAGATTAGTTGGAGCTACGGCATGGATGGATAGAAGGATAACGAGATGATATCAGCTGGCTCGTGGTGTTCACTACTCTGGTAGATCATGATTTTAGGTGGAGCGTTTGAATAAGAGGGATCGGTGGGGGGGGGGGGAGGGGGTCGGCCATTTCAATATGTGCGGGGAAACTATAAAACCTTAAAGGAGACGAATGTGACGGTTGTAGAAAGAAGACACCCCTTTATATCACCCGCCTGGTAATGTTTATTATTCTAGAAGGTTTGAGGTTACATATAGTATGCAACCCAGTTCTCAGGTGTAGTAAACAACATGTTAATAAAGCTACAAATTATTTATTATACATGGTTCGAAATATATATCAGAAATAACGCAAAGGTATGTTGCTTGCTCTGAACGGGTATTTGCATTCGAAGCATATTTCGGTGAAAAAAACGTAATCCTCATGGTAGGATTCGGAATGGTCTGCGACACCTTTAGTTTAGTACGACTAGTATTCGTGATGATCCCATTAAGCGTTGACTACGCTACAGGAAAATAAGTTACAAATAATTACCGCTACAGTACAAGGAAAAACAAAAGCCATCAACTCGATTGGTTACGGGATGTCGCTATCATCACCTGTGCCAATAAACGATACTTCGAGGGAATATCGCTGGATTCGTATATTTTCCACAGTGTCCGAGGGACTCGTCTGTGTCGTCTACATGTTTCATGAGACATTTAGAGCGTACCTAAATAGCGAACGGGACATAGGTGGGATACAGGCCGTTTTGAAGTAGAGCGGTGAAGAGGCTATTTCAATCGAACCACACTTGAAAATGTGTGCAGAAAGGTCGCATGACGAGCGGAATCTTACGAGACGAAGCGACGACCGTGACCAGCCGCTGTTCATTGTTGGACGAGGGTAACGTTGAATCAGGAGGCCTCTTGTGTGGTCAGCAAACAGAGATGATGGCATGTGGCTGTTGGTATAATACATGATTAAGTAGCACGTCGATAGTTTGACCAATCATGAAAAAAAAAACACCCAAGCAAAAGGCTCTAACAAATTAAGATTTTACGTAAAAATGCGACGTGATTGGTAAAGATCAGAACTTTTGCTTTTGGTCGGCTTTCTTTTGTCCTCGATGTACGAAATCCGTCGAAACCGTCATATACACAAAACGTATATGGCTCGAGAACACACGGGAGGTTCCTTACCGAGGGGCGACCGCAACCCCCATGAAGATTCACCAGATCCACCCATTGGCATGAAGCCATTATAGTGAAATGTGCTAAGGCACACTGTCGTGGTTAGACGCGTTGAGAAACCTTGGGTTTTAGTACTTGTATCCGCTTTTTGTTCCGCGGTTGGCTGGATAAGAGTTGGAATTCCCGATTCAGGCCACAATAGACCCGTCTTCAACATCACACCGACGTATGTATGTGTTTTCAGAAAGATAAACAGCACGAAAAATAGAGTCCAATGAACCGTGCCAACACATACCGAGCTAACTTGTACTGGTGACCCGGGTTCCTAGTGTAAATACACGGTTCTGTTCGGCCTAACGGTACAGAGGGCTGGAGTCTGTTTGAGAGCTGCCTAGCACAAAATGACGCCCACCAAGGCCGTCGCCGGAGAGCGCTCGGACTGCCGGAGAGTGCAGAAAGTCTTGTGTGACCTTTCGAACTAAAATTATTGTCCTGATATATATGTGTAAACGTGTATGGATATATATTTTGCGCTCGCCGAACCTAAAGAGATGCGTCAACACTTTTGTTTATTCCCCAACGCAAAACCCACGCGCGACATAACGCCGCACGTTTTCCGGCGCGTGCTGTCGTCTAATCGAAAACCGATCAGACCATGGACCTAACGTAGCAGTGCACAAGTTCTATGGAAAATAAACGATCGGTATTGCGGGAGCATCTCGGTGTGTTTCGTCTAGTGTCAAATCGTGTGACGGGTGCACTCACAGTGGTCTTCGTTTCTGTCGACGCAAGGATAAATCTTTGTTCGGCTGGAACGATGAGTTGTTTGTAAACAAAATGGAAAATTTAAGCACGGAGCGAATCGTTCCTCACTCAACGGAACACGAAAGATGTTCTACATGTTTTCTGTCCTAGACGTTTTCTGTACGTCACCCGATACCCCAGGCGTATCTGGTTCGTTGCTTCGTGCGTGTCACGTAGTCTGATAAACATTGTGGCAATAGAGCGGGACAAGGCCACGTTTACCGAAGTATCCGAATTAACCCTGTTGAAAGTTTATCCGAACCCCTCATTGCAACAACTTCGGACACATTTCGGTAAACGTAACGTGCGTTCTAAACTCCGTGTGAGTATGCCTCTGCCTGTCTCAGATACAACCAGGTACGACTTTTAAGATGCATTTTTTTCCCTGAATGTGAGAGCCTCGCCTCCTGTACCGCTCCCCCGCACCTTTACTCTGTGTTGTAGCCTCCGCTATACCACTCTGCTGTTCTTGCTCAACACTCTTATCACTTTTCGAGGCGTTTCACCAACAGTAACTATGAGAGCTGGTCTCTAACCACTTTCTTGGTCTTGAAAATAAAATCCAGGAAATTATTTTTTATCGATACAGATATACTGGGGTTTCAACTCAACAACGTTGGAGTTGATCATCTCTCGCCCAAGATACGTTGGTCTCGTAAAAAGAAAGCAAACTCAGCATAATCGACAACGTTTCCTGGTAACGGCACTGCAAATCACCCTTAGCGCAAACATATACAACACCCAGCAAGCATGCCAAACGAGATAAACTGCGGCCTCGTGATCACGTCGCCAACCCTGACTGGGGGTCGCCTGAAATCTTAGGTGTACTGGGTGTCAGTTTTGAGTAAGTTGTACGGTGTGGGTTGATCGTTAATTGCAGTGTTTCGTAATGATAGGCAAGGGAAGCTCCCTTAACGAAGGATCAACCTCCCCGATATACAAGAGTGGGCTCACGAGTGCATTTTCCGCGAGTGCACGGCCAAATCACCGCAGTTCTACAACTTCGGCTAAAAGGCCCGTCTTTCGTGTTGACTGGTATAATGGGTACGTTGCTATGCAACGTGTGCATGTATTGGTTTCGCTAAAGATACGGGGTTGCCCTGGACTTAGATGCCACGGCCGCCGCTAACCGTCGGTTGTTTAGTTACAACCTCTGGTCAGTGCAATGTGTATTTACTGTTTTCTCACGCCTCTTTTATATATTTTTTTGCTTTTTTTTTATTCTCCGGCGGTTAGGGAAAATTAAAGCTTCAGCTCACCACACTTCCACGTGTCTTCATACGCGTCGTGTGTCGATTAAACTCGTCCAAGGGTTGGAACTTGACGCGAAAATCAGGTACAAATCATATACGACGTTTTCTCGCCACGATTTTGTGTCCAACTCACGTGGAAAACATACATCGCTATCGCTGTTTGCCATTTCAATACCTGAGCTGATTGATTTTTGCAAAAGGCAAACGTGCAGTATTACAGATGTACAGTTCCGCAACCCAGCAACCCGATGTCGCCCAGTACTGCTGTTGTTACACATGTTCCCGCTCCTGCACGTACGCACGTGGAAGAACCTGGTTTGCCGACGGTTGGTCGCGTAGACGCTAGTAATTTGGTGGACGTGATCCGTGCCGTAATTGCTTTCAAGGTCGGATGCATGAGCGTACAACACGTGCTGCTGTTAAGAAAAATTCGACTGCTGCACTGCTGATTTATGCAACGGGAGCTATTTATACTTCAAAATGCTGCTGCTTCTGCAACTTTATGATGCTGCCACGACGATTTAACGCACTAGAAGGTACCCGTATAGAATCGACAATATTTCGTCATGTGCAAACTCCCAGTGCACGACTGGGCCATCCTGTCGGCTGCGTATAGGAATAAACTGTTTATACATAGAGTTACAACGACACGTTTACTATACCAGCTACTCAACGAGACGTTCAAAGCTAGCATCAAGGCTATGTTTGTGTCGATCAAACTATAAGTTGTGGCGATCTCAACACTGCAACATTCAGCGTTGTGACCCGCAACAGCAGTAAAAACGCATGTATTCGTGATGGGCTACTAACGCAATGCTGGAATTACAGCATTTGGCGTAATCTTGCGCAACATTCAATTACGCCGGTAAGCGATACATAAAGTCGTGATACGAGTATTATAATGAGGAGCTCACGATGCGAGGAGGCCGAAGGCCGACGAGCATCGACTATATGCTCTTCCATAAGGGGGCCTTGTGTGCAGTTGTGGGCGTGTACCCCTGCTCACGAACAGACACAAACGGACAAAAACAGTTCCGAAAACTGCCACAGCGTGCCTTTATTTACTGGATTGCTTAATATTGAGGTTTGTCCTTCGTCCCGCGTCGCGCGTCTGTCTGTCTGTCCGTTCGCCTTGCTTTTGGCGTGCGACGGGAACACCGAACCGATTCAGGCGCGCTCGGGACTGATAGACGCCCGCTATATATGCTTAAAGTCTCGCACTGCTCGTGTCGAAAGCGGTGCCGACATCGCAGAGCTAGGCCATAGTGACTGCCCTAGCTAACTAATACCTGTCACTGGGATTTCATACTCAACCTCCGCGTTCTCTCTCAAGCACCAAGTCCAGATTTGCACCTGCAACAAAACAAGCAACCCGCATCTACCACCTCATCACCACCACCCCCACCACAACAACCCCCCTCCCCCCCCACCACCCCCACCACCATCCACCAAGAGCAGCAGAAGCTTATATTGCTCGTGGCGGCTGGTGTTTGCGGTGGTGTAGTGGTCTCTGTGTATTATGTTGGCTGTGAGCTTCGTGTTACTCAGTGCTTGGGAGCGATGATTGGGTGGCTTTTGCCTTGTGCACTCGTTTCTCGAGAAGAACGAGCACCAGTATCATCTACATACTCGTATAATATATACATGTTTGCACTGCTGCTGCTGTTGGACCAAGAAAACTAATTCCAACACCTCACCACAACCACCCCCACCACCACCCCCACCACAACCCCCCCCCCCCCCCCCCCACCACCACTCCCACCGCCATCCACCAAGAGCAGCAGAAGCGTATATTGCTCGTGGCGGCTGGTGTTTGTGGTGGTGTAGTGGTCTCTTTTTTTTCATGTTGGCTGTGCGCTTCGTGTTACTCGGTGCTTGCGAGCGATGATTGGGTGGCTTTCGCCTTGTGCACTCCTCCCTCGAGAGGAACGAGCACCAGTATCATATACATACTCGTATAATATATACTCGGAGTACATACTACTGCTGTGTATATTATTATAAAAAATGAAAATACACTCCAGCTGTGAGATCGAAGATTTCGTCATACACCAACACATATAATACATATATATAAATACGAGGTTTAAATTTTTTTGCACCTTTGCTGCTGCTGCTTGCCGTATACCAAAGGAATTTTTGTTTTTTCATTCAAATTTTTTGTTAAATTCCTATTTTTGACGTATACCTACGTACGTACGTACTTATCCTGCCACGTACACAAACATGATGCCCTACGTTACGAGGTAGTCTTCATCTACATTGAGTAAGGTGCCTAGAGGGACCGGTCATCGGAAACCTAAATGGCGGGTATGGAGAGTGTTTTCCTATCGGGATCTCTTATTCCTGGTTCACGTGCAATAACACAATGGCCATCACTTTGCACTGTGGACTACATTCACGCAATATTCACGAAAATACACTGTGCAAAACGAGAGGCCGCTTCAAAACAACTAACCGCCAACGTAGTTAGGAGTTTGACCACTTCAAGGCGTCTGTCACGCTCCTCGTTCCCACCGTTCTTGTAAGCACCTAACTCATTTGTGTAATGGTCTCAACGGAAGGTAAAATATCTAGCACCCATTCGTCATAATTCAAAATACACAGGTGGCATTTATCTTCGTCCAATATACTAAGAGGAGGAGCTATTTGTATCGTCCGGCAGGTATAAGGAACTAAAGGTCACCAAACTCTGCAGGCGCATACTGCGACACAACGAAAGGATGTTGTACTTCGAGTACACCAGCAGTAAACTTTGTGAAGCGATTCGTCTGTTGTGTCCGTTACATAGTCCCCCTTCCCTGATATAGCGCCTGGGCAACCAGTACCGTCATTATACAGGTCATATATTCGCCGGACGGGGCCTGTATTTCCGTCTGGAAGACATAGGCACCATCGACAGACCAAACACAATACGACGACACCTACCCTGCTGCTTCACGAGGGCAGCTAAACGTACTGACGGGTGACAACACCGAATCAACAGCGACACCAGACTCCTTCTATGGGTCAGAACGCGCGCTTGCTGTGTGGATATCATTAGTAGTTTTAACCTGTTGCATAATATCGTAGTAGTAGTAGCAGTCGTTTTTGCCGATAGCGATTTTTTCCAAGATGTTTTTTTGGAAGAGCTTTGGTGCGGGCGGGGGGAGGGGCGGGCCGTTGTTGGAATAACAATCATCTATTACACAGTAGAGTTATTGCAAGGTTGTGTTGAGCAGGGTACGTACAAACCATACCCAGGGTATTTACCAGGGTATTACATACCCTAAAAGCATCCGTATACAACGGAAGCTTGCGCTGCCGGGGTTGTAACGAGGACCGCTGACAGGGTCAGCTCACGCTATCACTACAGTGGAATCCGAACGGTGCGCCAGCTAGCGTTAAGTTGCGAAAGCAACGGAGTTAAATCGACACACGACGCGTATGAAAATACGTGGAAGTAGTGTGGTATTTTTTCCCATCCGCCGGAGAATATATATAAAAAAAAAAAAATGAAAAAAAATGAAAAAAAAAATACCCTAAAAAGAACTTCTGTGAGTTTTGCAGGGCATTACCCGCAACCAGCAGTTCTACATTCATAGTCTACACGTACGGGAATCACTGGAACTTATGTACGCCCGTGGCCACAACTATCGCGGTACGGGTACAGCATTCTTTATACCGGTTCGAACCTTCTACGAGTTCTGTATGACCGTGCCACAATACCCGCAACTATTGTCCGACGGGTTTGCAACTGCGTTACCTTAGCGATGCGATTCAGCGCAAAAATGTTGCACCAGGTACGATGTAGCGCGATTTAGGGACAGACAGGGCCGTGTTGGGGGGTACCAGGTCACGGGTTCAAGTTCTGCTTCCACGCTCTTCAGGAACACAATACCAGGTTCAAAACAATGTGTTATAATCGGCTGATTTTCTGCAGTGTGGACATCGGCGGGGTGTCTGCCGAACAATGGAACCATCAACAAGTCACATGACAGCCGAGAATACGCGACAACAATAAATCGCTATGCGGAGGGGTCAATCAACATTAACCCTTGACAACTGGAAACCTGTTTTTGGGGACAAACATTACTTGGATTTAGTATAGGGCGAGGTTCGGGGGCTCTAAAGGGGTAAATCAAAGGCTCTGCGGCAAATCGTGGCTGGAGAAATATAATCGTAGGTGACACCATCGCGAAGTTACAAGGTTGAGCAAAAGCCTAAAGGCCAAAGGCGTGAACACAACTGTCTCTGCTGTACCAGTACGGACATTAAGATGGAACACGTTCCGCATCATTAGCCTCACCTCCCCTCCCAGCAGTGTTACAGAAACAAAAGAGGCGTGTAAATGACGTCTGTATTGCGGGTGCTCTAGTTTGGGCACCTTTGCCAAGCCAAAGGTGGGTGGCGAGTGTAAAGCAGAAGGCAGGTGGGTGGTGTGTAGCAGGTGGTACCGGATGAGAGCGGTGCTTGTACGGAACGGGCCTCGGTCCAACAAGACTCCACTGTAATATGCTGTACTCCACACGGCGGTGGGTGCTGTTGTCGATATGTGTTGGAAAAACGAGTTAATAAGGAAATACCTCGAGTAGCATTTGTTGCGTTACATTTTTGATATTTGGCGTGGCAGCACGCATGTGAGTTGAGATGTTGAACCGTGCGGTCGCTGGTTCGATCCTCATAGTCTTTCCGAAGAAGGCAAACAAAACAATCTTCTCACGTTTAAGGACATGTAAAACTCAACCACTTACGAGCGACGATGAGAGCAATATAAGTCACTCCGATACCGAAAAAGTCGCATTGGATACTGGGTATCTCATCGAGGTTCCTGGCTTACTCTAGAGATAATGTCAAAAGTTATTTGTAGGGGAGCATATGCGGTGTGAAACGATTTTGTTAGGAAACAACTCGAGTAGCATTTGATGCGAAATGTTTTTTACACAAATCTGTTATTGTTGGGGTTTTATGTACAACGAGGAGGCGGATTGAACAGGATGTCGGGGATATATGTATTGCAGCAGGTTTAGCAAGGCCATCACCATGCCTCAGCCTCGTAATGGCTAGAGGCACGGAGCCCGGATTTATGTAACAAGCTCTTTGCTTCGCCGTGCATCCTATACTTGAGGTCCCACCTCGAGGTATCGCCCTTCTTCCTCTTTGTTAGCGTGCCAAAGCAATACCCTCACCTTTGCACCAATCCGGTCTACATCGATCACTCCTTCGCTCCTTCGTGCGTGACGGCCGAGAGAGAGGTGAGGCTCATATTGAGGGGGTTCTTCTCGGATTGCGTAGACAGCAGGGGTAGAGCATGCCACTTTTTTTTTTTTCTTCCGTTGCCTCAGTCGACGCCTTCGTCTTATGGCCTGGTCCCTACTCACCTCGCTGGGCAGCCGAAGCGGTCTTCACCGGAGTTCTGGTTGATTATATTGGGGCGCGCGAAGCGCGCAGCGCTGAGTCTTTTTATATCTTTTTCCAAGGAAAAAGCCTACGTTCTCTGTATTTGTATGTTTGTTTGTACCAGGTATGTTTGTATTAGACTACATTCTTCGGCCACGTTTGTCCACCGAACTCCGCGTACACGGCGCCAAGGACATTTCCGACGGGTCCTGTCCCCGAGACAACTCTTCGCGTGCTGGTTTCGCTGTAAGTCGCTGAGAGTTCGTCGAGACAGGTGCGGGAACCTGTGATTTCACAGGCACCAACTACTGGTTGTGCGGTACCTTGTGAGTTTACAGACATCTCCGGGCTACGTTACATACTAGCGCGTGTACACTAACCGTTCCTTTCGAAACAATAACGATTCGCATATCTTCCTGTCGTTCTTAATTGCGGTGACATTGCATGACCATCACCTCGCCTGTTGTATTTGGCGATATGCATTTCTTTCTTATAATTAGCGATGTCACAAAATAATGGTATCTACATGACTGTACCTATCGATTGAAGTATTCTAGCTTTCGATCCATGTACAAGAACAAATTATGAAGCTTTTGACACGTTGTTTGCTACACCTAAAAACTGGGTTGCATACTACATGTAACATCAAACCTTCTAGAAATATAAACATTACCAGGCGGGTGATATAAAGAGGTGTCTTCTTGCTGCAACCGTCAGATTCATCCCCTTCAAGGATTATAGTTTCCGCGCACATATTAAAATGGTCGCCCCCCCCCGCCCCCGATCCCTCTTGTTTAAACGCACCACCTGAAATCAAAATCTGCCAGAATAGTAAACAATACCAGCCAGCTGATATCATCTCATTATCCATCAAGCCATTCATGCCGTAGCTCCAACTCATCTTCCCCCCCCCCCCTCTTGTTCTCCGCCCAGTTCGTTCAAACGCCCCACTTACAATCGAAATCGGCCAGAGTAATAAACACTAATAAGCCATGGATATCACGTCATTATCTTTCTAGCCATCTATAACGTAGCTTTCATCCATCCCCCTCCCCGCCTCCAACGCCCCCTCCTTCCACACACCCCGCACGATCGCCTAGACCCAGTACCGCCCGTATAGTAGGCCCCTACATATATGATTAATACGCGCGATCGGAGGATCACACACAATGTTGCGAACATCAGTGTCGACCAAATCCTCGACTTTAATATTGTATGTGACGTAAACCTCTTCGAAACCCTCCCCCCCCCCCGACTTTTTTTTTTTTTTTTATATATTTTCCCCCCGCTTTCTCTTGCTTAAACGCCCCACCTACGATCGAAATCCGCCAGAGCAATAAACACCTTCACGCCCTGGATATCGCCTCGTTATCGTTTCAGAGCCGTCCATGCCGCTGCTGCACTTCCCACCCACTCCCGTCCCCAACGCCCCCTTCTTCGCCACCACCCACACCATCGCCTAGACCTAGCACCAAGCGTGTAGCAAACGCCTACATCTATGCGACCTAAAGCCCTCCCCCCACGCCCCCGCCCCCCCCCGCCACATTCCCCCCCCTCCCCCACAAGAAATATTTATAGTTTCCACGCACAATTTGACCTGCCCCACCCGTCCCCTTCCCCCCCTCCCTCCCTCCCTCCCGCTCCCCTTTTGATCAAAATCAGGCCCCCACGTCCTTAAAGACTCCGCTCTCCCCTCACCGGGTATTCGACTTACAGTATTCACTTGATAAAAGGATACATTTCCCTTCACAGCTGTCAAATTTTGTCCCCGTCAGAAACAGGTTTTATAGTTTCCGCGCACAGACTGCCTAACATCACCTTGTGGACCCTGATAGCTACACTGTAGTTGCAAGGGGAGTCGCCGACCTATATCTTTAATGACGACACACAACCCGTAATACGCGCGATCGGAGTATCACACACAGCTTGCAAAGATAAGTTTCGACAAAATATTCGATCTCACAGCTGGAGTGTATTTTAATTTTTATAATATTTTACCAGACTACAGTAATATATTTTTTGCTGCATCATGCTGCTGTACGGGTACACCTATTTTCAGGAGGTTGATCGACACACGCACAGCGACACTTACCCGGCTCTGGTCGTGTGTGCCGTGTTGCTGTTACGACCGCTGCTACATACACCTGATTCTTCTCCTGCTGTGCTGCTGCTGATTCTAGTACTGCTCCGGCTGTGAGTACATCACCACCAGTCGTACGATTACCTACCTTTTTCTCTCTGAAGACACTACTGGGTGTGCGGCATGTTGTGATTTGACAAGTATTGCTGGGCTAAAATATGTTTGCGTGCAGTATGGGTTTCTCCAATGCTGATCGTGTTTTTGTGATCGGACATGCACATTGTGCGTCTTCAACAGTTCAACAGCATAGCAAGGAAGCGCTATCTGTTATGCTGCATTATGCTGCTGTACGAGCACCTATTTTCAGGAGGTGGATTGACGATACACACGCACGGCGACCCTGACCTGGCTCTGGTCCCGTGTACCGTGCTGCTGTTGCTGCAGCTGCTTCCACAGCTGCTGTACGGGTAGTAAGTATTTTTTTCAGGAGGTTGCTGGACGACTTTTTATCTCTGAAAAAACAATCTACCACATATGCTGCTGCGGTACGAATACCTATTTCAAGCGGTTGATCGACGACTTACTTTTCTCTCTGAACACAGAATGTACATATCAAATAACAACGTCTAGTAGATGTCCGTTCAGGCCGTACCAAGCAATGAAACTCCCGCAACACCGGAGATACGGATGCTGATCGTCTTTTAAAGAGTTCAACCGAAAAATAGCGGGAGAACTAGTAGCTGACGGCAGCTACTCGAGTAGCTGCTATATCCATAAGCAAGACCACAAGCGCGTCAAGAACATCAGCTTTCGCTCATCATACAGGCACATTTTTCGTTCGGGATGCCCTAAGCAGTGATGTAGTGCCTACCGGTACACCCTCAATTCGATAACTCCCCATTCCCAGCGTCAAAGACGGCCGGAAAAAAAAAAAGAAAACTTGTGCGTGTTCAAAGCGCGGTCAAGTAACTCCATAAATATATGATGCATCGCAGATATGACTACTGCAGGTATTGAGGCCGCGCCTCATTACCACCAATTTCTGGTATAGTTTCGGCGGAGAAAAACGGCGGTTGCGCATGGTCGGAGTTTCCTTCCAGGATTTTTCATCTGAAAGAGTGAAGCGAAAAATAATGCAAAGGGGGCTCTCCGCGTGCGCCACAGCAGTGAGCTTCAAATTTATCACGTGCCACCTGCGCTTGATATGCAACGAGCTTCGAGCTTCCTGCCGATCTACCACACACGGTGCTCCTCTACCTTTCGCGGCGACCTGCTTTCTCCGCCGCTCTAACCCAATACCACACCATCCAGATGTCGTCGCCGTCCTCCTTGCCGTCACCCAAATAAAATTTGCTCTGCTACACTGCTATTTGCGTGGCGTTGAGTGTTGGGAACACAACAGCATCCACCACCTCTCGTCTCATCTTGCCTTCCGAGATTGAAACTGCTTTGATGATTTCGCCGCAACAGCAGTACCACCAAGCGACGACTTCCTGGATGAGCTGACATGCCCTGATACTCTACGCTTTGGTGGCAGTGAGTGGGCGTCCGCTCCATTACCCCTCCTCGCCGTGACCCAGCTTGAGGTTCCGCTGTCATACTTAGTTCTCTCATACTCGTACGAGTACTAAAAACCCTGCCTGGTTAGATTGGTTGTAGAGCACTGAAACTAGTTTCGTCCGCCTAGAGCCATGGAACCTCTCCAGATGGCGGACCCTGCCGTCATACGTATTGGCGGCGGGTCAGCGTTCGTTTTTGTTGTGGTGCAGGCAACACAAAAACGTTTGTGCTCTGTTCCGTGACCATAGCCGAGCATTTGGTTGCTCAGAGTTGGGAGCCCTTTTTGAAGCCCACTCCTTGAGTAAGCAGGTTGCTCAGATGTAATTTCAGCCATCAACGTCTTTTCGCATGTAAACTTCGACAAACCCTGAACAACGCTACCCCTGATATTTCATTTTCTTCATTTTACTATTGTCGCGAAACTCGCTATTATCTAGAATACAGTAAAAAAAAATTGTGGAAGTGTTATTTGTCCCCCCTGTGCTTCCAGTATTATTAGAAGGAACAGTGGTCAAATGGCCCTTAACCCCTTTACAACTGGACAACCGTTTTTGGGGACAAAATTACTTGGATTTAGTATAGGGAGGAGTTCGGGGGCTCAAAAGGCGTTAACTCTGCGTTAGACCCTAACCCTATCACCGAACCAAACCCTACCCACAGAACCTTTCGTTGAAGAAATAACGACGTGCACAAATCTACCCGTAGAACTATGCCCGAAAAACAACCTGACGCTTTTTTTTTTTTTTTTTTTTGTAGCCCTGATTAAAACTCATACCTGAGCACATTGTTCCTCGATTTCCATTCTTTATCCTAGATGTTTATCCAGACCTCAGGGCTGCAGGCGTGTTTACGCTCGCTCTCCACCCGGGACCCATGGAGCTATGGTTGATAGCTGTACTCGGAGTAGGTGCAGTATTTTAATATTTACAAGCTTCCCCTCCGGGAAGTGCCTAAGGGAGTGGCGTAAGAACGAAACCCAAACGTCCAACATCTGACTGTCTGTGGACAAATAAGATGTACCTGGTGGTAGTGAAAGCTATGTTCTTGTCCGCAGCTCGAGAAGCGGAGTGTGGGGAGGCGCCCTCCCGGGTACGGTTCGCTCCCTCGCTGTCGTGGTGGAGAACCGTAAATGAGTGGTAATCCCATCAATACGTAGTGTCGCACGATGGGGACTTTATATACGGGCGACTCTTATGCAGTAAAATATGCGTGGAAAAAAATAAAACGACGGATAGGTGGATTTTCAGCCGGCCAAAAAAAATATATATCAACAGTTGTTCCGTGCGCTGTCCTTCTATCGTGGTTTTGATTTTTTTTGTTTGTTTCCTGTTTTGAATGGAAATCAGCAATTTCAGAATAGGTACTCTTCGTGTCTTGTTGAGCCAGATACTGAAGTTCACGACGACTGGTACACGCCATGATGGGCAATCATCCCCCTTCACCACCAGTTCGTCGCAGAGAGTGCGCGGAATGAAGAACTGTAGGGCTTCTTTTGTCGCTGAGACAGAGAAGCCCTCTCTCATGGAGAATCAGCGCCTACATCCACTGCTGTTTGCTTTTTACCATTAATAAAAATTACGATTGATTGTTTTGATCGTCGTCCGATTCAAAATTGTCCCCTCGAGGAGACGAAAGAAACTCGCCTCAGAATAGCGAGGACTCGCCACGCGCACATACATGATTTATCCTACTACTGCTGCTGTGCGGCAAGGTTGTACACGTAGCGTTGTCCTGTTCTCATGCTGTCTGGTCCCTGTTACCTGTGGTGTGAGCAAAATCTCCGACCCATAACATTATCCCTCTGTTATGCACGTAAAAACACTGTGTATTTGGACGTGAATGTGAGGAAAGGTTTACATTACAATCAGAAAGGTTCCTATATTACCGCCCAAATTAGCTCGATCTATGGACATGCAAAGGAGATGCGCACGAAGCGGCAGCACAGCGGAAATATGAGGTATGGTGGGGTGACAAATGGCACGCTCCGATAAAAAAATCAGCTTTCTACAGCAGCCACACGCGCATAGAGTTGCTGGCTGCTGATGCTAGGGGGCTGGACCGCTGGTTGGCGGCAGGATCGTAGCGTGGTGCCATCAGCGGCTATATCCACAGTGGCACTGCTTTTTGCTTTTTTTTTTGTAGTCGAGAAAAATTAGCTGGATTGTTTTGATCGTCGTCCAATTCAAAATCGTCCCTCGTCGTGGAGACGAAAGCAACCCGCCTCAGCATAGCGAGGACTCGCTACGCGCATGTAGATGATGTATGCCACTACTGCTGACGTGCGGCAGGCTTGTACACGTAGCGTTGTGCCGTCCTCATGTTTGGTACCTGTCATCTGTGGCGTGAGCAAAATCTCCGACACAAAACAATACCCCTCTGGTATGTAATACGGATAAATACTGCTATTTTGGACGTGAATGTAAGGATGGGTTTGTATATTTTTCACTTTTAAAACGCTTCTTATACTACCGACCAAATTGGCGCGATCTATGGGCATGCAATTGAGATGCGTCCGAAGCGGCAGTACACCAGAAATATGGGGTATGATGGGGTGACAAATGCTACACTTCTTTGGACGTAAATGTAAAGATGGGTTTGTATATCGATTACTATCAGAGAGGTTTCTATACTACCGACCAAATTGTCGCGATCTATGGCCATGCGATTGAAACACGTCCGAAGCGGCAGCACCTTAGAAATATGGGGTATGGTGGGGTGACAAATGCCACGCTCCGATCAAACAATCAGCCACTACATCAGCAGCCACACGCGCATAGAGTTGCAGGCTGCTGCTGCTGCTGCTGCTGCTAGAGGACTGGACTGCTGGTGTGGGCGGCAGGGTCGTACCGTGGTTCTCTTTGCAAGAGGAGAGGGAAAGAAACGTGTACCTTCTACAACAATCATAAAAGCCCGGTTTGCATCCAAATCGTGCGTGCGTGCGCGGATATAGGGGATGCAGGAAAACGATCCCCGGGGATGTTGCGGAAACCCGGGGATTTGGCTTGAGTGTGCCCAAGGCCAAAAAAGTTTCAAAGCTTTTGCCACGCGCGACACACTGCACGGATCACGCCCAAACCTCCGGCAACGTGAGCCCGACGGTCGATTGTGCCCACCCCACTGGACGTTTGGGACAAAGGTGCAAGCACGGAGAGATGTGCCCGAAGGGATTTGTTTTTCACAATTATACATATACATATTTTGTGTGACCTGCTTTGCTTGGGCATATTACTCTATGCCTCTGAGTTGAAGATCGGCCTATGTGTGATGCTCCCTTATGGATAATAAGCCCCGATATCGATGGCCCGTTTCGTCGCTGCACATGTACGGCTTCTCGGCTTTGCTAGTAGTTCAATACTTGAACGCAGCCGTCGTTGCATGCAGCGCCTGGAACAGCAGTACAGCAGTCTAGTAAAACAATCAACAAACAAAAAGAACTGACCACGCTGGGTTTCATATTTTGTTGTATCTGCGTTCTACGGCTGGTCCACTACGACTATCCCCGGAGTTTGTATTTGCACCTTAAACCCTTCAGCGCCTCATAGTCACTCCCTGTGCTAGAGTCAAGTAATGTGTTCCTTAAAAATAGGGTTCAAATAGTGAAGGCGTGAAAAAACACCCGTCCTTTTTTGTCAGCAATTTGTTCGTCCTTAGATTACTTGCTTGATTGGCGTTGCTTCGCTCGCGGAGATACGACCCTGAGCACGCCTGCTTTGAACCTCTTTTCCGAGGCCGTTCCCTGCTCTTATTGCGTGCCTTACCCTCTTCGCTTTGTTGGTGTCCTTCGGAATCGCCCCAACTGTAGCTTGGGGATGAGGAAACCCACTGTTAATTTCAATACCAATGTCCATACAATCCCTGCTCTGGGGGCGGGGCCACCTGCTGCACAAATTCCAACCCATCTTCCACTTGGCGGGCGTGCCGAAACATGACCACCCGCACGACAGCCATCGTTTTCAGGTCTTTCTTTTGTTTCAGTAGACCGGGTGGTCAGGGACGAGATCAGTTGTCGTGGGGGTCGTGTGCCTCCTTAATCTTACGCGGTAGCAGGGCTCGGCAACGGTTCCGGCTTACCTTAGCACCCTTGCTTCGGGTAAGGCAGGGTAGCAGCCCGACCTGTTTGAAACTTTACATAGGTTCCAATACCGCTACCACACATCGTTGTTACAATTGGGAATGCAGTCCGCGTGTGGTATGCAAAGTCTTGCCATGGGTTTAAAATCGTCCTGGTAAAAATTTCATTATTCATCTGAATTACCTCTTATTGCTTTGGTAATACGAGTCCGTGCTTCAGATTTATACCGAAAATTAAAGCAAGACGGATAATAGGTTGCTTGTTTAGCACTGCATTGTAACATTTGCTGCCGGTAACGGTGAATGTATACGTGTGGCTCGAAGTAACTTCATGCTTGCGGTCAAATCCGAGACAGCGTTGTATAACTCTCTAGTCCCGTCACGAACAGACGTGCCGATCGAGATTTCCGTGCTGACTCAGTGAACAATCCAGCGTCAGCACGCCAGTTGACTGTTTATTTTTTAATGTTTTTGTACATAGTCGTGGAGAGGTGCGCACGCAGCTTTTAGTGAAGCTGATAGTAAAAGCTGAGATTGGGAAACTGATTGCGCCTGTTAGTGGTCTCACCCTGAATAGAGTATCTGACGGCATTTCGGCGCACTACATGTAAGGGCCCTTTCCGTTCATCCTCTCGGTTATTCTTTACTGCTGCTTTCTGCGGTAGATTCTTGTACCCATTAGGTTTTCATTTCCTGAGGATAACGCATGTCCAACACAACAACTAATCGATTTTGTCATCCTATTGCAAGCATAGAAATGACCAGCGGGATTGCACGTAAACTCTCCTGGTTGCCACTGATGCCCCCTTGGTAAACATTACCCTGACTATGTGCGACACTAGAAGCCTTTTTGTCACGCTCTAATGTTGTACTTTGCCCTGCTTCTGCGTTGCCCGCATGTGTAAGTTTTAGCTGCTTTTAGCGACGAGAGGTCCGGTAGAGTTGCTCGCTGTATATTTTTACGCTGCAACAACACATAACACTCAGATATTCGCCTCCGTGATCCCCTACGTAGCACGATTCTCGAATGCGGCCGTTTTCGTACGAGTTGTTCGTGTTCAGGATCGAGCCGCCGCGTTAATGCTACTACCGCGTGCAGCTTCTCTTTCTAGCCGACCGTTGGGTTCGTGCATGAAAAGATCATTCTCGTGCTCGTAAAGAAACACAACCTTTAAACTGGGTTATATAATTTATTTTGTATACGAATAATGTGTTTATACTTCGTACCACTGCTAAGGCTGCGTTATGCTGTCGGAATCCGAAACGTGGGTGCATTTCTTGGGCGCAATACCCGACAAGCACAATCGGATCGACACTTCCGAAGTCCATATATTGTTTTTGGCCAGTGTTCTCGTGAAGCAATCGACGACGGCGCTACCTTGAATTCGTGTATTTCGACGATTTTTGCCGCACCCCGCCATCTCGGGGCACGCAGATGATGTTGAGTACCCGTGTCTTGGGAAACACGCCGTGTGCCCTTCGCGGGGGCAGGGTGGTCTTCCGTTTCAATCCCGTCAATTTTTTCCATCAACAACGACATGTCGTATACGATAGATGCTGTCGTCCTCGTTTCTAGTGTTATGTATTTTGTGTTGGGCGATTGCTGCAATCGCAAATGTCGATTGCTGCAAACGCAGGCGCGAGGAGATTGGCGTGGGTCTCGGACCCCTCACAATCACTACTCGATCCAATAGGTTCGTGGTGACGCGAGGGCTGCGTGCTACTGGGTAGCGGGGTACACCCGAAGCACCACGTGTGCGCCTATGACACGTTTCTTTTTGATCAGGAATGTATTTTCAAGGGCATGTTAGGTAAGGTACGTCCTTTGTTATACCCGGGTCAAACGTTCCTGGTAAAATACCCGTGTGCGTACCCGGAACCGCCGCCATGAGACGGTGGTGACGCTTAACCTGTGTATAGATTGCGTTAGGAACAGAACCCGATATCTTACCCATTCACTGGTCGAAAGGAGCACCGGTCAACGCTCTGATTTTGCCACGGGGACGACCTCGGTACCACAATCTATTCACTGCGTTATCTACTTATTATCCCGATATCTTATCTGAGTGTTAGATACGTCAGGTACGGATCTCGATAGCTTTTCTAAGTGTTGGGTACGGTAGGTGCGTCGCCCCAATTATTACCCCGGTTATACTTTAGGTACAAGCCCAAATACGTTCCCTGAATTTCGACGTCATGTGAAATATTCATGACATCATTTCCGAGAACAAAAATGATGTACAAATGCACAAATCAAGTTAAGGATGTGGCCACCCCCGCCACACACATTGGACACCGTGCTCCTGGGACACACACCTAGGGCACCGGGTCACTTGTCGCTCACACGTGCCTGATCGAGGCGCTACATTTGCGGCGTGGACAATGATCGAAGCTTCTGGTCGAGACAACGAGGGCTAAGGTTTATCGCACAAGGGCACGAGCGCGCAGGATAGTCCCGAGCCATTTCCCGAGCGAGACGTGGTCGAAGTCGCCCTGGGTATCCGCTGCCGTTAAAACGCCAAAGCTTGATTATTGGATAGAACCGGGCGCCCAGGATGCGTTCTTTATGCCGGCGGACACCACAAAAGCCGTTGATGAACTCGCCGTGCCGATGCCTTGTCGGCGACAATGGTCTCGTGAGGCGTCGTTCGTGTACGCTGACGATGTGTGTTGCTCCATCGCGGTAAATTGCAATAAACTGTCACCCAGCTTGATAATTACGGGACATGGTATTTTTTTAAAACGTGTCATGTCGCTTTTTTTCTTGGATGGACGCCATATCAAACATACAAGAAGCGTCTACTCGCTGGTCTGTTTTTTTGTCGCTGCCACCGGTAGGTTGCTGCTGCCAGTATATTACTACGAACAGCACATTTTCTACTGCCGAACCCCACCGATCTGACGCGTTTGTACCATACCATACCCGGATAGTAGTACCCTGGTAAATTCCCGTACCCGCACTGAGGTACTCACAACGATATCTTACCTAAGTTCAAGGTACGATAGGTACGCCGCTGCTTTACCTCACCGGGTATAGGTATGCCCATCGACTCCGAGTAGGTTCCCCGTCTATGCACGAGCCTTTGGACGACCTCAACGACTCACCGACGCGTTAGGTACGTGACGTACGCACGTCAACACTTGACCTAAGTTTCAGATAGGAAAGCTACGCCGCTCTATCGTTTACCCGTGTGTATGTGTTGCCATGCACGACATCCGCGGGTTTTGGTACGCGCCTTGGGCGACCTCATTTTTTTTTCAAGTTGAAGGTACGTTATGTTCGTATCAGGATACCCTACCTAAGTGTTCGATGCGTCAAGTACGGCTGCCAATACCGTACAATATTTTTTGTACTTCTAGGTACAACCTCAGAAACTTCGCCGAATATTGGTAAAGCTTACCTATCAAACCTTGCCTATCAAACCTTACCTATCAGGCACTTGGATATTTGCATGTATTTTGTCTTGTACTCTTACTTCCACTAAAACTAGTACTGCTTTCTACAACTTCTACTACCGAAACTACCACTCCTATCACTCCTACTGCTACAAGTTCTTATACGACCACTACTACCACTACTACTACTACTACTACTACCACTACTACTACTACTACCCCGACTAACATTATATTTTCGTGTTGATACCATTTTTGTTGCCTGGTATAACGTATGGCCAACATACCCCGCAGTCCATTTTCAGGTACGTCTTTACCAGATACTGGGCTCTTTATTTTGGCTAGGGCTGGACCCGAATACGAATACAAACAAAATGCTAAAAAAACGTCAACTGGTGGTCTGTATCATCCTTAAACAGGGTTTTCGACTCGAAAACCTTTATTTTCGGATATGTAACTGCTCTTATCTTGTGTTTTCCAAGATGACCTCAATATCCGAAAACGTAAAATTTGACGAGTCTCGCTGCTTCGTACCCAATATCTGGTAGGCATACAGAAGATCGATCTACCATACGAGAGTTGACGTTATCTACCCGATGAGTTGGCTATAATGAGGAGCTGCTTCTTCGTACCTGGCAAATTCAATTTGTAACAAAAGCAAAAAAATGGGAGGCTCTCCAAGATGGGTGGCACAACAACGCACGGTATCAAACGGTCAGTATGATCGCTCCCGTGCTGCAATGAAGCCTTCGTTGACGTGACCTGTGCGGCCAGGGCCGAGTGCCGTCCCAGTCGCTTTCGTGGCAGACGGGATCGAGCCATCATTCAACTGTTACGCCCATCGATGATTCACCTGACCCTTGGCTTGACCACACATCGAACTGCTGGCCACTAGAAGAACATCATTATGCAGAAGTTTTCGCCGTTAAGGCCTCGTTTAAGACAGACGACCCTCCCCTTTGGAGCGGCCTCCTTTCACCGCGCGCTAATGCCCTCCGAGAAAACCGGGGGCTTTTGTTTGGAAGGAGATGCAAATTATAAACGTGGGAGTTAGGAATTGTGGAGTATCAGATGGGGATGGTCGGCGGTAGGGTGATGGATTGTTGACGCTCCTCCAGCCGGTGTTCACCAAATGTTTAGAATTGACGTCGTTTCAAATATTTTCCAAGAATACGCCGATGGGTCGCCAGGAAATCATTGTGACTTCTTGTGGTGTTTATCTATACCTGCTCTTGTCTTCCGTGTTAGCAAGCATAACTATCCATTTTCTGTAGAGTACGATGTTTTTTTGGTGGGGCCACTTACCAAACATATCTATGTGTCTTTCTCGAGTATATGGCCCTATCTCGGGTGGCTCGCCATGTCTGTCTCGTACGCCGAACACGTCTAGCCGTGTCTGGCTT
This sequence comes from Undaria pinnatifida, assembly GCA_012845835.1. NCBI lineage: Eukaryota > Phaeophyceae > Laminariales > Alariaceae > Undaria > Undaria pinnatifida. Next base: position 851,418 of record JABAKD010000023.1, read on the forward strand.
GGAACCGTATATTGGACAACAACCTATCGTTTGCGTGATGCCGCGATGACCACCTGTCTCTGCGGCTCTGCTAGCTATTTGCGATGTCCATTTAGTGCTCTTTTTTGTATTTTTTTCACGCAAAAGCGTTAGACGGACGCCATATATTCACAGTGCTAGAATATTATATAAATTGAAATACCCTCCAGCTGTGGGATCGAACGTTTTGTCGAAAATCATGTTTGCAAGCGGTGTGTCATACTTCGATCGCGCGTATTATGAGTTGTTTGTCCGCGTTAAGGATATAGGTCGACGACTCCCCTTGCAACTACAGTGTAGCTATCACGGTCGACAGGGTGATGCTAGGCTGTCTGTGCGCGGAAGCTATAAAACCCGTTTCTGAGGGGGACAATATGTGACAGCTGTGGAAGGAAATGCATCAGTTTATCAAGTGAATCCTGTAAGTCGAATAGCCTGTGAGGGGAGGGCAGAGTTTTGAATCACGTGGGGGCCTGATTTTGATCAAAAAGCGGGCGGAAGGGGGGGAAAGGGAGGGAGGGACAGGTGGGGCAGCTCAATTTGTGCGTGGAAACTATAAATCCTTCTTGTGTTGGAGGGCAGGGGGATGTGAGGGTGGGGGGTAAAGGGCTTTAGGTCGTATAGATGTAAGGGTTTGCTACACGCGTGGTGCTAGGTCTAGGCGATGATGCGGGTGGTGGAGAAGAAGGGTGCGTTGGGGGCGGGGGGCGGTGGGAATTGCAGCAGCGGCATGGACGGCTCTAAAAAGATGATGAGGTGATACCCAGGGCGTGGAAGTGTTTAATACTATGGTGGATTTAGATATTAGGTTGGGCGTTTGAGCAAGAGAGAGCGAGGAAAAAAAAAAGAGAGGGGGGCGGGGGGCGGGGGGAGGGAGGGTAGAAGGGTTTTCAAGAGATTTAGGTCACATGTAATTTTAAAATATGAGATCGAGTATTTGGTCGAAACTCGTCTTGGCAACATTGTGTAGGATACTCCGATCGCGCGTAATAATCATACATGTAGGGGGTTGCTATTCGAGCGGCGCGTGGTCTAGGCGATCGTACGGGGTGTGGGGAAGAAGGGGGCGTTTGGGGGGGGGGGGGGGGGGGGGGGGGATGAATGAAAACTACGCCATGGATGTAGAAAGATAATGATGTGATGTCAATTGCGTAGAAGTGTTTATTACTCTGGCCGATTTCGATTGTAAGTGCGGCGTTTGAACGAACTGGGCGGGGAACAAAAGGGGGGGGGGGGGGGGGGGGGAGGCCGGAGATGAGTTGGAGCTACGCAATGGATGGCTACGAGGATAATGAAATGATATCAGGTGGCTGGCAGTGTTTACCACTCTGGTAGATTTTGATTTCAGGTGGTGCGATTGAACAAGAGGGATGGGGGGGAGGGGGGAGAAGGGGGGAGGGGCATTTCAATATGTGCGCGGAAACTGTACACCCTTAGAATGGACGAATCTGACGGTGGCAGCAAGAAGACACCCCGTTATGTCACCCGCCTGGTAATGTTGATTATTGTAGAAGGTTTGATGTTACATGTTGTATGCAAACCACTTCTTAGATGTAGTAAACAACGTGTTGAAAGCTTTAAAACTTGTTTTTGTTCATGGATCGAAAGATAGATTATTTCAATCAATAGGTACAACCATGTAGTTACTAATATTTTCTGACATCGCTAATTATAAGAAAGAGATACATATTGCCAGATACAACAGGCGAGGTGATGTGGTCACGCAACGTCACCGCCATTGAGCACGCGAGGCTGGAATGCGAATCGTTAGTGTTTTGAAAAGGAACGCTTAGTGTACACGCGCTCCGTAACGTTACTTCGTTAGTCTTATTTCGCTTGGCATAGGTTGGGAGGCCATCATGCAGACGGTATGTACGGACTACCCTACGTATTGAGTTGGTAGTGTCGTTTACCGCAATTTTAACATAACTGCCTGTACCTCATTTTCACATTATTATTGTCTCGCATGTACGATTTTACGCCTATGATTTATACCGTGCCGATGTGGGGCTCTGAGGTCGCCAACTCTAAGACAGAGCTACATCTTACAAATACCCCAAGCGAGGTGATGTGGGCATGCGCCGTCACCACTATTGAACGCGAGGGTGACTATACATCGTTAGGCATATGCTACTGCGTTTGGTAGAGGTTGTCAGGCGATCATGCAAACGACCGGAGGTACGAAATACCCTGCGAAATAGATTGGTAGTGTGGTCTACCGCAGTGTTAATGTATCTGTCTGTTCTTCTTTTTCACATTGCTATTATCTAGTGTACGATTATACGGCCTGTTTTTTCCCCACTGTCGTCGAAGATGGTGTGGTCCTGCAGATGTCGTATCCATGTCTGGTGCTCTTGTTGGTGCTCATGAAAACATGCCCTAGCGTGTAGTAGATGATCGCCGAGTGGTGTACATCAAGCCAGGTAGAGCATGTCAACGCAACCGCTTGCTTAAAAACGACAACTCAGAATCTTCACGCACAGCTTATATGTCTTTTTAAACAATGTATCATCACACGGGTCATCACACGGATCAACCCGCATTGGTTTGACGGGACCAAAATGTCATGTTTCCGGCAGAAAAAGGAGCGTGCTGTCTCACGATGGCGTCAATATTCGCCAAAATCATTCCTTTCGATTGTTCAATCTGTTGTGTCCCCGAAGAATATGCGGAAGCAACGGGTTTGGGTCTATAAATCGTTTTCGTAGCGCCAGGGATTTGGCGGCTCCAGTCACGGTACCGGGCTACGCGCCCGCAGCCAGAAGATATTGGGCGACGCAGATGCTTGTTTTGAGGCTGATGGACCGCCCATCTCCACGCATTTCCTTTGGTGGCGCTGGAAGCGCAGCCCTGATGAACGAAAGCGTTCAATCTCGGTCTAGGTCCCGTATGATTCGGCTCTACTCTTGGCTCGATAGCGTGCGTTTTGGATACACGAAATATCACTTGTACAGCCGCGCGACATGTTTGCAAGAAAATCTAGTACGTAAGTATTGAACGGTTTGTGGGGAACTTCATTCGGCGCCGGTTTGCATGTCAGTATTCGGTACTCTTGGTAGGTTCACCTTTCAGTATATGGAACATAAAATCTGCTTGTTAGTTAAACCGCCACATACTACGTTACGTTGCTCGAATCCACGATCGGCAGGTGTACGGACTTCAAGAGATATCGCGTGTGCTGGCGACGTCACTACGTAAGTCCGAGACTACCATGTGGCGCTGTTCGCATCTAGCCTGCACGAAGCATGCAAACTTCAACGTCGCTGGCAGCAAGAAACCCATGTATTGCAAGCAACATGCTGAGAAGGACATGATTAATGTTTGTGGCAAGCGTTGTTTGCACGACTCGTGCACAACGACACCGAGCTTCAATGTCCTCGGCAGGAAACCGGCAATATACTGTAAACAACATGCTGAAGATGGCATGGTAAATGTACGCAGCAGACGTTGTTCACACGACGCGTGCCCAAAGTTACCATGCTTCAATGTAGCTGGCAGCAAGACTCCGTTGTACTGCAAGCGACATTCTGACCATTCCATGGTACACGTAAAGGGCAAGCGATGTTTACATGACGGTTGCGCAACGCACCCGAGTTTCAATGTCCTTGACAGCAAGACGGCAGCGTACTGTAAGCGACATGCACTTGACGGCATGGTATCCGTACTACGCCGCAGATGTTCACACGACACGTGCACGAAGATACCGACGTTCAATGTTGTTGGCCGCACGACGGCTGTCTATTGCAGACAACATGCAGATGAGGGCATGGTAGACGTACAGTGCAATCGATGTTCCCACGACACGTGTACAAAGGTACCAAGCTTCAATTACTTCGGCTGCAAGAAGGCACTGTACTGCAAAGAACATGCCGACAATGGCATGGTAGACGTACGACACAGGCAGTGTTCAGACGGGTCGTGCACGAAGTTACCGAGCTTTAATTTACTTGGTTGCAAGACTGCAGCGTACTGTAAACAACACGCAGACAATCGCATGGTACGCGTACGCAGTAATCGATGTTGCCACGAGTCGTGCACAATACAACCGAATTTAAACGTCCTCGGCGGCAAGACGGTGGTGTTTTGTAAACGACCTGCAGACGATGGCATGTTAGACGTAAATAACCGGCGTCGGTCGCATGCGTCGTGCGGTAAACGCCCACGATTCAATCGTTCCGTCACCCAGACGACGTTGTACTGCAAAAAACTTTCTTCCAACGGCTTCGTGGATGTCGACAGCAACTGTTGCTCCCACGACACCTGTAGCGGATGGTCACGGTCGGGTAACATCGCCGACGGTGCGGTATCCGTATGCTCCCGCCACAAGGACGACCTGACGGCCGGTTTTGTGATTGATATCAACCAACAGTGTGAGGTTTCGGGTTGTCGATTGGTGGCAAAAGGGGAACTCGCTGCGGCCAAGCCTACGCACTGCCCTGATCATGGCCGTCTCCGGGAGGGAATGTCGTGCATTGTGGGAGCTGATTTTGCGGCGGATATATCGTCCGGGTTGTCAACCAGTGCCGAAGAGGGGCAATTTCATGTAAAAGCAGAGTGTTTCTATTGAATTGCTTCGCGGTTTTTCCGTATTTGTTTTGGTATTTGTCGATCTCGATCGCCTGTGTGGTCTTTAACAATTTGGAAGTTTGTTGAAAGACGTGGCGCCTTAAATGTCATCTTTACAGCTGCGCCATTCGCCACCAGGCCAGCATGTTAAGAGTGTGGTCCTTTCCATGGGTTGTTTTGAGATGGGGCGATCAGAAATACGGGCGTTTTCTGAACCACAAGCATAGATGCTGTTGGTGCCCGAATTGTATCCCCGTTGATGCCCAGTCTGTTGAGGGAAGTGCGGCCTGATTCTGGCCAAGGTATTTTTGTGGCATATTGGCCTGGTCTTGCAACATTGACTTAGTATGGCAAGTTGTATCGTGACCACGAGGGCGTTTTATGTCCATGAACTCTCGAGTTGATTCGCTGTGAAAAGGTCAGAAGATACTGTCTGGTGACCGTCATGTGCTCGATGATGTTGCTACCAGACTGTACGACCGATAATTCAATGTCGGTGGTGACGACGAGGCAGGTGGGAGAGTTACGGTGGCTACGTCGCGCCGAATATGCCATTATGCAGGATCTCTTTACACTTTTTCGAACCAGATGGTACAGATCATGATATTTTTATGCACGTTGCAACAGGTTGAGATACAGTGCGGTAGATGCGGCTTTTGGTGGTTCGAGTTTTTCGGAGAAGAAAATGATCTGGCGGGGTGTCTTACAACAACACCCTGTGTCGTGGCCATTTCAACATCGCAGAGCTCTAGATCAAACACATGTTAGTTTTACGTCACATTATTTATATAGACTGCAATGTCTACGCTGGTGGGGGTTTCGTGATCCGCCGAAATTAACAACCTATGTGGTGATAATGCTATAAATAATGCCATACAAACGTGATCGCTCTTTTCTACACTTATGTTGATTTTTCGCTTCTTCCTAGCTAGGAGGTATGAGTGCAACATTTCAACATGCCGCAGATTGTACCTCCTTCTGATAGGTGCTCCTGATGCGTAGGTATTTTTTTAGCAAACATGTGTACCGTGGACATGCCTGATAGAAACTGTAAAATCCGTTTGATAGTGGAACGCGTGTGGCGACATTTTTGTACCTTGTCGGCCGACAATGCTTTGGCGCTTTACATGGAGGAGTATAGACTATAGCACGACCTGGAAGCCTGATTTCAATACGACCAGGTGAACTTTACTGTAGTCTATGCTGAGACTATCTTGTATAGTTTCTAGTATTTGTAGAGCATGACAATTCTTGTTATGTTTGTTCTTTCTACATCTTCATATTTTTAACAAGGTGTTGTGTCATTCCCATCGGAGCCTAACAAGGCGCGTAAGGTATGGGATACCGCTGGACATTAAATGGTTTCACTTGTATTTGAAAGCATGTGCGTATAGGAAAAATCGGGGATGATGTTCTTGCCTCGCGGAATCGAACGCTATCCAGTTCGTCCGTGGCGTCTGTGGAACAAATGCATAAGCCTATCTGGTGCAAGTGAGTGACCAACGTAGAACCAGTCTAGTAGAGAAAACTGCAAATGGATGGCCTGTGTCTGTAACAACCCCTCAATCTTATACTCCGTGGCGTCGTGGGCAGGACAAAATGAAACTATGAAAAACGGCATCGGGCCGCCCGTACTAGGTCAAATGTTTTTCATTATTTTTTCGCACAAAGAAGGCAAGGCACAAAACGTATTTGTATTAGGGGAGGAAAGTCAAACGTTTAAAACCGTACGCGGAATACCTCACCGGACACGGTGAAATGCCTTGGTAAACGTCACGTGCTTTGAAAATGACAGGGACGAGGTCATTTTTTTGTGATGCACGTTACTAATTCATTGTATTAAGACAGTATGAAATGTGCCCGTTCAAGTGATGCCCTGTGTCGAACGATGACAATAGCATACTGCATGACAACCTTGCGTGTAACCTAGAATATTTTCGTGTCGGTGGTTTCACATCATTTAACTTCATCAACTAATCGTTGCCCCATCCGCGGAACGAACGATCGAAAACGGGATTGACAGAGCGACAGTGGCGGGTCACCGCGTTTGTTGAATCCCCCAAGTTAAAAGGAGAACCTTATTGCGGTCGGGGGAGTAGATGTAGCACGCCCTCAACAGACCGTTATCGGTACCACATAGACAGGTTTTGGGGCGTTTACCTCAATCACTTGTAGTCTGATAACAGATTTATTGGGGCCTGTAATCGAAGCTTCACAAGCCAGGGCTCTGCTAGGGGCTCCTCCATTCCCTTTTCGGAATGTTAGGTACTCGCCCCAGTGTCCCTCTACCTAACCCACAACAGAATATTTTTCTATATATTTGGCGCATCATGGCTTGCGAAGGCGTCTGCAGACGGGCGCGTATTTTTCGCAGCGAAACGCCGATGTATTGCTCCCTCCGCCTTTTTTTTAACCAGTATGGCCCGAAATAATATTTTGGTGAACTAGCACAAGTTCGAAATCAGAAATATTCCTGTCCATGTTCACCACAAAAAAAGCATACGTTCCTAAGTTTCAGTTTACACTGTATGTACGTTCCTCGAGGAGAAATATATAAACGAACAACAGCGGCAAATAATGGAATGATGTACCTTAAAAAAACAAAATCAAGTCCTGTTCTTAAGAAATTGAGTATGAGATATTCTAGTTTTTTTTCCCTTGGCGTTTGAAGTTTTGGTTCTTGTGGCAAAACCTCAGTGTACTGACCTACAAGATGCATTGACATGTAGGACACAACTATTTGCCCATCTTCTAAACCATGATTACGGCGGGTGTGGGAACCATGAAAACATTCTGCATGTCGCACACACTGTTGAAGTGGTATCGGCAATTTGATTCAATTCTTCGAGTAATTTCACTTAGCAAATGATTACTTGTTGGGAAGGTTGGCCTGACCGTTTGTCTCTCTCTCCGTCCGCAAGTGTGATTGTGTAGACGCTCGTCTTCCGACGGTCGTCGCGTTACTTTCGTACAGATACGACGCATGCATTTCTGACCTGTGTCCCGATGACTACAATATTGGTATGCTACAGACTACTACTTCCATGAAAAGGCGCGCCTGCCATAAGTTCCAAACATCGAGCTATTGTACCGCCTCTTTCGGGCCCCCATTTTTTTGCAGGCACGACAGCGCAGAACTTATACATGGTGGATTGAACATTTTTGCAGTTGAACACACGACAAGACAAACGAATGAACCTATACAGTATACAGGCTCATCAACTTGTCATCTTTTCTGGTCACGACGAAACCTGTCGTCGATTCGTTTACGTTTATCTTTCAAATCCATCAAACGCCCTTGGCGGGTTCACCGTGGCATTGCCCTTGTTCTTTACATGGTGATCGTGAGGCTTGTTGTGTGTTCTAGGTCACGGACAGGCGCAGACCGAGCAAACTTTCCACGTCATCCCCGTATCGCCACGTGGTAGACCGACTGTATGTACTCTGGCCACAGGGAGACATGGTGTGATCGTTTTTTAGCTCGTGGAATAAATTCCACGAGGTACTTCTGATGCTGGATTCTTTCTTTTGACTACACCAACCTCTCCCATATTATCCCCGTTGAATAGTACCGGTTGCATAATGCTGTTTCTGTCAATCTGCCTGGCACGATGCACGATAACGGAAACGGACAGCTACGAGATAGTTGCATCTTCGTGATCGAAGGACGAACGCCTACATCCGTTTGAAACATCTGTTGTTGTTGAATTTCCGTACTCTTTCGTGAGAATGTCTGTCGCGGGAGTAATATATATATATATGTGTGTATATCTACGCCCCATCTAAAATCTAAATCTACCAGAGTAGTAAACACTACCGGCCAGCTGATATCATCTCAATATCCTTCGAACGATCCATGCCGTAGATTCAACTCATTCCCCCCCCCCCCTCACACTTTTGTTCCCCGCCCAGTTTGTCCAAACGCCCTACATATAATTGAAACCAGCCCGTGTACTAAACATTTCTACGCAATTGATATCACGTCCTTATCATTCTTGATATCCATGACGTAGATTTCATTCATCCACGCCCCCGCCCCCTTCAACGCCCTCTCCTTTTCCACCACCCGCACGATCGCCGAGACCCTACATATATTATGAATACGCTCGATCAAAGGATCACACGCAATTGTTGTATAAATGAGTTTCTACTAGATCCTTGACCTCACAGCTGGAATGAATTTTGAAATTGTATGTGACCTAAACATCATGAAAACCCTCCCCCCTCCCTCCCCCTTCTTCTTTTTTTTTTTTTTTTTTTCTTGTTCAATCCTCCCTTTCTCTTGCTCAAACGCCCGACCTATCATCGACATCCGCCGAAGTAATACACTTCCACGCCATGGATATCACTGCCATATATTTTTTAGAGCCGTCCATGCGCTGTTGCAACCCCCTCGCCCCCCCCCGACCCCAACGCCCTCTCCTTCCCCACCACCCGCACGATCGCCTAGACCTAGAAATGCGGGTAAAGCAAGCCCCTACATCTCTGCGACCTAAAGCCTCCCCCCCCCCCCCCTCACTCCCCCCTCCCCCCCTTCCTCCCCCCCTCCCCTCCCCCACAAGAAGTATTTTTATTTTCCACGCACAAAATGAGCTGCCCCACCCGTCTCCCCCACCCCTCCCGCCCCCCCGCCCCCTTTTGATCAAAATCAGGCCCCGACGTCCTTAAAACTCCGCCCTCTTCTCACTGTTATTCGACTTACAGGATTCACTTGATAAACTGATGCACTTTTTTCCACAGCTGTTAGATTTTGTCCCCCTCGGAAAAAGGTTTTGTAGTTTCCGCGAACAGACTGCCTGACATCTCCCTGATGATTCTGATAGCTACACTGTATTGCAAGGGGAGTTTCCGACCTATATCCTAAATGAGGAAACACAACACGTAATACGCGCGATCGGAGTATCACACACAGCGTACAAATATGAGTTTCGACAAAATATTCGATCTCAAAAGTGGAGTGTATTCGTTTTTCATAACATGTACCTGGTATCTGATATATGTTAAATATGAGAAACAGGAATATTTGAAGTTGTGGTTCGAACATGTGTTCATGCGGCGGCACGGACACGAGTATTCGTAGTTTCCTTCGAAGTTGGTGGTCAGGCATGATAATTTATCGTTGCGAAATCGTAAAATTCCCTTCAATGCGAATACGGAGCGTGAACCTCGCCATTGATTAGGTTTTAAGCATGGACATATCGAACCACGACGCAAAACCCCATCCGCAGCCACAATGACGGTGTCGGTTGTGTCTGGTCTATGTTGTAAACCTCATCAACTGCAACTTCGAGTCCACGAAAAATATTACACGAAACCAGAGTAAGAATACCACCACAGCGCACTCGAGTGATGGCTATAACGTATATTGACAACATTACCGGTACCGGGTGGGGAATGGTTGATGACCATCGCCACTCTACCTTAAATTTACACCAGGATATATTTGTCATGACACTATGATAAATGAATACTAGAGACAACCACGACGAACTGATACATATATATATATATATCGTAGAGGCGCCTGCCACGACTAATTTATGTGTTGGAAAAGCTGGTTCTAAGGTGCCCCCAACAGCAAGGTTGTAACCAGTGTAAACTTTTTGATTTTACCCGTGTAAAGGCACGAGTGTTCAACTGACGGCGGCGTAGCCCCTTCATGGTGGGCGCATGTCAGACGCAATGATACTGAGTACAACTGATGTGTTGGTTATTGCTTTCGACCCTGGCTGGGCGAGAGATTTATACGCTGAAATTAAGCCCGTTGCCCCCGTCACATGTAGGATGTCCCGCTGTCCTTTCCGGGGAGTGACAAGGTTTGCTTGAGCATTGGCGACAAACAACACGGAGCGAACGGCCACGGGGAACGTCGATTTCGCGGCCTGAGGCGGTCTGTGAATACAGCGGTGTGCTTCGTAACGCACGTGTGCGGTTCACGGCGCGAACAATTGATTTCCTCCGTGGCCGTTCCAAACGTCAACTCGATGATATGCCAACACGAGATATAAAATGGAGGAACGAAGTGGGGTGTTGATGTACGAAAATGTTGAAGAAATATACACAGGCTGATCGAGGCCACGTTAGGGGGGTACCCCCAATCTTCACTCCCGGGTCAACGCCAAAAAAGGGTATACCTCCGATTGAGGCTACGGTAAGGGGGTAGCCCAAAATTTTTACTCCTGGGTCAAAGCCGAAAAAGGGTACAAAAAAAGCCATAAAAGGATGTACCTCTAGTACTATATACTTTTTATAGCTTTGACCCGGGGAGTGAAGATTGGGGGTACCCCCCTACCGTAGCCTTGATCGGCTGGTATATTAGTCGTCTCCGTAGCAAGAGAGTGATGACATATTTCCACCGAATGAAAAGTTCACATCTCTACTCGGCTAGATTGCAGTGGATTGCATCATTCGTCTGTGCCGGGCACAGCTACAGAGTAGTTCTCGAATTGTCTCGTTTCCTCGTACAACTTTGGTGTATGAAGCAGGTTCACAGATGCATCACGGAAGGATGAACTCTTTTATATATTTTCCAGTGAAGCTTTCATTACTATTTTCTGTAAAACGGTGTAGGTGTGAACTTTAGAACATTATGCAGGTCAAATGTTGAGCGCCACGTAAAAAAATATCACTAAGTTGGCATCTAATAAGATACATGGTCGAGTTGTATAAGAGTCGGCGGCGCCCAAGTAAGAGTTTTTGATACTTTTTTTATCGCACACATCACCTAAGACCAGCATTTGAGGCTGTACTCGAAATCCGTAACGTTTAGTGTAAATATTTGTTGAGCAATGGAAGTCAAGTTGTCGCATATATCGTGTACACAGCTGCCGGAGAGCAGGCGTCCACAGCAGTGTAGTGCTGGGTCCCTCGAACTCAGCGTTGCCTCGCGCTCAAACAGAACAATTTTTTTGGCGAATGGTATGTTTAATCGACGATGCGTGTAGCAAGCTGGAGACAGGCTGAGGTCGCATTGGTTTCGATCATCTCGTACACTTCAGTTTTCTTTTGTAAACAATCCACTAGATATATTCCGAGTATCACACACAGCTTGCAAATATGAGTTTCGACGAAATCTTCGATCTCACAGCTGGAGTGTATTTTGATTCTTTATATTTTATTCCCAACGCACACTGTCGAGGGGGTTTCCAACGCACACGTTCGAACGAACGCTGACAACGGCCCAGGGCCGGGGTGTTCGGTCATGGAGCGTCCCCTCCTCCTCAGACACTGCTGTATGCATCCTGGCACTGTTCCCCCGCCCTTCAAAAAGAACACTATTGAGGCAATCTGGAACGCACACTGACGCCGGCTCGGGGGGGGGTCGGCGGATGGGGGCGTTACGTACCCACGACAAAGCTATTTGCATCCCACGACTTGTGTCAACCTAGCACTTGTGGGGGATTTTGCAACGCACCCTGCCACGCCCGTTCCAACGCAGACTGACGACACTTGGGGATTGAGGGATCATCCGGGGGCGCGTGCCCCCCCCCAGACACTGTTATTTTCATCATATCACTCTTGCCAACCTAACACTGTTGAGGTATTGTGCAACGCACATTGACGACGGCTCCGATAGGGGGCTCGGCAGGCATGAGCGTGCCCACCCACCCCCCAAACCGCAGTTTGCATCAATCACACGTTCCAACCAAAAGCTGGTTGGGCGTTTTGCCACGAACACTGTCATGCCTTTTCCAACGCACTCTGATGACGGCTTGCCCCCCCTCCACACTGCAATCCTTGAACTGTTCGGCTGCCGTTCCGACGTACCGCTACACTGCTACGGTCTACGAGTGGTAGTTCTTATTATCCTCTTCTACACACTCTCAGAGAACTGTGTCATCCATACTATTACAACACTGTTGTGCGCGGCTTTGTCTTTGCGCTCGGGAACCCAACACTCCCACTCCGAGTCTGTGTGCACCTGCTATATAGTGCGTCCGCTGCGCATACGTTCACCGACACATCAGTCATTCCGCTTATGTGGCGAGCTTTACTCCTTTTCGTACTGTTCCGGCTGCCGCTGTACTCTAGCACGGCAGTCTAATTTTCGCTCTAGGCACTCTCCTCTCACTTCTTGGTCACCAACGAATCGCCTCGTACCGTATGTGTTGCTGCAGTGCTCGAGTCCAGCTGTCTACTTAGATTTTAGACGTTGCGCACACCACATCCTCCTGCGGCTTCTACCTCGGTGCTGGAGCTGCTCCTCTCCTGCGGTTGCTGTAGCTGTCTGCTACGAGCCTAGGTATGTTACCTACCTGCCTGGCTTATCATGGTCTTTGCCTATATTTTACAGGAATATATCACCTGTTTTCTTTTGAACTGGACTGCAGAAAAAAATACCCTCCTGAAAAACAATGGGTTCTCCATGGAACCATAACTTTCAAACTACCACAAAACACTCAGTTTCAACCTCTTGCCTTACGCAGTAAACCCCACCTCACACCGCGCGCATTAAAAACCCACTACTTCCGTTTCCCGTGGGAGACACGTCTCTCCTCGTAGCCCCTTCCTCGGATTCTGCGAGTCTACTGCCTCGGTGCTGTGGCTGCTTCCGTTTTTGTGACTGCTGCGGGTCTCTGCTGTTAGCCTTTATAAGTTTCCTTGTGCTAAGCTTCTGGTGGTCTTCGCCTATGTTTAACGAACAAATACCGTAAAAGTCCTCCTTTGTGACCTGGTTTGCGGAGGGAAGTCCCCTGATGGAAATCACCGCCTTCTCCAACAGTCCAATTTTTTCAAATTGCCACAAAACACCTATTTTTAACTTCTCGCTCTCAGCACAAATCCCCACCCACCCACGCCACGCAAACCACACGCCTACTACCTTTGTTCCCTCCTTATAAAACACCTTGCTCAACGCATCGGTTCGCTCGCAATTTGGGCGCCTGCTTCCACGCTCTGGTCGCTGCTCCTCTTCTGCAACTTCTGTGCGTGTCTGCTGTTGCTGCGGGTATCTGATGTGAACCTGCGCGGATGTCTTATCGTGGCATGCTTTCGTTTTTCTTGACCTCCGTGTTCTTCGCCGTCTTCCAATATTTCGGCGTACCACCCACTGGAACTTCAATGAAATCTCTGCCCAGGATGTATGAAGGCGTCAGTGCATAACGGTACGTCAGTGACTGGGGACGCCACCTCCTTCATCACCTATTCACACCGCTCACTCAGTGTCTTTGGTCGGGGGCTTTGGTGCATTCTGTTTTTTTTTCGAGGAAAAGAAAAACACGCCATTCCGCTAATTCACAGCCCAATCGGCCTCGTCCGACAGGGGCGGAGTATTCTAACTGTTTTGTCTAGTGAAGAGGAGATAACAACTGCGGGTAACACAACAAGCTACTTAACGGGAAATAAATACCGGTTCCTGGGACATGTGTGTGCACCGCAACCGTTGATTCACAGCGCATATTACGTTTCTCACACTAGGTCCCGTCTCCATCCAAGTACCGAAACAAGCAGTGATGCACATGCAGCAGTAGTGAGGTGTGTGTATGATTTGTGTGTGCCCACTACTAATTTCATACGCTGCGGACATCACCACTCTAGCACTAGGTCCTGTCTCCGTCACCGTGTCGTAGAGAGCAGTCATGCACACACAGGAGTAGAGATGTTTGTCACATTTGTGCGTACGTATGTGTGTTAGAGCGTGTAGTCGTCGAGCATGTAAACGTATGTCAAATTGTCCTCAGCGCTCATGTGCCCGAGTCCCGTGCGTCGATTGTTATTTGACTTGCGACATGTGTCTTCTGTGAAATGTGCGCGTGTGTTACAACAGCATATGCCTCTCACGGCTGCGTACACGGTGACTCATACACACATCGGTACACACGTTCTTATCATGCCATCCGCCCTTCCACGCCAAATCGTATTATTCACATTTACGGGGTACTAGGTACGAGTATCCCCCTTGTGACATTCGCCGCCTCCGAGCAAAAGTCGCCTACAGCGTCGTCCACCACGACACGGCCGCCCGCGCCCTGCCCGTCGCTGACTTGCAACGGCAATGTGAAGCCCCCGGCAACACCCGGCTATTTCGTCTACTCATGAATCAGCGGGCGCGCGCGATGGGTCTCGCCTTTCCGACATCATCTAAAGCCCCAAGCGGTTTTCGACTTTCGAGTTTCTTCTTTGCAATTTGTTCTTGGCAGATCGGGGCTACCTCTCGGTGGGCATGCCGACAGACGTTGCTCAAGCCTTGGAGGCTGTCATCGTCATCTGGGTTATTATGGGCTTTGTTGACACTCTCATCGTCCACCACCATCACCGGCAGGTTTGTTGCAGGCACGTCCACCGCTCTCTAGAAATATAGAAGCAAGTACATAGTCTACATGTTCACTACGTCCGGCGTCACCCTCCTCTAAGCTTTTTTTCACCCGAGGCGGCCCCAACCCACTATTCCCAGCACGCTTCCGTCACGACAATCCACCTGGAATTTTTCAACTGCTCCAATAATGGCGATACCGACGTCATCACATGGGTCGCGACGTCTGTATTTCCACTTCCATCTGCTTCTTCCGGACGGCATTGGCTCGACCGATGACGTCGGAGTCACCCCTCGAAAGGGAGGAGGTATTTGAAAACTTGGCGTCAAAACATCCCCCATTGCTCGTCCCCCGGCTAACGAGAACTCGGGGGTCAACCTACTCACGGTAAAGCGTAAGAGGATTGAACAGAACAAGAGACGTGCTATGTTTTGTCTCCAACGCTTGCAGTTTAGGCAAAGAGACGCATCACCCTGTTTACACCTTCCGCGTAAAACCGTCGTCCTTCAACACGCTAGAAAGCACCGCCAACGACGAAGCTTACGACTATATTCTGCGCCTGCAACACGTGCCCGCACATATGGCAGGCATGGAGGCGGCAGCACCACGGGGACCAAACACGCAATCAATCTGGTTTCCAAATCATGATGCAAGGGTGTGATCGTTAAGGTACCTGTACTCTCGGGGCCGGTGTGGATCCATAGATGTCATATCTAACTTACCGAAGTGTCCGGGACAGGTATTAACGTCGAACCGAACTCTCGATGTGTCAGGTACCGGAATTGGAGGTGTGCAGAAGATCAAGGCTACGGTAGGGAGGTACCCCCAATCTTCACTCCCCGGGTCAAAGCTAAAAAAAGTATATAGTACTAGAGATACATCCTTTTATGGCTTTTTTTGTACCCTTTTTCGGCTTTGACCCAGGAGTAAAAATTTTGGGCTACCCCCTTACCGTAGCCACAATCGGAGGTATACCCTTTTTTGGCGTTGACCCGGGAGTGAAGATTGGGGGTACCTCCCTAACGTAGCCTCGATCAGAACTTTCCGTATTGTCAGGAAAAGGTACGAAAGCATGTACCGGTACCGCCAGTACATGGCCGGGCTTACACTGATCTAAAAAACGATAAGTCATTATGAGACGGTAAAACACAAACAAAACAACATTAAAAGCTGACAACAACAAGTCTGAACCGTCAACAACAAAAAATTGAGACTGGGGGCCGCCGGGGTCCTCCTGTTGAGAGGTGGGCACGTAGAATCTTAGCAACCACTCGAACTACTACATATTTCGGGAGTCCTCAGCGACAGGTTCTATACATTGTGCCTGGACCGGAGGAAGCAGGAGGATCCTTCATTCCGGTATGACCGCGGTGGCCACCCTGAGACGAATGGTGACTCTTGGCAAGAGGCGGAGTTATCCGTGTACATAACACAGCGTGTTCAACGACTAAAAAGCGTTGCCGGTCAGCAGCTATCTACCCATGAAAAATGCAGTTGTAGCCGTTGCTGTTTTGTTAATCGATTGCACGATGGTCTGGAGATAGGGGACACTACCCAGACTCCAGTAAGTGTTTGGGGTGGAGGCATGATTCTCGAAATTTCAAGCACGGACCCAAAACAGCGTATGGTACACTGTATTACTGGCGCTGCTTCTAGAAGGAAACAAAACGAAACCAGCCCACGTACATATACTATTCACAGCACGTCTACGTGACTGAAACGTGGCACGATTACCAAATCAAACTGACGCAACTGCACACGAACATGGGGGTAGAAAATTTTCCACACGTGTTTTTAAGTCAAAGATAGGGAAAACTTACACCGGGATGGTTGAAAGATTCCCAAATTTCTAAGCATGTGCGAGGTAGAGTGTGCGTGTGTGCATGGGGGCGGGGGGGGGGAAGGGGGGGGCACCACTCGGCCTGAATGAAGCCAACACACACGAGTAAGAATTAAGCCAACAAAAGCGCAGGGAAGCTTTAGTATAATGCACAAAAAATATGACACGACACGACTAACAAATAGTATCGTGAAAAGGAAATAGGCAGTGGTGGACACGTGGTAGAGCGCGACGTTCTCCGGGCGGCCAGGCGCATGCTACTTATTATCACGATAATGGACAACTTCAGGCGGTACGCCGGTGACTTGAATAATAAATCAAACTACAATTCTATTAATATCATCCATATATTTGAGATGGACTCGAGCGATCGCTCGTTACACGTTTACCAACGGCAACCCCCTTACTTATCCATCATACAGCCCCTTCTTCACCCCAGGACCCTCACACCTCCCACCCGACCCTTCCACCCAAACGCCCACCCCTTGAACCCAACACCATCATAAAGCGCTTCCTAGCCCAATCTTGGAAACGGGCGCGATTGTTCGTCGTCAGCAAATCACCGATGGATACGTTATCCCCGCTATGAAGTCGTATCACGCGTTATAACCCCCGCCCCCGCACACACGCAATACGCAATTCAAGGTTAGAGTCGCACATTCGAAATGGACGTGAAGATGCGATTGTAAATTACGAGCAGAGTATACCTCGCTTTTGACCCGACATCGTCCCGACAGCTCCCTCCCACCCAGCCCCCCCCCGCCACCCCCTTCCCCCCCCCTTCAACGCCGCTCCCAGCGCTCCGCCTACTCACACACAGGTGACCCCTAGACGATGCTAATGTGTACACGCTGCCTAGTCCAAGCTTAAATGGTCTCTAGCGCTCCACGGGGATTCATATCAACATGGGGAATGTCTTCCTCGGCGCGGACGCGTCTCTCCTGATTGACGCACCGAGTACCAGCTCTGGACCCCGAATGCCCTAACTGCCGTGGAAGGAACCCAGCATCCCTTAGCTGAGCAACCTCAGCTTCCCTACCCGCCAAAGTCTCGGCAGGTTGCCTGCCTGTTCCACCCCGTGTCTGTGCGTCGTAAAAGTGATCGTGCGAGGACCACGTGCGCTCGTTTTGCAGGATTCAATATATACAGAATGTCGCAAGCGTCGATAACGATCGGTGCGTCCTCTAGCTTGAACAGCAGGGCGCGTTGCGAGGCGAGGAACTTCCATTTGAGTCGGCCGCAAGCGTGCTCAACGTGGATGCGCATGCAGGAGTACTTGTAGTTGAAATAACGCTCCACCCAATCTTGCGCGAGAGTTATGGGCGTACGCATCCACTAAATCTCGGAAGAGGCGGAGTCCCCTACAATGCATGAGTCGATAACGAAGATCTTGCGCTCTTGCACGGGCCTGGCAAGTTCTCCGTGCGCCAGTTTGTAAAACGCGGTGGACTGCAGTACCCCGCTATCTTATCAGGATCCTGGATACATCCGGAGAAGAACCACCCGAACCTCCCCACGTTACCCACTATATCCAAACGTACGATGGAGTTGAATTCCATATGGTTGTCATAAGCGAATATGAGTTCTTCGTTCTGGCCACGAATCCTGATGTGGCTGCCGCCGATGCCACCGATGACTTTCCTGCGCGAAGTGGTTCGTCGTGTACATGTATGTTCAGATATTAGCACCGGACACGGTTCAATCCCGAGTTGATTTTGGAAAATGGCAGCATCATAACCATCACCATCGTGATAATCGTAACATCATTGCGACAAACCATACGTGTAGTGCTTCAATATGGCGACAATGGCTCACGCGGGCTTGTTAAAGCCATGAAGGGGTTGGACCACCGTATCTTTTATATGTAAATTTGACTAGGGCAGACACGACCGTCCTTCTCTACGGCGATACAGCGTCGCCGTATGAAGAGATCATCGTACCGCAACTCCACGTCCACCCGAAAGGAGCTGTCCCACTACCCCCGTCTCGCCTTCGCGTACTTAGCACCAGCAATGATAACGATTACCTACGGCACCTGCGAGGCTCGACGCCAGGCGTTCAAAACCTTTCAAACGTCCAACGCAGGGGCCTAGACAAACGTCCGTATAGCGTGGAGTTGTACAGAGTGGTCTTTATTGACCTGAGTAGCACAATCCCAAGTAGTCGTCATTTGTCACGCCATGGCACCACGCCCTCCACAATTACAACCAAAGGTGGGTTAGCGGACAGGTCTTGCGGATGAGGTGTTTGTTGATGCTGCTTCCATAGACTAATCAACACAGAGACGGGGATGAACATCCTTTCCAGCTACGACGGAAACGGGTAATGATCAACGGCTAGAGCGCTCTTGTATTATATAGTCGTTGGAATATCCTGAGCGCACATGTTGACTAGGGTTCAGTGCGCGGGATAGCTCTATTCAGACGACCGCTCACATGTTTGGCAGGAACGAGAAGGGGAAGGTCGCCTCGGCAGTGGTGCACTTACCCAACGCCACTAGTTATATCGATAAAGCAAGACGGTACTTTGCACACAAACCTAGAACTGCTGACTGCTCTTCAACGGTGAAGATGGAGGCTGCAAATGGATTGGATAGTGGTGCAATGATCTCGGCACCTTTTTCTGCAAATTCAGTCCATGTTAAAGGTGATGCCTCTACAGCATGCATATGCTGCCTGGCAGAGGAGCCGACGGCAACAATCGACCATTTTCTCATCACCAATCCTGCATTTATGGCACGAGACTGTGGCGATAAATCAGATGCTTGAACGGCAACCGATTCCTCTGTTGCCAGCCACAAGGTGAGGGTAAGAGCTACAGTAAGTTCGTTCTAATTAGACCCGAAAGTTTCGTGAGACGGATCGCTCCCACAGAGAGTATGCAAGGTTCAGTAACAACTTCCATATGATGGAATGGTTTCGCGTCTGCATGAGCAGTGATCACGGCACCGTGTCGGGGCGTAAATCGATACGATTGGTTCAAATTTACAATGTGTACTTCGGCATCTTTGTGCACAACGGCTAAGCAGCGCGTTGCTGTGGATGAGTTCGCTTGGGGACGAGCATCAGGCGACCTATGGGTGGCAGGAACAGAAAAAGCACGAAAGAAATAGTCCAACGTTTTTTTTTCAATCGAATATAACGCCGAAACAAGACATGAAATCATGGTCGAATCAGTTCTGGCCAGGCCCTAATAATGGGATAACGAGTGCATCCGTACGACCTGTGATGCCACTCGGGGTAAAAGGCGATATAATACGTCCCAAGTCCTCGTGCGACCAGCCATTGGTTTCGCTCAGAGACATTAACGGAGGCGGGACGGTTTCAATCGGGTCGGGTCTTATGTTGTTTCACAAACAACAGCAAAACACACGTGATGTCGCTTCCTGAGTCCGCAGCCAAGCCTGGAACTGAGAATACCGTGAGAAAAAACTCCACGACATATCATTTCATTTTCTTGTTTTGTTTGTGTTGAAATATTAAAACGCTTCCGAATGGTGTTACAAAATATGTTGGCGCGGCCGACTTGTCCTTTTGTCTTTTTTTATCCCGCCGCATTCGTTATGTAGTCGTATTTTAGTGCTGATAATCGATAGGTTACTTCGTTGCAGAAAAGCCTGCTACATTTCGAAGCACTGTCCCAATGACCTACATGTTGTAAGCATAGCAACCTCGCCCCCATTGCGTGGACGGGCCTTTTTTGACCTGGCAAACAGTCGTGGCGGAAGGAAGGAAGTTGCACGGGGAGTAGGCGGCAGTGAGGGGTGTGGAAAGGATAACGTGGGCGAGAGATATGTGCGGAAGATATCGTGTTGTTCTCCAAGAATGTGTTATTCGTCTGTGCCGTCGTACGTCAGATACGCTAAGAAGAAGACATTTAAAGCATGTAGGATTGTTGTCGGTAGGTATAGGACGGGGAGTAAGAGCAGACCGGAGGGTGGGCGTGCTGTATCGGCCATGAATGTCAAATCGAATACTTGTCAACAGATCACATAAACTTCCGAAAGTCTAATGACTGGACAGAAAGATGAACCGGGAAAGACAGGGTGAAGGAAAACCTCCGCCAGTGGTGTTGATGTACAGTAAAAATATCAAATTGATTACTTTTAAAGGAAATAAGAAACCGAAAGTGAGATGCAAGGGGAAACCCGGGTTTCCGACAACATTATGTGGCGAATGTTTTAATACCGAACAGATATGCAGCCCAGGTGCAAGAGTATCCCAACCTCCAGGGCAAAACTGTTTACACAAATGATTTTGTACGTGATCTAATGGCATTAACCTCAACGGAAAATAAAGGAAGGAGATGGCGTGCCTTACTCATGAAATACGGGATTGCGAAAAACGTACATCGGCATCAAGACAGTGGGGGTATGTCTGTTGATTAACGTGGAAGCGAATAATACTAAGTATTATACAAGATTAGACTAAATACGTACTTAGTCACACTATTACTAGAATTATGTGAAGATGGGGTGCAAGAAAGCAACCAGCGGTTACGAAAAGCAAGACAACGGCAGCCGTCAGCTGCGAAGAACATAGATAACCTTAACGTTGTTTGTACGTCTGCAATACTCAACAATATTCTTGGTACAATCAACCGGGATATCTCGGAGGAGCGCAAATAAAGGCTCAATTCATAAAAAGGAAAAACGAAAACGACAGCGGTGAAGTAAGTGCAAATGTCATACAAAACACAAAGCTGTGACCACCTCGTGCCAAAAACAGCACACCCCCAAGAATCCAAGTCCAACAAAAGCAAACCATACACAGCACCATTTTGCTCTTTGTACGCCAGCGACAAAGAGCACAGCTAACTCTAAGCAGCGGTCGTATGGGAGCAGTTGCAAAAAGCGCTGCGTGTACGAAGAAAAAATACAGACTATAGAAAATGAATAAACTAGGTACACGGAAGCGTAACAATATTTTGATTCCCATGGTAGTCAAATCGGTTGATGGTGTACGTTCATCTCGACCGCAGCAAGTGCTCCTCTACATTTTTTTGGCTCGTACCTAACATGGTGTTTCGCCACGGCTGCTGCTTAAACTCATGTACGGTAATTCGTTCCGTGCTTGGGGCAATATATAAATAAATAAAAAAAATCAGATAAAACTTCCACAAACCATCATGAGAGTGTCATACGGTTTGATGTATTGCTTTTTTGTTGGAAGATGTACAGTGCGCTACTCTTGTCAAATGCATCGTTTACTGGCTGTTTAGGTTGGGTGGGAGGCATGAACATTGCACATTTCTTTTGCTTTGCGGCGAAAAAAAGTCGTATTAGGTTTACAAAGGCCGCTAAGCGCGATGAGTGACGTACGCGATAACCACGTTGAAGGGTCAGACATATTGTTTTCGCAATTCTCCTTCATCTTGTTTTCGAGCGCCCGCGGGGGTAGCCCGCTTTCCGCTACCTGGCTTTAAATACACGCGATGTTGACTCTTAAACCTCTCGGACGAAATCATATTTGACGATTTGCTTCGCGTGCGTAGCTTACTATTCCGTTGTGGACTTGTGTCGAGAATTTGAACGTGACGAATGCTTGAGGCTACCAGATAGACAGGGCGGTGAAGCGCGTGCTACGATAGATGTGCACCACTTTTATTGCGATGTTCCTCGATTTGGGAGCTAAAGACGCCATCTCACTAGTCTAGTCTAATGTGTTTGGAGGAAACAACTTCTACCAGATGAAACAAACCACGGCCTATTACGGGGGACCCTAGTAAGTAGGACCTGCGGTGGACACAAAAACGTGGAAATTCATCTTTTTTTACTAACAATATTTGGTCTTATTTACTATCGTCCATTGTAATAGGGGCACAACGAGAATCACGCAGAAACAATTAGACCTGATGACATAAATAATGTATAGTTTCCACGCACATATTGAGCTGCCCCCCCCCCCCCCCCCCCTCTCTCCCCCGCCCAACCCCCCCCCCCCCCCCGCCCCCAATAATATACTGGTGCCAAAACCGTCAGATTTATCCCCTCGAAAGGATTTATAGCTTACATGCACAAATTGCCCCTTCCCCCCCCCCCCCCCCCTCCAAACCCGCTCGCTTTTGATCAAAACCAGGCCCCCTTTCCCTTCACAGCTGTCAGATTTTGTCCCCCTCAAAAACGGGTTTTATAGTTTCCGCGCACAGACTGACTAAAATCATCCTGTTGACCCTGATAGCTACACTGTAGTTGTAAGGGGAGTCGCCGCCCTATATCCTTAATGAGGACACACAACTCGTAATGCGCGCGATCGGAGTATCACACATAGCTTGCAAAGATGAGTTTCGACGAAATTTTCGATCTCACAGCTGGAGTGTATTTTCATTTTTATAATATATTTCAGACGATTTTGACGCAAGGAGCCCCGTCTATTAGAAAAAAGTTCATATCAAACGAAATAGAATGCCCCTAGATCGCAGCATGCGTTCAAAACTCGCAAGTGGCGCCGCCGACCCGCCGGAAATCGAAGGCGCTAGACGTGACCGCCCCATAACGGTGTGCGTTTTTATGCCCTGTCTTAATTTGGGTCTTTCGTGCAACGCCCTGCATGGGCTAAATGCCAACACCATTAACATTCCGTCACAAAACGACCGCAATTCAGCGTTTTTTCCGGGGAAATACTCGTCTGGTAATGAACTAGAGGTTAAAAACAAAACAATATTATTGCCGTCTTCTCTGTGACTGCAACATCAATCGAGAAAACATCAATCTTATGTCAAGTCCTCTTGTTCGTATCAACGTCAGGTAATCAGGTTATTATGTACATGGATACTTTTTGCGCAATGCCAACATTTTGGCAGAGAAAGCACAATTTTTCACACGGATACATATTGAAAAAATACTACTCAATACATCTTTTTGGGGTTGTTTCGTTCTTTGGTATCTCCAGGATTTGTGTCTTTCAACACACCAAACTACCGATCGGGAGCGCCCCTTCACAACTGGATGCGATCTACACCTTTAAACAACAGTTGTACCCATAGGACATAGCTTGTATCGGGCAAAATAATAAGATTAGGTATCGATCGAGCGCGTATTATTCGCATGATATGGTGCTAGCGTTTGCGCGACAGAGCAAAGTTATTCTTACCAGGTAAGATCGCCCATCCCCCACCACCGAAGACTCTGTCGTATGGCATATGTCGAACGATACCTAACACATACTCTTCTTTTTGATCGACGAATTCGTAGATGATGATGGCCTCGACACCGGGTGATTCTCTAAGCTTCCGTGACAAGATATTTTAAGTGGGCGAACCCAAGCCAATAAGTGACATCCATTCAACTGTACCATCATGTTGCAACCGGATCAAGCATCCTGCTTTGCACTTTATCTGACTAAACACATTTGCACAGGAGCATATTCTGCGCGATATAACCACCGCAACCTTGGCACCTACCTGCTTTGTCATCACGAAACGACGTTCCTTAGAAGTCGTACAGTCTGGTAGCAACATCTTCGCTCCATATGACGGTTACATGACGGTTACATGACGGTTACATGACGGTTTCATGACGGTTACCGGGAATAGTACGTTCACATCACGGTTACCGGGAATAATAGCAGGTTCCGAATCTTTACAGATCACCAAAATGACACATTACGTGGAGGGACAAGACTCATGATGTTAACCACTGTTTTTCCCATGACGCCAAATCAACAGGTCTACCCCCTCCAGACCCATAGTCTACCGCCTTTGATGACGAATGAAAAACAGGCAACCAAAAAATTGTTTCCCATGGCCCAGATATTTAGAAGGAAAAATGGCAAAAAGGCACAGTATTTGGACGATTTTGGGGTATAGAGCACTGTAACACGGACACGGTTTTGGCAAAAACGTTATACATATATCGTGGCACGCATCACAAGGTGCGCTTCAACACATTACATTTTAGAAGTGCCACTACTATTTCAATTCTGTAGAATACGAAGACGCCACACCGTAGGATATTCACGGAAAGAGTCAAGACGCACACCGTTCAAACAGACTGGACATCAGCGAGGATAACATTATGACACCAACGACACCTACGCTCACGCTTGATCCACCGTGTCCCTACGCTTTTTTTTTACGTATACCTAAACCATTGACATGCACCGAACATATCATACGCTGGTCGGCTATCAAATGGTACAACAACAAAGAAAAAACGATACTGCAGACGCCACGCACACCACGAAAAAAAAAGGACCAGCCAGAAGATCGAGTTCGATAAATACAAGCACAGTGTCAAAAATCGCGAAGCATTTCAAAATAAAAACCAGGCCTTTCCACGGCACGAGGGCTATACCGGATGACCTATTATCTCTTATACCATCTCACACTGTGTGCGACAGCCCGTCCCGGAGGCGGCCATCATCAGGGCAGTGCGTTTGCTGCTCGTCGGCGAGTCCCCATGTTGCCATTAATGGACGATCCTTAGCCTCACACTTTTGATAAAAATCAACAACCAATCCAGCCTTCACGTTGTTCTTGTGGCGGGAGCACACGGATGGCGAAACATCGAATAAAATTCCCCACCGCGGCCGATCGGTACATGAGTCGTGCGAGCAGCAGTTGCTGTGGGCATCGGCGACGCCGTATGCATCTCGAGGTACAAGGGATTTTTGGTGACGGCAACATTGCCAAGCGTGCGTTTATCGCATGACTCGTGTGAGCAACGCCTGTGAGGGACGTTGATAGTAATGTCCTCCGCACGACAATTGCAGTTTTTACCCATCTTGCTCACGAAGAAATTAGAACTCGGTCGAGTTGTGCAGGAGTCGTGTGAAAATGCAGTGTTGCGAACATCTACCGTTCCATTAAATGCGTGTATTTTGCAATACTCTCACGTCTTGCTGACGGGAATATTAAAGATTGTTTTTTTGGTGCACGGGGTGTGTGAGCAACGGATGTTTACCATGCCATATTCTGCGTGTTGTTTGCAGTACAGTGGCGTCTTGCTTCCGAAGACGTTGAAGCTCCGCATCTTTGTGCTCGCGTTGTGTGCACAACGCCTGCGGAGTACGTCGACCATGCCAAAGTCTGCATGGCGTATGCAAAAAAAACGGTTTCTTGCTGCCGAGAACATTGAAACACGGTTGTTTTGTGCACGATTCGTGCAAACAACGCTTGCCAAATACCTTCACCATGCCATCCTCTGCATGTTGCTTGCAGTACTATCCAAACTTCATGCCAATGGTGTTCAAGCTCGGTACCTTCGTGCACGTGTCGTGTGAACATGGCCTTCTGCGTATGTCGACCATGCCATGCACTGCATGTTGCTTGCAATACACTGCCGCCTTGCTGCCGAGGACATTGAACGTCGGTTGTTTCGTGCACGATTCGTGTAAACAACGCTTACTAAATACATTCACTATGCCATCCTCTGCATGTTGCTTGCAGTACACTCCAAACATCATGCCAATGGTGTTGAAGCTCGGTACCTTCGTGCACGCGTCGTGTGAACATGGTCTTCTGCGTATGTCGGCCATGCCATCCACTGCATGTCGCTTGCAATACACTGCCACGTTGCTGCCGAGGACATTGAACCTCGGTTTTTTCGTGCACGAGTTGCGCGAGCATCGTTTTCTTATGTCTACCATGCCATCAGCTGCATGTTGCTTGCAATACATTGCCGTCTTTCTGCCAACCACATTGAAGCTCGGTATCTTCGTGCATGTGTCGTGTGAACACCGCTCGCGGCGTTCTTCAACCATGCCATCATCGGCATGTCGTTTGCAATAATTGGCGTCTTGCGGCCGTGGGCATTGAACCTCGGGTGTTTTGTGCACGAATCGTGTGAGCAAAGCTGTTTACGCAGGCCCACCAATCCATCCTTTGCATGGTGTACACAGTACGCTGCAGTCTTGGTGCCAACAATATTGAAGCCCATCTCTCTGTGCACGACTCATGTGAACAACAACCTATGCGTGCGTCGGACATGCCATGCAATGCATGTTGTTCATAGTACACTGCCGTCCTGTTGCCAACTACATTGGAGGCAGGTCGTATGGTGCACAAGCCTTGAAAACAACGCTTGCCACGTACATTATTAACCATGCCGTCGTCAGCATGTTGCTTGCACTGTAATGGCTTCTCGTGGCCAGTAATGTTAAAGCTTGAGCACCTCGTGCAAGTGACATGCGAACATCGCCTCATAATAGCCTCCGATTCGGGTCGTGAAATGTCACGAGCATCCAAGACGTCCCGGCTAAGCTGTACACACCTGTCGACCGTAAATTTAACACAACGTACCGCCGAAGTTGAATGTTTCGGGAAACGGAACAGGTATTTTAAGTAACAATACTACCGGGTTTGGAGAACAACAGTGCAAAAATTTGAACCGTGAATTTGGGTGGCACTCGGTTCTCACAAGCATACAAAATCTGAGAGAGTTTTGCATCCGCTTACAAAATATTGTGCCGTTGTAGATGTGGCATTCCGTATGCCCTAAACGCTGGCTATTGGATTCGACGCGAAACCATATATAAAAGGATAACTCAAGCAGGAACGTGTACATTTGGTCATTTGTGAAATTAAAGGTGGGGGACAGAGAGTGCCCCCTGCAGGTCTGCCAATTGAGCAGGTCCTCGGAGAGTGCTCACTTTCGTTCCTTCGTAGAGATATAGCTTTTTTCGTTTCCACCAGAGCCCGGGATAGCTTCTGAGATCGGAGGAGCGTGCCTCCGATCTAATTCCTAACTTCCCCGAATATGAACCGTCAACCTTATCATACGAAACCCATCCAAATGATCTTAAATTTTGATACCTACAGGCCTTTCGAGGCCGTACTTTAACACTAGCCCACCCTGATGAGTCGCGTATGCAGAAATATGGGAGATTCAGGGAAACTCCGGTTCTACGAACTAGACCATGAGTCGAAGATGCGGCTCCTCAAACCCCACTCCCACACCTCTAACCGTCTGGCTATGGAGCCAGGAACACGCGAAGAAAAGCAGAAGAAAGAAAAGCAGACCCTACAGCAAGGCAATTGTCACCCTGCCCCATGCCGCCTGTGTGGCGGGGGGGGCAGGAAAGGCTCCACGGTATACCAACCACAGAAAAGGTACTATGGCGAAACGAGCCCTCGTCGATATGGGGGGAAACACAGGCGCTAACACAAGGTAGAAGTCATGCGAAAAACCTCCCGCGGGCCATCGGCAAGTCGGGGGGTTAGACGAAGAAACGACGAATACCCGGGATGGAAGGTGTCAACACCTACAGCCCCGCTAGGGGAGGAAGTGTTTAGACGAAATAAAAAACAAAGCAGAACAAATGCAACACACAAAACATAAAAGAAGGCACACAGACCCGTACACTGGTCGCCCCCCGGCTCTGGGCTGAGGAGGGCGTCGGCAGGGCGAAATTGAACAATTACAAAATGGCGACAGCCCTGCGCCTCAGATAGCGGCGTTTTACCCGAGCCCTGACCCGGCACTGAGCAGGGGGTTCGGCAGGACATAAAAGATATTTTTTTTTTTGAAAGAACCGCCCCAATACTCGATGAAGACCCTCAGGACACTACGAACGACCCAAAGGCAAAGACGCAAAACTCATACCTCAAAAAAATGAAGAACTATCGAGGAGCGGTGGTGGCTTGGAAGTCAACTGGCCACGGCCGCGCCTCGAGATTCGTCTACGTTACGTTGGATTCCCCGAGGAAACGCGCTGGTGATGTGAACTTGCAAGCACCAAGAGCCTCGTACAGCTCCCGTTGAAGTCGTGTAGCGCGCCGGGGGAAGAGGGAGTTTAATCGGTCCCGGGTCGTCCAGAAAGCGGACCAGGTATACCTTGTCCTCGGTAGTGCTCGCGCTGATTTTTCCTAGCCACCATAAACCATCGTCTCCCTTGTACCGAAAGTGGGCTCCCTTAGGAAGTACTGTGTCGTGGTAGCGACGGAGCCAATCGGTGCGGGGAACACAGGCGTAGCCCGGCGCTAGGAAACGTTCCCCGTTGTTGCGGGAGAGCTCACGCTGTGCCGCCCCGATCCGCATTTACGGGTAAAGGCGGTTGGTTTGGCTGTGCTGGTCCGGGGTTCCGGCCCAATAACGCAAGATGTGGGAGCGGGAGAGGTGAAGGCCCATTTCCCGCTCCCAGGACGGTTCGGGGAGTCCCGCCCAATGCGTGTTGTATAGCACCGCGATGACGCCACCTCGCCCCCGTACCGACTGATGACCAATGATCTGCTCCACCTCCAGCCGTTGGAGGGGAGTCGAAACGTCGTCTTGAGTGACGTGGTACGGCGGGGATTTCTTGGAAAATTTGTTGAGCACATACTGCGTCAGCCCCGCCGGTAAGTATTTGGGCATGTCCCCGCTGTCGTGGGGGTTGGCACAGGGTTTGCAGCGCTCGATGGCCACACGCCGACGAGCGTCCGAACCAGGCAGGTCGGAAGGGAGATCCAAATAAAGGAGGTTGCTCCCGAGCGGCGAGCCGTCCGGGGTCTCAGCGGCGGAGCAGGGACCGACGGCCAGGACCTTGTATGGGCCAGTCCAGTTAAGCGCGAGTTTGGCCATTAGTACCTTGGCGTCGGTATTCGCCTTCACACCCTGGCGGATGGTAGAGGCAGAATTGTATACCCATGCCCAACCACCCACAGTGAAGTTTGGTGCTGCACGCAGCGCGTCGGCGAAGGCGGAGTTTCTGCGGTTAACACGGGAAACGGTGAGGGCGTGGTGTGCGCGGACAATGTCGTTCGCGCGCTTTTGCCGGTGGGTGGCCAAATCGCAATAAGCCAGGTAGTCACGGGCCAGACTCTGGTGTCCCACGACACCTTTGCGGTCGAAAATCGTCAGGGGGAGCCGTGGGAGTCTGCCCATGTGGACCTCGTTGGGCGCCAAACCCGTCGCCGCGCTAACAGAGTTGTTGTAAGCGAATTCGACGTGGGGAAGAAGCAATTCCCAGTTGTCTTGTCGATCGTTGACGAACATAGCCAGCATTTCTGCCATTTTGTGATTTACCCGCTCAACGCCCCCCGTTACAGTTGGGATGGTAGGAGCTTGTAGCAAGCTTGTGTACACCTAACAGCTGATATACAGCTTGTGAAAGCTTGGAGCAGAACTGCAGTCCATTGTCCGAGAGTATGGTGCGCGGGCACCCCCACAAGGGGATGTATCGGTTCACCAGGATATTGGCTGTACCTTCCGCGGTGAACTCAGCGGCAGTGACGGGGAACATGTCGGCCCGACTACTGAAGCGATCGGTTAACAGCAGGATGTAGGTGTTGCCTCGTGGTGTGGCCGGAAGGGGGCCGAAGTAGTCAACACTGACGGCGATACCTGGACCTTCCGGCAGAGGTATTGTGATGATGGGCCAGCAGACAGTCAGCCGTGGGGTTTTCCGCGCTTGGCACTTCAAGCAGTGGCGAAGCCACCACCGGGTGCATACTCTCATGCCAATCCACCAATAAAAACGCTCCAGCATGCGCAACGTGCGCGTGGTGCCAAGGTGGCAGGAGGCCGTCGAGTGGCAAGCTTGCATGATCCAAGGGCGCATGAGCAGGGAAACGTAGATGCGAACTGGCTCATCGTTTAGCAATCAAGCAGCTCGCCCCACAAAGTTCGGTTTGTCAGAGCTTTTTGGCGGGAGTGTCGTGTTACGGACGAGTAGGACGATGTCGTCGTCGGTTGTGTGTGGTCGACCCTTACCCGCCAGCTCCTGGATGTCTGAGAGGGAGGGACGCTTGTGCGAGAAGTAGCACGACAAAAATTTGGGCGGCAGGACCGATGGCCTGCCGATAGAAACGTAACGCATCATGGCGTGGCACGTCGGCTAGCGTGCTGCTCTCGCTTCCAATCGCCATGTGAGTAACGTGCGACGGAATCAGCGAAACGCAATTCAGCAGCGTTGCGAAGAGCGTCCGCCCTTGTATATGCGGTCGGCGTGCCACCAGGAGAAGGCGTGAGCCGTAAGAGAGGAGTTACCATATCGGCTCTGCGTGGTCGCGGTCGGACGGTAGTGGCACCGTGCGGACCGGCGAGTCGACAAGAGCAGGGGTCGCGGCGGCGACGGGGTCGGCTGCGGCCGTGGAACTCGCGACGGGGTTCTACTTCGTCCGCAAGATGGCCGAGGAGCCCCGCCGGGCCCAAATCCATAATCTACAGCGGGGGTGCATTACCCGTTGTTATCGCTGTTCGTCGGCGCGTCGTCTACGACGGAGGGGCTGGAGTGTCAAGCATGGCGGAGACGGGCACAGTCGAACCGGTGGTCGCGGCGGGGGCCGTCTCCTTTAAAGAACTCCTGGATAGAAAAGTCGGCTGTGCGATGGGCGTCGCTGCGGCCAGGGCTTCTGCGGAGCCCGTGCCGCCCTCCATGGGTATGGCAAAAACCGTAGCGAAAACAGTGTCGGCGGCAGGTGAAATCGACCCGCCGCCGGTACAGCCTTCGGTAGTGGCGACGGAGGCAGAAATACGAGCGACGAATCTCCCCGGGGAAACAGAAAGGCTGTCAATCCATATACGTGGCTCGTGTGTGCGAAAATCGTGAAACGTGGTAGAGGTGAGAGGGAGCCCACCCAAGGCAGCATGTTCAGTGCGGGGCACGAGCCCACCCAAGACAGTGCTTTCGTCGAGGGGTTCGAGTCCACCCAAAGCAGTGCTTTCGGTGTGG
This sequence comes from Undaria pinnatifida, assembly GCA_012845835.1. Lineage (NCBI taxonomy): Eukaryota > Phaeophyceae > Laminariales > Alariaceae > Undaria > Undaria pinnatifida. Next base: position 882,686 of record JABAKD010000023.1, read on the forward strand.
GGCGCGAGCCCACCCAGAGCAGTGCTTTTGGCGAGGGGCGCGAGTCCACCTGAACCGACTCCTGGGATCAGCGAGGGGGGAGCGCGCAGCCCGCGGGTCCGTAGGAGGTAGATACCGCTATCTCCAACGGGGTTGGGGCTTGTCAACCCCACGAGGTTGATTTTTTTTTTTAAGCCACTGCGGTCGTACTCCATAGCAGGCTCTGGAAAACGGGCCGGAAAAATCGGCGATGCCCTTGTCGCTGCCTTTGCGGTACTCGAGTGTGCAATCGAACGCGGTGACGAACTCAAGCTACCGCAGGACTCGTGCATTGAGGGTCCTCACTTCGCCAATGCTCTCCTATGTATTGTGGCCGGAGGATATGCGGAACTTTGTTCCTCTCAGTATCCTCGGAGGCGTTTGGGAACCCAAGCAATGCTGCCGGTCCCCAAATCTATAGGAGTCCAGTGCCCTTCCGAGTCGAGCGTTGCTCGACTGATATACGCGATTTTCATAGTGAACAAAACGTCGTCCAGCGTCACAGTACCCTCGACGAAACAGGGGCAGTGTTCTGACATCGCAAGGTCAGGGCGGACGCTAGAAGCTATCTTCACAACTTAACGGCTTTTCATTGGCCAACGCGCCCGAGAAATAGGTCGGAAACGCCGAAGGGGAAGCTTTGCGAGCGCTGGCCGCTGTGAACGGTCCTGTTGCGGCGCGGACGAGATTTCATGGTTCTTGCACTTGCAGTGCAGGTGCGGCACCGACTAGGGGAAGCCGCGTGCGTCGACCCGGTCTCTTTGTCGCAACTAGCTGCGCGAACGGCAGAAAGTTCCTCACCGAGCAAGTTTTTCCTCTCCCCTGGCAAGGGTTGTTGGCCCTGGGACCATCCTCCCGGAGACCAATGCCCCACACTGGGTTCAGAGGGCTGGATTCAGCCATAAGCTTGTTGTCAGAGCTCAAAAGGTGGTTTTTGTATGGCTGAATTCTGCGTGAATTTGGCGTAGGGGCCAGGTGACACGGCGTTTTCTTCTCCCTGTTCCCAACAGCGGAGTCAAAGTTGCGCACGCCTCGACCGATGCGTTTGCGTGTGCTTGGACGAGGCGACGACATAATGAGCCCCACTGCTCGATGGTCTTGCAAGAACTTGGTATTTTCGGCCATCATGTACTGCTCCGCGCAAGAATATGGTACGTCGTCCACGACAAACGTCGAAGGAGACCACGGTGGGAAATAGAATGGGGGCTGCCAGAATAACACCACTTTGGCTGTGGAGTATTCGAGAGAAGGGTCAAAATTCGTGTTGAAATTTGGGCCTGCAATGTCCCCGTCCAGGAACACCAGGCCTCGGGAGCACGACGCGAATACGAACCCGTGGTATTTCGCCTCGGGTCTTTTTTCGCTCGTTGGCGGGAAAGCGCGAGAATACGCTCTAACTGCGCCCGAAAAATATCCAAAACCGACGGTGCCAACCCGTCGGTAGCCTCGTTGGACATTTGTGGGTCTGCATCTGTCCTCGGCTCTTTGGGCCTGTTGTTTCCCCTTGCAGGAGCACCAGGCATCGGGAGCAAGATGCGAGTCCGAACCTTGGGTTTCTCGCCTTGGGTCCTCTTCACTCGCTGGCGGAAACTCGTAAGAAGCCGCCCTCGCTGCACCCGAAAAAGAGTCCAACACCGACGGTGCCAACCCGTCGGTAGCCTCGTTGGGCATTTGGGTCTGCAATGTCCCCCTCTGGGAACACCAGTCCTCGGCTCTTTGGGCCTGTAGTGTCCCCCTCAGGAACCCCAGGCCTCGGGAGCACGACGCGAGTCCAAACCCACGGTTTCTCGCGCCGTGGCCTCTTCGCTCTTTGGCGTATAATCGCAAGAAAACTGCTCTAACTGCACCCGAAGAGGCAGGGGTTCTGAGCTGTTTCTGCTTGACAAGAGGCGCGATTCTGCCGTAAAATTACGGGAATAGCGTCCAGCTGATCAGGCTGGAGGCCGTGGAGTCACCACTGGCCCGTCGCGCAGTGTCGGATCTTCTTCCTCTGCCACTGGGGCAGACGTAGCCTGAGATACGTGGGTCAGCGTGTTAAAAGACGAAGCAGGGTCCGTATATCCTGTGGGCGTCTTCTGGAGCGGGGCTCGGGCAAGGCGATATTATTTTTACCCGAGGAGGCTCTTTTCCGTTATGTCTCTTGGAGAAGGGAGACGACGTAGCTAATCTTGTCGACTCCTCCTTGATGGATAAAATAACAGAGCGTCCGCTGTTATCGCGAGCAAACACCGGATCGAGCCTCGTAAAAAGATCTCGGTGTTGTAGTGTTGGCCTTCCCACACCTCAAATCGACCGCCACCTCGTGGTCAGAAAAAGTGTTTCGAGGGTCGACCGTCCCACACCTCAAACCGACCGCCACCGCCTGGTCAGGGAGAGGGGGGGATGAACACATACGCGTAAAAGGGCGACGCGCCGTCGCTGCAGCTATATTGTTGCGCGGCGCGTACCTGGAGGGGGATCGCGCAAAGCGTAGGCTCCCGTGCCATGGTTGATGGGGGCGGCGTTTGAAGCGCGTACCCCCATTGCTGAGTTTATGCCGCGGCTGAGGGAAACGGCGCTGGAAGCGCGCTTCCCGTTGCTGAACTCAGACCATGACCGAGGGGAACGTCGCTGAAAGCGCGCGTTCTCGCCGTCGAAAAATAAAGAAAGGAAAGAAAAAAAATTACCTGGCTGGAGGAAACCACGCTTGAAGCGCTAGTTTCCGCCGCCGGTACTACGCCGTGAGAATCGTCCGCAGACATCGTAGGAGCCCGTGGGCTCTTGACAGAGGCAATCTGTGCTGCATTACTGGACAGGCTAGCAACAGAAGACGAACATCTTCTGAAACCAAAATAGGTACCCCCCGACAGTGTTGTCGACGGTGCCGTACCGCCGTCGAGCTGTCGATTGCCGTTACGGAATGTGCCAGGTTGGCGCGCAAATTTATTTTCGGCGGGTTGTGGGCGGCTCCAAAGCTCATTCAAGAAGCGGGAGCGGGGGCAGAAGAGGCGAGCGAGCGCAGGAGATCACCATGGTGGCCCGACGTCTATGTGGCATCGTTGTGACAGTCTACCTGGCCCTGATCCTGAAAGATGGCGACGATTCTTCTTGTGGTTGTTCGGGCGAGAAGATTTGTCGTCTCGGCGGTAGCAGACCATGCGTGTTTGCCAACGTCGGTGTGCGTCATCGTCGCCAAGTTGGCCAAGTTCAGGGTTCAAGCAGCCACTCGCAGTATTTAAAGGATGCCTACAATGCTTGAAGGAATGGTTGTCTTCGTGGCAGTTGAGGCAAAGCCCCCGGTTTTCTAGGAGGGTATTAGCGCGAGGTGAAAGGAGGCAGCTCCAAAGGGGAGGGTCGTCTGTCTTAAACGAGGCCTTGACATCGAAACCTTCTGCATAATGATGCTCTTCTAGTGGCCAGCATGGTCAAGCCAAGGGTCAGATGAATCATTGATGGGCATGACAGATGAATTATGGCTCGATCCCGTCTGCCACGAAAGCGACTTGGACGGCACTCGGCCCTGGCCGCGCCCATGATCTGCGGGCCGGGGCCCCGACAGGGCGCATGACCGCGCTCCCGTCGAAGAAACAGGGAGAGAAAAAAATGTTTCGCCGTTGACGGCAGGTGTCTTTTTAGTCACTAAAAGCCCACCACATAGCATCCAACGAGGCGTATGGCCGCGGGTTTGTTGCCTTCGAACCAGGGTACAACGCAGGCAGGAGAGCCAGAAATTGCTCATTCGCCGCCACCCGAACCACCTCCAACACCATATCCGTTCCCGGAGACAAAACACGCCAACTCCGCGTAGCGGTCGGCATAAGTGCGCGAAACTCCACTGAAATCAGAAAAAGGCATGCCGTTACACATTCCAAAAGTATGCAACTTAGTGTAGCCCTCCTCCGTTTCAACCCCGTCGAAGTGCGTGATCAGCAGACGCAACAGGAGGGTGAAAGCCTCAGGCAGATGCTCCTCCTGCCATGGCTCTTGACACTTTTTGCCTGCTACCACGACCAGCTCGCTGTGGTCCGCGCGCGAGGACGAAGACGAGCGGGAGGAGGTTGACGAGCCGTCCCACGCTGAACGTCCTCTCGCGCCATTCCTCTGCCAGAGCGGCGGTCAACTGCCCCGGTTGTTGGACCGAAGTTGCCCCCTCGGCGGCGCCCTCAGGCACACCAGCACCCGATGCGCTGTCACCCCCGCGGCGGTGGTGGTGGTGGCCACCCCCACCATTTTCGCCGCCACCCCCACGGTTGCGGTCCCCGCGGTCGCGACTGTCGCGACATTTTCCCCGGTTTCGTTCTGCCAACTCTTCCTCCGGGGTCCGGCCAAAAGACAGGGTCGGGGTCCTCGTCGTGGCCTATCAGCAGGGCCTTGACGAGGGCAAGGGTCGGGGCGGCTCTCGTCTGTCTAGCATAGGGCGTACAATCCACGCGAGCCCAGGCCGCTTCCCATGAGGACGTCCGCTTGGCCTCTCTGACGGGAGGAGGGTGCAGGCCGTTTCCACCACCGCGGGTCGCCAACGCTGAGGAGAAGTCTACCCGCGGTGCAGACGCCATGCACGCGACGATGCCCTTGAAGAAGGCGTCGTTCCCGGGTTGTGGTCGCTGGGATGCGACACCCTGCGGGCGCGACGTAGGCAAGGGGGCCGCGGTAGCTCCCGTCGCAGCCGACGCAACTGACGACTCCCGCGCAGCGGTCTTCGCCTGCTCGATATCTTCGTCAAACCGACGTCGGCGTGCTATCGTCTGGTTGGCGTCGTCGAGCGCCCGCTGGGCCCGCGCCGCCGCGTATGCCAAGTCCAAGGGGGCGGCATGGGCGCTCAGGTCCCGGGAGCTCTGGGGGTGGCGCTCTGTCGAGCGCGGAGAGCCCAGGTGGCGGCGGTGGTGCCCTGTCGAGCGCGGGGGGGGCAGCCGGTGGCGCTTCCCCGGGGCTGGCGAGAGCTGGCGTCGAGACGCCCCCGAGTCCGGTGGGGGTTGGTCCGTCTTCTTTTCAGCGCGAACCAGCGAATCGACCCTCTTGGTTGGTTGGAACGGGTGGAGGTATGGTGCTCCGTCTTCTGTCTCGTCACCGGAACCCGCCTCTGGTGGTTCTCCCCGTCTCGAGTCGCGGGATCTCGAGCGAGCTCTCCCTGTCTCGTGAGCATCCAGGTTGGGGTTCGTGGAAGACCTCAGCCTGCCCCGAGTAGCCCGCTTCCTCACTGGTAGACATGTTGCTTGTTGTCTGTATGGAGGGCAGCCGAAGGAGGGGGTGTGGGGGAGGGTGGCGGGATGGGAACGACGCGTAAAGAAGCTATGGGGGGCAGATATATTGTTGTGATGTCCCTGCTGTAAGTAGCGATATATCTGTGTTTCAGCAAAACAGCAAGACATGGGCCTCGACTCCGTCCAGCATCAGTCATGGTAGAAGCCACGCCAACTAGCCGTATAAAAGGAGTACAGCAGTAAGAAGGGTACCATCCACCAAAACCGCAACATAAGAGCAGCGCCCAGTCTGACCGTACGGTATACGGGTAACGCCCGCACGAACCGCAGTAAAAGAAGCCAAAACTGGGCAGCACTGACCCTAACCGCAGTGCAGGGGGTGCAACACCGTAAAGGTACGTCTGCAGCCATCGCACTTGAACAGGCATCATTCAACCTAGGCGGGGGGGGGTAGCACAGGAAAGCGTCGCCCAAAACGCCGACGCTCATCGCACCAAAACAGGCACCATTTACCGTAGGTGCAGTGTAGGGGTTATCACAATGAAGGTTCGCCCAACACGCCGACGCTCATCGCACCAAATCAGGCAGCGTTTAACCTAGGTGTAGCGTAGAGGGTAGCACAGTGAAGGGTCGACCCACACGCCGACACTCATCGCACCAAAACAGGCACCGTTTACCGTAGGTGTAGTGTAGGGGTGGAAGCATAGTGAAGGGTCGCCCAAAACGCCGACACTCATCGCATTAAAACAGGCAGCATTTACCCTAGGTGCAGTGTAGGGGGGTAGCACAGTAAAAGGTCACCCAACACGCTGACACTCATCGCACCAAAACAGGCAGCATTTACCCTAGGTGTAGTGTAGGCGTGGAAGCATAGTGAAGGGTCGCCCAAAACGCCGACACTCATTGCACCAAAACAGGCAGCATTTAACCTAGGTGCAGTGTAGGGGGGTAGCACAGTAAAAAGTCACCCAACACGCTGACACTCATCGCAACAAAAAAGGCAGCATTTACCCTAGGTGCAGTGTAGGGGGGTAGCACAGTAAAAGGCCACCCAACACGCTGACACTCATCGCACTAAAACAGGCAGCATTTACCCTAGGTGCAGTGTCGGGGTGGAACATAGTGAAGAGTCGCCCAACACGCTGACACTCATCGCACCAAAATGGGCAGCATCTACCCTAGGTGTAGTGTAGGGGGGGAGCACAGTGTAAGATCGCCCAACACGCTGACACTCATCACACCACAACGGGCAGCATTTACCCTAGGCGTAGTGTAGGGGGGGAGCACAGTGGAAGGTCACCCAACACGCTGACACTCGTCGCACCAAAACAGGCAGCATTTAACCTAGGTGTAGTGTAGGGGTGGAAGCACAGTGTAAGATCGCCCAACACGCTGACACTCATCGCACCAAAACGGGCACTATTTAACCTAGGTTTAGTGTAAAGGGGGAGCACAGTGACAGGCCACCCAACATGCTGTCACTCGTCGCACCAAAACAGGCAGCATTCAACATAGGTGTAGTGTAGGGGTTGAAGCACAGTGTAAGATCGCCCAACACGCTGACACTCGTCGCACCAAAACAGGCAGCATTCAACCTAGGTGTAGTGTAGAGGTGGAAGCACAGTGTAAAATCGCCCAAGACGCTGTCACTCATCGCACCAAAACGGGCAGCATCTGCCCCCACAGTAGTAAAGTGGGGGGTAGGACAGTATACGTTCGCGCACCAACCGTAAACAAAAAACGGGCAGTATAACCCCCCCAATCAAGGTAGTTTCCCCCGACCGCACTGAAGGGGGACGGTCGCGCCTACAGTAGTGCTGATTGCTGCAGTATCACTGCTGTGTTCACAGGTAACGGCAATTTCAACCGCACCAAGATAGGTAGTGTAGTACAAACACCAGCTGTAGAAAATGTGCACGCCCACACTCGAATAGAAAAGCTGTTTGCCCCCAAAGGTACCGCATTAAACGGGCTGTTCTCCACTGCACTAGTAAAAACTATGAAGCGCAGTATCTCCGCGAACTGTGTAGTAAGCGCTCTGTTACGGGCAGTAGCTGTCCGAACATGTGCAGGGAAGAAGAAAAAAAAAAACCCAGCGTAGACCCTAGCAATATCGTGAAGGGCAGCACATGTACCGGCAGGAAGACGGCCTAACGCCCGGACAGCTGAAAAAAAAATCCGTACCCACTCCCACCGATAAAGGGACAGTTACGTTGACAGCAGTGCGGAGTGCCGCACGGTCACAGCTGTGCATACACAGAAGGTGGTATTATAGTCCCCGCGTACCCATGAATGGGAGAATATAGTGCATTGCGCACACCAACACCAACAGTCCTGCCCAAAAAAGCCAGCACAGAGTTTCAGCGTTCCCTAGGTTCAAGTTCTAGTCACGGGGGGGCCAGGACGAAAAAAAAAGCCTCTCGAATCGAACTTGCAAGGAGCACTCGCTCAGCAGTGGGGGTGTCAGAGCTGCGGTGCTGTAACTGTGGACGCTGGGGCAGTGAATGGTCGAGCTATGTGGTGGATGAGCAGGAGCAAAGTAGGCGGCTTGGCTGCAGTACAGTGACTTCTACAGCAGAGAATCCGGCGGTATATGGCAGACATTGACAGCGAGCCCATTGTGCTGCACTGTAGTTGGTACCTCTGCAAAAATGATGGTGGTTGAAGCTACGCGACGCACAGCAGTAGTGGAACGCTGTTGATCGGGAAAGATCGGAGAGGGGTCCGAGGTGCGTCAAATTTGTAGCTTGTACTTTTTTCGGCAGAAAGGGAGCAGCTGTTTGTTCGACGCTCAAGGCGGATGGTATGTACTGAAACCCATACGATAACGCGTGTACTGGAAAATTCGCCAAACGAAAAAGCCCAAACATTCGACAAGCACCGCCTGTTCCTTCCCAGGTAGATCACAAGCAAGGAGCCCCGACATGAGCTCCTAGAGCACAGTGCCCGTAGTTCAAGGGGTTCCCGCGAAGGGCGGTCTGGCTCTGACAGCAAAGGATGTGCTGGGCGATGGGCTCTCTCAGCAAGCGAAGTCCCCGTCGAAGGTCATTCGAAGGGTTGATTCCAGTATGCTTGTCCGTGGCATATCGTGCATATGCCTCCGAGCCCCAAAGCGCGAAAAAAAAGTACGAGGCGATGGCCGATCTTGGGGCTTGTGCTGGCAACTCGCGCAGATGTGCTGTGCAACATGCTGGCAGAGCGCGGAGAAAACAAATCTGATGGGTGGGGCTCGGGCAGTTCCACTGCGGAGTGGTCTATGACCAGCTGGCGGTGAACTGATGCGGCCAAAGGGCGGGACGAGGGGTGTGCGAGCAGCTCCGAGGAGCAGTGTCGTCCGCCGGTACTCGGAAAGTGTCCTCTGTGTGGTGCGTGCCCAGCAACCAACAGGAGGGACCAAAATTCGAGACGAGGAGTGTGCTCCGCGGAGCAGTGTCGTCCGCACGTACTTGGAAGGTGTCGTCCGTGTGGTACGTGCGCGGCGACCAACAGGAGGGGCTCCTGCCATCTCACAGCTGTTGTGGTCGCCGTTGTAGGAGGAAGGGCGCTCCCTCCATTGAGAAGCCACTCGAGAAGGAACAGGGGTTGTGGGCTCGATGGAAAGCAAAAGCAAAATCGCTACGAAAAACAAATCGGAGAGACTGGCAGAACGCTGCCACAATAGCATATCAAGCTCGTCGACGCCACATGTGAAATTAAAGGTGGGGGACACAGAGTGCCCCCTGCAGGTCTGCCAATTGAGCAGGTCCTCGGAGAGTACTCACTTTCGTTTCTTCGTAGAGATATAGCTTTATTCGTTTCCACCAGAGCTCGGGATAGCTTCTGAGATCGGAGGCGCGTGCTTCCGATCTAATTCCTAACTTCCCCGAATATAAACCGCCAACCTTATAATACGAAACCCATCCAAATGATCTTAAATTCGGATACCTACAGGCCTTTCGAGGCCGTATCTTAACACATTCACTTGGCGCTTACAGAACGACCTTACCAAATACCTCTTGCAGGGGGATTCAATAGAGTTCACAACGCTCAGTAGGGCCAATGTAGAAATACTTGGCATGCAGGTGCACCTCGCTGGTCTAACGAGCCCCTCATGTCCATCACACATAAACGTTCCACATCCCCAAACTCTTTCTTCGAAATCTCCTATGGACACTGTATGTTGCATAGGCATTATGTTGTGTTTCCCATTAATACACCCCAGCATGGAAACAATAGTTTTATGTTGCTTCACCGAGGGCATGAAGTTAGATGACTGTGATGACCAAGCAAACGACTAGGTGTCGTGAAATATGTGACGCGTCATCATACAGTACTTGATGTGCTTGGTATAGGAGACGGCTATCTAACTGCCTTAGAAATGCGCCAAAGTCATCCTGGAAAGTAATAGGGCATGTCTTATCCGTGGCCCTGTTATCGAGTCTTGAAACCGAGTTTAACGGTAGTGCCCTACTACACAAGACAAACATCGGGATAGAAACCCACCACAAGTGATCATCCTGAAATATTAGCATACGTGCAGCACGGGTAAAGCCTGGTGGTAAGTATTTGATGCGGAACTGCAAATCCACCAAAGGTCATCTTCGGATTTAATATGTTTTAGAAAAGCGGGGGTATACTGGATAAGCGAGATACTAGTTACAAAGCATCAGGCACAGTACACTGTAATCTAGAAGATCGAGCAGAGCGAGCAATGTGGACCAACTCATGAGGGACGCGCTCACACACCGAGTACGGCTAGTGTCAACACGACCGCGGTGAGCACACTTACGGTCCTGTACCATCAAAGGTGGCATTCGGGGCTCTACGCAATACACATTCGATTCAAGTACATGTCGGAACCCTAACACATGGGAAGCGTCCATATCGTGAATACGGAAAAAGTCGACTTGATCAGTCATCCCTCTATAGTGCGGTAGAAGTTGCATGTTTGGGGCATTATCTGGTGTTTCTTCAACTTGCCACCCTCTCACTTTCCCACTGGTTGAGCTCCTCAAACCTGAAACTATCCGTTAGTGTAATGTCGTTTTTTCGAGTATGTTTCTTTGTAGGACCAGCAGATAGAATGTTCGTCTGATTCCGCGAATTATGTGTCTTCCATGTCGTGCTTCTCTCGTCAATTGAGCTCATCGTAAAAAGTCAAAGAATTGCTAGAACCAGTTGCACTTTCACGGCGGTATTGTTCTGCTCTTGGGGGCGTAGACGCGAGGCTGTCCTTATATTTGGACACAGCCGAAAGGCCGCGTGGTCGTCAGGTTTACCATGGTATCAATAGGACGGGCCGGGTGTTGTGTGCCGAACATCGAATTGAGATAAATCGTTTAAAAAATCTCCCCGCCTGCTACACCGGGCACGGCAACGATATAATGCGTGCATCTCTAATCGACACGTTCAGAGACTGTTTCGATTGTACTTGGCAAGTACGTGTTATCAGTGCCTGTACGCCATTAGTGTTGCAATTAGTGTTGTGTGTTGCAGTACTGGTAGTTTACGCGCGTTATTGATGCCTTGCTTTGACATGATGAAGCGACTCTCAACAAAAAATCTGAATGAATTCGGTACGACTTCGCCGTCTTGAATCGGGTCGTACCCAAAAACAAAGGGTAGTCCGAAGACGGCCTGGTCAAGTGTTCGACGCTGCAACGTGTGCTCTGCGAGCGACGGTCACAGCGGAGTAACCCCGACACCCCAGTATCGAAAGAATGGTTGAACAAGAGTCATCCCACGGTAGCGGCTTTATTGTTGGGGGGGGGCACACGTTTCTATCCAGTTGACCTATCAAGTTTGGAACTATCAATGTTTGGATGGTGATAACATCGATATCCTCTTATTACGACTAGCCCAAAGGCATGTTTGTCTAGTTGCGAGAATGAATGGTTTCGATCTTGACTCTAGGGTAAAAACCTGGGGTCCTCGCATAATGCAGGAAAAACTACCTTCGGCTGAACCCCTAGCGCGGAAGGACTAGAAACATCAAAGTCGTGAACACGTTGGGCGTTCAACGCTCGCGGTAAGGACGGGATAACGCATTATCGTTAGTAATGCCAGCAAACCGGAACAGCAAGAGGAGTATCCTATTCGACCCAATCGACTGAATGTTGATCAGAATGATGGGGCAGCCGAGGCAACCACAAGAGGCAAATTTACTGAGGAGCGCAGCACGCAACGATATATTTTTTTTGCAACACACTCTCATTAAACCGTCTGGTTTGCGTTACCGGAGGTTCGGGCGCGATCCGTGCATTGTGTCGCGCGTGGCAAGCCTTTTAAACTGTTGTGGCCGTGGGCGCACGTAAGGCAAATTCCCGGGTTTCTGCAACATCCCCGGGGTTCGGGTTTATGCATCACCTATCCCCGTGTACGCACGTAAGATTTTCATGCAAACGGCGTTTTCCTGCTCGTAGAGGGTACACGTTGGCGCATTTCCCTATTTTTGCACGGAGCACTGCGCTTCGATCCTGCCGCCCAGCAGCAGTCCAGCCCCCTAGCAGCAGCAGTCTGCAAATCTCTGGGCATGTGACTGCTGTTGTAGTAGCTGCTTGCTTTGTTCGGCGCCTGCGCTACCCGCCTTACGACGCTACTTCTCACCGCTGCTGCTACTGCTGCTTCTGTCGAGTGCCAACTTACATGGCGGCGTAAATGGCAAGGATTGATTGAATATCAGTGTAGAACTCAAAAGGTCCTTATATTTATGTTTAGGTTGGTGTTCTTCGTACGCATACATTTCCCTATTTTGGCACAGAGCACCATGCTACGATCTTGCCGCCCAGCAGCAATCCAGCCCCCTAGCAGCAGCAGCCTGCAACTCTCTGCGCGTGTGGCTGCTGTTGTAGTAGCTAAATGCTCTGATCGGAGCCTACGATGCTCTACTCGCCTATAAGCTGGTACCTCTCGCTGCCGCTGCTAATGCTGCTCCTGTTAGTGTCAAGTGGCATGGCGGCGTAGATTGTGAGGATCGTTTGGATATCATATTAGAACGCAAACAGTCATTTTTGTTACGTTCAGATTGGCGTCCTTCGTTGACGTACATTTCCCTATTTTGGCAGAGCAATATGCTACGATCCTGTTGCCCAGCAGCAGTCCAGCCCGCTGGCAGCAGCGGCCTGCAACTCTGTGCGCGTGTGGATGCTGTTGCAGTAGCTGATTGCATTTATCGGAGCCTGCGATGCTGTACCCGCCTATACGCGCCACCTCTCGCTGCTGTGGCTACTACTGCTCCTGACCAGTGCCGAGAGACATGGGGGCGTAATTGTAAGGATCGTATGAATATCGTACTAGTAGGCAAACGGTCCTTGTATTAATGTCCAGGTTGCGTACATGCTATCATATTAAGCCAAGAGAGCGCAACGCTACAGCTTTGCCGCACTGCAGCATCGGTAGGCAACACTATTTATGAAAGATCGCAGATGACAGACAGCAGACAACATGCGGAGAGCACAACGCTACAACCCCGCCGCACAGCAGCAGCGGTAGGTAAAACAATTTATGTGCGCGTGCCGTGCCCTCGGTATGCTGCGGCGAGTTGCTTGTATCGGAGCCTGTCGTTTGTCACCTCACCACACCACACGTTTCTGCTGTATACAGGAACTTTAATAATTAGTAACAATTTAGATAGACCCATTAACCCAGCTTTACACATTTACGTCCACAGAGGCAGTTTCTTAATGATGATTTTTCTGTTTTTTAATCTGCCTGTCTATCACACCTTGAACCTGTCTCGCTGACGATGCTTCTCTCTCGTCTGCGTGCTTCGCTTGCTAGTCAGCAACCAGACTAGTCAGCAACCAGACAGACTGATCCAAGGTTCCCTTTGCTGTACCAGGGCAAGTACAAGTAACCACCCGCGTTGATCTCATTGGTCAACGTGCACTAACCCCAACCTTCCTCCGTACACACAAAGCCTTTTTTTTCTCGTGCCTCGACAAAATTTCTTTTTTTTTCTGCGCAGATCGCAGATGACAGGGAGAGCAGCAGAAAACGAGCGGAGAGCAAAACGCTTCTACGGTGGTAAGACCATGCGCGTGCCGTATCCACTCCTTACGGTGGCGAGTTGCTTTTGCCAGAGCCTGTCACGTATTGTCCTCTTGCTCCCAGTTCTCAATAGGTGCTATTTACGTAGTATTCTACAGTAAGACGCATCCCACGACACACGTGCCCCTTCTCGCTTCCTGGCGGTCCCTTATTTGAAGGTCGAAGTGTGACGCTCTTCCCGAAATCATACATATCGTACGGTGTGAATATTTAGTGTGTTGTGTGCGTTTTCTCGACAACAAGTCGGTCGTGGGCACGTCTATCTGGAGTACCCAAAAAATACTAAAAGCACTGCTGCAATTGAGTACACTGAAGTACAGCGGGTAAATTGCGAAACCTTTTTTTTTTCTGGGCTCTTTTTTGTATATATAGACAAATGGCCACTGTGTACGCTAGTGAAAACAATCATGTGTCCTTGCGCCACTCCCCTAGGCACTCCCCGGAGGGGAACCTTGTCTAACAATATAATCTGCGCACACTATTAATAGCTCAATTTATAAAGGTTTTACCTGCCACGAAGAAATATGTCCATATCGAAAAGCAAATCTCGATAACGTATGGCGTGCAGATGGACAGGAAAACACACTTACTTTTCTCTCTCTACCTTAGAGTAGATATCTACGCGCGCGCTGCAAAAGTATGAACGTTGGAATGAACGAGCATACGAGGTGTATTATGTTTTGTGTTGAAAATACATCTTCGATGTGGTTCCGATGTTTGCCTTACATATGACCCAGAAGTTCGCGAAATGTCCGAGTGTTAGTCGTCATCCAACCGCACGGGCCACAATAATTGGTGTTTGGAGTCAAAAACAATCTGACGCGGGGGAGGTGAAATAAACGACAACAACATAACACGACGAAAGCGAAGGGAACCGAAGTGAAAAATTAAATATCATAAAACAAGAGTTATATTCAGAGTTGCTGCTCATTATTACATTTTTTTTATCCCTTTCTCAACGCCCTTTGTTCAAATTGACTAGTCGAATAATGCTAAAAGTTAAAAACCACCCTATTCGACCAAAAAGCTCTCCCTGTATTAAAATAAATATTCCAATTACTGTATAGCATTTTTGTGGCGAGCTTTTCCGCCAGCGCAGTTGTGCCAGCCCTGCACAACGTCCGCTGCAGAAAAACTGTTCCAGAATCGTCCGCAAGGAGAGGGGGGGGGGTATAGGCAACCTACGAATGTAACGTGGACAAATACGCGTACTTCTATTAAAGCCGTAGAGCTACGAATACTTGCTTCGCCCTGTCCTAGCGAACAGCAAGGACTAGTTGAAAACGCCTCTTAGTTTGTCATTTTGTCAGTGTTAACAGTCAATTGGGCTGATCCCACATTCCTCCACGACCCCATAGAGTGCCCTCCTCAACTTGTGCGGTTCAACTGACGCGGTGCTCCGTCACGGCCGCTGTTCAAGCGTGCGTGCCATCGATTGGTCAGTAGATGGGACAAAATATCATGAGAAAGGCCCAACAATGCGACGCTACCACAAACCACACCTATATCCACGCAGGTTTGTCACATGGCTAAATGTTATTCCCCTGTTCGATACAGTGCACCATGTATCAGACGCACCCTACAAGCGTGGTGATAGATTGGATGGGGGATGGCCCCTACACGTATATCTCATCTGTGCCGCAAGCAACGAACGTTACGTTTACAAAAGCAGTTGACCGTGTCCGGTGCCTTACCTGATAACAATTTTGAACCTTGGGTCGACAATATTCATGATCATTTTCGTTTTGGTTTCGAGCAAGGCTTTGGCTAGGGGGTACGCCGCGTGTCCCTATCAGTTTTTGGATATTTATATATGCGGTCCAGAAAGATGGATCGTTGATCGTGGACCAATATATACGGAACGACCCTATGGAGCGGCGACCAAAAAGACTGACAAAGCATTGTTGCTCGTTCTGCGATTATGATCAGCGACAACTCCGTCCGTTGTGATCAGTTTCTCATTTTTTTTCCGTCTGGTCTGTTCCGCTTGTTTCATACCTTGACTAATATCGATTGATTGGTTTACTCTGTCTCACAATCTTTGACCACACAATAATAAGTTGTATCTCGCTAAGACGAGGAATCGGCACGGACGCTGCCTGTTATGGTGTCGTTGGGTAAGGAACGGCCGCCCTCGAAGACAACGAACGTTCGAACAAAGGCAATTCACAGTGAAATCTGATATCGAAAAGCAACGACATAAATAGGAGTCGTACGACAATAGGACAAACGCTTCGACGTATGACCATGGAAAAAGTGTTGCAGGGACGAAATAAGAAGCAATAATATTAGGAAATGATCCCGACATATATTTTTTCGTTTTCTTCGTTCAACATCTGCATATGCCAAGATCCAAGAATACCTCGGGCGTATACCGTCCCACATACGAAACTTTGCGCACTTCTTGCTTGTCTCCCTCAGCCCACGTAGCCGATCCCGGCTAGGTGCGGAACGGATACGGCAGGGCGAGAGGCCCCCCGAAGACGTGTTTCGTTCGTTCAAGCCCTGCAGACGTCACGCGAAAAAAATGCTCGAGAGTATTCCACAGCAAAATTCAAAACGTTGGCAACTACCGTTTGGAAACGATGTCAATTTTGTAAATCATCAAGGCGCTGCAGATATTAGGATACAACCAAAATCTAAGGAATTCCTCCTCGACATGCCATATTGTCGCAACTGCTCGCTTGTCTCGGTCGGCATCCTTCCGCGTTCACGTCGATGTGCGGGACGGACACGGCAGAGTGAATGGTGTTAAGGCCGCCCCCCGAAGCCGGCGTTCGAACGAAGCTATTTAACCGAAAATCGCAGTTCCACGAATCGCATACTGAGGCCGCGACGAAAACAAAAACGTGACCGAATCCCCGACAAAAAGAACGATCGTGTACATATATATGTAAATATTTTAAATGTTTGCAAAATACTACCGAATGATGACGTCAGGGTGGAAAGGGGGGCCGCAGTTTGGGAGACACGGGCGGTCACTAGTTTCAAAACGGGTTATTTAGTTTACGAAAAGTTGGGGTGGCTACGAAAGAACGACTCGAGCATGCAATATGTCCCCGGCTGTGATCTACACACCAAATGCATGTCGTGAGTTCAAGGAAACGTAACGTATATTTCGTGGGTTTCACAATTAAGCAGTTATTCGGAGGAGACATGCCATGGCGTTTGCCTATCAACAGTGACCAAAAATGACACGTGAGTCGGCGCCGTAGTTTTCCCACATTCTACGTTAACTGCGTACTGGGTTGGCGTGGCAGAATGTCGTGCGGTCGTAGAATTGACATTCTGCGTGTCTAGAAGGCACGCTATCCGATCCGACGTAAACCATATCATGCGGGAACTTAAGCGGCAACGTGTTTTTCTGTTTACCTATGCGGCGCTTCCAGCGTCGTCCCAGGTACGGGCTGAAGATGGAGCATCGATAACTTTCACAACTAGAGCCAACGTCTTCTTACAATGCACGCGCAGCGTCGTAGTGAGTTTGAAGACACCATGCCCAGCGCCACCAAATGTCTTCAAGTCCTTAACCCTTTTTTCTTCGATGTTTTCTATGGACACGACAGGTTGAGGTCGTACAGGGTTGTTGTGGCAATTCTTAACGCCCACAAACACAAGCACGTCCTTTCCGATGTACGTATAACTATTCCCGCTGCATTGAAGCCATGCGTGTACAGGCGGATTCAAGTAAACTAGCACAAAGATATTCCCTGAAGAATGTCCCCACCCTGATTTCGATTCAAACCGTAAATGTTTGCACACGTCGTTTTTGTGTCGTGGCGATAATATCACGGAAGGTTTGTTTATATTTCTTCAATATAATTAATGTTAAGTCGGAAAACATTTCTCGGAAGATTTAGACACCTGAGAACGTGTTTTGGCGACAAAATAAAATAAGCACCTGTAAGTCAGGCTTCGGGGCTGCCATGTACAACTCGTGTGCGAAAAAAATCAAGATATATGTAATAAAAACGGCTTAGACGTTTGAACCTTTGTGCGTAATACCGAGCAATATTGGATGCTACATGCAGATGACTTGGTTTTAGTTGTAAGATCCATTAGTGTCTCCACGTTCTGCTTCGTGTTGAACATAAGACGGCCAGTTTTTTTTATGTTTTGGGCGACAAAGCTTACTGACATGCTTTATAGTACCTCCAATCGGTTCGTGATATATGCCACGCAGTTTTATGTATCGCCTCGGCTTGGAAAAAACGTTAATACTTTAACAATAGTCTACATGTTTAGTCAAGTGCTTTGCTTTTTGGAGTTAGGTGGAGAAGTGTTCGGTCACACTTGACTGGTGGCTCGCTTCGCGAGAAGGCACTTGGGGATCGTCGGGAGTGGCGGAATGTTTTGTCACACTGGACTGCGCGAGAAGGCACTTGGCGATCGTCGGGAGTGGCCGAATGTTTTTTCACACTGGATTGCGCGAGAAGGCACTTGGCGATCGTCGGGAGTGGCGGAATGTTTAGTCGGCGACTTTCGCTTTGAGGCGAAGAATGTCACCGATAGGATGCTCGTACTTAGTCCCCTGTAAAGGGAACAGCAGAACTTGGCGAGGAAGGCGGCATGGTGTGATGACAATGTGCGCATGGGTTACGCTGTACGCATGTGTAGGGTGAAACGTGCTGAAAGGCACGACCACTTGTTACAGGACGCACAGCCGTAGCTGGAGACGCAAAGTCTACATGCACATGAGATGGTGCATAGACAGGTGATGAAAGGGATTTGTACCGCAGGAACGCTGGAGGAAGGTGAGGTACTATGGCAGGTTCGAACACGTACGCGCATCCTACACACGCAAACTTTCAGGAGTACTGCTGCGCTACACGTGTATGTGCTACACACAGCGAGAGCTGTGTGCAAACCGCATTACATACACACACTGCTGTGACGATGCTGAGTGCGCAGCGTATACGCAGTGCCGTATACACACCTGCATTCACATGTGATGGAAGGGATTTGAACGCAGGAGCCCTGGAGGAAGGTGAGGTAGTATGACAGGTTCGAACACGTACGAGTATCGTATACACGCAAACACACAGGAGTACTGCTGCGCTACACATGTAGACTAGACTATGTACTACACAGAGAGAACCCTGTGAATGTGTATTGGAAGAATTGGTCTCCCCAGTCGTCAAGATACCGCTCTGCTGTAGGGACGTTCCGCTGCATGGTGTGCAGAGATTCCGCCGCAGCAAGAGGAGGTGGTACGCCGTAAGGTTTGAAGAGGGCGAAGAACACGCAGCCGCAGAGAAGGAGCCTACAACAAGAGAAGAGGGTATTAGCAGACATCCACAGCACGCGACGGAGATGAGCGGCGACAAGAGAACCAGCGAGAGAAAGTATCCAGCAGCCGGGCTGAAGGACGCAGTCGCCGCCGCACGCAGACACGGTAGACCACACGGGCAGGATCGAACAGCAGAGGCGCAGAAGTTCCAGCGCGACGCCGATGAGTGCGGTGTATCCGACAAGGGATATAAATAGAGATTGTGCGGTGTGCGCTGCGAGGGTGTTTCCGTGCCAGGGTGTAGTTCGTAACGATGTTTGATTTGAAGCGCGGATGTTTCAATTTTTTGGTTTTTAAAGACGACGCGGTACTTTTGGGAGGGGAATTTTTTTTCCGCAGCCCAGGGCACAACGAAGTGAAATATTTTGGTTATGTGTGTTTCTTGTGTTGTGTGTGTCGTGTGCGTCGTATATGCCCCACCAACGCTGGGTTGGCAGTGCAGCCGAACGGGGCTTGGATGTTACTAGCAGAGTCGGTGTGTGTTTGTGTGTGGACCACCAGCGCCGGGTTGGCAGGGCGGCCGAACGGTGCTTGGATGTCACTAGCGGTGTAGTGTGTGTTGGTGTTGGCGTGTGTGTCCCGAAATGCACCACCAGCGCTGGGTTGGCAGGTCAGCCGAACGGTGCTTGGGCTGCTAGTGGTGTAGTGTGCGTTGATGTTGGTGTGTGTCCCAAAATGCACAACCAGCGCTGGGTTGGCAGGGCAGCAGAACGGTACTTGGATGCTACTAGCAGTGTAGGGGGGTGGCGACGCGCCCCCCCCCAACCCCCCCCCCCCCCCCTCCTTGGGACGCCCTTCAGTGTGCATTGGCCGGGGCCCGCCACAGTGTGCGTTGGAACGACCCCCACCAGTGAGCGTTGGAAAAAGTAAATGCAAAAAAAGTTTTTCATGGATTTGAGAAGAAAAGTCAACGATACGAGTTTCGCTCCTAGAGAAAACGGGAGGCCGTTACAAACAAGTTGGCCATGCCACCTTCTTCCACTGAAAATGGGGGTCTGTATGATACCAGATACACACACTCTGAATAGATATAGCGAGCGGCATTCGTAAGGAGAGAATTTCCGTCTCTTACTTAGAACCGGCAGGTAGGTCCGTGTGATTGTCAACATATTAAAAATACTCGTGGTACCATGGTATATACGTGTCGTCCCTTGCCTGGCATCATTGAAGCAATTACCGATAAAACTAAAACGTGAATCACTCGTGGGGCTGTGGAGACAAAACCTCCCACAAGCATCCCACGAGCGATTACCTGTTGTCGAATATATAGCTCCGCATCAGATACCCCTTGACGTGATCGGCGAACAAGACGATATGTCGCTCCTTCTGAATACGGAAAGTATCCTCGAGTCGGACTATTTAATGTTTTTTTGACTTGGGCTCAATAGAAAAAAATACACAGTCTACCATAATCGATGATCGTGTGGCTGCTGCTATAGAGTACTAGAACAAGTGTGGCTGCATACCACAAGTAATCACGCATACTTCCTTAAACATGTGAAACGAAAATATGCCCCTGACCCTCGTCGTTGACGTAGACCCGAAATAGACAAATATTATATTCGGATTGAGTGCAATTTCGAAAGGCAGGGGCATACTGGTTCGGCCAGAGAGTACAACTTACAAAACATCAGTCGATAGCGATTACACCTGGTAATGAAGCGCAGAACTTGGTAACCAAGGCGCCAATCATGGCTCATTGTACCCGAGTACAAAACGTAACGAAGATGGAAGCACGGAATGTAGGACATATCAACGTGTCGTGACTAGGCAAACTGTTTGAGTTGGACAGTTACACACTCGCTAGCTGCGATAGATTTTGCACACGAAAAAACGCTACTTGTCTGCCAGGTACACAACACAATCCCGGAGATGAGCCAGACATTGTGCGCGTGGTACACCGGGTTCGGCAAGGACATTTGTGTACAAATCCGACCAACTCATATTCCAAGATATTCGGTTGTACTCGGTAGATGGTTATTTTGTTGTTACCGTGATTCGCGGGTGGTATGTGATCGCTGGTGATGTAGATGACATTGATACCCCGGGGTCTCCTCGTGACTATGTTCTAAAAAGTTCGGGAAGACATCCCCCATGTTCATCTGGTCTGTGGTGGCACTGCTCAAAAATTGCTTGTTCTGTTGTTACGTTGATAGATGTTCGACGCTGCTCGACGCTGCAAGAAAGGGGCGCTTTACAAGCGAGCGCAACAGGGGAACGAACTCGTTACGCGAGCATGGAGAGCAAGGTTGCAGGGAAGTCATTCCACGGTCAAGGTTTATCGTTTAGAGGGCGGAAAATGTCTGTCAACTTGAGATAGCAGAGTGTGGAACATATGGATAGTGTGGCACGTTCGCCATTATATTTAGTTTACGACTAGCGCATAGGCATGTTTGTCGGGCCGCACAAACGAATGCCTTCCAGGTCATGTTTCGGGTGTGACGTGGGCATCCTTCATGTTTAGAGCCCAGATAGCTCTTGCCCACCATAAGCATGGGAGGAAATACCAACCCTGTTGAAACCGGTAAACCTTTTCAAAGCCAGACGCAAAAGTCGGAACAATGTATTACGTCTAGGAATTTCTGGCAAGCGGAAACAGGAAGACGTGGGCGGAGTTTTAAAAGATGTGGGGGCCTGGTTTTCATCAAGAGGGAGCGAGGGAACGAGGGGTGGGGGTGGGGGTGGGGGGGGGGGGGGGGAGAGACGGGGCAGCTCAATTTGTGCGTGTTTACTAATATGTCGAATCCCGCTCTGCGTCCATGCCTATGTTTCTTTTCAATATATTGGCGTAGTAGATGATCGCTGCCTGTGTATTATTCAATTTTTACGGTACGATTTCGATCCTAATGTCGGTGATTGTCCACTTCTTTCTACGATCTGCAACTACTACTTCGCAAACAAAACAAAAAAGAGTGACCAAAAGGGCGGATAGAACATTTTTTGGACGGAGTCGTACGAGACACACACGTGGGAAAAACAAGGATATTAGGCACAAAATCAACAAACAGGCGGATCAAACGACATTGATTGCAAATCGTACCAGACGTAAAAAAAAACATCGACCTTTACACCGGTGACAATGGAAGACCAAAAGTATGAAATACACGAAGATCCCAGCTAAAACGTACCTGAACGGTCGCCTATGGATCGAATTTATTAGATATATTTTTAAATTTTCCAGAATTTCAGGGAAAAACAATTTCTCGCGGCGATCTTGTCCAACATCTTCTTGACGAATGGTTTATCTGCTTGTATTAGACGAGCCGTAAACATTTTGTGTTCTCCACACACTTCCGTGCGATGAAATCAAATACAGCGCCGTACACACCGAACGTGGCAAACGCGTTAGGGGCTCTGGCCCCCCCTTGGTGTACAGCGCTCACTCAAGGGCCGGTGATTTGTGGCAGGCGCCGATCAGGCAGCTGTTAAATACGCGTTTGTTGGACGGTGCGTAGAAAACTGTTGCAAAACTCTCTATCGTCTCCCAACTGGCGGAAGGCAGGATTTTGACATGATGTGACGGAACACCACAGGGCAACATAAGCAACCTCTCAGGCCAAAGAGCATGGATCGAGATGAACTGTTCAGCGCTATCACGTACATGCTTATGACTTTGGACCCAGGCTACGGTAGGGTGGTCCATTTTCGGGCCTTAATTTTCAGTGGCTAGGGGCCACTCGCGCGAGTAACCCCTATGTTATTTTGCAATCTTACGTGTCCTTCATGTTTTATATTGACGAAATCTATCCGAAATGCAAAGGTAATGTAAGCTGCTCCAAAATAACTGCCTAAACCCTTTTCATCCGTGAGGTACAAAGTCACTCGTGCGAGTGGCTCAAACACACCAGTGAAAACGGGGGTACCCCCCCCCTACCGTAGCTTTGCCCTTTGTCCGAAGTGAAGAGCAGAAACCATGGGTTGTCTCTATCTCGAGATCAAAGGTCAATCGTGTTTGGTGGTCAATGTTCATCAATGCTCGATGAAAAGAAAAAATATTGACCTGTTGGACCGCATCACCCGAAAAACTTCAAAAAAAAAGTCATATATTCCCCATAGCGACGTTATCCGGAACCGTTTAGCAACAACCCTCCAAAAACAATTGCAAACGTCTGTGCCAAACTATCGCCTCTCCATCGTCATAAGTCTTAGCGCGAAGTTTTACCAGAAACAAGTACAACGGCTACACATTGGTACGAAATCGAATTGGAAACAAGCAAAAAAACAACATTGGTACGTTATCGTACCAGAAACAGTCAAAATGAGCTAACCTTTGGACGAAGTCGATCCGGAAAAAAGAAAACAGTGACATTGGCAAGAAATCGTACCGGAAACAACCAAATGAAACAAAACAGCGGCATCAGTACGAAATCGTACCAAAAACAATCAACAACACAGACCTTAGGAACAAAATCGTACCTGCAAAAAGCGAAACAGCGACATTACAAATAGTACAAAATTGTACCGTAAAACAAGCAAAAGGGCGATGTTAGTAAGATATCGTACCAGAAACAGTCCATAACAGCGACCTTAGTACGAAATCGTACCAAACATTCAAAGAAGGCGACCTTTAGCACGGAATCGTATGAGAAGCGGGCATAAACAGCGGCATGGGTACGAAATCGTAAAAGAACAAGCATAGGCAAAAAGACGGGTCTTTACAATCTAACTGAACCGGAAACAGGCAAGACAGCAACATTGGCACGAAACTGTAATAGAAATAGGTGAAATAGCGACACAGAGGTACGAAATCGCATTGTCCCAATATCGTCGATACATAAGAGTACAAAATCCTACCATAAACAAGCCGGAAGTGCGGGAGTTGGTGGATACAACCTAGTCAGCGACATCGGTTAATAACTGTGGGAGAAATGGACAAACGATGTCATCTCGAGAGAAACCGCTCCGGAAGTCGGCAAAAGAGGGACCAAGGTACGAGTTCGTACCATATCACACGAAGCCAAAAATCGCAGACTTCGCTCTATCTTTGTGCCGCTGGTACGAAATCGAATTGTGACAAGATGACTTCACAATCTATTCCCGAAAAGGGCTGATTCGGAAATTACATTTGGCACTAACTGTAAGGTCGTACAGACTCTAGCGCGGACTTCGCCTTATAGTCGAAGGGAGGATTCGTGCCATGTATCGCCGGGATCTGATTTGCCGATATAACTTCGTACAAAAATAAAACATGTTGGATCCCGCAGAGAAAATATTTTCTGGTGATCTATACATCAAGTCTTGTGCGGTCCACTATAAATAGCCAGGTGATCCAACGTGCCTTTTATACATCGCGTTCCAAGAACACGGTGATCAACTAGCTATTTCATGCGATGTGACCCACCAAGCATGCTAGTCAACTAATAATGCACAATAACGGTACCGTAGTTTTCCAAGTGACAAGGAGCACGTCCCTCCGATGTTTGTTGTGTTTTGGTGAACGGACATGCACAGGCGCAGGCAAATACTGCAGTACCCAGGTCAATGACAGAGCAAAATATCTGTCGATTCCTGGATGGGTATCTCATGTTTTTGGCCGAACCTTACAGGGTTAGGCTGAAGAATGCCGGCAAATCGAAGGTGTTGAATAAACCGAAGGGGCGAGGTTAACACCAAGTCTGCGTTTTGCAGATAGACAAAAACTGGTACATAAACGAAGTGTATGGTGCTTGAGCCATATTTACCCGGATGTCCAGGAGGATTTAAAAGATATAAAAAAAGTCATGCCAATTGTCTGCCTTAAGGTATAAAACTGGAAGAGAAAAATAGTACGCTGCTAATGTACGATTTTCCATTTTTCGGGTGTTGAACGACGAGACAAACGCGGAGACGCTAAAACGGCTGTTGTCTCGAGTGCCGTGCTGCTGTTACCACCGCTGCGACACCTTCTGCAGCTGATGCTGACGCGGATTCAAGTGCTGCCCCCGCTATCACCACACTGCCACCACAGTCGTACGAGTACCGAGTGTCTTTTCGTTTGTGAAAAGGAAACGTAAATAGCATGCGTACACCGTATAAATCTATATATCTTAGTTCGCTTATCACATATGCACATCCCTACGTCTGCGGATATCACCCGCCTCTGACCGCCTTTCCGCGGGGTTTCTTCGCTGAGGCGTGCCCCCGACTCGCCTGCAACCACCGGCTCAGCTGATCCGCCCGCTCGGCGCCGTAGCGCGCGCGCGAGGCCTCGACGTCGAGATCTACGACGAGATCTCCGAAAAATCGTGCCCTGTCAGACGTTTGGTGCGTAGTCTGCACACAGGGCTAATGTCTTCGCGTTATTTCTTCGGTACGTGTTCTCTGACCTCTGACACACGGGGGGGGGTCGATTACCTGGCCGGCGTCGCCATTGTAAAGGCCACTAAGCAAGGTTTGTGCTAGGATCTGGGGAAGAAAAGTTCGTAATCCCCGAGAACACATGCCACCCAGGCGTAGTGGAGAACTGCGAACTCTCAATATTTTTGAACCCCCGGTAGTCTACAGCAGCACGTATACATGTACATGATGTACAGCAGTAGCTGAAGCTATGATGAGCCTGCAGCATCACAAAGCTACAAATGGTATATGCACAGCAGCATCACGAAGCTACAAATGGTATATGCACAGCAGAATCACGAAGCTACAAATGGTATATGCACAGCAGCAGCTAGGCGTCGTGGAGAACTACGAACTCTCAATATTTTTGAACCCCCGGTAGTCTATACAGCAGCACGTACATGTACATGATGTACAGCAGTAGCTGAGCTATGATGAGCCTGCAGCATCACGAAGCTACAAATGGTATATGCACAGCAGCATCACGAAGCTACAAATGGTATATGCACAGCAGAATCACGAAGCTACAAATGGTATATGCACAGCAGCAGCTAGGCGTCGTGGAGAACTGCGAACTCTCAATATTTTTGAACCCCCGGTGGTCTATACAGCAGCACGTACATGTACATGATGTACAGCAGTAGCTGAAGCTATGATGAGCCTGCAGCATCACGAAGTTACAAATGGTATATGCACAGCAGCATCACGAAGCTACAAATGGTATATGCACAGCAGAATCACGAAGCTACAAATGTTATATGCACAGCAGCAGCTAGGCGTCGTGGAGAACTGCGAACTCTCAATATTTTCGAACCCCCGGTAGTCTATACAGCAGCACGTACATGTACATGATGTACAGCAGTAGCTGAAGCTATGATGAGCCTGCAGCATTACGAAGCTACAAATGGTATATGCACAGCAGCATCACGAAGCTACAAATGGTATATGCACAGCAGCATCACGAAGCTACAAATGGTATATGCACAGCAGCAGCTGTGGCCGCGCCTTTCTGCGTAGCAACGCAGAGCGTCACCGAGCTGGGGTGAACCGCCATGCTCTCCCATAATTTCCAGGCTGCCCTCTCGCATTGTTCCGCCGCACACGGGAAATCGGGAAAAAATTGTCGGCATTTTCCCTTTCCAGTATCTCCCATACATATCATATATGAATTAACAAACTTCGTCTAACTCTTGGCATTAATTCTTACCCTCTTAATATTTACTATCCTGCGCTGCGACCGGCGGCCGTACTGGCCGCCGGCGTAGCCCCTTGTAGACTACCTGGTAGACAATATTCCTTTCGGTCGGTTTGTTCGGTTATCATTTACCGCATGACCAGCTATGTTGCTTGCTGTTTTCGCGATTGCTGGTCCCCCGCACGGGTTTGTCGTGTTCACCCAGGATGGCAGATATACCTACAGCAGGTATGAAAGCCGCGCCTCATAGTCACGAATTACAAGTATGTCTAGGATTGCGTTCGGGGTTAGGGTTAGGGCGAACGTTAGGGTCTGACGCAGTGTTTAGGGCCGTCATTTTGTATATTTTTCCTTCTTGTAATACTGGAAGCACATGGGGGTCAAACCAATCTCCCTGATTTCAACATTTTATCCTAGATATTAAACCAGAACTGCGGTGAAGGCGGCCCCGGCTGCATCGCGAGAGTGGCTGGACGAGGGGGAAAAGTGTAGGGCTGCATGAACCGCGTCTCAAAGGCAAAGAAAAAAAAACGAAGTGGTGTACTCTTGGACGTTGTAGAACGGGCCCACTACGAGTCTCACCTATCGGATTAGGTATACCCAGAAGAAGCGGCGATCGACGTAGGCCCTGTGCATGCAATGCCGATGTTGTGCTTTGGCACGTCAACAGAGAGCAGAGGAAGCGAGACGTTGAGGTGAAACCTCGAGTATGCGAAGTTCAGCGAAGCAAAGAGCTTGTTAGACGACAGCTGCGGGCGAGATGATACCTGGTATATTTCCCCTACCCCCCGATCAATCCGCCTCCACAAAATCCACAAAAACGAACCATTCCACGGATAAATCCAATTGTGTGGGTATACGTAGCACGTAACCTAGAGGGTCCCCTTGAACCCCGCCCCGCTCCGTACAGCACCGATCTGGCGCTGGTACCACCCGCTGTCCAAGTTTGTGCCTACCTTCGGCTTGGCGGACGTGCCCACACAACACCACCTGTGTTTTTGGCATTAGTTCCACGTCTTCCTATCGTTTCGGTACACCTGCGGGACAGGGATGTGAGTCTCATCGTGGGGAGCGTGTTTCTCCAACATAAGTGATCATGATTGTACAGCAGTAGCAGCAGGCTTTATGGTTGTTCTCGTCGCCTGTTCCTCAAGCCGATGACCCAAAAAGTTATCATCTGCACCCATGATTTGAACCACGCTGTACCAACGTGACTGCGCTTTCTTTTTTGGTACCCCCGGCCTACCAGGTAGTGGTTGATCGCTGCGGGCATGTACACATTTTGGTACATGGGTTTTGCGAGACCCGTAGATGTGTTCGATAGTGGTACGGCCCCTTTTATGTGAAACACGCCATGACATAATAAGCCGAATTTAAGTCCCTTGCTTTGCATTGTGTTCCGAACAAACGTGGAAGAAGATGTTAGGGGCGTCTGGCTGGTACCCTCCTCCGCCGCCTCGTCTGCCCTAAAATCACTGTACCTCGTACCAGGTACATTCGCGAGAGCAAGTGGCGGACAGCGGGGCCGACTATTTATAGTGTAACAGGCATTAGCACAGCACGAACCAACGTTGTCCACAGCAAATTGCGTGAAGCACAACAAGTACGATCGAGGCTGTTTTTCGATGCGGCCGCATACCATTAATATCACGTGCGTGCAGCAGTGATGGCAGCAAAACGAAGGTGCGGCAGCAGCAGCAGCCTGTAGCAAACACCAGCGAAAGCATTAAGCGCTTGTCGTATGCGACGTGTATAAGTGTAGAAGCAGTATACTTCGAAGTATTTCATAGCCGCAGCAGTAATCAAACGTACACGTGTCTGAATTAACAAAGAAAGTGCATCACGTATCAGGCCCACCAAATTACAGTGGTGTACATGACCAACCCCCGACAATCCAGCTGGTGCCACCAGCGTTGAAAGACCTGCAACTGGAGCAGAAACAACCGAACTTCGCCGCGCCTGCTTCGTTGGTGCGCTGTACGTTTGGGGAACTACAGGTGTTTTTGTTTGCCAAAATTTCGTTTTTTTATTGAATGGAACAACCGATTTGACATAACAGTCTTCTATTGAGTTGGACAAACAAACAAGACCAATCAATCGGCCCCAATTGTTTGGTCATTTTTCTTGTTCCGAGTTCATCGGAAAACCAGTCAGCGAGAGTGTCAGAGAATAGGGTAAAAATTATCTACTGCAGCAGCACAACCAAAACTAAGGGTCGCCTGTGACATCCCGGTGCAGGGCCAACCCATTTATCTTTGGAAGATCAACCCAGGGTTGCATTACGTGGGAACTTACCAGTAAACTCTAACGTCCAGCTGAAAGTCGTGTTCTGCTGTGTTGATGTGCACTAGTGGATCGTGTACACGCATCCTACTTCTCTTTTGAATGGAGGTGTTTCATGCTTGGTGAAGGCCTACGTCCTTAGCTACGATAACGATATAACACAAGTAACCACCGATCAAAGCTGAAGGAAGCACCCCGAACAGACACCCGAAAAGCTGAAGTTCACAGAGCGACCTCCACGCAGCTCTACCGACGTCAACACGAAGGCGCGGTTTCACTGATGGTACGTGCTTACCGACCGCTGTTTCCTTTTGCCCTCGTATTTTTCTTCTTTGTGTTCGAGCACGAAAAGTGTGTGTGTTCTTGGTGACGTTTTAGCTTCTGTTTCCGGCGATGCACGATCGATCCTGGCCTGGGAACTTGTGCCGCACGATCGTATGACGTGCCGAATATCACGTGACGAAGGGACGATGGGGGTATGTTGTTGTTGTTGTTGTTGTTGTTGTTGTTGTTGTGGTTATTGTCACAATAACTCTCATAGTCAAGCCCGTGGTCACAGCAGAGGCTCCGGTCACTCTGGAGTAGAGGAATACCCCAGGAGAAAAACACACACATAAATCATAGCTGACGCAATAAATACATTTGACAGAAACAAAATATATATACGAAATCGTGAGTAAATCTATGACGTGCCAGGTTCATCCTGTTTGTACATACGGCTCACTTATGGCGCCAGAAAAAGCCCGACTACACCGCTAGCCACTCAGAAACGAGTGCGACGTATATATTTTGACAAAACATTTTACACGTGGTACCTATCACTCTGCGTACGGACGATAGACTGCAGTAAATGGGAAAAATTTAATCAAAGGAACAGACATAATAGAAAAGAAAACTTGAGAAATAAAGGCGAAGGGAGACAGCCGAATAAATTCACGCGATAGAAAAATAAAAATAAAACGAGAAGTATGGAAAGGTGAGCAAGAACAAGAACAAAACACGTTACTATTAACAGCAGCCTGGTAAACGACTACATACGGCATTAGACTCATACAGGGTATATAGTGCAGTGATGGCAGAGGGGGGGCGACGAAACAAGGCAAAAAAGTCGGACCTACGTTTTGATAACTCGTGACGGCCGTTAGAAGGCCCATTAAGTTCAGAAAGTAGATGGCCACACCCAGATTTCAGTATCATGGGCTGGACGGTCCCTCTCCCCCCCCCCCCCCCCCTCGCCCCTGTCTCCGCTTAAGGCCGAGAGATGTCGACAGTGGATGCCGCTGCCGTGGTCTTTTCATGTCACTCTGCAGCTTTGCATCTCTTCGCGTCATCCCATTTCGGCATCAATTACTCTGCTCCCTCCTCTACCCGTCAAAACAATCTGCCGGCCCTCCGTTTATTATACGCCACTTTTCGAATTTCAGGTTCGCCGCCCACTCGTCCTCTTGCCCCCCCGAGTAGCTCTTACCCCCAATAAGCTCCCCGAACATACCAGGTAACCCTTTGTGGCAGACGCTCCCCGCCCATACGTTCTACGAATCCAGCAAACAATATCCTCCGTTTGCTCAATATCCTCTCTATGCTTTCGGAAGCTGCCTTGGCAAGCGCGTCGGCGTACGATAGGGTGTGGTCGTCACGCTTCCGTCTCCGCCCTCCGAAGCATCGCAGGAGCATGCAGAGGTGAACCCGTCGTAGACCGTCGTAGTCAGGATTGTTGGGGTTCCATTTCGTGCAACTGCACAATAGGGTCTCGATCACCTCGCCGTTCATCCGCCGCACCTTCAACCGTAGGCGCCCACATGGTCGATCATATATTTTATCGGGTGTCGTAAGATTCACGCCCAGGCCTTCTGAAGACGCCGCTTGATCTCGAGGCTGAATAATCTGTGAGCGCTGTTAGCCCCGCCCAGGTACACAAACTCAATGGGTTTTTCTTTGTATACCTGACCGGCTGCTTGATGGCGAACGACATCTGCCCGCAACCTTTACTCTGCAGGCTCATGGTCTCTAATTCGCCCTCGGAGAACGTAAGCCCTAACCCCGAGCACGCAGTCGCGATCGCGGGCGTCACCCTCTGTAAGTCTTTTGATGATCGCGATACGATGCCCGCTTCGTCAGCGTACAGCATACCCTACAACGTTAGTACCTCGTCCTCCTCCTTCCCCCGTCAGCTGTCAACTTTGCCTGTGCGGGGTTTGCCCCCTTTCTCCCCTTTCTCCTCATTTCGTTGAGGCTGCACCATATTGTCCGTGATGGCTGCGTTGGAGAGGAAATGCCTTTCTTCTGCCACAGAAAATACCGCCGTCAAAATCAGGTTGAACACTAGTGGCTCGAGCACGCACCCCTGCCCAAGACTATGCCCCACGTCCAGATTTTTCGGGGACTTTCCGTCATCTAACCGTACGCTTGCTTGCATGCCGTCGTGGGATTGGCGGATGTCGGTGAGCGTTCTTGGAAGCACGCCAAAACGAGCAACGGCATTCCACAGAAGAATTTGGTCGACGGAGTCATATGCTCTGGTAATGTCGATGAAGCACAAGTACAAGGGGGTGACCTTCTTCACCGCCAGTTCCTACAGTCGCCGTATTACGAACATCATGTCAACCGTCGAGAGTTGGGGTCTATAGCCACACAGTCTATAGTGCAAAATGTTCTTGCTTTCGCAGTAGTCACTAAAGCTACGCGTAATGGCCTTGAGGAGTACCTTGCCCATAGGAGCCACGAGGGAGAAGCCGCCATAATTGTCACACGCTGTCCGATCTTTCTTCTTGTGCAAACGCCCTAATCGTTGCACCTTTCCACTGTTTCGGCACGCCACCCCCTTCCACACGGCGACGATGAATTTGTGGAACTTTTCCGATCGTGTCCTCTTTTTCTTCGTCGGCCAAGACCTTAAGGAGCTCGGCTAGGAAGCCATCGGGTGCTACCGCCTTTCGGTTCGCTACCGCACGGATAGTTTCCTCTATTTCGTACCTAAACGGGACATCGCCCAGTGGCCTGCACAGGGGCCACTGTTTATCCTCCTCCACGATTTGCGGATCAGTAGTCGGCAACTTGTTGTTAATCAATTTACGAAACCACCTCACCCACCGTTCCCGGATTAGGATATTATCCCGCAGGAAGCGACGTTCCTCGTCCTTGATGTACTGCGAGTTAAATGCCATCTTCCCTTGACATTTACCCCATTTAAATGTTGCTAGAAACCAAACTGATTGCTTTTTCTGATACACCATTCAAGGTGGCTAACGTATCTTCGACAAACATGGGTATAGGGCTGGGTGACTGTCCGTTGCTGACTGTGTTTCCTTTTCGGGGATACAGCCTGTTGTGTGATCGGCAAGCAACCTTAATGTCGTGACGATATTAGCTCATGTCAAGAAAACTCACGGACATTGTTTGATTAGTCCCACCAAGACAAAAGTATCCGAAAAAACTCATGTAAATCGTATGTTGGCGGGCCAACACGCGGCGTAGCTGATATAGAACAGTCCAGCATTTCTCCTATATATTTTTGTCTTCATCGTAGTACGTGGGATTTTTTTTTTAATGCATGCTGCATTTGTTGTTTGAACGACGTGGCTCCGGAACTCAATATCGTCGGAAGTAGGCTGTTTTTGCTTGTCATTCTTCTTGTTGTACCTATAAGCTTTATGGAGTATTTCATCCGGTGGCAGTTTTATTGTTGTCTTATTCAGTTTTTTGGGCGGATCATGTCGTTAGCTCCAAAGGTTTGGAACTTCAGCGAAACACATTGGTTGGTTCACCTCTATCGTAGCACGCGCCAACCATGGTATGAAGTCCCAAAGGGTGACTCGAAACGCACACAGTACGCCATCAACTACTCGCACGATCGATCATTTGGCGACCGGAAGCAGACTTGGAGCCTCACCGACTCCACCTCTTCGGGCACAGATTCTGTGAGATGTGGCGTGACACTGACGGTAGTTGGGCGGCGTTGTCGAGGGTGTTGATTGCAGCTCTCGTTGCCGTGCATTTTTGTGCTTTTGTGTAAAAACCAAAATGAACATTCGATTGAAGCCACAAGGAATAGCTTTGAGTACTTCACGCCCTTTTAGGTGTTTTCAGCAACACGCACGCCTCTTTACAGAGAGCTCCACAATTCGCGTCAGCACCAACCCAGACGTGTCTTGAGTGATGATGCGTGGGTGTCATTTAGTTGCGACGGGTCCTGCTCGTGTACAGGGGGAAACCTAACAAACCGTTCGGGCATAACACGGGCCAGCTTATCTGGAACACCATAAGATACACTAGGGCAGCTTTCGTGGATGTGATATGTGTTGTTTTTGCGACCTTTACCCTATCTTCCTGTCCCACGTACACCATTAAGGCTAATGAGAAGCACTGTGAAAATGTCGTCGTTTGTATCGCTCGGAAATACACTCGCTGGGTGGTGGTTGCGGCTGTTATTGGATAATTTGGCCCAACGCCTTGTCGATGAGGAAGTTTCCACAAACAGCATCTACGAAGCCTGTTTTGTACTCCGAGTGGTATGTTCTTAACACAGTTGTAGAGTGAGTGTTATTGATTCTACTTTTGCTCTAAATCCGAAAGACAAGTTAGAAGAGTTGATCGCGTCACTGCAACACTATATGTATCAACGCTCTGTGTCTCTTGGACGACCTGTTTTCAGTGGGAAAAGCCAAAAGTCTCATATATAATAATAATACTATATATATATATATAAATTTACGCCACCAATGCTTCAGTCGAAGAGAGCAACAAAACCCGTCCCGCGAGACTCCATGGGAATTCACTTTCAACGTGAACGGTCACGACACCAACACCACAAACAAACAAACATTACGACTTGTTCCCGGCGTTTCTCTGTCGTAGCATGCCAGCGTCTGAGGCAGCATTGCCGTCTCCCTTCTTGGCAACGGTCGAGGATAGCGCTTAAAGATTTTAGTGCGTATGGTTTATCTTCACATAGGAAAATTTGTTTCCGTCGTTTAGATTGGCTGCATGAAATTTTTTGCCGTCTCGAGGTTTGGTTGGTGCGTCTATAGACGACCCGTAATTTTGTGGTACTACGACTGGCCGGACGCACGCAGCGTAACGACTGCGCGTTCACAAGCAATAACGAAGGAACAACACCATAATACCATCGATTCGCGATATCAAGGCCGGAACTGCTAACGCCTTACCTATCGAGCACGACAGTACCAGTTGATAGGTGTGTTGATTATGGAGAGATACTCAGGTCTTCTACGCAGGCCATCCCAGGAGTAACATACTAAGGCCGACAGATGGGAGTGGCGGTTACGTTTTATGCAGAAGCAAGCCCGGGCTGGCGGGTACGTTCCTGAAGGGCTCAAGGGGTATACGGAATGTCGATATTTTTTGTTTCTATACGTTGGGTCTTTTATCTCCGTTCATAGTTTTTTTCGTATATTTTGTGTACTGATAAGTACCTCGATAAAATTGAATTTTTCACCGTACCGGAAGCACACCCGCTACCATCATTCCTCGCATTAGCCTGGCTTGGCGTGTAAGCAGCTCCCAGTGTTGTTGATATATGTCATGTGCTGTTCTCGATCGTCTAGTTTAGTGTCTACCCAATGTGTATTCATTTTATGTCGTAGATCCAGTATCCCCCGTTTTTACAACGCCGCACTTGATGCGCAAATGACCATTGCATATTGTTCGTTCAGACCTAACACTACACTCCGCCTCAGCGTTGAACACTTGCTTCAATATCAGTATTGACATATTCGGCCTGTGGCTAGGCCTGTGATAATTCGATGTAGGAGACGGCAATGGAATAAAACCCGACATTATCTACTTGTCCCACAGTCTCAGGTAACACATGTAGAAACGTTTTGAAGAACTAATTATTGATAATTTCTGATGGCGTGACAAAACCGCCTCGTACACTCAGTACATTGTGCCGTACATGTGGGGTAACCATCGGTTTTACTACAGCATACGCTTTGCTTAGTGCGAGGATGTCTATTTTTCTACGCTGCCCTGCTCGGTATTTACTACTAGCAGGTTCTTAATGATACCTGGCAGAAGCGGTCGGAGGCCGCCAGATATCCATCATTATACCGCGAGGCGTTTAGGAAATTCCACTGCCGCAGTGTTGTACCTTGATCGTCTGATATCATGTGCACGTCCGATATGGCCTTAGCAAGACGTTTATGTTGTTTCTGTTATTGGAGGATGTTCAGGCAAGATAAACGCGACATAAAACAATTTATGCCGGCGCGCGCGAGAATTTATATTGCTGTTTACGCTTTCGGAATACAAGATATATCGTAGGTATGGGTAACTTCGGTTTTTGTAGTTAGACGGGGCTGCATCATCACGCGGGGTGACGACAGCAATCGGTGACACGTGTCATCCCTCAAGCATTTCCAGCGGTTACTCTCGAGTCGCCGCCTCGAGTATTAAAATTACGATGCGCCCGATCTATAGTTACCGCGTTGTATTCTTTTCTTGCGAATGCAATTGGCGTTGATATTCCTACGTCAAATGGTATAGCTTACGTTTCGAGACCTACGTAATATCACCACATTCACGGCACGACATCCTGATATTTTCATCGAATACACTGCTAATTTACTGGGAATCCAGTGGAAGCACGTGCCGCGCCAATGCACAAATATTCCTATAGATATTGTTTTGTAAGCTTCTCCCTTGGTATATTCCCCAGTTTTACTGCTGTTCGTTAGACCAACGAACATGACGTTACGCCGCGTTGAACTCACAATGGACAGGTGTGTACAGCTCGACAGAGGACAATAATGCGCCGGTGTTCGCATGTCAGCTGCACCCGAAAACCGAGCTTCAACATCGTCGGCATCAAGAAGCCGTTGTTCTGCAAACAACATGCGGAGGACGGCATGGTCAGTGTTTACGGCCTACGATGTTCACAGGACTCGTGCATGAAGAGGCCGTGTTTCAATACACCCGGCCGAAAACGAGCCTCGTACTGCAAACAACATGCAGAAGAAGGCATGGTAGACGTATGCAGCAGGCGTTGCCTTTACGATTCGTGCACGAGACGCCCGAGCTTCAACGTCCCCAGCCGGAAACCGGCGATTTACTGCAAGCAACATTCAAAGGAGGGCATGGTAGACGTAAGTAGCAATCGTTGCGCACACGACTCGTGCACGAAGCAACCGGGCTTCAATGTTGTCGGCAGCACGGTGGGAATGTACTGCAGGCAACATGCTGGCCATGGGATGGTAGATGTGTGCAGCAGGCGTTGTTCACAAGACGGGTGCACAAAGGTTCCAAGCTTCAGTGTCATCAGCAGCAAGAAGGCAGTGTACTGCAAAAGACATTCAGAACATGGCATGGTGGCCATTTTTCGCAGTCGTTGCTCACGCGAATCGTGCCCAAAACAGCCTAGCTTCAATGTCCTCGGGAGTAAAACAGCGGCGTACTGTAAACAACACGCAGAGGATGGCATGGTAGACGTACGCCACGGTCGTTGCGCACACGAGTCGTGCACGAAGCGACCGACCTTTAATACTCTTGACAGGAAGTCAGCGTTGTACTGCAAGCAGCACTCGACAAACCAAGCGGTGGATGTCAAGAGCAACCGTTGCTCTCACGAATCCTGTACCGGATCGCCGCGGTGGGGTATTGTTACCCACGGTTTGCCATCTGTTTGCTCTCGCCATAAAAACAAACTTCCCGCTGGTTTGGTGATTGATTTTCATCAAATATGTGAAGTTGCTGGTTGTGAATTGGTGGCGAGGTGGGGACTCAACGCAACGCAGCCTACCCACTGCCCTGAACACGGCCGTCTGCAGGACGGGCAGTCGGGTACTGTTGGGGACGATCACAGGAGGAAAGTATCGTCTAGGTCATCTGACCGTGCCGAACGAGGGCCCTCGATCCGTGTAAAAGCCGAGTGTTTCTACTGAAATGCTTGTCGGTGTGCCCTGTGTAGTTTTTCGCTTTTTCGCGAACTTGATCATCTTCTCTGTGCTGAACAGCATGTGTTTTCGTGAAAAGACTGGTTGCTTCTAGATATATCGCTGATACTACTGAGTCTCTTCGCCGGCAGTTTAGCGAAAAGAGACGTTGGATGTATCTATCAAAAACTCGGTTAGAGTACGCAATCAGATTTTTCCACATGATGAGCCAAGGTCAACCTGTTGGGGCGTTCTTCTGTGTCTGGAACTTGTCGTTGTCGATGCCATGTCTGTTTGGAGGGAGTGTGGCGAATGATATGGTGTGGTAGAGTCGCCCGGTTTGCAGCTCTTGCTTAAAAAACCAGCATGTAGAATGACGACGCGAAACTCGTGTCCGAGCATTTTACCTAGCAGTCTGTAGAAATCTCATAAGCAGCTGTGACAGACTACCGCCGTGTTTCGTGGTGACTCTGCAATAGAGCTTTACGGCTGCTAATGCACGTACGATGGCCGGTACATCACCAAGGAGAGGCTGTTATGAAGGTGTACTTGAAGTAGAGTATTGCCGATGTAATCTTTTCTTTGCTGGTTTCACAGGAAATTTAGTGTTGTTTAAGTTTCATGACCTGCGTTTTGTTTGTACCATGTAGTTTGCAATGACGTTTCACGGGGTGTTGCATGAACACCCGGTGTCATATGGCCACGATCAAATTCCAGAATTTTTGAACGACTTTAAAACTCGACACACAGGCTACTGTGGTAATCGGTCGGGGGATGCTCTGGTGTGGAGATCCTATATGTGCATCGAACACGCTTCCGCCAACCGACGCGTGTTATGATCGAGGTGCACAGCTCTTGTTCTGAGGTTCCTCAACTTGGTAGCTTAAGACACCTCCGAAATACTCATTCTACATATTTTCATCGTTCAGAAGCTATTTTAAACGGAAAGTGCCAGCTCTATCGTAGCACCTGTCCGATTTTGAATCAATTATTAGGATTTGCTTGCGGCGTAGGCACAACCGACCAAACGAGGGTATGCGGACTGAAGTGACAGACATGAAGAAGTACCGCTGTAGTTGAACCCCATTAGGAGATATCAAGGCGAGACAAGAGTACGCAACGCCTCCATAACTCCCTCTCAACTGTATAGTGTCTACAACATAACGATTGTTTACTTCAACCCCCCTTACACCTCCACCAGGTTGTAGACACCGCCTATTGCAGACCTTTGTGGGAATGGTAGTTATTCAAACGACACACACTCGTTGCTCCCTTGAGAGCCTCCATTGATGATTTCCTGGCCTGTCAAGCCGATACGAAATTTCTCGCCGTTTCTGCCGGGGTTGAAAAAAAATACGTATTTTTTAAGTCATAATTATCATTGTGATGCAAACGCGCTGGTACTCCCCATTTTGGAGCAGCTCCTAAATGTTGATGTTTGTGCATCATCGGGGTGCCGATATTTCGACTGCAAGAAAAGTTTCTCGGTGGAATCAGGGCAGTGTAGTGACCAACGGACAGGAATTCAATAGCAGTACCGGAACCACTTCAAGCTCGCTGCAGGCACCCCGCAAGCAATGGTTGTCGCTGCTCCGATGGAATACGTGTTCGTTTTGATCAAAGGTGCGGTGGCGGGGTCACGCCAAGGGTCACTTTGTTGTCGTGCCTTGGGGTAGCTCGAGAGGTTTGCTACTGTGTTCATCTGGACTTTGGAGCTCTTGTCCTTCTACCTATGTTTGAATTTTCAAAAACCATCTGCAATGCAACAAGGCGCTGCAAGGAGCAAAAGAGAAGCTGAAAAAAACAGAAATTTTACACGTTAGGCACCGACTCGCAATGCGAATTAATTGTTAAATCCTGGTGAAGAGTTTAATGGGGATAGGCCGCTCCGATCATACACTTGGTCTTCGATGCATACTCTCCCTGCTGGGATTTTTCATGTGTCCTTTCCCAACGTTAACACCGTCGATTATACCTGATGCTCATGGGTGCGGAAGACCCGTACTATGTCACCAAATTGATTCTGCAATACGTACACAACACATCCGCGTTGCCAATCTGATTACCTACGAGCTGAAGAAGCTGTGCTTTAGGTCGGTCTTTCGAATGTATGGAGTAGGCGGATGACATCAAACGACGCGAGTTACAAGTAGCACGTGACAAGGAAAGAAGTAAATAAAAACATAGATGAAATAGTCGGCCAAGAAGGAATAATCTAGTCTTCACCTAGTAAAAGTGACAACCAGCGTGTAGTCGCGACTGTTCTTGCCAAGGAGTTGTCGCCGTACATTACAGACAGTATAGGGGAAACATTACGGTAAAAATCCGGTTTAGCTGGAAATGGGTACGTGCAGAATGCAGGAAAATAGAAGAAACAAAGCCGTCGGTAATTCTCTCCATCTGTGGTTTTCAATAGTCGTTCACGGTACTGTTCTCTAACCCAAGAAAGAGCAATTAATGAACAAACAACATATCCCGGTACTTGGTGCCAGAGACTATTAATAACCATACCTCACTGATTTGATGTCAGCGGCCTGTGATTTCTAGCACTGAACTCCCAGATAAGTTAGAACGCAACGACAAGGACTTTGACGCAGCAATGGAAATCTCGTGAATTGTTGGTGTTCGTTTCGAGATTTGTCCGCTTTGCTATGATGATTGTTGTTGTCCCGTTTTAAAATATTTCAATTTGGCAGAAGTAACGTTGTTGCCATGATTTGCTCTGGACATAATCCATAATGTGATGCAGGTCATGCTCGATATATGTCACTGGTTGTACGACTTTCAGGATATACAAGATATACTGATGCATTCCTTCCACAACAGTCAGATTCATCCCAGCTGAGAATATTAGTCATTTCCGCACACAGATTGAGCCCCCCCCGCCCCCCTCCCCCCCCCCCCCCCCCCCCCCCCCCCTCCCCCCTCCCCTGAACCCCCCCACCGCCCCCGCCCCGGCCACCCCACCGCGCTGCCTCTTGTTCAAACCAGGCCCCCACGCTCTCTTAAAAACTTCTCGTTACCCTCACGGGTTTCACGACTTACAGTAGTCTAGTCTATACAATAGATATACTGATGCAGTTAAATCCACAGCTGTCAGATCTTGTCCCCCTGATAAACGATTTTAGAGCTTCCGCGCACGGACTGACTAACATCACCCTGTTGATACACTGCAGTTCCAAGGGGAATCGCCGACCTTTATCCTCTTGGAAGACACACAACCCGTAGCAAAAACAATCAGATTATCACACACAGCTGGCAAATATGAGTTCTGACCAAACCTTTTTATCTCACAGCTGGAGCTCATTATAGTTTTTGTAACAATATGTGTGGTGATTATTTTGCAATTGTCCCCAACCGTGTACGCGCGGACAGTACTTGATACAACCGGCAGGTGAAGTTTGGTTTGTGCTGTGCTGGTGAACGTGTTCATCCATGTTTTCCACTGACTGGACGGTATTTTGATCGCTTTTATATTTTGTTGTAAAATAACTTGTGTTTTGAACGTGCCCGCATTGTTAGCAGAGGACATGTTGCAATAAATTATCAACGCCGTTTGTTTGCCGGACATCGATACTGATAGTAGTGCAAAAGGTCCGCGTCGGGTAATTACATGAGAGCGATTTTTCCTCATGATTGAAGCAAGAGCTGTGCGGTCAATTTCCTTTCAACTCCGGAACACCTCGAATTCGATGAGGAACGACACTAAACCACAGTCAAACAGAAACGGATGTACTTCATTCAATACATACGACCTGGGAGAGCACGTCGTTAGATTTCAGTCCACGTGAGACCACTTGAGCTTGACCAAGAGACGATCGCGCGGTAGAGCACCCTTTGAACCATAGATTATATTATTACAAAAAATATTTTACACTCCAGCTGTTACATCAAACATTTTGTCGAAACTCATCTTTGCAAGCTGTGTGTGATACTCCGATCGCGCGTATTACGGGTTGTGTGTCCTATTTAAGGATATAGGTCGGCGACCCCCCTTGCAACTACAGTGTAGCTACCACGTTCTTTAAATATGGATATCCCTTTTTCCTCTTCTCACCCTGGTCACGTCTATCTCAGCCGGTTCTCAACCGTTGCAAATACAAAAGTTTGTAACAAATTTCCCGTGAAGGTGGAGTACTGGCAGATGTTATTGTCGTGTGAAGATCGAGCATTTCGCAGCTGTGCAGATAAGGGGCAAACATTCTAACAATCTGTCACAATGCTCATCGCCCCGCTGAAAGTGTTGCATCGATATAAACGCACCGTCACTGTATTACTGGGGTATTAGTCCATTTGTCAACTTGAAAATAGTGGACCATACCTGGCCCAAACTAGGCCATGAATCACTTTCCTAAACTGAAACGGCGGGATAGCAGATCGGCCAGACATACGGGTGGACCTGTAAATTCATCCAAGCCTTTTCCTTACCTGGGGATACCAGGGAGTACCTTTTTCTAAGTTCGACATGAGGAAAGTCTGAAAACGTTTTTTCTGGTGGGTGTGGGAATCGAACCAAGGAAACAAACAACACATGGTCTGTCGACGACACCATTTGTTAAGGTATTAGTGGGGTACTAGTCAGTTTGACTACTGACAAAGTGTCAACCAATACAATACCCAAAATAGCCTTACAACCCTCTACCTTCTTGAAACGGCGAGATTTAGGTCGGCCGGATATATGACGAGATTGTACCCACCCACAAATTAAGTATCGCTCTGGTAAAGCCCCGGCAAGGGATATTTTTTTTGCGTATTGTGGGCAAGCCCAACAACTGGGCTAAACATTTGCCTACCGAGAAGGCAACCAAGTCTAAAACATTAGACCGTCGCCTTGAGAGGTGACTTGCGTTCTCAACCCATAAGCACGCACCTCGTATTCATATCGCTGCCCGAATAGAATGACTACCAACGAGCGTCGCCTCTCATTGCGTAGCGCAAACGAAATAATTTGAACACGGAGTACACAGTTGAAAAAAATGTAAAGTGACGGAATGTAACGCAACAATATAACCACAACGCGCAGAGTCTACACAACCTATCCACTTATTGTACGTCTCTGTGAAAACCCGATCAGTCCCACATGTGACTGATCCAGCGTCATGGCGGTCCAACTTTACAGATATCCGTGCCAAATCTACTTTGTCTACATCCATCGTTCATGTAACATATTATCCAATCTTTCAACTGTCCTCCTTCTTCTCCATCATGAACGAACGAAACTGTAAAACTGTTCGTGTGCACACACACCGATCTCTTTCATTTCAGGCCGCCCCCAACATAGAGCGGGGCTACCAACCACCGTAGATATAAAATTCTCTCGAATCTGCGAGGCATCAGCATACCGATCGCTGTACCCATGTCGTTATCTTTCTTTGCTGCGAATGTCACCCCAACCTGTGGTCCAACCCCCGGTGACCCCGGCGCCACCCCGGATGTTGGGGATATTTCATGACTTCCTTCAACCTCTTTTTTCTGGACTTGGCCAAATACTCGGCGTTGTTTATTTTATTTGCTACCTGGTTTCGGTTACCTGCATCTTTCCTTCTTTTTTTATTTTGTATATCGTTTTTGTTGTCGTGGTTTGCCTGATTTCTCCTGTCTGAATGGTGTTTTTGTGTTTTGCTTTGCGGGAGAGAGGCTGCCCTGTGCCCTGCGGTAGCCCCCTCAACGGATCTACCTACAAACGACCGCCCACTCTACGGCATATTTGCCTTTTTGTTTGGGCAGATCAGCTGGGCAGAGAGACGAGGCTGGTTCCGGGGGGCGTGTTCGTCCCTGTGCTTTTCATAACAATACGACATCAACAGACCGTGAGGTTTTGTGTCTAGGCCTTTTTCTACGAAGTAGTACAGACACGTGCTGCACCCATGAGTCGAACTCCTCCGCACAACCGCCTCTGGTGTTACGTCTTACTTCCTCGGTGTACCAGGTAGTGGTCATTTCCTGCCCGTGTATACATGGGATTGGGGAGACCTTCAGGTAGGTGCGGTTGATTATTCGGCAAGCCAAGCTGTTGACAAACACTGACTAACATCAGCCGATTATGGGTACCTTGGTTTGCATTCATTTTATAACTTGCGTTAACGCTGGACTTGGCGGTGCGGACTAGTATCCTTCGCCGCCACGTCGTCTCCCGTAAGATGGAAACACCTCGTACCGGCACATCTGGTGCAGTTGGAAGTGTCGGCAACTGTCTGCAAGGACGATTACAACACTTGGAAATATCACGACGTTTAACACCCTCTATAACAGCGAAGCGTATGAAACTGTTGAACAAGTATGACCGCTTTTACTTTCGGACACATGCGGGTACTATCACATGCGTTCAGCAGTTCTAGAACAAGTGATCATGATGAACCATATCGATAGACGAACCGTCAATTGGACATCGGCACAATCATCGTAAAAAACACAAACCATTTTAGAGAGAAGACGTACAGATGGACAATTTGGCCGTCACATTATGGCCATTTCATTACCACACCAATGTTTAAGTGATGCGTTGGGGGATCCTTGACGATACGATCTTGAGAGACACGTGTGTCTGTATCGCGAAACGACGAAGGCTACGGTAGGGGGGGACCGCCCCCGTTGTCAGTACCATAATTGAGCAATTCGCGCGAATGGCTCAGTACCTCACAACAAACAAGAATGCTTTAGGTGAATTTTTTGGGGGCAGCGAATATAGCCTAACCATTCCGTTCATTACGGAATGATTTCTCAACGTGTACCATCAAGAAAACCTTACGACGCAGAGGACCAGAGGCGTTACTCCAGCAAGTGACCCCCGATACAAAGCAAAAAACTGGCCCAACGGGGACCCCCTAACCGTAGCCTGGGTCAAACCACACCTGACAGCAGTATAAAACCCAGATTTTCTAATAGATTGACTCGTTGTTATCGAGCACGGCCAGCTTAGATAGGTCAGGATACAAAGGAAGGGGAGCGCGCGCGCGCGGGGGGGGGGGGGTTGACCAGAGCCAACCTACAAGGACCGGCTCTCGTACTAGCAAGGAAAACAACCTCTGCTGAAGACGCCACCCCTGACGCAACTCCTTGTCGTAATCTTCTATCTCAACACGTACGCCACTCCACGAGCCACCAGCCCGTTGTTTGGCATACTTGAAGAAAGATTAATGACTAACCCCTAACACAGCCAATGGCATTCAGTCCTAGCGCTTTTTAAGAAGATGAATCCTGCCCACAAATGCTGGCGCCCCCTTGTAGAATCGGGGCGGATTAGCGTAATGAGTGCCCCCAGAAATGACGTTTCCGTTGTTGTACTCGTACTTAGAAGAATCCTTTCCTCATTTTACTGACGTGCTATACCAATACTTGATCGCTCTAGGGATTACCAATATACGACGGTTGGTTCCGAACCACACTACAGAAGAGTGCCATAATTGAGAGATTACGTAATCAACAGGGATTGGCGGTAGGTTCAGTGCTCAAAATCGAGGCGCGTGTAAAGTGGTAAACCATAACACGGAAAATACGACCAATAGACTATACATGAA
The DNA here is from genome assembly GCA_012845835.1 of Undaria pinnatifida. Taxonomy (NCBI): domain Eukaryota; class Phaeophyceae; order Laminariales; family Alariaceae; genus Undaria; species Undaria pinnatifida. The sequence continues at coordinate 926,401 of JABAKD010000023.1, forward strand.
AGAAAAACAAAAAGAGAGGTAGATATATGAACGTGCGGCTTTTTTTGTTTTGGTTTCCAGCAGACCGACATACATACGCAAGACCCTAAATTTCGCGAGAACGTTGATGGCTAGGCGTCGTTGCCTCCCGTTGACCAAAACGTTAAAATTGCGCTAAAATAATCGAAAAACATATAACATCTAGAATATCAAATATGACGCGGAGAAATTGAATAAAATTCAAACTTGTGTAAATACAAGTTATAAGAGTGTGTTTGAAAATATATAAATCTTTTTTCTTTTCCCAGAGGTGTTTGTTAGTGTTTCCCTTTCCGGGAAAACTCTAGTGTTGTGGGGCACTGGCACTACCGTGCTATATTTGGTGTTCTTTCAAAACTGCCACAAAGTCATTTTTAGCCAATTTTTGGCAACCGTTCACACGAGGTCGAGAATAAGTGATTCGGGGCGACCACTACGCCCCTGTCTGTTCAACCCGAAACATGTATGCGAACATTTATGCGCGGTGTCTGCTGCTGGCAACAGAAAATTCCCGAAGAAAACCAATTTCAAACCGCTCCATACGATGTGGCCACCAGTCACGTTGGTTTGTGTTGTGTACTTTCCTGGACCACAACAAGTGCTCCTCTCCGCCAGTGAGATTTAATAAACGGGGTGCCCAGCCACGGCAGCTTCCTCGACGCGCATGCGATCGTTTGTTCAAGTAGATGGGCCAACGTTTAGACTAATGGCTAAGGAAAAAAAGTTCGAGACAACTACAGCAAGTCTATCCTAAATGTCACGCGGGTTAGCCACATGATTTAACGTACTTTCCCTGCTGGATAAACAGAGTCATATGACGTGCACGCCCTATCACCGCCCAACATGATGGGTCGAGGGGCTTACATAATACGTATACTTACTCAGTAGCAAAAACAAAGCACGTCATATGTACATGCGCCACATGGCGTGCCCCGCGCCTTTACGCAATTTTCACTTCTAATTGTAAGGCGTTTCATGTTTCTGAAGAACAGGGTTCATACGTATAGTTTTTGTGCATCTCCTTTCATGGGATGGAGGCAAAAATGAAAACAGTACACACACAAAGACAACGGTATCTCACCCGTATCACAGAGAGATGCAGGACCAAAACGTAAACGATAACGTAAATCGTAACAACGCTTGTCGGTATCTGCATTACCGGAACGGAATGCCAGACAACCCCAGGGAATAATAGTAGAGTCCTTCAGGTTCGGGGTCTAAGTCGTGATAATGATTATCAGTATTCGAAATGACAAAGGTCTTGCCGATAAGTCATCAAGTTTACACCCAATGTCAGTAAGTATGACTCGGTGTGTCTGTTATTTTTTAATGGGCATCTCCATGACGTACATGTCTTATCAAATTCAAGTACAGATCAGCAGCGGGTTTCTTATGTGGAGGAGCGATTTGCGACTGACACAACTGTTACTCCTATACCACCGAGGAAGTATATAAACACTAAACTCCTTTCTTTGTCGATCAAGACCGCATTGATCGTATGGTGTTATAACATACGTGGCGTATCTAGGTTACCAATGCCAACGGATCATTCAACCTCCACCACTGTAGACTTATGTGATACAATGAGTGTAGTGTTGCACGGCATATACTTTATGTGTGGTAAACAAATACGAACCTGATCGTGTAGTCACGACACCGTGCGTCCCTGCAACCCGCTGGGACAAACACGTCTCAACTGCTGAATTCGTGTACCACAAAACCAAATCTACAGCACTGCTTGTAAACATTTGAAACCATAATCATAAACCGCAAGCTGTGTTCTCTGGGTCGAACATACTTACACAAAGACGTATGTTCTGCGGGAGGTAGCGAACGTTACCCACGCTACCACCATCTTACATGTACTATAGGCCGTACAGCCTTGTTGCAGCTTTTTGGCGCCATATAACGGCTTGCCTAGACCACAGTTTCTTCCTTTTTTTCGCATGCTTTGCATGAAATTTGATGGAGGGACAACGCTCAAATAGTCACCTTTCAGCCTGTCGAAGTTACCCATGTTGCTGCGCAAGACTACAGTAACACTCGCCCGGAATAACCCATTGCGACCAATAGGGCCCTGGCTATTCGAACAGACTGGTAAGCAACGATGATGAAATTAAGACACCAGCAGCGACTTTGCCCAGTCTTAAGGCACAGCCTAAACGAGTATGTTCGTCGTGTTCCCAAACCGACTCTCGAACGCATCCGAAATCTGATACCCTTGCGTCCTGTTTATTAAACAGACTGGTTAGCAACGATGATGAAATTCAGACACCAGCAGCGACTTTGCCCAGTCTTCTTGCATAGTCTACACGAGTATGTTCGTCGTGTTTCCAAACCGACTCTCGAACGCAACCGAAATATAATACCCTTGCCTCCGAGTAACTTCCACAGGAATGTAAACTTTCTTGCGGGCACCACGCACCTAAAAAAAAAACAATGTTAAAGGAATACCGAAACAAATACGGTATATGTCGCAATTTCAAAATACACATTCGGCTTTAACATGGATTAGGCGCCCCCGATCCAGAAGGTGCGATGGACTAGACCATCTACTTGTTGTGCGATCAGTTCCTACAGTGCCGGACAGCCCATCTCGCAGGCAGCCATGATCGAGGCAGTGAGTGGGCTGAGTCGAGGCGAGTCCCCATGTTGCCACCAATGGACAATCCGTAGCCTCACACTTACGACTGAAATCAACCACCAATCCTGCAGTCAAGTGGTTCTTATGGCGAAAACCGAACCGTTTTCTAAAATACCTCACCGCGGCCTTCCGGTACTGGACCCCTGCGAGCAATGATTGTTGTGGAATTGCATCATGCGGTTCTCAGAATGAAGCTTGCAGTACAGGGCCTTATGTATACCAGCAACACCGACAAGAAAGCGTCTACCGCACGTCTCATGAAAACAACGCATGTTGCTGACGTCTACCATGCCATCCTTTGCATGCTGATTGCAGTACATAGCCGTCTTGACCCCCAGCATATTGAAGGTCGGTCGCTTTGTGCACATGTCGTGTAAACAAAGTCTGTTGCGTACGTCTACCATGCTATCATCTGCATGTTGTTTACACTACATTGCCGCCTTGCTGCCGAGGACATTGAAAATCGGCTGTTTGGTGCACCTGTCGTGTGAATATCGCTTACTGCGTACGTGCACCATAGAATCGTCTGCATTTGTTGTTTAAAGTACACCCCGGTCTTGCTGCCAAGGACATAAAAATTTGGCACCTTCTTGCACATGACATGTGAACAACGTGTGCTGCGTAGTATGGCTACCATGCCATCAGCAGCATGTTGTTTACAATATGCTGCCCTCTTGCTCCCGAGTACATTGAAACTCGGTTGTATTGTGCACCCGTCCTGTGAACAATTCGTGGTGCGCACATTTATCATGCCGTCGACAGCATGCTGTTTGCAGTATAACGGGTTTGGGATGCTGGCGACGTTGAAGCTTGAGCGCCTCGTGCAGTTCTCACGCGAACGGCGACCCATGATAGCTTCAGGTTATTGTCGTCAAACGTAACGAAGATTTCCGTTATCCCCGGTGGAGCTCTACACACCTGTCGATCGTGGATAAAGGCAACGAAAAATACAAGTTGTAGGTTTTACACACAAGCAGGTCTTCGGCGTACTTATATACCGCGGTGTTTCCCTAGCAAACGCAACCAAATTTTACCCGCTGATAGGCGTCAAACGTATTCTGCCTGGGTTGCTGTAACCTGCGCACTGGATTGGACTGCAACCATAACGTGCGGCAGTAGATGTTACAAGTCGTAAATTGAGAAGGCAAGCCACCCAATTCACGTTGAACCATATATTCCAGGAACTGAAGCTGGAACGCATATTATTGTTCAACAACGTTGCGATTCCGTCGCAACCTCGAGAAACGCTTGAAAGCGGGGGTTTATAAGCGTCATAACGTTCATCATCGTCGCACGAAATCTCCATACCCCGCCGAGCTCAACCAGGGAGTTTGTTAATCCCAAACTCATTGTTTACAATTTTTTCATGGATAGGACACGAAGAGGTTGGCAATTTCATCGCCCTGAAATACCATATATGTCCTCCTACCTTTGCCTGGCATCTTTCAACAAATTCCCAGTGCCGAAACTCGAAATCATTAGTGGAGCCGTAAACACAAAGTTTTCCCGGCACCACGTGGACGATGAGCGGTCGCCTAATATATGGTTCTGCATCAGACACCCCCCGATGTGCTAGACGTACAACACAGTTATGCCACCCACTGCGAAATACGCCAAGTATGATCCAGTCAAATGTGTGCATATTACATATATATGTACATCGAAGTAAATTATATACCTGGTATATACTATATTTTCATTTTTATAATATATACCTCGGTATTATATACTCCGGAGTATATTATATACTGAGTATATATTATATATATGTGAGGCCACAATCAAATCATTGACGCCGAGATTGACGGTGGTAATGGCTGCTGCACAGGCCCAGAACAGGTATGTCTGCATGGCACAATTGATCAACCCGAATGCATAGAAATGTTGGAACGCATGTATTTCACGGACCCTGGATTTTGACGTCAAACCGCAACCTCCGAAGCCGTCAAATTTGCGTTTAGTACAACTTGAAAGTCTAACGGTATACAGCATCGACGAGAGAATTCAACCTAAAAACCACGAGGTGATGGTAGTTGGTACTTGAGGTGGAAATCAAGGCGCATTCAAGCCGACTGGAAACCCCAACTGAGGCGAAAGCCTGAACGATAGCAACTATCAATGATGTGATGCCGTAAAGCCTGTCAGTCGGATTAGGGATTTACCCGCCAGCTACCGCGTGTTTCTCCACGAAGGATAAGGGACGACTGGTCCGTCAGGGATCCTATCAACGGTTTGTCCCGGGGATTGATCAGGTGGTGTCCGCCTTCTACACCCGGTACAGCAAGGCCATTCGTGTGCGAGTCTAACCATCACATCCCCAACATTCACGGTGGTACTCAGTAGGTGTCATGTTAACACTGCCTCTGTTGTTTTGGTGTGTGAGTGACACTGATGTCGTGATTGAAAGGGTGGGTCTACCCGCTACGAGGTTCTGACACAGTTCCGCTCGACATCTCCAACATGGATCGGGTCCGTGGTGGCACTGTCTAAACAACAAGTTGTCAGCATACCGTCTGATGGCTGCTCGACGTCGTAAGGGGTGCTTTGGAAATCTAGCGGATCAGCGGAGAAACGTCGATACTCGATTTTAAGATTGAAGATTCTAGAGGAGCCACCGCACGGTAGAGGGTTCTCGTTTAGGGGGCAAATTTCCAACCTATTCGTTATATCAAACGTAGAACAATGGGTTAGTACTGTATCTTTACGATTTTTAGAAATGATAACAACTAGGGTATAGGGAAACGAACCCCTTCGACGTAATGTGTTTGGTGTGACATCTCAATCATCCTCTTTTTTGGCAAACAATCTTATCCCATACACATAATTTCGGAGGACCAGACATCGCACATAACTATTCAGGCGGTATCTTCGGCCGTGATAAAGGCGGGATAAAGCATTATCTTCGGGAAGGCTAGTAAACGGCGACAAGAACAGGAGTCTTCCGATCAAGCTGTTGTTGATCAACGTAACAAGAAAAAAAAAGTCAGCCCCGCACGCAACGATGAATGCTATCTTAAACACGTTCTTTAGAGCCGCTCTTGGGTGTATTTCGGACAGAGAGCGGGGCTCGATAACGGAATGAAAACCTCGTATCACATTTCGGAAAGCGGCACAAGAGTGTCGCGCTTTAAATTTCGGATTGACCGACATAGTCTGCCCGTTAATACTGTTTCGTTCAAGGCGATTCATGAGAATGAAGTTTTCATAGGAAATGGGAACCACTAAACACCTATCGAGACGCGTTCGCGTTAGAAGGCGACTCGCGTCATCGAACGGTAGAGGTTGTACGTTTGAGTCCAGAAAATGCCAGCCCGATTGATCTCTTCCGACGAGGAGCTACGCGTAATCCTGACACGTTTGCGAGAATTTTCCTCACAAACATCGCATCAAAAGTGTTCCCCGAATGGCGAGACCGAATTCGCACGAAGTTGTGTTTCGAACGTTACCTTGATCTTCGTTCGTTAAAAGGTCAGAAAGCTCCGTTTCATCTGTACGCTAAGGTTATGTAAATTCCCAAAAAAAACATGCATTCGCTGCTTTTCAAGTATTGGGTATTCAGCTGGGCAACGGACGGCTCAATACATACCATATATACCATACTCTAGGCAGACTACTAATCCTTCTAAACAACTATACACTTGACCGAGTATTCGCCGCAGCTGTGACGACTAACATAATACCCGGAAGAACACGCCAACTTACGGGTGCATACCGACGATGTTCCAGCAATCGGGTGCATCGATTAGGCATTACCGGCGTACGACGTGAAGGCGTGGGGCGATGGTCATATCGGATTTCATTTAGAGTACTTGGTGGAGGAAGGTGAAACAATTGGAGAATAGGCCCAGGAATATATATATATATATAGATATATATATATATATATATATACATAGTCTATATGTTTAGAATGAATCGAATTTTAGACAGGGCGGGGATCGGCCAAGAATTATTTTTTTTTCTAGGCCTTAGTATGCGATTTTTTAACCTTGTTTTATTTAGGTCAAATCACTTGGTTAAAGCGCCGTCTTCGACGGCCGACCTTAATACCCTTTACCCCGCCTTATCCGTTCTGCGCTTCGACGTGAACGCGGGTGGGAACTAAGGGAGACAAGCGACAAGTGAATAAGTATTTGCGTTTTTCGGCAATACTCTAGCGCGTTTTTAAGGATCTTGTGGAATAGAGAGCTCGAACAAACATTACATGTAAATATTTCCTAAAAATATTTGAAAAATATGTATATATGCATCTGGGTAACTACTCTTCACCGAAAACGCCTCTGGATGTATGCGTATTTCTCGTGGAGTGCCTGATCACGGTCGGGGTATTTGACCTGCTGTGTAGAACTGGCGTTCTTTCTATAGTACCTAAACGGGCATGTGTATCTTGTTACTTACGGTTTTCTCCAACGTTCTTCTCATGTCATATGTCTGTGATCGAGAACCGTTTTTGAGAGAAGCTATACCAGTAGATAGTCGCAGCAGTTCAGTGGGTATTCACATTGAAGATCACTCCGTGACACTACGAAGCAGGCCCTTATTGATACAATATGTAGTGGGCAATACATAGCTGTTCATTTGCCAGGACATGGCGATTAAACCACTCCTGCGCCCCGAAAAATATCATTATTGATGCTCTATATCTAATCGGCTATAAACTGCATAGATGCATCTCAAGTGCGAGCGGTTTGTACGAATTGCAGTTGCATTGCGATTTGTTGCCCTATGCGACTATTATTCAAGAAGAGGTCGAAAAAATTACGAGCCTTAGCTTTGACGGAATAATAGGCAAGAATAAAATCGGGACTTTCAGCGATTGTTTTCTGGGTCGCAAAAACGACCAAGAAGTGATAAAGCAGGCCAGTATTCGATAATTATTCGACATTATGCGAGTCAAACACACACTGCCAATTTGGCCTCATTTCAGGCTTTTTAACATGATGAGTTTTAAGCTCGATTTTTGCAAGTCTCACATCCATCTGTTATATTATGGCGGATTTATCAGAACTTCCCAAATTTTTTTAAAACATGGGGGCTCCTGAATCCCGGACACGTAAATCGCTCCAGAAATCATCCTTCATATTGTGTTTCGTGCTGTTCAAGTGGCTCTCATATTCATCTTGACCGTCGTTGCTCGACACGTCATCCTGATGTAGGCTCGAAATCGCAGTTTTGCTCTACCTATTATGCCAAAAACTGTTTGAATGTTGTTCGCAATGCGGATGTTTGGATCGTGCGAGTAGTATGCGGGAAATACCGAGTACAGCAGAACAACAGTGGGATATGAAATCGAAGACCAACCCGTGACACGCCGTAGCACGTCTTCACTTTTTTTTTCATGCAACATATAGGTGATGTATGGTTATCAGTATGCCGGGACACGGCGATGTTCCCGCTTATACGTCCTGAATCGTCTTGATTTTGACCCTTTGGTTTTGGTGCAGTCTGTGCATATGCATCCAGAGAGGGGAGATATTTGTACGAATTGCAGTTGCATTGCGAATTGTGTCCGTCTATGGGTGTAGCATGAAGAAACGCGCGATAATAATTGCAATATTGGGCTCTAACCCATTTAAGAAAAATAAATCAGGATTCTCATCGACTTTTTCGGGGATCGCCTAAACGATTAAGGGGTCATTATGCTGGTATGAGCCATCCCACGGTAGGGGTTCCATCAGAAAGTCCCTGAGTTTTTCACATGAGGAGCTCAATACTTCACCAGAAAAATGATGTACAAGGCATTACCCGACCAAGCTTCTATGCCTTAGTCCAAAAAAAAGTGTACCCGTGAAATTTCATCATTGACGGGCAGTTGCTCACATGAGGAAGTTCAACCACCCAGGGACTTTTTGACCGAAAAACTGCGACCCCTACCGTGGGATGACTCGTATGTACTCCATGATGATTTTCACTATGCGAGTTATCTACAGCCTGTTTTGGCCAAATTTCAGTTGCTGTTTGTTTCTTCCTACAGCTGTCATGCTGGAAATATGCCAGTTTTACTTAGACTACATTTATATCCACGTTTATGAGCTGAACATCTTTTTTTTTCTTTAGGAACGGTGGGTTTAGAATCCTGGATACGTGAACCGCTCTGGCGCGTTCCTTTATATTGATTTTTGGTGCTGCTCAAGTGGTTATCATCCCCATCTTGAGCGTGCTTGCTCGTCACATTAAAGTCATGTACGCTATGAGTCGCTTTTTCTGTGCGGCCCATTCTGCAAACAGTTCGAATTGCAGTCGCATAGCAAATGTTTGCCGTATGCGAGTAGTATGCGAGTAGTATGCGAGAAAACCGTAGTTGAACGATGTTAGATATTGGGTCACAGCCTACCAGCCAACAACCAATACCCCAATAATAGCGTTGAGGTTGACACGCCGTGCGGGGCGTTATCGACCCGCGAGATCATCGTTGTCGTTACCCCATTGTTGGGGCTGCTGAAATTCGTGGTATTTCGGAACGGGGCATAGGGCATTATCTCCCCCGTGTGCGCCGGAACTGTGCCCCCCATTGATTGGTGAAATTCAAATTCCTAGGCGAGGCTGCGTTTTGTGGCTAGGAACAAGAAGCGAATTTTGCCAACGGACTGGGGTTTCCACAGCATGCGGGTCGCTGTCCACTCTATAGAACTCATTTTCGTTTCGAGTTCGTCGAACGTTTTAAGACACGGAACGACGTCTTGAGAGGGCATCACCCCGGGTGGAGCTGGCCCTAAAAACATGCGACTCCCAAACAAAAGGACACTGGAAAGGATTCCCACACAATGCCGGGGGGTATCAATCCTGGGGACGCCCGTGTCCGTTTACAGGTTGTCGGGGTCGAATATATGTGGATGGGTTCTGATTGCGGGATGGTACTCTATCGCTGCCAGATGATGGCTACCTTACGTACGATCCCCGCCCAATGACCCCTCAGTGTTCAGACTAAACGGACATATTTGACACCAAGTGCTGTGTATGTGAACGGTTTTCATCTCAAACTTGAGCCTGAAATTGTTCACTGCAAAAATCTTGAATTGTCAGTGCCCCACGGCGCACTACCAGCGCTCTTCTTCTACCATATGTGAGTTATTTACAGCAAAAGGTATCAGCAAAATTATTGCATGTGCAGAATTGCATGACAAAGGGAGACCCACAGTGTTTGTCGGCGGAACAGTCGACAAGTCTCTCCACGATCACGTTATACACACAGACAATCGGTCTGCCAACCTCGGACCTAGATGCCATCATGCATGGTGTGGAAGGATCACTCTTGTTGAGCGCCTCAGTACGCGCCTCTCAGTGTCTACGTAGAGAGCACGCACTAACCATGGTGGTAACCTTGCTGGCCTCGGATGCATGGTCGAGTCAAACACTGAAAAAACCGCACTCGAGACGTCTTAGTGGCCAGACTAACGGGTCAAGCTGCGTGGGCTAGGATTTATCTGGTTGAAATATGATGAAACTCGCAATGGCGTTGACGTACAGACAGTGCCGTAGAAAGTATAGCCCATATCATCATCTTGGCATTACTTCAAATGCTGTACACGTAGACTGTACGTCTGGTAACTGGTTTTACTCTCTGTCGAATATTGAGTTAAACAAATCGATTTGCTGCCCTGCCAGACCCGAAGAATAGAAGACGGCACCCATGAGAAGCCTTTTTATATGTCACAATACGTCATACAAAAATTACACTCTAAACCCAGTTTAGTTCGCAAGATCGCACATCAATGGCGGCAACACACATCAGTCCGAGCGCTCCACGAGGGGGGCTAGGGAAGGAAGGGCATGTATCACCCATGCCGTTCGTGTTACGAAGCGCGCACTATAGTTTCCCATCGTGTAAAGCATCAAACGCAACCCGCAGCTTAATCGGATTACCGAGTTTCCCTTTACGAGGCGGTTTCATCTGTGCTAATACGGTCCGTGGGTCTGCACCTATCGTGGCGCGCGTGTTACGGCAAAACACAAATGCGGGTGTAATGTGTAAAATACATGTTGTGGTCTCAATCCTGAATTGCACACCAAATTCCGCCATCAGCAGAAAACAAAACGTGTTAGCAGTGCTTGGGCCACAAGCTACGTAGACTCTGTCCAACAAGCTCAGATCCTCTTGCACACACTCGAGGAACTCCGCGCGAAACGGGGGACCTAACAAGAGGTTGATGTGAGGTAATGGCAGTCTCAACGTCGTGCGAGCAGTCGGTGTCATGGTGCGGCATCTTAAGAAGAAAAAATTTGTACATAGAATAACAGAGTATTAAACGTGTCGTAACAAAGGACAACGTCTCGATATCCTCGTTGCGCTCCGACCACACAAGGGCTTGTCTGGATTAAAGCTATCCACAACCTTGGGAACTGGTCTCTCGGCGGTGTCACGATACGGTCGCTTTGCAATAAAACGTACGACACATCATACAAGTGTTGTGCGCCCGTTCCCTAAACGGGCTCGATGGTTTGCTGCCTCCAATATATATGCCTTGCACATCGGAGGGTATTTCGCTAGCACCATGACTATAATATTATTTTTTTGTTACTGATACACCACAAGGGCAAAGCAGTACTCGGTAGAAGTTAGCAAGCCCGCCGTATCAGAAACCAATACCCCACGTGCTGAGGTCGCGAGACGTGTGTGGGCGTCGCTGGACTTCATTCAGCACGTCAGGTGTCTGTCGCAAGTACGTTGTATGGTCTCGGTTTATCGTTCATTACGGTATTTCGCCACCAAGGGGAAAGAAAACATTCTTAATCCAAGGAACAACCTCCGCGACACGAAGATGTGACCCACGAGTGCACGGAAACGACAGAGCAGGGCGAAGACATTAGTCTAATCACGGAATCCGTCACAAGAAGACAAGATACTTGTCCGCAGTAGCTGTTAAACTGCTACGTACTGTATCCCTGGGTGTATGTCGATGGAGAAAATAGATATCTTCGCCCAAGTAGGCCACGCCGATTTCACAGGTTGGTGGGGGTGTTGCGGTATATTCTATGGTTCGTACTTTTTGCGTTTTGGTTTTCGATGTTTACACTGTCTTGCTGAAATGTTTTACGATGTACACCGACGAAAAAATAGACCAAACCATAGACATAAAGTTTTTGGTCATGTCTTGCCGTTCAGTTCACGTCGAAATCAGACATAGACATAAGTAAACTTCCACCCAATGCCCAAACTAAATGATGCCGACAAACGACACGCGAACAGTACCACAAATGCACATCGCCCCAATCCAGCACACCCATATGGCGATGTGATGATGTTGTCGTTTGGGTTGGAAATCTAATACGTACGTGGTAGTATCGACCTTAGCGAAGGTTGATCGACTATGCTGTGTATTTGCTAGTGCACTTGACACGTGATACTCTTGACTTCTGACTCAGCTGCATGTGCGTGTAAAACTTGCTGCTGTTTTGAAACATTCAGCTGCTGCACCACACCGCATACTACCAGTGCTGTGGCCATGATTCTTGAGCTTCCTCAGGCTGCTGCTATTGCTGCTCCTCCATGCTGCTGGCACTACTACTACATGGACGTGAGAGCACTTGTCTTTTTCAGTAGACACTAACCGAGCGAACTTCTGCCAGTGTACAGGACGGTCTACTGTGTGAAGTTGTGTCACGGAGCAGTAGCGTAGTGGAGACACGTGGTAAGAAAAAACGTACTACGATATGGGTTGTATTTTGGTGATGGGGCATGAAATTGTCCCCACTTGAAGTACTCAACCGAATAACATAGGAACGATGGTGCTGTACGAAGAGCAATTTTCAGGAAGTCGACCGACGAGACACGCGCCAAGACGCTTACATGGCTGTGGCGTCGAGTGCTGTGATGCTGCTACTACCGCTGCATCACCGTATGTTTCTGCTGCTGCTGACGCCGATAAGAATACTGCACCTGCTACAAGCACACAAACGCCATAGTCGTACGAGTAGCGAGTTTTTTGGACTCCAAAAGAAAACGTAAATATCATCGTACGACAGTTTTGATGCTCCTTCCTGTTTGTTTGTTCAGTTGGCGTATATCACACGACCAAGGATGCTGCGTGCTGTTGGTTCGATTGCTGGTCTCCGCCTGTATTTTCGTGTCCACTCAGCACCGCAGTTTGGACCACAGCAAACATAAAGGTCGCGCCCATATGATACGATTGACTACAGTAGTATGTGTAGTCTTGACTTGTCAGGGTTCGAGTTTAAAACTCTGCTCGGGCCGTTGTTATCTGCTTCCTTGAAATATTGGAAGCACATGTGTACCTAACCAGTCACCCCGATTTCAATACTTCATCCCAGAAAATGAATGAGCAAGTACTGCGGTGAAGGCGGCTGCGGAGAGCTCGTACACGAGGTTAAAGTGGATGGGACTGGATAAAGAACGTTGCGTTAGGCAATGATTAAGAAACGAAGTGATGTACTGTATCGCCACCTACCCATTTTGAAGTGAAAAACGTCCTGGAGATGAGCCTCACCTCTCGGATTAGGTACGCATTGCGACACGACGGACCGATCGATGTAGGTAGAATGGAGGAAATGCGGACGGTGCAGCCATGGCACGCCAACACAGAGGGAAGGGGGTGAGGCCTTGATGAGGCAACTTGAAAGTCAGATGCACCCAGAGGAAAAGAGCTTGTGAGATGGAGAGGGGCTCCGTGTCCAAACCTTCGGCTGATTGCGGCAGCTGCGGCGCCCGGGAATCGGCAGCTGGAAGCTTTTTCCGCCCCCTACCTCCGGATAGATCCGCCTCCATGTTGTCTACAAAAACCAAGCATTTCATGTGGGCATGTGGGGAAGTAGACTAAAAATCTTGAACAACAAATGCTAGTTATTTCCTTCTTAACTCGTTTATCCCACAGATTCTCTACCACTAAACCTGACATATTTCCCAGATTATATCAGGAACCCCGATGAGGTAGCCAATATCCAATGCGACTTTTTCGGTATTGGAGTGACCTGGCAATGATCCTATACATTGCTCTCATCGTTGTTTTTTTGTGGTCGAGTTTTACAGGCTCTTGAACGTGAGAAAATCCCTGTTTTTTTCTTTGTTGCGGGGAAGACGGTGAGAATCGAACCGGCGACCTCACTCTTCATAATCTCACATCCTGTCTGCGACGCCATTGTGAGGAAGTAGACTAAAAATGTTGAACAACAAATACTATTCGAGTTGTTTCCTTCCAAACCCAAACTCGTTTTCCACCAGTTTCTCCCCCACTAAAAAACCTGACACATTTCCCAGATTATTATAAAAAATGAAAATACACTCCAGCTGTGAGATCGAAGACTTCGTCGAAACTCATCTTTGCAAGCTGTGTGTGATACTCCGATCGCGCGCATTACGAATTGTGTGTATTCATTAAGGATATAGGTCGGCGACTCCCCTTACAACTACAGTGTAGCTATGAGGGTCAACAGGATGATATTAGTCAGTCTGTGCGCGGAAACTATAAACCCCTTTCTGAGGGGGACAAAATCTGACAGCTGTGCAGGGAAAGGGGGCCTGGTTTTGATCAAAAGCGAGCGGTTTTGGAGGGGGGGGGGGGGGGGGAAGGGGGCAATTTGTGCATGTAAGCTAGAAATCCTTTCGAAGGGATAAATCTGACGGTTTTGGCACCACCAGTATATTATTGGGGGCGGGGGGGTGGGGTTGGGATGGGTTGGGGGGGAGGTGGGGGGTGGGGTTGGGGGGGGGGCGGGGGGGGGGGGGGGGGGAGGAAGGGCTTTCGGTGAGGGGTTTGTTTTACGTGTGGTGGCGGGAGGAAGGGCTTTAGGTGAGGAGTTTGTTATACGTGTGGTGCTAGGTGTAGGCGATCGTGCAGTTTGTCGGAAAAGAGGGGGCGTTGGAGGGGGGGGGAGGGGGGGGGTGGGGGGGGGGGGGTGGGGGGGAGGGCTTAAGGTGAGGGGTTCGTTCTACGTGTGGTGCTTGGTCTAGGCGATGGTGCGGGTGATGGGGAAGAAGATTATGTCACGACCCCCGATGAGGAAGCCAGTGTCCAATGCGACTTTTCGGTATTGGAGTGACTGGCAATGATCCTATACATTGCTCTCATCGTTATTTTCAAGTGGTGGAGTTTTACAGGCTCTTAAACGCGAGAACATCCTTTTTCTCTTCTTTTTTCCGGGAAAGACGGTGAGAATCAAATCAGCGACCTCACTGTTCATTAACTCACGTCCTGCCGACGACGCCATTGTGAGGAAGTAAACTCAAAAAGTTGAACAACAAATGCTACTCGAGTTATTTCCTTATTTTTAATAACTCGTTGTTCCACCACATTTATTAAAGTTTTTGGGAGAGTTCCACCCCCGGTGTAGCTGAGACCCAGGTACCCGATGGTAGGTACCCGGAATCGTCAGACCCGCAATAAACCCGGGTCCGTTCATAGATACCCGGGTATTTAGACCCCGGGTACCCGATATTTCTAATATACATAGTCTACAATGCTGATGCACAAAAGGAGAACGATGAGCGATAGTACGCACACGATACTCCGACAGCGGACGCGGACCTACTTTACCATGAGCGGAGAGAGGATTGGCAGCAAGGGACTGTAGCCACTTGAGGAAGCAGGTGCTGCGGTACCACCAGCAAAGCACATAACAGAGGAAACAGAGAGGCTGCAGTCCATTGCTGCCTATCCATTTCTTCTCCGTCTACATGTTAAAATATGTCCGTTTCCGCTGGTAGGAGTATCGTGTGTAAGGCCGGAAAAGCACAAGTAATTCAATTCGATAACAACAACGAAAACAACACGCAGCAGCAGTGTGGGCGAAGGCTTCACGCCACATATTCTTACTTCCTTCGCAGGGTGTTTGTTCCATGATCGTGTGATGTGCTTCGTTCGATGCAAGCAGTTATCATCGGAGGGTCTTCGTGGTGATGGCATTCGGCGTCTTGGCGAGCATATATAAAGGGTAGATTAAAATGGATATGATGAATGATACGTATCATGTTTTTTTTTCATCTACTCACGCAAGAAACTCCCCACGCCTCTACTAGATGCCGAAGAAATAACCTCTACATTCCCTCTGCCCTCTTCATTTCGCATGTTGCATTGCGAGACGAATTTAAGCCATCATGCATCTCCCACCTCCCCTTCAACGTATGACGCTTTACCACGCCGCCTGATGAGATGTTCAGGCCGCTCAAAACGCTCATCGGGGAGTAACCATGTATAAAACCCGTCTGAGTCGGGGTACCAGGTACCCGGGTATCCGGGATACGTGCTACGATGGGGGTAGCAGTTTTCGTCTGAAATTGTTTCTGAATGATAGGTCTCCTTAACCCGATTTTGTCGCAAAAAGACATTTTTTTTCACGATGCCTGTTGTAAACCCAGGCCATGGGATTTTTTACCTGGTGTTTTAGCCGTTTTATTTTTTTCTTCCAAGTCCGTTTTTTGGGAATCTTTAAGACACAAACCGAGGAAACCTCACCAAAAAAATCCGGTGCACCTCTCTATATAGTAGCACGCGTGTTTCTCTACGCACATTCAGGTAGCGAAAAAAAATGAGGCCCGGGTGCAACTCTACAATAGACGAAGTACGGGTGTTACGGACTCCCTTGCAGACGCATACGTTTGTTGATTGCTGGTGTTCGTGGTGTCAGTGCGGGGCAGTGGCTCGCAATCAAGGACACGTACACCTTGTAATAAGGTGGCTACAACAATGCTTAAGATCAAGGGAATAGCGACACTGATCCGATGTGCCTCCTTTTCCTTGGCCATTTCACTAATCGCTACATCATTCTTCCATTTTTTAAGTATACAAAGCAACAGCAGTGTCTGAACCGCACTTGTAACATGAGCAGGCTCCCGCGAGATACCAATAAACGACCCAACTCTTCTCCAGCTTCCCGTGACTCTTTTGTCCTAGCTCTGCCTACCCTTACTACTTTCGACCCCAACTGACACTGGGCTTTTCCTCTCGTTATGGCCATTCTATTTTCGCTTCGTAAAACTGATTTAAATATATTAAAATACCTATCCCACGGCAGGCTTGCAGCAGAAGGTCCATCAGCTGCAGGCATGGAAAGCTCAATACCTCAACAGAAAATGACTTCAGAGGCATTCGTTCGCACAATCTCACCAAGTTTCTATTTTATCAATTAGCGCTGTTGTGATGATGATAAACAGGAACAGTTAGGGGTATTCGTATTCAATTGCCAGAGGTGAATCTCTTAGATTGATGGGTAATTAACTATTGCGAAAAAAAATGTACCACAAGGATGTTTTTTAACTAAAATGTCATTAACCAAGAACGAGAGAAAAATGGCGATTGAAGATGCCATCGTCATTATTAGATACCATCGGAGTCTCAACCATCGTGAACGGTACTTTTTCATCATCGCAGATATACAGAGGACCACAAAGCGAGCAATCGTCGTTGTCGTGAAACTACCTGGTTCAAACAAATTTGAACGTACTCTCAATGTGAGTCGGTGCTGGTATGTTTTGACCTGGTACCGCAATCGGAGCGGGGGGCTTCTGGTATGTGTATATCTTTGCCTCTAGGAGTGTTCTCGTAGAGGGCCGAAGATCGGCGTCTAGCTGCTGGTGGCAGCAAAATCGAAAGGATTTTCTACCAGCCCGTAGGAAAATATAATCTTATGTTACAAATGTCTCCCCAGTGACCGCCTGGTATGCGGAGGTCGTGTCGCCTAGTAGTCCACGAAATACAACGTTGCCGGCAGCAAAAAGCCGTTATACTGCAAGAAACATAACGACAACGGCATTTTCAATGATTCTGGCAAGCGTTGTTCACACGGATCATGTTTGAAGGGCGTACCTGCAATTTCGCCGCAACCTGGACGCCGTTGTACCTAAAACAACGTTATGCAGCCACTGGAATGTGAGACACCCAGCAGTCGTTTGCCAAATGACTTGTGCACAAGGCGACGTACAATAATTATACTTAGCAGCGGGCCGACAGTGTACTGCAAAACAAATGCAGCAGACGGCGTGGCAGACATGTACAACAGCCGCTGTTCACGCGATTCTTGTACGAAAAGACCAACCTTATTTTGTGTCGGAAGCAAGCAGGCAGTCGACGGCAGAATCCCGCAGTGGATGGAACGATAGACGTATGCAATAATCGTTGTTCACACGATTCGTGTGCGATAAGACCGACGTTCAATCACCTCGGATAAAGCAGGACGGCAGTGTCCTTTGCAACCACCGCGCACATGATGGGATGACTGATGTTCGTGGAAATCGTACACGCAGCGTCCAAGCTTTAATGCCCGCGACAAAAAGACCCCAAAAGGAACAGTAAGGGGGAAGGGAAGCTACACAGAACATCAACATGTGGCAATAAAACAAATGCCAAAACAGACAGAAGTGTTAACGTTATCATGATCCACGAATAAGAACGACAAACCCTGAACCGGTACAACACAAACCAGGTCGCCTGCCGCCATGGCAGCCGGTGCCACCGTCAGCTCATCCCCGCAAGCCGTAGCGCTGCCAGGACTGCTGCTCACCATTACTCCCCTAGCACGCCCCTTTTCGCTTTTTTTTACATCGATCCGTAAGATAATAACCCATACCAACACCTATGCCCCTCGGCAATACTTCGTGTCGTGCCTTATACGTTTCTGCCCATAGTTTCACCATTGCAGAACCCTCTCGGTAAACGCCATTGCCCCATTGTAACCTATGTCGATGTTTCGCCCGAACAGGGGAAGGTTTGTAAACGATCTCGTCTGCTTCCGCAAGAGGAGATTGCTGCTTGCATGCAACCCTCGTCGCCAAACGCGGGTAGTACATAACGCTTGCAATGATAGAGATCCACCGACAAGTGTTACTTCTGGAGTTCCTCAATTTAGTAGGTTAAGACATCTCATCACTGTGGATGGTTGAGACATGTACGTGCTTGAGGAGGTTGAAACACTTCCTCAGTTTATGACGTTAAGACATCTCCTCAATTTAGGAGGTTAAAATTTTCCTCACTTGAAGATGTTGAGACATTTCCTACCTTTAGAAGGTTAAGACACCTCCTGACTTTGGGAGGTCAAGAAGTCTCCTTTGTTAAGACATGTCCTTTCTTAACCCAAAAACTGCTTCTGATGAAAAATATTACTGCTACGAGATAGAACATCCCATGTTTGAGGTATACAACGAAAAACAGACCGATAGGTGTCCTGTTCCCGACGATTTGACGTTAAGGAGCCCCATCATTCATAAGAAAAACACACACACGGACACGAAACGTTCAAACTCTGTCGTAGCACACGTCACCTGCGGACGTCGATCGCACAATAAGACGTTTGTTCGAGCCCACTAGCAGCGACGGCTACAAGTGATTTGTTGGTATTAAAGTCACCGAGGGAAGTGTTATGACACATGTTCGTTTCTATGCATATCTTGTGCAAGCTTACGAGGACCACGCCCCTCTACTCTTTATCGCAAGAGATTCTCGATATAATATGTTCCATTTTTTTGACCTGAGGCATACAAAGCATCACCCGCACCAAGACAAGATAATGTCAAACGGCGCAAGCCTGAATTTGCGAGTATCCTGATCCTGCACGCACCATGACAATTGCAACTTTGGCCCTGTTGACATGGGGTGCCCTACCCCTCAGACCATGGAGCCCGATGAAACGCCCACGAGGAGTTCGCAGCAGCCGGGGGACAACGGGTGTTTGTGTGAGAGCGCTCTATCGTGTTGTTGCAGTCGGTCGAGTTCCCGCGTCCGACGTGGATGTCGCCCGCTATCCTTGACCTTGTAGTTTCGACCGGCCCTCTTCCTGCTCCAACTGCCCAGCTCTCTGCCTTCTGCTTTTTCGTTTCTCTCAGCAATCATGTTGTTCTTATCGTGCACGCCAGCATGCGCTGCAATGGGGACTTGGTGGTGGGTGAAGAGACGTGATTTGGTCGCGCATGGTACACTGCGTATGATAATCGCCAATTCAAGGTAGAATTTAGATGCTTTGTTTGGCTGAAACAGGATGCAAGGTAGAGAATGACGTTTCGAATGGCCGATGAAAGGTAGAATTTGTCCCGCTACATATATATTTTACTTTGCACCGATACCGCAATTTGTACAGAACCGGGGGACAGGTTTCAATGGATACAATTACGTGGGCGAAGCCCGAGCAAATTTTACGAAACCCCCTTGGTAACAATGTCCAACGTATTTGGCGTGCTGACGCCTTTTTCGACAACGGCTTGCCTATGGTGTTAGTTGTACTGTAAATCGCTACATCTCTTCGAAATTGTACCTAATACAAGGTTCCCCTCCGGCAAGTGCCTAAGAGAGTGGCCCAAGAACGAATCCCAAGCATCTAACATCTGACCGTCTGTGGGCAAATAAGATGTGTATCTGGCGGTAGTGAAAAGTATGTTCTCGTCCGCAGCTCGACAACCGGAGTGTGGGGAGGCGCCCTCCCTGGTACGGTTCGCTCTCTCTCCGTCGTGGTGGACAACCGTAAAAAAGCGGTGGTCCCATGAGCACGTGTCCAGCGTCAGTACTCGTACGATGCGACGACTCTTGTGCAGTAGAATTTGTGTGGGAAACAATTATAGGTCGAAATGTGGATGTTCAACCGGCAAAGTAAACAAAATCAGGAGTTGTTCCGTGCGTCGTCTCTCTATCGTGGTTTTGATGACTTTTTCTTTGTTTCCTCTTTCATATGGAAATCAGCAATTTCACAATATGTACTCTTTGTGTCTTGTTGAGCCAGATGTTGAACTTCACGACGAGTGATACACGCCAGGATGGGCAATCATCCCCCTTCACCACCAGTTTGTCGCAGAGAGTGCGCGGAATGAGGGACTATAGGGCTTCTATTGTCGCTGAGACAAAGAAGCCCTTTTGCATGAAGCATCAACGCCTATAACCACTGCAGTTTGCTTTTTAGATTCAAGAAACATTACGCTGGATTGTTTCGATCGTCGTCCGATCCAAAATCGTCCTCACGTGGAGACGAACGTATCTCTCCACAGCATAGCGAGGACTCGCCACGAACACGCACATGATGTACGCTACTGCTGATGCTGTGCAGCAAAGTAGTACACGTAGTGTTGTTCTGTCCTCATGTTGTCTGGTCCCTGTCATCTGTGGTGTGAGCCAAATCTCCGACCCATGACATTACCTCTCTGTTATATACCCAAAAACACAGTCTATTTGGACGTAATTGTAAATGTGGGGTGGTTTTTAAATTGGTGCTTAAAGAGTTCCTATATTACCGGCAAAATGACGTGATCTATGGACATGCGATGGAGATGAGCGCGAAGCGGCAGCATACCATAAAGATGGGTTTTGGTTGTGTGACAAACGCCACGCTCCGATCAAAGAATCAGCTACTACAACAGCATCAGCACGCGTATAGAGTTGCAGGCTGCTTCTGCTGGAGGGCTGGCCTTCTTCTGGGTGGCAGGATCCTAGCGTGGTGCTCTAAGCAAAACGAGGGAGTGAAACGTGTACCCTCTACGAGGAGCAAATCCCGGTTTTCGTCCAAACCTTACGTACATACGCGGGGATAGGGGATGCAGAAACCCAATCCTCGGGGGTTTGCGAAACCCAGGGACTTGCCTAAATTGTGCCCAAGGCCGAAAAAGTGAAAAATGGCTTGCCACGCGCGACACACTGCACGGATCGCGCCCAAACCTCCGGCCACGTGAGCCCGACGGTCGAATTATGCCCAACCCACCCGACGTTTTGGACAAAGGTGCGAGCACGAAGATATGTTCCCGACGGAAACTCTCTGTCTGTGTAATCTGCGACCGAAACGTATTATATACCTGGTAATAATTGTAGCATCTGCGGCCGTTGTTTCCACACATATTTTTACAAAAGAAACTCACCGGATTTTAATTTTGTAAGATATTTTTCCTCCATCTTATTCTGTCAAAGCGCGTCAGTAAGTTGGTTAAAGTTCGATAGAGCTTGACGAATAGTGGTATGTGGAAGCGTATCGACGGGAACCAAATTTGTTCATTACCGGCGGGTAAGGATGACGACACCTACCTGTGGAAAGGACGACGCCTGTGCATAAACCCACACCCAATCCATCCGAAAAGAAGACGTGTATGAAATCAAGATTAAAATTTAGAAAAAATGTGCTTCTCGCTTCAACGTGTGGGCCGCAATGCTCCTGCTTTGTCAGCGGATGCAGCTGAGTTCCCCATATTTTTTCATTGAGTGTGCTTCTCTGCGCACCTGCTGGGACATGTTGCACGCTCGGGGTTTGCACCATCCACCATTATCAGCTATGCTTTATCGCTGTCACGTAGTCTGTGACCACAGACCTTGAAACAGTCTGAGGTTGAAGAATCGGAACGGGCAGCGAATGCCCTGGATGCCGATGGGTGTGTCGACAGTACTATGTGAATGAAACACAACAATTAATAATTGGTGGAGCGTTTTTTGTTCAGTAATTTACATAAGAATATGGGAGTTTGTCTGGCTCTGATATGTTCGCGGCCTTTTCGGAAGGTCTTTCAGCATCTCTACAAATCAAAGTTGCCGTAAACCATATAGTTTGCATGCCCGGGAACGATGTATATCGCACACACGGTAATGAAATTTTGCCATGCGCGTAGTGGATACGAACAACGGAACCGGCACCAGGCAGAAATCCAGGCAGTGTTATGGAAATGTTTGCACAATGGCAGTATGAGTCGACGTATAGTGGCACTGCATTTGTACGTCGTAGATGATCGTAAATCTGTTCCGTGTCGGTTGGTATGTAACGTGCGTATGAATTTGCGGAGGAGTTACTTCTGTAGGATTCTCTGTTGCCTTAACCAGTAGCTCACTCTCTCGTGTGGATCCTTCCGGATGCTCTAGCATCGTAGCCATCCTGGTCATCTCCAGTGCCCAGCCAACTTCTGGACTCCTGCATAGTCTGCGGTTTATCCGTGTGTGTTGGCCACATAGGCGCCAGTGTCTACAAAATTATCACATCTTCTCCTCAACACGGAAGCACTTAAGTCTTCTATGCTATCCACTGCACAGTATCACCAACTTGACTAGCTCCGGGGACATAGCCTCTCTGCCACCGTGCTGGTGAATACCACAATATCCGAAAAAGATTATGAGCCTCGTGTGTGGGAGTGAAGGCCTGCAGCGACTGCGCGTTTACTGCTGTCGCTGAGTGCTTTGGAGAGCACACCCGTCCTCCAGGATTCGCAACTTTCAGATCCTTCAAGATTTGGATACTTTTGGTTTTTTTTTCCGTGAGAAGCTACTGCTGAAGTTTGCTTTCTGCTGGAGACCACATTGAGTCAGCCAGTTTGCCAGGTGGGCACAAAATGATCACCTGGGCTCTCGGCTGCACATTCGGTACGCAACTGTCTGTGTAAAGAATTCGGGGGCGCAATTCCTAGAGGCTGACTCTGGTCGGTGAATAGGGTCGTGCAGGTTGTTGGTTGTGCGCGCAGAGTGCCGTTATTTCTTACACTCGGTTCCGCGTGTTTACAACTGACTTCCGGCTACCAAATGGCCTGCGCTTAGATTCTTCGCGAGCCGTAGTCTGTCCAAGACACCTTCCACATACCTTGTTGACGGCTTGGTCGCGTGTGTAGGTTGAGGATATGACTTCTAGTTGGTAGCCGGCCGCTGCTACAGCTACTCACACGTTCTAGCTCACGGAAAGTATACGCTGAAAGACGCGTAGCACTGCGCAGTGCACCACGCTGTGTACTTGCAGAAACAGTTGAGTGGCCGAAGCTGACTTGTCGCCACATCACCGCAATCTCGTCAACTACGGGTTGTCACAGCTGTTCTCACGGGAGCGCAGTCGTCCGAGCGGGCGGCTTTCAAGCTTCCGGCGGACTCGGGTTGCCAACTACAGCTGTGCGACCCTACCTTTGCGTCAGGCTGCCCCACAACTTTTAGCCGCGCCGGCCCGTCTCAGGTGATCAGGGCGTTGCGGGTGCAGCGATTTTATTCATACCCCGCGCGTGTCCCTGTGTCTAACCTATGGCGAACTCATCAAGCTCTAGTTCTGGTCTCCAGAGTTTACTAGATTATTTTTGTTAGTTCTCTGGGTCTACCTTTCGCGTGTGGAAGGAGAGCTTCGAGCACGTCATCAACATCTATGCACCGGAGCTTCTCACGGTCTTACGCGGATCGGCCAGGCCAGACCCTCTGGCTGCTACTCTGGCCGACTTTACCACTTGGGACAAGGCCGGCAGCCGCCTCTACTGTCTCTGTTCTTCGCGACTACCGCCTCGGCGCGGATCACCGTTAAGGCTCACCCAAAGGCGGGGACTAGCGCCGAAGGCAACATACAGTCGGCTTGGGCGGCTCTGAACGCGCAGTTCGACGCTCACACCCAAGAAGCTCGGCGTGCGTGCCACAAGGAGCTCTCCGCCCTCACGCACGCTGCGGGTGGTTATCCTGTTGACTTCTTCTTCAAGGGATGCGAGCTCAAGCTCCGCCCCGAAATTCTGCGGGAGAAAATATCAGACGAAAACTACTTGGATATCATGCTCCTCGGCCTGACGTCTGCCCCGCAATTCCGAAACAAATTCATATCGGTCGACCGTCTTCAAAACCCGGACAACCGCTTGTTTGTTGACCAGCAGTGGCGCAAGGCGGCGGGGCCCGCAGTCTCGGGCAGGGGAGGGGCGATGGCCGCGTCCAGCAGCGACCAGTGCCAACGTTGCAGGGAGTTTGGAAATTTCCAGCGAGACTCTCCGAAATCTGCGCAGCCGTCCCGACCGACGAAAGGTAAGAAGGCAGGCAAAAAGCGCGGTGGTGGGGGAAGTGGGCAGTCCAAGTGGTGCTCCTTTCACCGCACGAAGACGCACAGCGATGCTGAGTGCAAGGCTCAGCGGGACAACCGAAACAAGAAGTAGAAAGAGGAGCTTCGAGGGTTGGCTGGGAACCTGGCACTGCTGCGAGCAGCCGGTCTGACCAATTTCTTCGACTCTGCGCAGCCGTTTCAGGCGGCATCGACCCAGGCGTCTCAGGTCACTTCGAAACCAGCCACGTTTGGGTTCTTCTTCAACGCTCTCGGCGCCTCTGCAGCTGCCGCCGCGTCGCCGGCGGCTTCCGCGCCTGTCTCATCCGCGTCGTCTGCGCGGGACCACCACTTGCCCTTCGAGCACTTCGGTGCTTTCATATCTTCTCCTGCGGCGGAAGGGTCGGTCGATTCTTTTCGCTTCGACGGATCGCCCATCTCGATGTTTGTGAATACCGGAGTGACGGAAAATTTCCTAGATCCTGCCCTTACGATTGGCGTGCGGGCTCACATACGCGACATCGAAGACGTTCGGATCCCGCTCCCGATCTTTGCCGCTGGGCAGCACGTTCTACACGGGGTTACGACAGGGGCTGTCTTCGGCACCGTCGATGACGACAACGGCCACGACAGGCATGTTTCTTTCCGTGTCGTCTAAGTACCGAAGCCGGAGACCAACCTCTTTTCCGCCACCGCTGCGCTGTCGAATGGAATGGCCTCCATCTCCTTTCCGGACAACCCCAGGCTGGAGTCGGGAGACGTAGTCGTCCCGATGAAAATCTGAGGAGTAGATGACTTCGGCAAGATCACTTGCTGCATCACCGTGACGTTCAGCGCTGGGGATATCGGTCGGCAGACCTTCGGGGAAGCTCCTGACGGACTTGCCCTGCGGGTGGAGACTGCTTGTTTTTGGCACCAGCAAATGGGGAACACCAACAGCAAGTGCTTGGATGTGTTGAGGTAAGAGGCGGCCAACGGCATCGATTACACTGGCGACGTGCATGTCTGCAGTGCATGTCCCCTTGGTAAGAGCTTTCAAAAGCCTCACCCAAAGCACGCCGTTTACGGCGTTTCAAGCGCCTTTCAGATCGTATTCGTCGATACCCTTGGTCGGTTCACGCATACCGCGTTAGGTAGTATCAAATACGCCACCAAGTTTGTCCACCAACGCACTAAGTGGCAGGTGGTCGTCCTCATAAAGGATAAGACTTGCTCGACTGACGCCCTCGAGTTGTTCAACAAGGGGACCGTCATCCCCCGCAGCGAGCGCACCCACATGCTTCGTGTGGATAAGGGAATCAAGTTTACGAGCGCGGCCTACCGACAGTACTGTCTGGACATCGGCATCCAGCTACAATTTGCATCGCCGAACACCACCCAGCAGATCCGAGCGAATGAACGTGCAGGCTGGACGATGATGAACATCGTGCGTTGCATGCTCGCCGATTTTACGCTGCCGAGCCTTCGTAGGGGAGAACTGATGCACACGGCGGTCTGCCTGAGCAACCGGACTCCTCATGCAGCCTTGCACAACGGGACGCCGTACAAGGTGCGCTACGGCAAGGACGCGCACCATGGACACCTTCGGGTGGTCGATGCACGGGCGTTTGTGCATGAAGAGACGCACACCAAGAAGTTGGAAAGCCATGCATGGGAAGGACGGTTGGTGGTCTACAGCCTGGACACCAATTACTACCGTCTCTACAACGCTCAGACAAGACAGGCGCGGGAGAGTAGCAAAGTTATCTTCATTAAAACGCCTCCCGCGCCGCCTTCGTTGGACGAGCGTGGTTTCAACAACGAGGAGTTCAATTACGCCAACCAGGACGACATGATCTGAGATGTGCGCAACCACACCACCAATCACTCGGTCGATGCGCTTTCTCCCAAGCATGCCGTCGGGGACCCGTCTGTTCTCGAGCTCCTCGAGAATATCTCCACCGTCAACAATCGTGACTTTGTGCTCAGCTCCGCTCAGCCTTCTCCTGCCGCCGAGGGTGCGCCTGCGGACGACAAGATTGCCTCGCCTGGATGATTGAGCCTTCCTGGGTCGGATAACGGTGCACCTTCACCTGCCGGTGCACCTTTCGGTCCTTCTCCTCCCCGATCGTCATCTGGTCCTCCGTCGCCGCATGGTACGTCGGGTACTGGTTCTGCTCCAGTTGTTGCTGCATCGCGGGGTGGTTCTGCGTGTGGGTGTTGTTCATCTCGTGGTGGGCTTGACACCCGCGCAGGCTCTTCGCGTGGTGCATTTGCGCGGCGAGGGATCGCGACGCGTGGTGAACGTGGCTCGGTGAGTGGGCGTGGTTCTTGTATTGGTCGCGGCTCCATTTCAACCCTTCTGACACCAGGATTACCGGGGTGATATCGCTCGTGCTTAACCAGAACACCCTCAGCGAGCTTTGTCCCCTTCCGTACGCGTTTCCCGCTTTGGGGGAGTTTCCTGACGTCGCACACAGGGACGCCAGATTGGGATTCACGGAATACGCATCCCTTGTAGGGACTGTGCGATCAGACGTTCCTGGCACCATCCAAGAAGCACGGTCATTACCGGACGCAGCGAAATGGAACGCAGCTGCCGAACGCGAGATGGAAAGTCTCAACGACGGCAAAATCTACAAACTCGTTCTGCGCTCAGCCGTCTAATCGGGAAGGAAGCGCATCAAAACCAAGGGGCATCGATCCCGTGCTTGTCGAGATTGGCTTCGTCGCACTCAAGTCAGACCCGTGCATGTATTTGTACGATCACAACACGGGGCCAAGATCTACCTGACTCTATACGTGGATAACCTTCTCCTGGCCCATAACGACTCTAACCATATTTCGATGGTGAAAAGGAAGTTGCAAACGCGCTTCAAGATGATCGACATGGGGGAAGCATCTCTCGTACTCGGAATGGAAATCGAGAGGCATACTGCAAATCGATCCTTGAACGTTTCGGGATGTCGGACTGCAAGCCGACTAGTACACCTGGTTACGGCTGCGAAATCTCGAACAACCAGCCGGAGGTCACACGTCTAAACGAGGAGGAGACTAGCAAGTACCAGGGGATCGTCGGATCGTTCCTGTACATTGCGCAAGTGCTGAGGCATGACATCATGTACGCGACAGGCCAACTGGCTCGCCCGATATCGACACCCAGCAAGGTGCACATGGTGGCG
This sequence comes from Undaria pinnatifida, assembly GCA_012845835.1. Taxonomy (NCBI): domain Eukaryota; class Phaeophyceae; order Laminariales; family Alariaceae; genus Undaria; species Undaria pinnatifida. Next base: position 953,887 of record JABAKD010000023.1, read on the forward strand.
GCAAAGCATTCTCTTCGCTATCTTGCAGGAACGACCAACTTCAGCATCACCTACACGAAAGATGGTTTTTAGCTCGCGACCTTCTCGGACTCGAACTGGGCAAACAACCATGACGACAGGGAGTCGACGTCAAGCTACGTGACGATGCTGGCAAAGGCTCCGATGAGCTTGAGGTCGGTGCTGCAAGGTCTGACTGCGATGTCCACCATGGAAGCGAGGCTGGTCGCGTCCGCCCTGGCGTTGAAGGAAGCAGTGTTTTGCGCAAACATGCTGACGGAGCTTGGATTCGGGAAGGAGTTTGCACAAAGGCCTGTGTACTGCGACAACACAGCTACCTTACATGCATTGGGCAACCGGCCATTAAGCTCGAGGACCAAGCACATCGCATTGCGCGTCTTCATTATCCGAGAGCTGGTAACGGAAGGGAGAATCTCCAACCATAACGTCCCGGCGGAGGGCAACCTCGCCGACATCGGTACAAAGCACTTCAAAAAGCATAGGTTCAAGCACCTTATTGACCTCATCAACAAGTTCGACGTCAACATGTTCACCACCGTCGAATTCAAAGAAAATGAGTTTTTTGTTTGTTTGACTCTGTCTGTTCGGAATTAGCTTACACTTTTGATTTCGTTCGTAGGATTGAAACTCGAGGTTGGTTGTGTAGGAAACATTGAGTTTCATCACTTGGTGGAAACACGCATGGCACGCATTTTGTTTGCTCAAATTGATCATCATTAGGTTTGGTACAATTTGGAGCAACTTCCTTTGAGGAGGAGTCTTAAAGAAAATGTTAGCACATAGCCAGTACGAGTCAATGTTCAGTGGCTCTGCACTAGTACGTCGTAGATCAACGTAAGTGTGTTATGTGTCGGTTCGTATGTAACGTGCGTATAAATATGCGGAGGAATTACGTCTGTAGGATTCTCTATTGCCTTGACGAGTAGCTCACTCTCTCGTGTAGATCCTTCCGGATGGTCTAGCATCTTAACCATTATGATAATCTCCAGTACTCCACCAACTTCTGGACTCCTGTATAGTCTGCTGTTCGTCTGTGTGTGTTGGCCACATAAGCGCCAGCGTTTACAACATCTTCACATCTTCTCCTCAACACGGGAGCACTCGGGTCTTCTGGGCTATCCACTGGGCCGTGTCACCAAGCCGACTAGCGTCGGGGACACAGCCTCTCTTCCACCCTGCTGGGGTATACCATATCCATTATATGCAGGATTTAAGGAAACGCGTCGAACTGAGCAGTGGGAAAGAAAAGCATTCTTTAAATATTAAGTATCATGCAACGAGGAAAAAAAGGAAGTAAGCAGGACAATGAAAAAACACAAGAAACTACAATATGGCAAGTTTCGATGCCAGCACACGGGGTACTGGGAAATATATGCGACGTATGCTTCTTTCCTCATGACAAAAAGGAGATGCAAGGGTAAAGTGAAGGTACCTAAAACACCAAAATGTGGTACTATAGCAAATGCCAAGACAGGCAGAATATAAAACGTGAGCATCATCCACAGAAAATAACGATAAAAGCTCCGAGCCGGTATAAAACATGCCGGGTCGCCTGCCGCCATTGCACGTTGTGAGACCCACAGCTCACCCCCCGCGGCCGTGGCGCTACCGAGACTGCTGTCATTCAATACTCCTGTAACACGGCTGTTTTTGCCTTCATGTACCTTGGTCGGTACGATATTCAATCATTTCAACCCCTATGCTCCACGGCAATACTTCGTGTCGTCCTTCATCTGCTTCTTCGCATAGTACCACCATTGCTGAACCCTGACGAAGAACGCCATTGCTCCATTGTAACCTGTCTGATCGTGTTGCCGGAACATGGCGAGATTCGAAACAGCTTGTTTGCATCCGCGATAGGAGATTGCTGATTGTAGGGTACCATAATCAACCAGCGCGGGTGTTAACCTAGGCATGTCGATTGCGCTAGAAAGTATGGTTTGAGCGCTATAGGAGCTACGGCTATAAGTGATGTTTATATTACAGATCTCTATCGAGGAAATAAAAATCGTGTTTGTTTCTATGCATATCTTGTGGTATCATACGACGACCGCGCCCCTCCCTTCCTGCTCGTAAAAAATTAACACATTTTATTATCCATTTAATGATCTGAAGCATACAAGGCATCGCCCGCATCAAGACAATACATTGTCAAACCGTGCAAGCCTGGATTTGCGCGTATGTTTAGTTTGCGGATCATGTCAAATACAAGTGCGACCCTGTAGACATGGCGTGAGTTTGCCCTCCAGTCATACAGCCTCGACCAAGCGCCCACGAGGCGTTCATAGCAGTCGGAGTAGCACGGGTGTTCGCGTCAGACCGTCCTAACGCGTTGTTGCAGTCCGTTCAGTGCCCGCTGCCGACCTGCCGGTCGCCTGCTATCCTTCACCATGTTATTGAGACAGGCCCCATCTCTGCCCCCCTTTCTGTGTTTCGTGTTCTCTATTCATGTTTATTCTGCTCCCTGCTTTCGGGTCCCTGCCCTCTGCTCTCTGCTCCCTCCTCGCTTCTCTCTGGTTTATCTCTGCAATGCTCCTATTCTCCTCTTGCACGCAAGCATGCGGTGCAATGGGGAGTTAATGGCGGGTGAAGAGATGTGATTTGTCCTGTGTGGTACGCCGGGAATGTTAGTCGCCAAGTGCAAGGTGCAAAAAAGAAACTCAATTTCAAGTCATAGGATGGGAGGTCGATTTTTTTTTTTTTTACACACAATCTGTCCAGAAGTGTTTTTGGTTTGCCATGTTATCTGTCCCGCTACATTATCAGTTTTCGCCGGGCAGGTACGAGGTACCGGGTCACGCGATTAAAAAGGTATCACACACAGAGCGTATCCGACACATTAGCAAAATAAATGTCGGGGACTTTTGAATACGTCCAAACATAAGATTCGAAATTATTCCACGGGCCATATGAAATCACCTCCTACACTACTGCCTCCACGAGCGAGGCAATAAGTTTCGTCTCCTTACGAAGACTAGTACCTCCCTTCCCTCCTTAGGGGCACCGACCTCCACATACCAGCAGCCCCCAACACCGAATGAGGTACCAGATACCCCATCACACCAAACCAAAGAGATCAAGTATAGTTTATCTGACCCGTTGGGAAAAAAAAAAGACGGGTACATAAAAAAATATGTCGAACATTTGAAATTGCCCGACTGTTGGTAAGAAAGTTCTTTTTGCCCTCCTGCAACCACGAGCATGATACCCATCTTCGGCCCCTGAAGAAGAAGAATACCAGGCCCCTTCTGCCCTTGTGGGCAGCGATATCCACATGCCAGACATGCCTACGATACCAGGCAGCGAGCGGCACTATTACACAGAGATAACACAAGTCGTCTCTGACCCGTTGGAGAAATAAATCACGGTTGCTGAAAAACTGTATACAACCAGGAAAATCGAAATACTTGCAAATCTACCCCCGGCCTATGGTAAGAAATTTCCTTCTCCTTTCCTGCCACCACGAGCGAGACACCCATTATCGGCCTTCTACGAGGACACACACCTCCTTACTCACGTGGGTAGCGATATCCACATACCACCCGGCCCCCATGGAGACCTCGGCATTTAGGTACGAAATGACTCTACTACACATAGTTCACACAGATTGTATCCGACCCGTTCAGAACATACCTGACGGTTACTGTTCACATATACATCAGTCAAAATATTAGAGATACTTCCACAGACGATCGGAATCATACGTCTATGTTCTTGGCTCTACGAGCGAGAGACCCAAGATCGGCCGTGTTCCGAGAACACAAATCTCCCTCCTTCCGTAAAGGTGACGATCTTCTCATACCAGCAGGTCCTCACATCGAGAGCGGTGACAGGTAAAAAAATTCCAGCACCGAGTGACATTTTTGGCGCAACACATTACGATACACCAGGTTAGATTCATGACAAAGAGGGTTACTACTAGTGTCGCCCTCTGTATCGCATTAAATAATATCTTCGAGAGGCTACTGTTTCACAACGAGTACGTGGGACGACATTCTGCGGAGATTCGTCTTGTGGGGCATAATGATGAGAACCGTCTTCGTAACCTCATTACCGTGTGTGTTTTTTCATGTATTTCAAGGTACGTCTTACCCGCCCTTTTGGTTTCGTATTACCAAGGACATATAGATATTTTGCATGTTGTTGTCACAAGACCAACCGGGTCATGCCCTCCGCCGTAGGTCTGCAGGCCGTGCAATGCCAATCAACGGAAAACAACGAGTTCGAGCCGGGCTGGTCTGCTTTTCGCCGCCGGTCAAGACCTTGGCAAATGTTGATTTCCGCAGACAACAGGTTACACCGAAACTCATTGCATCTAGCTGGCAATTCTCGATTTTGCCGTTGAATCTGCTTTTCCGAAGAACAACACCGAGCAATTAAGCAGTTTTATACGTTTTGATTTGCCTTAATCGCGGCCCAGTTCTATACTAGGTAGTAAAACCGGGTGATCCGTAGCAATAGCAGGTGGCAGAAAATGTGGGTCGGAAAGTGATGTGTCATTAACCCTAGCCGTAACATTGCGGAAGAATAATCTACGATATCGTGGCCAGTGTACGCAATCATTTTTGAAATTGCAGAGTACAACAGCACTATTCAGCGGCGTGTTATGAAGTAATGATATGTTTGAACGAATATCGAATGTTTTCTTCGCGGAATCTGGACTTGAGGGAGCGGTTGAATCGCCATACATACGCGGTACTGGTAAACCCAACATTGCATCCTTTAACGGTTCAGAACCGAGTTAATCATCTCAAGACAATAGCGGTGACCTATAATTCGCTCAAAAACTCTATCATGATCATACAAGTGCACTTGCAGGGGTGATATCGGGAGATACGAAAGAACTTAAATAAAGGCGAAATGAGTGGCGCAATGAATTTGATCCAAAATTCATTTTGTACAATGAGTGCCCACTCTTGTAATCGCTGGGCAGGCACTCTCCCACGGTCATCCACACAGCTACGATCACTCGTGTGCCAGCAAGCTACATTATACTGCGCATTCTTTACGGCTACTGGTAGGAGGTTTGCACAGCCATCGCTATTGAGCGCGGTGTAAAATGTACAAAGACGGGAAGCGAATCACCAAATGCATACCTCGGTATCTTTATGAGGCCGCTACTGTTTTTAGGGCCCCTGCGGGGCCTCCGATAAACGGTGCCGCCGTGCATTTTCGCCAGAGCGCAAGGTTTACCACGCGGCAGTTGTCCAATTACCCCATACCAAGCCATTCTGCCACCCGTACCCTTCGGCACGCATGAGTTGAAGAAACATTGGGTGAGAGAGACGGCCCCACAGCTGAGGGCAATGTTATGCGTCGCGTCACACGCTAGGGACGAAGGCCTCATGTTTTTCATGTCTTGGCACAAACTTCAAAGGCCCCCAGCGTATATTCTAAACCCGCCGTCCTCCGCGGTCGGCGTGGTTGAGAGAATTAGAGGGGTAGTAGTCCGTTTGACCACTCCCAAAAGGTCAACCAATAGCTTGCCCATAAAAAGCCCTTATCACACCCTCCCCCCTGAGTCGGCGGATTGGCCAGATATTCGGGCAGACCTGTCAATATCAACGCAGTTTCGGTTGTCGCGGATACCTGGAACGAAAATTTTCAAGTTCGACATGGGCAAAGTGTACAACTGTTTAATATGGTGGATGCGGGATTTGAGGCCACGCCTCAAAAACCCATGGTATGTCGACGACGCTATTTGGCAAGGTATTACGTGGTATAGGTGCGTTTTACCACTTAAAAAGGTTAACTGATAACTTACCCATGCTAATCCATATAACACTCTCCCCCCCTGAAACGGCGGGATACCAGGCCCGTCGGATACTCGGAAAGCTTCTTGAAGCATATGACTCCGTCGACTGAACACTTCTGGGGGATGTTCATGCTCGTTTTGACCTGCCACCGTTTTTTGCTCGCCGTCATTCGCTGCATGCAAGCATGAGGACGGTTGGATGATGGAACGGTTCGGAAAAATCCTACATTGGGCAAGGTCTCAGGAAAGTTTACGTGCCCGCGCTACTGCTGTTCAAACACTTTTCACGACGGTTTTGCGTGTGTCCAACAAAACGCCTCCTCGCTGATGCAGTCTTCACGGACAACATGGTACAGCTCCAACGAAGTGAAGGAGCGACGCGAGAAGAAGAGCACTTCACGCACCGGCAAGGATTACGGGCGGAGGGGGGAGGGAGGGGAGGTAGTGCAGAGATTGTGGAGTATGCTGTGCGCTGACAATGCGGGCATCGTATCGCGATCATTACAAGGGCTCAAGAGGATGATGACGGTGTTCGTTTCTGTGTGGTCGACATTCAAGCTTACAGTCTCCGAGGCGAAAAAGGAGATCATGTCCCTGCAAACCAAAGGCAAGAGGAAGGTGTCGTTCACAATGTATGCTGCCGGGCAGGTGTACAAACAAATTATCGAGTTTGAGTAGTCGGGGGGGGGCTTTCGCCGCAGACAGAGACGATAGTACCGAAAAAACGCGCCGTCTTCAGAGGTCCTCGGCATTCTTCCAGCTGTACAAGAAAGACATCAATGATTGCCCGGGTGTGCGACTTCGTTTGAAGGTGCTGTTGCTGAAATCCTAAATGGTCGAGCGACTACTTTACGGTTGCATGGCGTGTAGCCCGAACAAGCCTTACCATGACAGCCTATGACCAGTTCACCACTTCATGGTCATCCGATGCTTCAAATGGCCGGAATGGAAACGCAAGGACCACATGCTATCGTACACTGACGAGGTTGCCAAGACAGATTCCGAGAGTATGCCGTAGAGTGCGCAAAACAGAAAACTCTCTTTGCGGGATTCGTAGCAGGTACATGGGCAGAGCGTCCGCCTCGGAGGGTCAAGATTCGGGAGCTTGTTGCGAATAAGGGCTACACAGGGGGACAAGAAAAGGACTGGCTGGCTCACCAGAAGCAGGTTATGTCAAATGTCGGGTGAAGGACGCTATGAGGACGGGCAGATGGTTTTGACGACTTGAAGAGCGAGACGAGTTGTTCATGGGAAAACGTCATGACACAGGAGACGCAAAGCTGCAGAAAGACGCGCAAAAGCTACGGCATCGCCATCCAAAAACGGCGTCTCTGAGCGGTCGATGGGAGGGGGGGGGGGGAGGCCGGGAAGGGGGGAGGGGGGTTGAAGAAGTGGAGGGGGGGGGGGGGGGGTGGAAGAAGGGGATGAGGGGCGTCCTGCTGAAGAGACTAAAGTCTGGGGCTGGCCATCATCCTCTTGAAATTTGAGGGCCTTCCAATGGCCGTCACAACATGGCGTATGACCGCGCTGACATCTTCGCAATGTTTCGTTCTATCCCCAGTGTCTTTCATAATGCACTTGATACCATCTATTAGCCCTTATTGGTATTATTCAGCTCTTAGGGTCTTCTAGTCTGAATATTTTTTTCTTTTACTCTGCTTACTGCCTCTTTTTGTTTTTTAATTTATGGCCTTTCTCGTCGTTCCTTTCCTCTTCGTTTTTCGCCTTCTTGCACTCTATTTCATTTAATATATATATATATATATATTCTCTTCTTGATGATTTTATCAAATTGACTTGCGTTTGTAGTGCGCATGCTTTGTGGTGTGTACTGCGTGCAATATATACGTGGCAGTAATTATATATAGGCAAGCTGTATAGTCGGTTTATCCAAGCGCGACTAGTGAGACGTATGCACCAGTATGGACCTGGCAAATCGTAGGCAGAGTCCCAACACACAACTTCAGCGTTTTTTGTTGAGGCATCAATTGCGTCAGCTGTGATATATGCGCGTATCACCTTCGCTTTGTGTGTGTATATTCTTTGGGGGATTCCTCGGCTCGAGAGTGACTGGAGCCTATCCTGTGGCCAGCGACTTGGTTATGCAATAATATATGATAACGACAACAATGGGCGGACCAGTCAATATCCAAGCGGTCTCGATTCCAGGGTATACCGGGGAGAGAATCCTTCGTGCTCGACGTAGGGAAAGTCTGAAAAAGTTCGAAAGAAAAGAAGTGAGCAGGCGGAAGAAACTAGGGCAGTTCGAAGGGAGATTGGCGTTCAATCGAAGGCAGTATCGTCTTCTCGATTACGACGTCAGATGGTCAGCTGAGGTCTCTCGCGTTTTGCGTGGGACTGGTGTGCTTCCGAGCTCTGAAAGTTAGATCCTGAGAAAATTGATCTCATCAGGGATTTTCCCCATGTTGTTATCGTTTGTCTAATATATGGACTCACGTCATCCTTTTCATAAAGTCAACGACCTGCCTGAACCCGTCCTGCTCACGGACGATTGGTTTGATTGTCTTTTTGGAGCTGTATAATATTTCTTATCGTCTATCATAGAAAAAAAATCTTCGATCCTTTAGGAGACCACTAAAAACGGAATGGTTATCGTTCTGTTCAAGAATGTACTAAATCCTCCGCCACTCAACGATGTTTTTTTAGAGTATGACACTCACACAAGTGTCATGTTTCGATTAAACGTGCTCCCTCTAGTATCAAATCCTTTCACCAATATTCATACAACATAATCCAAACATAATACCTTCCACCAAAACCTAGACCTCCGTTCATACATGCGACAACGCGCACATGTTGTTTGAAAGAATGACGAGATGGGGGTCTCGGTGAGGGCTTTGGTTGCATGTATGAAGTGGGTTATATTTTTTAACTGGCGCAACACCACCGCTAGAAGGGTCATTTCGTTGTAGTGCCAACAGCAGCAAGGAACGCCTACGTAATGAAATTTGCCGCGAGGCTAGACAGGAATGTACCTATGCCTGAGCAGGAAAAATATCACAAAAGCTCCAAGTTTTATTGCCGGAATACATAGGTATTTCGCATTCATTCTGGCCTTTTGATTACATTACCAGCACCTTATATCTACACTATTGTTGTATGGTACGTCACAATTCGTTGTAAAGGGCGATGCTACGGTACAGTAAGCCTGCACTTATTGCGAGGCTTAATAAGCTGTCTTTCGCAGGGCTATGTCACCCTTGACATACAATACGAGCAGGCTATATTTAATTTTTTCCATGAAATATCTCCGTGCCATCGCACCCCCTAATATATACGTAAACTGGTTGCTGTCGTCAGTTGGCGCCGACGCTGTGTGCCATTGAACATATATCGTGGTTGGCGTGGGTTTATATTGACCCTTAAAAACTTGCAAATCAATGCGGCGGGGGGGTGTCAACATGATTTATATGTACAATACTTGAAATAAATTGTTGGGGGTGGGGAACCCTTACGTTCGCACAAAGGGAACGACCGCATCACGTAGAGTCAATAAGGTAAGGCGCCCACGAGGCAGCTTCGTAGTAATGCGAACGGCTCTGTGTGGATTGTTCACATCAGCAAATGGAGGTACTCCTTGTCGCTGTCATTCTCGCATACAAGAAACTTGGTACAGGGTGTAGACGTCCTCCTGAGGGTAGCGGTCCTTGGAATCAAATGTACTTCTCGTGCGGCTTGATGAACGTCCTACGGCGTTTCGATCTTCGTGAAAGCAATGTCTGCCTTGTTTAATGAAAATCGAACATGCTCTGTCACGGCGTAGTTGCAATGCGAGGGTTTATGGTCAATCGAGTACACGGCCGTTCACAAACTGAGTACACTGCCTATTCACTCCCCCCATCGCCCGTACGCATGGTCATACCACTCATTCCGTGTACTCCCCATTCACTCCCCCCATCGCCCCTACGCATGGTCATACTACTCATTCCGTGCACAAACTGAGTAAACCTCGCCCCCTATTTCCTACACACGACGGATGACATGTCGAAGTGTCGCAGCCGGGCTATAAAAAGAGTGGTAGTCTGTGTCAGTTCTCTGTACCATCGTTTTCGAAAAGCTAAACGGCGACTCAACCACAGCCGTCAGGAATTCAGAAATATCATCGAGCCAGAGCACGGATCGTGTTGAATTTCCAACTAATTTTCATAGGCAGTAGTAGTGCCTTCAAAGGCTACGACTTATCGTTGACTACTACATCTATATCAAAAAAAATCATTCGAAACATTACCCATAGTAAGTCTCAACTGTTTAATGAAAAGTGGGTATGGGTATATCATGTGGGGCGGTATATCACCCTCGATTTAGTACATACACCACCCCCGTCATATAATAATACCTAAAATACCCTTGGTAAATTATATTTTTCCCGCCATAAAAGTTAGCCTGAAGCGTTTAAGGTAGGTGGGGAATGGGAAGGTTGTGCTCGGTTTGAGCATGGCCGAATTGATATGACATATAGAACATCGCACCGTTACTCTGCCAAGACGGAGGACGTCCGCCTTTCACCATTCTGGCAGAAATCGCTTGCACCAAGGGCGAGACGAGGTCAGGTGTTCGACCAGTCGTAGGAAGAGTGATCTGCATATTGCCAAGAGCTTGTCGTAGGACGAACTTCTGCACGTTTTGTCTTCTCTTATTCTTATGCATGACAGCACCAATGAGTTGAACTGTGTGTTCTAGTGATGGTCACTCGAGAGACAGTATTGCCCATTACTATGTAACTGCCTTACCATTTTCACCCTTCGCGATGCAATAGTTTGATTTGTGAGGCCCGTTAGCGTTTTCACCACCCCGCACTCTATGATTTTTCTAGCACAACTTACCTGGTGACCGCCAACCAATAGAAACAAACGGTACACGGGGAAGGAGTTACAGTATATCAAAGAGACTATGAAGCCATTAATGCGGTATCACCGTTGATATATAGCACATATTTGCTGGTGTTTGACAAGCGTATGAGTGGAGTAGGTGGTGGGGAACTTCATGTAGGGATTATTCTTTGAGCGGAGGGGTTCGAAAAATTCAGGACGGGGGGTACATTTGGAAGGAGGATCAGGGTTGATTTCATAGGGGGTCATAATGTATCAGGAAGGATTGATATTGTGAGCGCGATGGGGTGGATAATATGCACGGGGGCGTTAAATTTTGAAGCGAGGTTCGAATATTGGTGAAGGAATACGATACATCGGAGGGTGCGACAAATCGTAACATGCGGTGGAGGGCATTGCGGAACGTTGGGGTTGGCGACAAATTTGATTGATCAGCTCTGTGTCTAACAAGAAAAAGGTTTGGACGAGAAGCTGCGAGAAAGTTCATTACGACCTCGACATATTTGTTCTAGTATATTCCTACGACGTCATCCGAATATCTGTCTATAAATTGCATCGTACATTACATGTGCTACTGTACTCTGCGGAAGCTAATATACTAAAACATTTCCACCTAGATCCCGACAAAATTGTCGCCCGACTGACACTTGTAGAGCTACCAAGTCTGAGCATAGCAATCATCACCGGTTCACCGCTACTATAGGCCGACAAATATGACGCTGCCGCTTGCCACCGCCGCTGTTAATGCTTCTGCTGTCGATCAAAAGTGTATATTGGACGATCTCGCACGACAATTTTTGTGGTCCATGTACTAATGGACACTGACGCCTAGTGGTCAGTCCGCCAAACTGGAAATGAGGTATAATACAACATGCCGGATGCCTGCAAACAAAGGAGGCATCATGTCTACTCACTCATGAACACCCCCGTTGAACCATACTGGTATACCACACGGCGTCTTGAACATTATCAGTTATTGTTATTCCCAACACTTAGCAATTCCATAAAAAGCAAGACCAGCATATGTCTATGTAGCCTGCGGCAAGCAATGGTCAGGGGTACGTTAGGAAACCATTTGAACTATGTATATAACACTCGTTTCATAGTCCAGTTTCGTGGAGCAAAAAAGAGGGCAAGACGTATTGAAACTAGTTACAGTCCTGGTATAGATTACAGTGTTGCCCGTCCTTGAACAGAACGCTATTGGGTCGAGCCCTAAATGTGGTGTAAGTTGATATATTTCAATTATTGTCGCCAAAATCACTTCGAACCGACTCCTAGTGCAATCTGAGCAACGCATTTTCATGGACTGGCACAAACGTCAACACAAACAACAGGTGTTAAACGTATATGACGTCCGAAGCCATCTTTGAAGAACTCCAAAGATGCAGCGACTGGACCTACAGCAAGTTCTGGCAGATGACTGGAGGACACGATACATAGTAGAACGACCTAGTTGTAAAACGCACGAGGCGTAACCGTTTGTTTGTATACCCCACGCCGGCACTATCCCGAAGAGGAGGAGGAGAACTTTCGTATTCGGACACCTACCCTATGCCATGGCCTTCAGGTACATGAACTACACTAATATCGTATTGTCAACAGCCTAAGGAACAACAGCTGCGATATGTACGATGCCCTGTAAAATGTGATTGGCGGCGAAAGATAAGGTGCGGTCGTGTTTGCCGGCATAGGCAATGCGGCTTAACTTCGTAGCTAAAGAAAAAATTGAGCATACACGCGGCAATTACTCCCCGCAGCGGTCAAATGCATTACCACCCCTTCCAAACCGCCTCTTCTAAACGGTGGTAACACATTCTACAAAATGATCGCATAGAGTGTAAGAAGTGTCGTCGTTGCCTGCTGCCGACATGACCGAGAGACCCAGCTTCGACTCCAAACGAGGACACACACCTCCCTGCCTTCCGAAGGGAATTGACCGCCACATACCACGAGGTTCCCATTGCGAGTTCGGCACCACGTCAGAATTCAACAGTACCGAAAAACTATTTTACAGACATCACACAGATCGTATACGACCCATTGGGAAAACAAACGACGGTTATCGAAAAAATATCCAATCGGAAGATCTAAGAGCTAGTCACAGACGGTAAAGAATTTCGTCGTGGCCTCCTGCCACCACGCGAGAGACACCCTGCTTCGTTCCCACACACCTCCCTCCCTTCTTAGGGGTAACGATCTATCAATTCTAGCAGGCCCCCAGTCCGATCGCGGTTACAGGTCAAAACACACAATTTTCGAAGGACACTGTACGGTAGATATCACACAGATCGTTATACAACCCGAACTATTACCCGAAATGCACGGTCTTTGTTTTGAAAAAAGTATGCAAACGCAAGGTAAACACCTTTGATCTTGTCCAGATCATTTCCTTGAAACGAAAACAACGTGGTGTTGCAGTTATTTTTTTTGAGCGCGCTATATGTCTGTTGTTATCCTCTGAAGGAGACTAGGTACTGACTTTTATATCCGCCGCTGATATTACAGTAAGCATTCCAGCGCTCATTCTCTATTAGTGCGTCTGTGTCCATGGCGACTAATTTTCAACATCGATGAGATACCAAAGCGTTGCCGTGCAGAAGCGCCATTGGTTACCGTGGCACGATTGTCATATTATAGTTAACGGCGAAATACCCAACACACATGTCCTTACCTTACTATACATGCCACGCATGATTGTCATGAACTTGAAAAAGACATTGCATGTTGTATGCATTTCATTTTCTCGAGGGATTATGAAAACATTGTGCGATATTGAAGTGATTGCACGATCCTCACTACACATACCTAGTATAAGAAGTATCATTGTCGATCGAGTGCACAGTCTTCGTTAAGCGTTAACGGCGTGGCGACACCGCTAAGGTGTGTTTAGTAGTGGATCATCAATCGCTCCACCACTGTAAATCTCAGGGTTAGGTTTGAAGTTTTATGAGTGTGAGTCAATTATACCCCTACGCTCGTCAAACAGAAAGGCACGTATTTCCTGTATACGAAACTTACCGTTCAAGGAAATCACCGCGACAGACCAACTAGAAGCACACAACGGTCGTTCCTCTACAAGCCTAAGCCACAGCACTGTGCCCTCACAATAAATGTGAAGAAATTCATTGACCAGTGTAGACTTATTCAAACGATTCTACATGTCACCACCACCGGCCTTATTCATCCACAATAGCCCTCAAGACCGCTCCCTGACCAACATCGTACGTTGATTGCCAGCTGGGAAAACTCGTTACAGATATGATACGCAACATGGATGTCACCACGCATAATACCGATGTTAGCTTTCTTTTATTCGGAAGGTTAAAACTGTTGTGGGAGGTAAGGCGCGCGTGGTCACCTCTTGTTTCACCTCTCATGGCTAGAGCAACAGCACCACGCAATGACACGGCAAAATAACCGTCGCAATAATCAGGCCGCACTGCTTCAACGAACATGCCTTTATCGACGAGGAGTTTACGACACAAACATCGCCTGCGGCTGAGTTCTGTCGCTATATGGACAAGTCTTGTCTCCGCATTTTAATACAAAATCTAGTCTAAATGTTCATCCAAAACATAACAATATGCGAGGCTGCTGCAGAAGAATGAAGCAAAAACTTTGTTTTTAGCAGGCCACACCCTTTTCACGAAATCATCAAGGGTTGAGGGCCAACAAACAGGTGAACGAGTTGAAAACACACAAACAAAAAACTAACGAATAACGCTACTCTACAATATGAAAATTCTTGGCATATACGTAAAACAAGCGTCTGTTATGTGCACGGTACGATGAGGTACACGCCATGAACTGTGTCTGCGCCCAACGCTCATACTGCGCAACGACCATTTTTGAGGCGGCCGTGATCATGGTTATGTGTCCGATGCATAGCGGCGAGTCTCCCCGCTCTCATCAACAGGCATCCAACACTCTCACCCGCCTTGGACTGGAAAGAAATATCGATTCAGATGTTTGTTCGTTCTTACGGCGGGAGCACGCAGACGCCGCCGTGATCGTTGGAAAGTCCATACTGCGGATATCCGGCATATGGTTTAGTCTATATGGGAAAATGTTTCTTTAGTAATCCGTAACTTCATCGTCAGCTTGTTGTTTGAGGGGGGGAACCTTTTTCTGCCGATGATGTAGACCTCCTCGAGCTTCATGCACCAGTTCCAAAAATCACACATACAGCGTCTTTCTATGATCGCTTCCTCTGCGTGGTTTATGCAGTTCGCTGACTTACCTTCCAAGAAAACCCCAGCATATATCGCAAAGTCGGCGCAATGGCGTGTGCATTGCGAGGCGGAAGCGTTTGTCCCTATTCCTCACTTCGGCGTCATGACGTACGAGTAGTGTGAAGATATCGCTTAAGGCGAACTTCTACTATGCCTCCCTAAATGTTTCGTTCAAAATACGTCCATACTTTTCCTCCAACATCATTCAAAGTCGGACGGGTGATGCTTAAGTTGTGTCAACAACACCGTGCGTTGAGATATTTACCAGGTCGTGCTTGGAACATATTTTGGCGAGGAACATATCGCCGTAAAACTCGTATTTGATGGAGCCGCTGACGAAGAGACATCGGGGATTACCTCCTTGTTTTTAGCATTGATTGACTCGTTCAAATGCTGGGAACTATGTACGGTGCGAGTGCCTGCCGAACACGCCCTACGGTCAAAGCAGCCTGTTACAGGGATCCTGTTAGTTTTCATTTGTTTGGAATCCATCGGTTGTTCTGGTGATCACTGATGTGTGGGTGTCGAACGTGTTGAAAAGATTGACAAAAAAGAGCGAAAAAATTAGGTATGCATAACTAGAGAGAATGGGGATCTGGCTGTTTACTCTCCTGCTTGTGCCACTGGTTAGAAGGATGTGTATAAGTCCGGGTTGATTTAGCCCCAGGTAAAACGCCCTTAGTGCATCTCGCTAACGCCTGATTTCTGCGATTTGTGTTCATGTTGTGCAATATTCTAAATTCAAACATATAGAGTAGATCTAGACCTATAGACCTAGACTAGGCTAAATGCATTTTGCCCAGTCTTGCGGCCATCAGCGTGATTAGTGTTTGAGACTCAAATTTGAGTGCAGCTCAGCATTTTAGTGGGGTACAAATGGCCCAAACAGTTATAGCAAAAGAGTATACGATGTTCTACGATGAGGTGCGGGATTATTAATATCGAGAGCAACAGTTTGCAGGCGCAACGGCTTCAATCCTTGACTAGCGAGTTTTATGAGTCAACCCACGAGCGAACGAGCAACACACAACCACCGGGGAGATTTTAAAGTTTGTCTTTTGAATCATCTTCATTGTGTCAACGACTCGGAATGCATGTCGATTCCTGTTCCGTCATGAAGCAACCGGGAATGAGCCAAGTACCCGAAAAGTTGTCCACGCCAAACCGTTGAGAATAAAATTGGATACTTAAAATTGCAAATATTTTATGAAAGCAACTCCTACTTTATATTTATTAAGGGGTCAACCACCGTCATTAGTACAACACCGTCGCCGTTGTCACTCCTTTCCGCATACCTTTGCGTGGTATATTGTATATATTCCACCAACGACTTCTAGTTTCGACATCAGAACGAGGTAGATGCGCTGAAGAGGAACATAAAATTTGCCTGAGGGGTAGCGGGACAGCGTTTTATTGACGGGAAACGAATTAAAAAAGCCACGAACCCGTAAAACCGCAAACGAACAAAGAGGTTTTTTGAGCAAGTGACCGGCGTCTCAGCGAAAACTGGAACCGCAACGAACCCTCCGACAAAGGCTGGGTCCTACCTGTGAAAACACAATAGCTGCAATTCGAGGACAGATAAACCCCACCATATCGGGCGTGACAAACCCGTTGCAACAGTCGCGACGGCTTCGCGACAACCATTGTACGCCCGCCAGCAGCCGTACCGCCAGGTTGCGACTTTCTCGCGAAATATGATGGTCACAAGGAGAGCTTACTTCGGAGCACTGTGCACGTCACCAGCATGGAGTTATATGTGACGACAAGGCGAGCCATTTTTTTTATCAACTATTTCCTTTCTAAGCTATAGCCGCGACACCAAACTAAAATACGGCAGAATATTTTTCACTAGAACCAGGTAAAACGCCTTCAAAGAACACCTGGCAAAAACAATGACAACGTTCTGACGAAAGCAATAGCTACGCTAAGCCTTAGGCCACCATACAGAATACTACGCTCGCCGTAACCAAACCTTGACTTTGAAATACACATCAAATAAAACCTTGGGCTAGTTGGTGGGTTAATGAAAGAGCCAACGACACGATGTAGCGACTGACCACGCGCATTCTAACAAAAAAACAATTTTAGAGAACAACGGTGCATCGAGTTAGACAGATATTGAAAAACAAACCGAAAACCGCGCCGCATTTTAAAACACGCACTCCGCTTTGACGTGGGACGAAGACACCCGTTCGGCACGGTGCGATGAATTGGACGCTCTATTCCCCGTGGGATCAACCCCCACAGTGCGTGAGAGCACATCACGTAGCCGGCCGTGAGCAGGGCAGTGCGTAGGTTGCGTCGCGGCGAGTCCCCACCTTGCCATCAATTGACAACTGGTAACCTCACACCTTCGCTTGAAATCAATAACTAAGCCGGCGGTTATAGTGTTCTTATGGCCGGAGCATACAGATGGCGATCTGTCGGCTAGAATACCCCACCGAGACCATCCCGTACAGGACTCGAGGGAGCAGCGCTTGCTTGTGACGTCCACCATGCCATCGTCGGCATGCTGTTTGCAATACACTCCCGTCTTATTGCCGGGAATATTGAAGCCCGCTCGCGTCCTGCAAGTGCCATGCGAGCAACGGCTGCTGTTCACGTCCACCATGCCATCTTCCGCATGTTGCTTGCAGTACATTCCCGTGTTACTACCGCGGATATTGAAGCTAGGTCGCTTCATGCATGTGTCGTGTGAACAGCGCCTGCTGCGTACGTCTACCATGGTATCATCTGCATGTTGTTTGCAGTACACAGCCGTCTTTTTGCCAATCACATTGAAGGTCGGTTGTTTTGTGCACGAGTAATGTGAGCATTGCCTGATGCGTACGTACACCATGCTATCACCTGCATGTTGCTTGCAGTACATTCCCGTCTTTTTACCGGGAAAATTGAAGCAAGGTCGCTTCCTGCAAGTGTCCTGCAAACAACGCCTGCTGCGTACGTCTACCATGGTATCATTTGCATGTTGTTTGCAGTACACCGCCGTCTTTCCGCCAATCACGTTGAAGCTGGGCTGTTTCTTGCAGGAGTGATGTGAGCATTGCATGTTGCGAACGGGCACCATGCTATCATTCGCATGTCGCTTGCAGTACAATGCCGTCTTGCTTCCAGCGACGTTGAAACTCGATCGCGTCGTGCATGTGGCGTGCGAACAACGCGTCATAGTAGTGCACACCTGTCAATCGTGTGTTTAAACGCAAGGAAATGTCGTATTGATGCAAACGAGCATTTTTTTCCTGGGTGAGTATACGAAGGGAGTTGCATACCACCAGCAAAAAAAAAAGATATGTGTCTTGGCGCAGAACGTGTTCCTGCTACATTGGCAGACCCAGTAAATGTGTACAGGGATAGTTTACCCGTGCATTGCACTGATACCTAAGTCATATTACGTAGGTTCCAAAGCGCACGATACACCATTCGACGAAAAAACATCTACGCGACATGCGCGTTGGTTGTAAGAGGACAAGACCCAAGCGGAAGCACAAGGAGTGGTTGACTGAGGCGGAAATTCCAGAGTGACACCACAAAATGAGAGCTGGCGTTCGACAAACTTGACAATCACACATGGTGTGACCACGAAATTCAGCATTCAACCGCATGTTGTTTGCAGTACGCTGCCGTCTTTCTGCCAAGAATGTTGTAGCTTAGTATATTCGAGCACGAGTCGTTGCAACAACGCTTGTCATATACATTTACCATGCTGTTCTCAGCATGCTGTTTGCAATACAACGGTTTCTTGCTGCTGGCGACGTTGAAGTTCGGTTGTTTTGTGCAAGTGACATGCGCAAAACGTCCCATGCAAATCTCGGACTCCCGTGGTGCAACGTCAACCGAAGCAAAGAGTTCACCTGCCGAGCTGTACACGCCTGTCCATCGCGGACACAATACAAAGTGACATCGCATGGATGGGTTTCACAAACCAGCAATCTTCCGGGATGACTAGGCATCAAAGAGGTGGGTTTCAAGCAATACAGCTGCAACAAGTACAAACCTCAGCATTGGCCGAGTTTCTCCTTCTACTCAGTTTCAATGACAGTATTTAGGTTTCTGATGAGGTTGCCAGTATATATATACTGTTGAACACTTGATATGGCGGACGTTTTAGGCACGTCGTGGTGTTCGGCGTAAAATATGCAATGCGTATATCAGTGAAATGGCGGTGACTCAAGAACAAAATTAGAACGGACACCAATGATAAATGTCTCATGCGGCTTTTCCAAAGAGATGCTTGGAAAAGATGAAGTGAGGGGACCGACAAGCTTGAAAACGCTCATTAACATATCTTACCAAGGGCTCAAAATCGCCATGCAGTCCTGCATTTCGACAGAAGCGAAACGCACCCAGCGCTACACAACAGCGTCTAGACTGATACCGTGCACTCCGGTAGATGGGTTGTTCACGACAGAATGCAAGGTCACGATGCGTTTGGCAATGCTGAACGCCCTCATACACAAATAAACGTTTTATAACAGCTGTGCAAAAATGACATCGCAATGAAGCCATACAGGTATATTGCCTACCAGGTACATCTTATACCGGCTAAACAGAGGCATTGGTTACTCGCAGCCTTCTATACCGGTCACCCGGTGGCGTACTTCGTATCAGGTGATCTTCGAGCCTGGTACAGGTCAGTTTTTAGAGTTCGATTTGGTCGAGTGCATACTTGTATTAGTTCGTGGGGACTTTTTTTTGTGCAAAAATTGACTTGCCTAAAGCGCGAGGAGATCGAGAGTTAGCAGTACTCGATGAAATATCGACAAGCAGTGGGATTGTTGAACCCTATGTGCGCAAAAAATGAAGGTAACAACTTGGGGGAGAAGGGACGACACCTATGACCACGGCTTGTCCAGAAGCTGGAAATTAGATGTGTGTAAGTATACAAATGTATTCATGTGCGGGCTGTCGACTGCATCTACCAGCAATCTCAACAAAAAAGTCTAAGTAAAAAGAATAGCAATTGCTAGTAGGTAAATGAAAACGCATCCATATCATGGCATCAATACAAATGTAGGCTGTCATTGGATGGGGTGTTTCCCACCAGAAGCCTTTTACATTTGTCGCCGTACGAGACGGTGAAGCAACTCTGCCACCATAAACTCACATACGTGATGTCTTGGTGCCAAAAAAAAAAAGTTGCTACCGATTTGACGATGGTGTCTCACACATAACGGAGATGATCCAGGCATAGCGACAACCCTAAATCGGTGTTCCTATTTTGCTGGCATGTTTGCAGCGCATGATTATCGTGGAGCTGGTGTCCCATAGAGAACACAACCTGCACAGGGCTTATACGGGTTTTGTTCGACCTTGAAATGCGGAGGTAGACTGGAGGGAGGAGATACTACATTTTGGCACACAGCAGGCAGACTGAAGTCTCATCGATCGACCACATCACGTATCCCATACAAAAAAGAATATGGTTGGGCCACAAACAAAGTCTAGTCCAAGTGAGGGCGTTCTCAGAAAGAATAATAGTAGTACAGCGTAAATAAAACATAAACTAAAATGCCGGGAAAGGCTCCTATCATTTCATGAGAAGAAGTTTTCAATAGAAACCAATTTACAAGGTTACCCTCCGGGAAGTGCCGACTGGGACTGGGGCAAGGACACATGACATCACTATTATCACTACCGCACGCAATGGCAATTTTTTGCTTGTACATGAAAAATAAACTTGCTCGAAAAAAAAATGAATTGGCAACATTCCCGCAGTACTGTTTGGGTGTTATCAACAGCAGTACCTATAGAGCTTTTCGGATACTCGAGATGGACGTGCCCACGACCGATCTATTGTTGAGAAAACACACACACCATACAAAACTGTTACACGTATGACCTGTATGATTTCCACAAGAGTATCACACTTCGACCTCCAGGTTGAGGCCGTAGAAAGCAAGGGGCACGTGTGGCGCGGGATGCGGCCTACTGTAAAATACTACGTAAATACTTCGAAGTAGTAATTATTAACAACGAGGAGACAAGAGACAATACGTGACAGGCTATGGCAAAAGCGATTCTCCGTCGTGAGGAGAGGATATGGAACGCACACATGGTCCTACCACGGTGGTAGCGTTTTGCTAACGGCATGCTATCTGCTGCTGTCTGTCATCTGCGATCTTGGCAGAAAAAAAACATGAAAGATACTCGTCCAAAAAGTACCTCTGTGGATATTAACGTATAAAGTTGGGTTGGTTGGTGTCTATTTTTTATTTATTTCCTATGTGTGTACAGCATAAATTTGTTGTATGGTGTGGTGACGAATGACAGGCTCCGACACGAGCAACTCGCCGCAGCATAGCGAAGACACGCCAAGCGCAATAAAACGGAGTTTCTTACAGCTGCTGCTGTGCGGCATTGTTGTAGCGTTTTACTCTCCGCATGTTGCCTGGTGTCTGTAATCTGCGACCGTATATAAATGGTGATGCCTACCGCTGCCGCAGTGCGGCAGAAATGTAGCGTGGTGCTCTCTTGGTATGTGATACTCCAGTATGATATTATATACAAAGTAAACTCAACTTGGACAAAAGTTTAAGGGCCGTTTAGGTACAATAACTGATATTTAAATGGCCTTACACTTTACGCTGGCATGTCACTTGACACTTCACAGGAGCAGCAATACTGCGGCAGCCAGGGGTAGCGGCGTATAGGCGGGTATAGTATCGCAGACTCTCGTCAAAGCAATCCGCTACTACAATGGCAGCCACACGCGCAGACATTTGCAGGCTGCTCCTGCTGGAAGGGTAGATTACTACTGGGCGGCAGGATGGTTGCATAGTGAAGAGAGGGAAAGGTACGTGTACGAAGCACACCAACGTGATCATAAATAAAAGGACCGTTTGAGTACTACTATCGTAGTAAAAAGGTCATCACAATTTAGGCCGGCATGTCCGTTAACAACTTGACAGAAGCAGCAGCAGCAACAGCAACAGCGAGAAGTAGTGGCCCAAGGCGGGTAGCGCAGGCTCCTATCAAAGCAATCAGCTACTACCACAGCAGTCACACGCGCAGAGAGCTGCAGGCTGCTGCTGCTAGGGGGGTGAACTACTACTGGGCGGTAGGATCGTAGCGCGGTGCTCTGTGCAAAAACAGGAAAATGCGCCGATGTGTACCATCTACGAGCAGAAAACGGGGTTTGCGTCCAAATCTTACGTGGGTACACGGGGTTGGGGGGCGCAGAAATGCCACCCCCGGGAATGTTGCGGGAGCCTGAGGATTTGCCCATGAATAGTTTAGTTTATAGAACCCCAATATTCAATTAAATTGATTAGGAAAGATGGTACCTTCATCTGAGCAGGCTTCTAAAACACCCTCGTAGCATTCACTCGAGTCCATGTGTGTCGTTTATGTTCGCTCTTTTAACCGAGTACGTGTTAAAATGCACAGACGGAACGTAGAGCCCACGTCACAATGTAAGGCAGTTTCGAGGCGTTATATGGGACGAGGTTCCCTCATTCTGAAATAAGCCCTATAAACAGGTAGTGCAAGCATTTACTGGGAGATGGAGG
Source organism: Undaria pinnatifida (assembly GCA_012845835.1). NCBI lineage: Eukaryota > Phaeophyceae > Laminariales > Alariaceae > Undaria > Undaria pinnatifida. Next base: position 976,256 of record JABAKD010000023.1, read on the forward strand.
AAGGCATGGCCGACACACGAAAACAGGTCGAACATAAAAAAAAACTGCAGGAGCATATGCTTCATACTTTACTCTGACGGAATGCCCCATATCGTGTGTTCCACTTCATCAATGAGTCACCGTCACTTGACAGCGCTTCTACAAATTAGTGATATTAATTATAGGATCGCCTCTTATCATGCCAGTCGTGTTTGGTGAGGCGAGGGAGAGGTCACCGAATGTCTACACATATTCAAGCCGAATCGAAGAATCTCCACTTTCGAAAAGATTAACCCCTCCAGCAATTATTGGAAGGGGCTTTAACCATAGCGAGTTAGTCCAGGGACACGATTTTACGCTGTAAACTAGTACGCGGAGACTGACCTGCGAGCTTAAGCGTATATTTGTTGTAAAATAGGGTGCGTCGTTGCGTGAGAGGAAAACTCTCGCCGGGTATTTGTTTAATGCATACCAGGTACCGGATTCCGTGAGGCACCTGTGACGCGAGTGTCTTTCTCGCGTGAGGAGGAAAAAAACGAAGCGCCTAATTAGGCGCTGGATGAGCAAAACAAAAAAATGAGGTTTCAACGAAAAATCTGCAAAACACTTTTAGTTCGTGAATTCACGAACAGATACCTGAACTATGCGTCCGTCTAAACGCTCTCTTCCGACGACCAGACAGGGCGCACAGGGGAGGTGAGGGAGGGTTACTTAAGGTATCCAAGGGCGAAGTCGTATCGCACACGCTCACATCCCTACAATGCCGGGACGGAGCACGTGGGGTTTTAACAAACCAGGCAGACATTGTTGGCACCAAGCGCGAAGCGCCGTGAAATGTTTAGCGAGTCGAATGAACGGTTAACTGCATTTTTCCAAGAATCGCTAGTAAGACGGACTTCGGAACCATGTGCCCACCCTCTTGCTTACGGATGACAGCGCCAATGAGTTTCTTGTTTCCAGGTGTGGCTACTTCGGAGATATTAACGGGTATGACATTATGACTGGCTCGTGGGGGGTGTGCAATATTCACACAACGTAGTGCGACCATTCCCCTTGTGCGGAGTTAGGGTTCACCCTTTCACACAATATCTCGTTAACAATCGTAGCGACCGCAAAAAAAAAGCGAAAACGGTACTCTAGCCCGCGCAGTGACTAACATGACATATAGCCAATTGTCAACCCCAATATACAATTTTTAAAGAGTCGGTGCCAACCGAGCTGAAGTATTCAATATACATTCAGAGGAAGGGGGATTTAAAACTGGGTCGATCCATGATAAGCAGCGACCAACAGATTTTCCTGCTTGTCTATAGTTTAAAAGAACAAGACGTGATAATTCCGTTTACTGTCCACTTTCCCAGGCCAGGGGGCGGTCAAGCTTGTACCATCATTGAGCGGACGATTCTCCTGATCGTAGGGCGAGTGTTCCGGATAATCATAGGTCGGACAGATTATCAAACATTGTCTTGTATCGGCATGAGTCGGGTGTGCCGTCTCATTTTCAGTCAAAGGTAGAATACAAACAGTTACGACAACTCGAAGAGTACGGTTCGTCAACTGTGTTCAATACGCCGGAATGCTAATCGGAATTGTTGAACGGCTCCGCGCGAATGAATGGACCCCCTCAAAATCAACGTGTGGAATTGGTCGTCACTAAATATTACGATTAGTCGGTGCAGTACTGCGTGCGTTTCGAGTAAAAAGATCGTACACATTGGAAGCAGCCGACATGAAAACTAACGCTAACCCATCTGCACATGCCGCGGTTAGAAAGGCCAATTAGCGGTATTCCGGACTTTTGGCGGACGGAGGACTACATTTTACTGACGAACAAAAAAGTAGCCGTGTATTATCTTCACCAGTGAAGAGCCGCAGGACAGGTGAGTTCTTTGTCGATCACATGAGAGTCTGACTCGCACAAAAATACACACACTCAACCTTAAACTGTTGGAACACAAATATATACATAAGTAATAACTGTATTTCGATTTTTTAGGCACGTCACTAAAGCAATATCGGGAACGATGCCATGTCATGATCGACAGTTAATTTCGTGCTATATATCGGTGTCTCGCAAGCACCGGACGCTCGCCAGCAGAAAAAAACGTTTGCTGGTGTTGGCAAGAAAAACATTTCCAACAGCAGATACTGGTTCGTCAAAAAAAATCCAAGTGCAATACAAAGAGCAGTCACTCAACCAGGAAAACTGTGCGTTCGTCTGCACGTCGCGAGGTCTTCGTGGGTGTCGGCCTAAAATCATCAGCGCGTCGAGTGCCTGTTCAGAGTAGGATGACCGACCTCAGTCGATCGCTAATTGCAATATATCGCCATCCTACGTGAGGAAAACACCCATCATCAGATATCAACCTCCCCGTTATATATGTTTGAGTAGTACAACGGGTACATTACTCGAGATTTCCTTCGCCATTTCAAGGAGGCCGGTCCTACGGGAGAAGCTGCATGTTCCCGTTCATTTGTACGTTGCTACGTAATATAGATCAGGGAAGAATTGTTGTGAAAACAGGTAGGCCAAGCACACGGACGTCAAGGTCGACAATTAGCGTTGATGGGGCTGCTGCGGTAACCGGTTTCTACGTATCTACTTCTTATCATGTCTCGCAGTTTCGCTAATAGCTTAGCGATTTCCAATGACGATAAAGTCCCTACAAATTCATCGACGGTCACTATTTGCTCGTGTTCTGTGTCTTTTAAAGGGTGATATGCAGGTATCGTCACTGCGGGTTCTCGATTTTTAACTCAGTGCCAAAAACGATTTTTCCGGGCTAAAGACACACGTTCAGTACGCTAAATGTAAATAACCCGAACGAGCAGGCCCGTAAGGAAAAAATGGTGTTGCTGCTCTTATTGCCGCTGCTGTACGTACGTGGTACAATCTGCGCTGCCGAAGATTTGTTGCATATACAGTAGTGGTCTATTTTGGAGGCTGTACGCTACGCACTCCACTTTCGAGCCAAATAGAACACGTTACGTGCTGCGGTTGGGTAATAAGCAGCTGCATTGCTGCTCCTACGACGAGCGCAATCTACTCTCCTTCTGCTGTAGTGCAGGCTGATGTCGCCGCTGCATCTATGTACTGATTCCACCACTGCTGCGCAATAAGGTGATTCTACATAGCTCCAACCCCAAACACATTCGACCGCACTTTTGGCAGCTACACGCAAGGTCTGATGTGGGTAGTGTCGTGTTTTGTGTTGATTTCGAGTAAAGACTACCTGGTAGGCGAATACGACCGACATGTCCTCTGCCAAACTGCATCTCATGCACGAGGAATCACAAATTTTAAGGGCAGACGCGGCGGCGACGGGGGGTATCAGCCTGTATGCATCCACGCTCATCAGGAATACAATGCAAACAAGAGTGCATATAACCAAATGGTGTTAAGCAGTGCTCAACAACACACCCATATTCCGACCCATGATACCCAACCTCAGGTGATATAAAACTCAAGTATACGCGGGGGCCGACCAACCGCTACGACGAAGGGATAGAACGAAAAATGGGTACGGCCGCACAGCGTGATTCTATATACGAGTACACAGAACAACCTCATGCACTCACTGGCTTGAGGAAAACAGGCAAAGGCAAAAGCTTAGAGTCTGCTGTTTCTGCTGTACCTGTACGAACATTCATTCAGAGAAACACCTCCCCGCCGATGATGGGCCTTACCTCTCTGCCAAGCAGGTCTATCGAAAAGAAGGAGAGACCCCTTCGATGCCTGTAACACGGGTGATATAGTTTGGGCACGTTTCCCCAGCCGAAGGTAGGAAGGGGTTTGAGTGGTAGATGGTAACAGCTCCGAAGCGCTGGTCGTACCGAATAGGGCTTGGTTCAAGGAGACCCTCTACGTTATGTGATGTACTCAACCCGGCATGAGATTTTCATATTTTTGTTGAATGCTTGGTTTTGGTGGCCTACTTAGAGGCGGATTGATTGGGGGCTGGGGGACAGTTATACGCATTTCATGTGCCAGATGCCTCGACCTCGTTTTGTGTCGAAACACACGGAGCCCCGCTCCGCCTAACAAGCTCTTAGCTTCGGGAAACATTTGGTACGGAAGGTCCTACGTCAGGTTTTGACCCCTTTGCTAATAGTTGCCGTGCCAAAGAAACACCATCGACATTGTACCCATCAGGTCTACGTCGATCGCTCCCTCGTGTCGGTACGCCTATGGTTTGGTAGAGGTGACGCTCATCGCAAGAGCGTTGTTGGCCATGGGAATGGGACAGCGGTTGTAGATCTTACCACGTTGTTTGTTTCACATTGCCTCAGACAACACTCTTGATCCATTTCCACCAGACTACGGTTGCACTCGCGTACCCGCTCGCACCGGCCAGCCGGAGCCGCCTTCACAACAATTCTTGTAATATTGTACGTACGGGATAGGATATTCAAATCCGAATTGGGTGTGGCCCACGTGTGCTTCCAGTATTTCAAGAAGAAAACGTGACAAAATGCCCTCCTACGGAACACTCTGCACTGCTTTATAGACCATAACCGCAGTAACCCCGAACCCAACTCTAACCCCGTAGTAGTTGGTGGCAATGTGGCGCGGCCTTTGTACCTGTAGTCTTCCAATCTCCGTGCTGGGTGAACACGGAAAACACAGCGGTAGACCGTCAACCGGAATAACAGCAAGCAGCATTGGTCATGAGTTAGGTGCAAACTATTATTAATACTGTAACGGGAAGGACATCTTCCTTGTTTTGTGTACGTTCAATTAAAAATCAAGTGGGTACTCGTATGACGACGGTGGTGTTTCTGTGCTTGTATCAAGGACAGCGTTTGAATCCGCAGCACCAGCAACAGACGCAGAAGGTGTCGAAGCGGTAGCAGTAACGGCGGCACGGCGAAACAAACCACATCCATGTCAGCGTCTCTCAGTGTCTCTCGCCGACCAACCTCCTAAAAATGGCTAATAGTACAACAGCAGTAGCACACTTCCTGTGTTTTCTTGTTTCATTCTTGAAGGCGGAAATCTGCATGTCCAATCACCGAAACTCAACCAACGTCGGAGGCACGTGTTACTTGTCAAGTTCCACAACTTCGGTACCGCTGAGAAACAAAACTTCGCAAAGCAGATCGTGCGAAACACTTGAAAAAGTACGCTCGATTGCTATTGTGATTAACCGGGGTTCCATTCATGCTGTTTGGGATACAACGCCGGTTTTCGGCTGGGGATGTTGAAGTTCCACGCGTGTTGCGATAGAGGCGCACCACTTTTTTTTTGAGATTCGTCCTTTTAGGCCATTTCTTATGCAGTCGGATTTGTCAGTCGAAAACGGCCTTTTTGGACTGAAGCCCAAATCGGGCTTTCTTATGCAGTTTCGGTAAAGGACTTTTTCGACTCAAGCTTTTTCGAATGAAAATTCCGACAGGCGGATCCAGTCGAAAAAGTCGAGTTTCGAAAAAGTCGAGTTTTTCGACTGGATCCTCCAGTCGAAAAACTCAGTCGAAAAAGCTTTACACGTGTTTTTTGAACCGATCGCATCGCTCATCCCACCACCAAACACACACCCACACGGCCACACACCCATACCAAGTACCACACTGTAGTATTATCATACAAGGCGCTGACGCTGGCTTGGCGATCCCAGCTGTTGCTTCCCGCAGCAAGTCAGCGTGGCGCATTCCAGCAGCGTGTATCACACGACGGCAGCACCGCGCGGTCACTATCCCATGCTGCCAACAACGGCTGCGGCTGCTGTAGCTTTGGCGGCTCTCGGCTGAGTACAACTCCACCAACGTAGCTTTGGCGGCTTTCGGCTTAGCCCAAAGCCACCAGCTCGCTGGGACGAGGGTTCGCCGAGCCGTTGCTCTTGGAGAAAGCGCGAAGCACAGAGCTGCCAACCGATTTCGACTGCTGTACGTACAACAGTATTCCCTCACACCAACCGCCTCTAGGAAGAGCACGAAAACTACAAAAAATACTTGACTGACGATAAGAAGAAGGACCAGAAGAATCCAATCGAAATAAAGTCCAGTCGAAAACGGCCATTTTCGACTGGCGGAATCCGACTGCATAAGAAACGGCCTTAGCAGCTCAGTATCTATCCAAAAATTTACATTTAGAAAAAAATTAAAAAAAAATGATTCCGGATGAAAGCTCCCATTGCCTAGGTATACAACGACAATCATGAAACCAAAAAAAAAAACGTTTTCCGTCGATGTTGGGTCAAAGACCTCCGGAGCGAACGTCATTGAAGAACAAAAAAAGATATAAAGTCGTGACGGTCAGGGCTAGGGTTAGGGTATACCTGAACCTTAACCGTAACCGAAACCCATAATCATTGTCCCAGCTGGCTTAGACAGGTAGCCCCCATCTATATAAGGACGACCTTGCTTCACAGAGCTTCTGGCACTCAAGGTCTTGTCCCAGCGGCTCGCCGTTTTTATGATAAAGAGTACGATCCACAAGGAATCCATCGGATTAAGGTAGATGCTCAATACGTAAAAAAAAAAGTATTTGCTAGTATGCAGAGTACTGGGTAAGCTGTCGAATAATGTGTTGGAAGTTGTTTTCATTGAGCATGGAAGAGGGAATATATTTGGTACTGCGTTCAAACAAGCCATAACCTGTTGACAGGCCGCGTGCGTTTGATCGAAGTGTTGGCTAGGTCACGTGTGCGAAGTATCGACATTATTGTTTGAGCTACTACGTCACGTGCGTTCGATTGAGTTGGGTGTCGTACGTAATGGATACTACCATGTACGAGACAATTTGTTACCGTAAGAAAGAAGAGACACTAGTGCTTGCAGATCGAGTTCACTCTTCTCATCTGCATCTGAAGTGGGACAGTTCATAGAGACACAAGTTTTCGTTTGCCCAACGGGAGCCCATTTAAAATGACCCACCATCGTCTAAACCATCATCAGTCAGGGTCGAGCTCGTCTCGCCACGACTCTGTCTTAGCCTCTGAAGACAGTCATCGGTCATGCACCACCACATATCTAAAATTTTCCTGTACCAAAACAACACACTGTCGGCACTACATCCATCGGGTGTACATCGTTCCCTACTTCATGCCGACATGCGTTAGTCGAGGCGTGAGAATCGATGTGCGAGGGTTCTTCGCAATAGGAATCGGTAGACAGCATCATAGTAAACCACAACCGCATTCTCCATTGCTCAAAACAACGCTCGTAATTTACTTTCACATTTACTCTTGCTTGGGGTATGGCCACCTTCCCCGGAGTTAGTCGTGGTTTTCGGGGAAGTTGGTTTCGACCACTTGCGATTCTAGTGTTAGTATGGAATGAACCAACGTGAAGAGGCCATTACCCGCAATTCGACTCTAGCAGTTACCCTAGGCTCGAACCCAGGTCAACGCATAATACTAGTCGATGATATTGACGCGCGGCCTTGCCTGCAGTAGTCTAATCTGCGATGCTGTGTAAACACCGAAAGCACGCGGCGGGACCAGGAATACAAGACCAGTATGCAGAACACAAGCAAGCAGTGCTGACAATTTTGTTGGTGCAAGGAGCACAAACCAAACCGAAAGCACATTGACGATATAAATTCGGTACTCGTACGACTGTGGTGGTGCTGTGCTCGTAGCAGGGGCAGCACCGGAGTCGGCAGCAGCAGCAGACGCCGAAGGTGTCGCAGCGCTCGGTAGTATCAGAAGCACGGCACACGAGACCTCAGCCGTGCCAGTGTCTCTTCTTCTTCCTCGTCTATCACCCTTTCGGAAAAGCCCATCTAGTGTGGAAAGGCTTTTGACGTTCGATTGATGTGCACTCCATCAAGAATTACTTTATCCGCGGATCAATGCTATGATCTACATACATATGTGTCCCTTGTTGAACGCTGTGTAGAGCGCAACCAAAAGTATAAAGGTGCTCGCGACGGTAGTTGGATTTGCTGAAACATTATATATAGACACACAACTCGTAATGCACGCGATCGGAGTATCACACACAGCTTGCAAAGATGAGTTTCGACGAAATCTTCGATCTCACAGCTGGAGTGTATTTTCATTGTTTATAATTTATGTAGATACCGATGACAAGAATAAACAAATAGATAATCCGAGTCATATTCCAGCATTATGTGTCAACCAAGGATCGAAATATTTTTGATAAATTGTAGGCATTACGCAACGACGATTTCATTAAAACGACCTGAACGCCTTTCTTGGATATGAATGAGAAAACTTGACAAACGAACGCTTGATCATGTCAGAGTTTATGTTGCAGTCGTGGAGACGACGGCGACACCAATTCAGCTTTTGCTCTTTGTTTCAATTCAAGGCATTCCCTTCCCTCGGAATAAAGGTGAATTACCTTTGCTTGAAGACGGGATATTTGAATTTAGCTCTTTAGCCCGTGCGGGGTGATGCTCGAAATACCCAGACACTGGTAGGGCGGTCAAAGCCGGTGTATTCATTTTGCAGTGAGAGTGGCTCAAGGTCATTTGCGGGTTTTACCTACATGTTCCTTTGATATCTCATTCTTTCGTGTTCTTCAAAATGTACGATGCAAGGCGGCAACAGAATGGTTAGCTTCGCACGCCAAACAAAGTCGCCAAATTCAAAGCCGTTTTCGTCCGAGAGATTCATAGTCAACTGTGCATGAGTTCAAAACCTGGTACTAAAACCCGATGTACCCCCCGCCCATACCCTTGGTCGGAAACAAAAACAAAGAAGACTAAGGAAACACAGGTAGTGCATGTAACGCTTTAGCGTAGTTATTGCGGACGGCGCGGGACAGGGTTAGCGGTCAGGGCAAAGGATGTGTGCGTTGAGTGATCCACGAAGCAAGTACATGTATAGTCTACTGTGCACCCCACTCGCGAAATCGAAACCCAACACAACACAGCATGATGTATATGTCAAATGGTGCTCCGTAAATGTACCCACAAGGACCTTACACCAAACAGATTGACAAATCCGCGTGGCACTTCGGATAGACTTGTGGTGAATACGTCAAAATGAGTTGTCATATACATTGCCTAATTCACTGAACAACAAAACACTCATGCCTTGAAACAGTCGATGTGACGAAACGCAGTGTTAGTTTAGCTGGTAGTAGATGGAAGAGAGCACTTGTTGCAGTCAAGGAGGACATCTACCATAACCCCATTGTAACAGTTATAGGAATCACAACGACAAGTTCAGAGGCGTATACACTGGTTACTTGCTGTCCGCTAGCAGAGATATTCGGCAAGTCTTGGATGGAACGTAACGCCCGGGACAGGCAGGCGCGTAACGGTCCCCATGACGCGCAAAAGCTGAATTCAACCTACCCCGATCGTAGATGATTCTCAATAGCACTGTGGAAAAAAATCTTGTTGTTGGGCTGCACATTTCTTGGAACGAATAATCAGTGCAACCACGCGACAAGCAAGAATTAAAAAGAAAATGATGCAATTGAAAAATACTAGATTTATCAACAAACCTTAAACTATTTTTCATTGTTCTACATGGGGAACTGATACGGAAAACCACAAGAAAATATAAGAATGAAACAGGAATATGAATAAAACTCATATCGAACTTTTGATTATATGGGGATAAAAAAATGTAATGTTTCTCGCGTTTTGGACGTTCTGTAGTTCGACCGTAGCAATTGTCTTGTACGATGCATTGTACTTACTACCATATACATTTTCTGTAGCCCACATGGTGTAATGACGATTAACCATCACCCAGTGCGCGATGTCCTGAGCCGTATGTAAGGCGGTCATGGGAACCACTTTGAAAAGGTTGTGATCAATCAAAAGAAAACACATATTTTGTGTCCTCTTTCTTCAAGTGCTTTTCTTTTTCTGGTAGACATTTTTCTGCTACGTAAAAGCACATTAGTCCCGGTCTCTGTTCCTCTCTGTTCGTCTGCATGTCACATTCATTTGTGTTTTACGTTTGGATGATGATGGACAATTCTTACATTTCTCTTCGCGACAGATATTTCACTGACATCCAAGACTTAATTGCCGATGATGTGTGCACATGCATGCTTCAGGTCCTGTACGACTACTTTATGCTAGCGTTTCGTCGTATGTCATATCCCCATCTATCGCCAATCCACGCCCTACCTCACACACCTACATTTAGGCTGCAAGCCAATACTCACCTTAACACGTACAATATCATTCCCCCCTCCAATCACAACCCGATGCAGTAGCATACCATACCAACGTATACCCCTCCATACGCGTACCTGAGAAAAATGACCGATTCAACACTAACCACAAACACTGATGGCATATATGAAACATGGAACTCACAGACACCTTGCGTTGTCGTCAGAATTGCATCATGATGGTTGCCGCGGCATTTAAACCTGATGAATCTCACATGGCTCCCGCCACGTCAACTTCGACCAAAGCTGTAACTTAGCAAATGCCATGTATAAGCTCCCCTTGGGCGCGTAAGTTACCGTACGATAAGACCCCATGTCATGTGAATTCCGTGCGCCATACAAATGTTTTGGGAGAAGCAAAATTGTCCAGTCAACATTGTTTAATCTTTCGACACGTACATCTGTAGCGTGTGGCATTTCGAGGTTGCCGCATATACGGCGGGCAGATGATCATTGCCAAGCATAGGTTGAATGTTTATAATCTTTTGAGAACAAATCCAAAAATCGACGGTGCTACGATAGACATGAAGCATTCTTTTTTCCGTGTTTAACGAATTGAGGAGGTCAAGACCTCTTCGAAAAAATGTTTGAGAATGAAATCTGAACACCGCACGACCTAGACACAAATTGAAAATCATGCAGAACGAAATTGACACATTTTGGACGAGTATCGTTCAAGGAGCCCAGTCATCCAGAAAAACGTTTCAGACGAAAACTGATACCTCTATCGTGTCGCATGTCAATAATTTGACCACAACACGAGAAAAATAGCAGTGTTTCACCCCCACAGTTTTTTTTTTTTCCCTTTACTATCTTCGTCGCCACTATGATGTAGAAACGAAAAAGATGTATATGGCCGGAGCGCGACGACGTGAGAGGCGGTATACAGATGTGGTCAGCACCGACATGTACCACACAGCTTGCTCTCATTCACGCAGGCAGGCGGTCTCCTGGTGATCGATAAACAATGACGTGACATGCCCCCTCAACTGAAACAACACTCTGTGCAGTTTCCTAGGCGTTACGATTATATATTTCTAATAATGTGTGCTATTTTCTAAGAGATTATTGGTTTGGCGGCGTTGAAACTTAAGTAAGAATAACCGCACTGATGCTTCGTTAACCACGTACTACCTGGCGTTTATCGTATAACTATCTAACGCACGACGTTGACACCGGCGGTTGGGATACTCCGCAGAAGGCTATGCCAAGGTCGATTGCATCATGGTCGGTACTGAAATTGCGGGAGACGTTCAAAGCTAACTGTATGTAAACGTAAAAATTTAAATGCAGGGAATTACCTTCCAGCAGAGAAACATCTGCGAATGTTCAACATGGAGGTGCGAACCAAGATGCAAATGCGGTCAGTGTCAAACATAAACTGCCCTACGCGTATGGGATACTTGCTATCTCAGACGTATATATCGTGCATGATAAAGGCCACATCTTACTCGTGCTGATCAGATATTTGTTCAAAGGGCGCCAATAACTACCACCTGAACGTTTGGATTAACGTCATGTAGTATTTATACTGGCGACATGAATACAAAGCGCCCTTAAACCTTGAAATGATGATCGCATGTACGTGATGTGTATTCATTTATGCGCGCATGTTTTCGTTCGCTGTAATGGTAGCATTACGGGAGTATCGTATTAAACATAGGATCGACGCAACCCAAACGGCAACGTCGACATCTTGAAAAGCCTGTATTTAAGTGGCGTGTTGAAAGCGACAGCGAACTCTACAGGGCACTTTATTTTGTCTTACACATTGAATGCCGATCAGGGCACGTGAATATTTCCGTTTACACAGTTTATTTAAATCCTAGATTTTTTACAACACACTTCTGATTTTATAGTATTTACTTCATTTTAAAGATTCACGCTTTTATACAGAAACGAGAAAGAATCTTATGTTTTTGATAGTGTTACGTACTTCTGACTTCCTCAAGCATCGTGCTCACACCAACCATAGCGTTCCAGGTGCGATTGGGCGTTGCGTAAGCGCCTGATCGACCATGATGAATCGAAACCAAATACACCAGCCGTTGGGCATAGCGCTTCTCAGGCGGGGTCCTATCGGCATTGGTCGCAGGTCGGCCGTCACTACAGTGGCTGTCTGATGAAGATTTCGAGCCGCATGCATAAAACGTTGTACTATCCAGCAGTAAAATTGTCAAAAGTATCAGCTGTAAAGCCCCTTGGTGCGAACTTTGCTAGTTATTTCCGTCAACCAATATCTTCAGTGTGGTCCAATGAAGATGGAGATGAAACATTAAGCTGGGAGCTCGGCGGAGATTCGCTGCTGACCCATTGCGTCCCGTCCTCGAAGGTGGTAAACACCTGTGATGCCCGCATGTGTGAATGATAAATCACAATGTGTGAATGATAAATCACAATGCCTACGTAGTGGCACGAATGGTGCATCGTTATCCGAAATTTTGTCATCCACTATTTTTCGTGTCTGTTGAAATATATCATGGAGCAGTCCAAGGAGTGAGAAAATATTTTCCGTGACTTAACCGGGGTTGGTCAGGAGGTAAACACCATAATAGAAATATTGTGTAGAATGCGCGCGGTGTCGCCTCGCGCGACTATGCCCCCATCGGCCCTGGCCTATTTGCAAACGTAAAGCATGCTCCCTCCACGTGTCCTCTTCAGTAAACAATAAAAATTGCCACGTACAAAATGCGGTGCGGTGCTTCTGCGGCTGCCGTTGCATGTTTGACGTGCCACTTAACGACAGGAAGTGGTAATGCTCTCGCGGGAGCTCCAGCGTTAGGGACCCCCCCGCCGGCACTGTTCCCCGAGGCGTAATGATAAATGCTGCACCGTGAGATAACAATCCTAACGAAACTGCCTTGTATTTATCACCAGCAGCTCATCATGCCACTGTTCGTGGAATAGGTCTATCTGGCATAGCCTTACATCTACATACATACGGGCGTTGGGTGTTGTCTATTTGCTCTTGGTATCGAACATCAGGATTAGGGAGACCATTACGAAAATAATTCGAATCATCAAAACACGGGTGATGAGGGCAACTAGACCTGTTGGCGCTGCAGATGCTTCGCAACATTCTGAGGCAGGAAGATGACACCATCGTCGCCAACATCACCGGTATGTCGTGAATTACATTTGTCTTTTCATAATTTTGAGTTGTGTTCAATGTGCCTTAAACGATATTCAACGTGTATTTCGATTAACAGTAATACCTAACTTTGCGCAGAGAGCGACGATTGACGCCTGCATTGCACACACAGGCGCCGTAAATGATGAAGGCGACGTCAATTGGTGAAAAATATCATAAGCAGGCGACACATGCTTCCCTCCTTCTGGGGAACATTTCTTCTTAACGTCATATGACAAGGTGGTCGTTTCTACGCTAGAGAACAACAGCCTGCCCAGATCACGAGGGGGGACCGATATACCATGTAACTAATAATGCACCCATAGCGACAGTGTAGATAGCAAGCGAGTCCCGTGGAGTTTACATTATTGTACATATGTCGTCGTTGCCCGTACAGTCGAGCACAACGTATTCGGGTTGTGTAAGTTGATGTCGGTAATCACAATGATAATGCGGTCTGGTGGTGTCAATTTCTTATAAATCACAACGACCACTGACGCATGAGCGTCGAGTGATCGACAAAACGTTGTTATCGAGCTCTCAGGTCCAAAAATTACGATGTAGACACCTCGGGAGCAAGTAACGTATGATACGGTGGCCGTCATCGCCGTGTATACGCACATTGCTTTGGCCAACAATCGGCGGCCAGAATACCTCTGATTTGCCCATCAGGGGCCGAGAAGTAGATGTTACATCAAGAACTACAAAGTGTATCTCCAGCAATATGCCCCTTGCCATGAAAGTGAATGTTACACGGACGCTGGAGATGACCCAGAAAACAAGAAGGAAGTGCCGGCATCTCGGAGTTTACCGTTTGTCACCCGATTATTGCAGCACTTTGTACACTCATGAACGCGCATTGGTCAGAGTTTAACCAGAACGGGTCCTGATCATATCTGCCGCCTCCAGAGGAAAAATTATCCGCCGCCGTTTTAGTTTCAATTGAAGCATATATATATACCGTTGGAAAAACAGTGGAAATATCCCGAAGCCCATGGCCATTAGGTATCGTCATCAATATGATCGCAAGTTCCCCAACGCGCGTAGTAGTCGTCATTAAATTCATTGTATTACCGCTTGTTGCGTTACTGAACGTGTGTCGTGGCGTGTACGTAATTTTTTTTGAAGTTGGGAGATGGCAATACCTGACCGCTAACATGAAACACATGCTCCTTTCGTTATTGTTGGGAAAAGCGTGCACCAGACACTGCAATCTGCTCTTTATTCTTGCACTATGCCCTGACTTAATGAACACTCGATGTGAACGTCTAATAAACACCTTGGATGATATTTTGATCGCGTGCTTCGACAGAAGTAAGTTACAGTTATCGCGTGAAATGGTTTTGATTGACAGGGGGCTGCTTAACTCAAAATCGTCAGAAAAAACACATTTTTATTTTTCACATGACTCTTCTGGTGTACCTAGGCCGTGTGGAATATTTGATGCGGTAGCAGTTTAAATTTTTTATCCAAAACAGTTTTTGGGAGGGACGTGTCTTAAGCTTCCGAATTGAGGAACTTCAGAAAAACACAATGGATGGTTGACCTCTATCATAGCTTGCGTCACGTTACCATGTTGTTCTTGTTCATCTCGGTTGAGTGTGGTGTTTCTTGCTGTGTTCACCGTATATTTAATCTTTGGTATACCGTCTTAATATGTCGTTTCATGTGAAATATGTTTTTAGGTACTTTTTCTACTCTAAGGTGACAACTCTCCGACATGAAAAGTCGCGTGTACAACCAACTTAGTGTTTATAAAAATTTATATATATATATCTGATTAGTATAAAGGTCTTGCTGCACTCACTGCCTCATTGGTACAATACTCACAACAAAATCCCGGCCACCTGCTACTTGCAGCTATTGTGGGGATAACCCTTCCAATTCATTACTACTGATGACATTGTCGAACGAACGTCGTCTGAAAAAAACTCATAGTTTTTGCAGCACATTGAGGATTAACACGGCTACGCACACCGTTGGGTTCACTGCTGTATCAAATTTGTTCAAAAGTACCGGCCTTCTGAAATGGTGAGTATAAGGTGTAAGTACCGGCCGTAGTATCCGGATTGCACATATGTTTGCTCCCTGCCGGGAAAATGTGCACAAAATGCTAAATCTGCGATCGATCGGCTACCCCCTATGTTTTTACTGTCGCTCTATTATTGCAACTTACACCATTCCTTGGTATCCCGCGGGTAAGAAAATATTTGCCGTTTGATTTTTGCTCAGCGCAGATCACAAACTTATTGCAGATTTAGTTCATACACATATATTAGAAGCACGATTATTGTTGACCCAAAATTAACAGATTATGAACAAGTGTCTCGAAGAAACTCGAGACACAGCACCATAGTGGTCGTTCTCCCGCTTCCGTCCAGGGGGTTTAAATTCTTTGAAACAACAACACTCAATACAGTTGTAGGATGTCGAATTCGTGCCTGAAGTGATGTCTAAAACTCGTACCAAACTTCTTTCTGGTTATCAAGATATGTCACCTCGATTTATGAGGTTTATATGTCTTGCAGTCAATGTATTGATCCCCGACGATCCCCTGACCGGAATCATTAGGATTACTTCTATACAGGATCACTTCGATCACGTTCCCGTCAGGGTAAAAATCTTGTTGACATTTATTTAAGAGTTTATTCGGCAACCCCTCCATGAACCACATGGACATACATATTTCATCGAAAGACGATGATTAGTTCTTGGGATGGTGATTGTTACAGCATCGGCATATTTTTTTTTCGTGTCGAGGTTGTTGATAAACGACACCCTCGCCTACAGGAGACGTGCAATGCAAACCTTCGAGCAGTATGAAAAAAAATCATCAGACCAACACGTTTCCTCGCCAAGGTATGTGGGACTTCTAGCCGTAGAGACGGACACGAGGACGCTGAACAACAACAGCTAGCTGTTGAAACACCGTCCATAAATGTGAGTTGTACACGCGAACACCAGTCGCTTCATTTACTCTAGCAGTGAAACAAATACGGATGGAAGTGGTAAAACGCTTGCTACCAATCCAGAAGACACTATCAAGCAGCACGAAGCTCATATATATTTTGTATACCGTCGAATTCCCATGCTTCGGGAATGATAAGGCCAACTTGCCGTTCGTTGTCCTATTTCCCATCACTACACGAAGAAAACAAGAACGAATGATGACCTTCTCAGTCAGCTTCTTGTAGCCAAAACAGTGTGCAAGCCCTTCAAAAATGTTCGCCAATGGTATTTATTCGCGATGCTGCCTTGATCGCGGACGGATTCATGGTTCAATCGACAAGCAACAAGCGAACCTGGTTTCGGTGACGGAAATGTGAAGAATCTGGCGTTATAAGAGGAGGACTAGAAAATATTGCATACCCACTGTACACTGCACACGCACGAGTCTCTGCTACGTTGCACAGCAAAACTTGTCGCTGTCACAATATCGCCGCCACCTCCCAACTGGATACTGTTTGAACATAATCGAATATATCCTGTCCAACGCTTTGCACCTTGTTTACAAACAGCAAAAACACTGGAAAAGTGAGACGTATTAATCGTACATCTGATCTGCTGCAAGGTCTAATGGGAACCTACTGAATACAATTTTCTTCTAGTTTAGCCCATCGCCCCTTTTCATGTTGTCCTCACACACTTCAATGTTTTAGGTTTCTGCACGTCACGCGCTGTAGGCATGTCTTGATGTGTTATACACATCGTTACACTTTACAATTACTTGTGCAAGACGATATTAGAAAAAATGTCCTCTGCTTAGAGCTAGGCCACACCTTCAGATGGGCGGACAGTAACGGAGCATATAACCTAGTCTGTACGTCCTACACCTATAGTACGTCCATATTGAGGGGCTACACAGATGTTCGATGTGCTACTACGGAAAACGTATGGTAGAGACCGAGGTAATTGAGACAGACAATGGGTGCTAAGAATGAAGGGGCTTTACGGTCGGCTAATCATTTTTTTCCGATAAATTATCGGTGCTCGGCACGTGCTCTGTGCTAGTGCACGCGCCCATCATGATTGCGCCAGAGCGTCATCGGAGAAAAGTCTAAATTGAATATTCTCGGGTCGTCCTCACTATGTGTTTCCTTTGCCCGACAACCTGCTTGATGCTTCCATGTCAACCACAGCACCGGAAACAGAGTCGTTTTCTTAGCGACGGCATGCGTGGAATTAACTGTTTGTCCGTTAATCTCGCGGCGACATCATGACGTAGGAGTTGTGTTACCAACGCTTTGTCCTCACCACAACGATGCCACGCTCACCATGTCGTCTAAAGTACAAGCGAGCTTGCTGCGCCAACAGTATTGATGGTGGGAGCCGGATTTCAGGAGTGTTAGAAAACCTTGCGTGCTGAGGCGACGTTTAACATGCCGTCTTTCTAACGTCCATGACTCAGGAAGAAGTTGCCGCATATCTCGCATTGGTTCAAAGTCGCTGCCGAGCCATTATCGGTTTTAAACACTTTTTAGGTTATATTTTTCGAGTGCTTGGTAGGCCCGGAAATTGATGCGTACTTCGAAGGTAAATTGTATAAGACATACACCCAAGCTAGCGCGATGAAGGACGACTGTAAAATTAAAGTTGTGAACAATTCACCGATGTTGTCATCACCGTTGTCTGTTAACCCGCGTGGTATACTGGTAAATTTCCTTGAAAAACTTTGCAATTGGGCACAAATAAATATGTATGCGAAGAAAAATTTTTCTCCATTGATTAGAAAACGTGTGTATGCGCCATTCATTGAATTTTTATGTAAGATATCCACATTTTTTTCTTTTCTGGAGTACGCGAACAACCGAGAGGGACTTTCGCAAATACACAGTTTTACGTATTCGACATTTATAGACTAAAATCACCCTGTTGACCCTGATAGCTACACTGTAGTCGTAAGGGGAGTCACCGACCTATATCCTTAATGAAGACACACAACTCGTAATATATATGCGCGATCGGAGTATCACACACAGCTCGCAAAGACGAGTTTCGACGAAATCTTCGATCTCACAGCTGGAGTGTATTTTCATTTTTTATAATATATGTATATGTACATATTTTTGTCGGGTTTAGAGCCAGTCAACACATTTACTCCTTGTGGTTGACTTTGGTGTACGACTCTGACATTCATTTATCGAACTGAACGGTGGGACACAAACAGTGCCACTTGAACCCAATATTTTCTCCGTTGAACTGGAGGAAAGCGTGGGGGGTGGAATGTCTAGTTCGACTGTTAGCAGTCCCAACGTATTGCAAAAAAGTCTGATATTGGTATTATATATACCCTAATAGTAGTGACATCGCATGTATATGCCAATTGGCGACCTCAGAGCCCCACAGCGGCATGGTAAAAATCATGGACGTGAAATCGTACATTTGAGACAGTAAAAAGTCGAAAAAGGAGCACAGGCAGACCTGATGAAATTGAGATAAACCACACTGCCGACCCATCGCATACCCTCCTGAGACGACCTCTACAAAACACAGTACCATATACCCAACGAAGTAAAGTCACCCTCGCGATCAATAGTGATGACATCGCATATATATGACATCACATACCCACCTCGCCTGATGTATTTGTGGGATGAGTCTCTGACTTGAAATTGATGACCGCAGAGCCCCACATCGGCAAGGTAAAATCATAGGCGTGAAATCATACATTTATTTGAGACAAAAAAAAATGGAAAAGGAAGCACAGGCAGATGGGTTAAAATTGCGGTAAACAACCTTACCAACCCATTACGTAGGGTATTTCGTACATACCGTCTGCATGGTCGCCTCCCAACCTATGATAAACGAAGTATGACTAAGGAGGTAACGTAATTGAGCGCGGGTATACCAAGTATCACCAACGAGATAACGTAATTGAGCGCATGTATACCAAGCGTTCCTTGAAAACTGACTATTCGCATGCCTCCCCTTAATGCTCAATGACGGAGACAGTACATGGCCACATACATCACCTCGCATGCTGTATTTAACAAAACTTATCTCTTTCGTACAGTGAGCGATGTCAGAAAATAATGGTAACTGTATGATGGTGGTGACAAACAGTGCATGACCACATCACCTCGCCTGTTGTATTTAACAATACGTATCTCTTTCTTTTAATTAGCGATGTCAGAAAAAAATGGTAACTACAAATATTACATAAGATATTCTAGCTTTCGATCCATGTATTATACAACAACAACTTATGAAGATTTTACACGTTATTTACTACACTCAAACACTGGGTTGCATGCTGCATCGAACACCAAACCTTCTAGAATAGTAAACATTACAAGCCAGATGATATACAGGGATGTCTTATTTCTTCAATCGTCAGGTTTGTCCCCTTTGACGATATTTAGTTTACGCGCACATATTGAAATGCCCCTCCTCCGCCCCCCCCCCTCTCCCCTCCCCCTCCCCTGACCCCTCTTGTTCATGAAAAAACCTAACGCTTTCCCCCCGTCCCCCCGTCCCCCGATCCCCCCCCCGCCCCCGCGTAATTTGTCCAAACGTCCCACTCACAATTGAAATCGGCCAGAATAACAAACACCTATACGCAGTTGATATTAGGTCACTATCTTTCTTACCATCCATGACGTAGTTTTCAATTTTTTCCCCCCCCGACCCCCCCCCCTTCAACGCCCCCTCTTTTCCAACCACCCGCACGATCGCCTAGACCTAGCACCACGCGTACAACAAGCCCCTACATATCTTTGATGTCACAGATGAAGTGTATTTGAATATCATCTGTGACCTAAACTTGCTAACCCCCCCCCCCCCTCTCGCTCTCCCTTACTCAAACGCCCCACTAAATATCGAAATCCGCCTGATTAATACACACTTTACGCACAGGATATCACCTCATTATCTTTCGAGAGCCATCCATGCGGCTGATGTCCCCCCCCTCCCGCCCCGAACGCCCCCTTCTTCCCCATAACCCACCCCATCGATTAGACCTAGCACCACACGTATAACAAACCCCTCACCTAAAACCCTTCCTTCCCCCCCCCCCCCCCCCCGCCCCTCAACGCCCCCAACCCCCACATTCCCCCCCCCCAAACAATCCTAACCACACCGCCTCGAACACTCCACCCTCTCTCTACTTACTGATTGTACGACTTACCCCAGGATATACATGATAAACTGATGCATTATTTCCAAACCAGCACATTTATTCCCTCAAAATAATGTGTAGTTTCCACGCACATGTTGAGCTGCCCCACACGCCCCCCCCCCGCCCCACCCCCCTCCCCCCCCCAATAATAAACTGGTGCCAAAACCGTCAGATTTACCCCCTTGAAAGGATTTAAACTTACATGCACAAATTCCCCCCCCCCCTTCCCCCCCCCCCCCCTCCAAACCTGCACGCTTTTGATCAAAACCAGGCCCCCACGTCCTTCAAAACTCCGGCCCCCACCCTCACCGGTTATTCGACTTACAAGATTCACTTGATAAAATGATACATTCCCCTCCACATCTGTCAGATTTTGTCCCCCTCAGCAACGGTTTTTATAGTTTCCGCGCACAGACTGACTAAAATCATCCTGTTGGCCCTGATAGCTACACTGTAGTTGTAAGGGGAGTCGCCGTCCTATATCCTTCAATGAGGACACACGACTCGTAATGCGCGCGATCGGAGTATCACACAAAGCTTGCAAAAATGAGTTTGGACGAAATCTTCGATCTCACCGCCGGAGTGTATTTTCATTTCTTATAATATACCCTGGGTTCCAAATTGAGGTCCCTACGAGTCAGAAACATCACATGGATCACATAAAGTCTTTACACAAACCTAAAAATGCGTCACAACTGCTCGTTGCCAAGTGACAGGTTCATCAAGAACGCAAGAACAAACAGAACGAGAGACAGGGTAATCGAAGCAGCGCAAATCATCATAGCATTCGCCCACCAAATCACCTCCTTTGGGATTAGTTTTGGGCATCAGCGAACGGGGTCCAACGCATGCCCGTAATGTCTTAGGTGAAGTGAGGAGCGGTAGTAAAAATCAAGTGCGCTGCTCGATTACCTGTTCCTGACCGTCGGTATACTGAACAATCTTCGGGCCGCGTCTTCTCTGTGTCAGGTGTGTGAGGAATTTCATTGTCGTTTTTCAAGCAAGCGGTTGCGTTGGCATATACTACCTGACTTGATGTAAAGGAATAGAACACCACTCAGCGATCATCTGCTACACGTTAGGGCATGTTTTCATGAACACCACTAACAAGAGCACCAGACATGGACGCGACACCTAGAGGATCAATACATCTTCGACTCGACAGTGGGGAGAAAACAAAACGTATAAGCGTACACTTTAGTCTATAATGATGTGAAAAGTAAGTACAGACAGGGATGTTAACACTGCGGTAAACCACACGACCAACCTATTACGCAGGGTATTTCGTGGCTCAACCGCTTACATGATTGGCTGACAACCTCTACCGTACCAAACGCAGTAGCATATGCCTCACGAAGTAAAGTCGCCCTCGTGTTCAATAGTGATGACATCGCATTTCCACGTGAGACAACCTTTTCGAAAAGCAGTAGAATATGCCTGACGAAGTAAAGTCACCGTCGCGTTCAATAGTGACATCGCATATATATATATATGACGTTGCATGCCCACTTCAACTGCTGTATTTGTAAGATGTATCTCTGTCTTAGAATTGGCGACCTCAGGGCCCCACAGCGGCAAGGTAAAAATCATGGACGTGAAATCGTACATTTGTGACAAAAATAAGTTGAAAAAGAAGCACAGGCAGACCTGATGAAATTTTCGATGAACCACACTGCCGACCCATGGCATACCCTCCTGAGACGACCTCTACGAAACACAGTACCATATACCCAACGAAGTAAAGTCACCCTCGCGATCAATAGTGATGACATCGCATATATATTAGTAATAATTATATACACTCCAGCTGTGAGATCGAAGATTTCGTCGAAACTCATCTTTGCAAGCTGTGTGTGATACTCCGATCGCGCTCGTTACGAGTTGTGTGTCCTCATTAAGGATATAGGTGGGCGACTCCCCTTACAAAAACAGTGTAGTTATCAGGGTCAACAGGATGATTTTAGTCAGTCTGTGCGCGGAAACTATAAAACCCGTTTGTGAGGGGGAACAAATCTGACAGCTGTGAAGGGAAAGGGGGGCCTGATTTTAATCAAAAGCGAGCGGGTTTGGAGGGGGGCGAGGGGGGGGGACAGGGGTAATTTGTGCATGTAATCTATAGATCCTTTCGAGGGGATAAATCTGACGGTTTTTGCACCAGTATATTATTGGGGGCGGGGGGGAGGGGGGGTTTGGGGCGGGAAGGGGGGGGGGGGGGGGGTTGTGCGGGGGGGGGGGGGGGTTTGGGCGGGGGGGGTACGTGTGGTGCTAGGTCTAGGCGAAGGTGCGGGTGATGGGGAAGAAAGGGGCGTTCAAGGAGGGGGGGGAGGGGGGGGGGGGAAACACAGCGACATGGATGGCTCTCGAAAGATAATATATGACATCACATACCCACCTCGCCTGATGTATTTGTAGGATGTATCTCTGACTTGAAATTGACGACCGCAGAGCCCCACATCGGCAAGGTAAAATCATTAACGTGAAATCGTACATTTTTTTGAGACAAAAAAAATTGGAAAAGGAAGCACAGGCAGATGTGTTAAAATTGCGGTAATCAACCTCACCAACCCATTACGTAGGGTATGTCGTACATACCGTGTGCATGATCGCCTCCCAACCTATGCCAAACGAAGTATGACTAACGAGGTAACGTAATTGAGCGCGTGTATACCAAGTATGACTAACGAGGTGACGTAATTGAGCTCATGTATACCAAGCGTTCCTTAAAAACTGACGATTCGCATGCCTCCCTCTAATGCTCAATGGCGGAGACAGTACATGTCCATATACATCACCTTGCATGCTATATTAAACAATACTTGTCTCTTTCTTATACTTAGCGATGTCAGAAATTAATGGTAACTACAAATATTATATAAGATATTCTAGCTTTCGATCCATGTATCATAAAACAACGACTTATGAAGATTTAACACGTTATTTGCTACAATTATACACTGGGTTTTGCATGCTGCATCTAACATCAACCCTTCTAGAATAGTTAACATTACAAGCCAGATGATATAAAGGGATATCTTATTGCTTCAATGGTCAGGTTTGTCCCTTTCGAGGATATTTAGTTTCCGCGCATATAATGAAATGTCCCGCCCCCCGCCCCCCCCCCCTCCCCTCCCCCTTCCCTGACCCCTCTTGTTCATGAAAAAAACCAACCTTCCCCCCCCCCCTCCCCCCGTCCCCCGATCTCCCCCCTCTATTCGCCTAGTTTGTCCAAACGCCCCACCAACATTCGAAATTATTAAGAGTAAAAAACACCTATACGCAGTTGATATCACGTCATTATCGTTCTGACCATCCATGACGTAGTTTTCAACTCTTTTCCCCCCGACCCCCCCCCCCCTCCAACGCCCCTCTTTTCCAACCTCCCGCACGATCGCCTAGACCTAGCACCACGCGTACAACAAGCACCTACATGTCTTCGATCTCACAGATAAAGTGTATTTGAATATCATTTGTGACCTAAACCTGCTAAAATATCCTCCCCCCCCCCCTCTCGCCCTCCCTTACTGAAACGCCCACCGAATATCGAAATCCGCCACATTAATAAACACTTTACGAACAGGATATCACTTCATTATCTTTCGAGAGCCATCCATGCCGCTGCTTTCCCCCCCCTCCCGCACCGAACGTCCCCTTCTTCCCCATCACCCACACCATCGCCTACACCTAGCACCACACATAAAACAATCCCCTCACCTAAAACCCTTCCTTCCCCCCCCTCCCCCCCCCCCCCCGCAACCCCCCACTCCCTGCCCCGCCCCCCCTCCGCCCCCACCCCCCACTTTCCCCTCCCCCAACCCATCCCAACCCCACCCCCTCGAACACACCACCTACTCTCTACGCACTGATTGTACGACTTACCTCAGGATATACATGATAAACTGATGCATTATTTCCAAAAACAGCACATTTATCCCTTCAAAATCATGCATAGTTTCCACGCACATATTGAGCTGCCCCACGGGCCCCATCCCCCCCCCCCCCCCCCCCCCCCCCGCCCCCCAATAATAAACTGGTGCCAAAACCGTCAGATTCATCCCCTTGGAAGGAGTATAACTTACATGCACATTTTGCCCCCCCCTTTCCCCCCCCCAACCCCCCTCCAAACCCGCTCGCTTTTGATCAAAACCAGGCCCCCACGTCCGATAGAACTCCGCCCCCCCTCCTCGCCGGTTTTCGACTTACAAGATTCACTTGATAAATGGGATCATTTCCCTCCACAGCTAAACGGGTTTTATAGTTTCAGCGCACAGACTGTCTAAAATCATCCTGTTGACCCTGATGGCTACACTGTAGTTGTAAGGGGAGTCGCCGACCTATATGCCTAAATGAGGACACACAATTCGTAATGCGCGCGATCGGAGTATCACACACAGCTGCAAAGATGAGTTTCGACGAAATCTTCGATCTCACAGCTGGAGTGTAATTTTGTTTTTTATAATATACTGGATCGGAGTGTCACACACAGCTTGCAAAGATGAGTTTCGACAAAATATTCGATCTCACAGTTTGGAGTGTATTATAGTTTTTGTAACATACCGGAATGATTTAATGGCAAGGAACACCACTCAGCGATCATCTACTTCACGCTAGAGCATGATGGCATGAGCGCCACCAACAAGAGCGCCATTTAAATTTTTTATTTTTTTTTTTCCTCACACTTTTTTTTCAGCTTCTGGACAAGCCGCGGTCACAGGTGTCGTCCCTTCTCTCCCCCCGGTTCTTGCCTTCATTTTTTGTCGCGCATAGGGTTCAGTAATCCTACTGCTCGTCGATTTTTCACCGAGTGTTAACAACTCACGCTTTCGCGTTTTCCGCGAGAATTTCTTTGCACAAAAAAATCTCCCAACGACATCATACGAGTATGCACTCGTCGGGGCTCGACCTCAATAAACTGATCTATACCAGGCTCGAAGATGACCTGATACGACACTGGGGCAACCGTACGTGGACGCGACATCTACAGGACCACAACATCTTCGACGACAGCAGTGGAGAGAAACCTGGGGGTATATTTGTACACTAGACACAAATAATGTGGAAAAGATGTGAAGAGAGATATATATGTTGATACTGCGATAAACCACACGACGAACCTACTACGCAGGGTATTTCGTACCTCCGGCGGTTTGCAACATCGCTTGAAAACCTCTACCAAACGCAGTAGCATAAGCCTAACGAAGTAAAGCCACCCCCGTCTTCAAAAGTGGACACATCGCATGCCTACGTCACCTCGTTTGTTGTATTTGTGAGATGTATGTCTGTGTTTTGGCGACGTCAGAGCCCCACATCGGCACGGAAAAAATCATGGGCGTAATATCGTACATTCGATACAATACAAATTCGAAAAGGTAGTACAGGCAATCATTTGAAGAATGCGGTAAACCAGTACGTAACGTATTTCGTATATACCGTCTGCATGATCACCTCCCAACCTATGCCGAGCGAAGTATGGCTAACTAACGAACGTAATCGAGCGCTTGTACACTAAGGGTTCCTTTCGAAACACTGTCAATTCCTATTTCTGCGCCTCGTTCTCCATTGGCTGTGACATTGCATGACCAAATTCACCTCGCCTGTTGTATTATGTATTACGTATCTCTTAATTATAATTAGCGATGTCAGAAGATAATGGTTACTACATGATCTTACCTATCAATTAAAAGATTATATCTGTCGATCCATGTACAGTAACAGATTATAAGGATTTATCAAGTTGTTTACTACACCCAAATACTGGGTGGCATACTAAATCTAACATCAAACCTTCTAGTATAGCAAACCTTACCAGGCAGAAGGTATAAAGAGATGTCTTGTTAGTGCAACCGTCAGATTTGTCCCTTTTAAGAATATATATTTTCCGCGCAAAATTGAAATGTCCCTTCCACCCCCCACCCCCCCCGCCCGATCCCTCTTGTTCAAACGCCTCACCTAAACAAAAAGTGTACCAGAGTAGTAAACTCTACCAGCCAGCTAATATCATCACAAAATCTTTTTAGCCATCAATGACGAAGCTCCAACTCGTTTCCGCCCTCCCACCCAATATATATTATAAAAATTAAAATACACTCCAGCTGTGAGATCGAAGATTTCGTCGAAACTCATCTTTGCAAGCTGTGTGTGATACTCCGATCGCGCGCATTACGGGTTGTGTGTCCTCATGAAGGATATAGGTCGGCGACTCCCCTTACAGCTACAGTGTAGCTATCAGGGTCAACAGGATGATTTTAGTCAGTCTGTGCGCGGAAACTATAAAACCCGTTTCTGAGGGGGACAAAATCTGACAGCTGTGAAAGGAAAGGGGGGGCCTGGTTTTGATCAAAAGCGAGCGGGTTTGGAGGGGGGCGGGGGGGGGGGGGGGGGGGGGGAAGGGGCAATTTGTGCATGTAAGCTATAAATCCTTTCGAGGGGATAAATCTGACGGTTTTGGCACCAGTATATTATTGGGGGGGGGGGGGGGGGGGCAGCTCGATATGTGCCTGGAAACTATACATTATTTCGAGGGGATAAATGTGACATTTTTGGAAATAATACATCAGTTTATCGTGTATATCCTAGGGTAAGTCGTACAATCAGTGAGTAAAGAGAGGGTGGAGTGTTCGAGGGGGTGGGGTTGGGATGGGTTGGGGGGGGAGGGTGGGGGGTTGGGGCGGGGGTGGGGGATGGGGGGGGGTGGGGGGGGGGAAGGGCTTTAGGTGAGGGGTTTGTTATACGTGTGGTGCTAGGTCTAGGCGAAGGTGCGGGTGATGGGGAAGAAGGGGGCGTTCGAGGCGGGGGAGGGGGGGGGAAACAGCTGCATGGATGGCTCTCGAAAGATAATGAGGTGATATCCTGTGCGTGAAGTGTTTATTAATGTGGCGGATTTCGATATTTGGTGGGGCGTTTGAGTAAGGGAGACCAAGAGGGGGGGGGGGGGGGGTGATTTTTTAGGAGGTTTAGGTCACAAATAATATTCAAATACACTTCGGCTGTGAGATCAAAGATATGTATCAGCTTGTCATACGCGTGGTGCTAGGTCTAGGCGATCGTGCAGGTGGTCGGGAAAGAGGGGGCGTTGGAGGGGGGGGGGGGGGGGGGGGAACACAGCGGCATGGATGGCTCTCGAAAGATGATGAGGTGATATCCTGTGCGTGAAGTGTTTATTAATGTGGCGGATTTTGATATTTGGTGGGGCGTTTGAGTAAGGGAGAGCAAGAGGGGGGGGGGGATTTTTAGGAGGTTTAGGTCACAAATATTATTCAAATACACTTCGGCTGTGAGATCAAAGATATGTATCAGCTTGTCATACGCGTTGTGCTAGGTCTAGGCGATCGTGCAGGTGGTCGGGAAAGAAGGGGCGTTGGAGGGGGGGGGGGGGGGGGGAGGAACACAGCGGCATGGATGGCTCTCGAAAGATGATGAGGTGATATCCTGTGCGTGAAGTGTTTATTAATGTGGCGGATTTTGATATTTGGTGGGGCGTTTGAGTAAGGGAGAGCAAGAGGGGGGGGGGGGAATTTTTAGGAGGTTTAGGTCACAAATAATATTCAAATACACTTCGGCTGTGAGATCAAAGATATGTAGCAGCTTGTTATGCGCGTGGTGCTAGGTCTAGGCGATCGTGTAGGTTGTCGGAAAAGAGAGGGCGTTGGAGGGGGGAGGGGGGGGGGGGGGGGGGGGGGGGAATAATTGAAACTTTCGTCATGGATGGTCAGAAAGATAATGACGTGGTATCAACTGCGTACAGGTGGTTTATTACTCAGGCCGATTTTGATTGTGAGTGGGGCGTTTGGACAGACTAGGCGGAAGGGGGGGGGGGGTATCGGGGGACGGAGGGGCGGGGGGGGGAAAGGGTTGGGGTTTGTTATGAAAAAGAGGTCAGTGGAGGGGGAGGGGAGGGGGGAGGGGGGGGGGGGGGGGGGGGGGCGGGGGACGGGACATTTCAATATGTGCGCGGAAACTATAAATTCTCGAAGGGGACAAACCTGACGATTGAAGCAATAAGACATCCCTTTATATCATCTGGCTTGTAATGTTTGCTATTCTAGAAGGTTTGATGTTAGATGCAGCATGCAACCCAGTGTTTAAGTGTAGTAAATAGCGTGTTAAATCTTCACAGTTTGTTGTTGCATGATACAGCGATCGAAAGCTAGAATATTTTATAGAATATTTGTAGGTACCATTATTTTCTGACATCGCTAATTTTAAGAAAGAGATACGTATTTTCAAATGCAACAGGCGAGGTGATGTGGTCATGCACTGTGTTTGTCACCATCATCATACAGTCACCATTATTATCGACATCGCTAATTATACGCACGAGATACGTATTGCCAAATACAGCATGCGAGGTGATGTATGTGGCCATGTGCTGCCTCCGTCATTGAGCATTAGTGGGAGGGATGCGAATCGACGCTTGGTATACATGTGCTCAATTACGTTACCTCATTAGTCATACTTGGTATACACGCGCTCAATCACGTTACCTCGTTAGTAATACTTCGCTTGGCATAGGTGGGGAGGCGATCATGCACACGGTATGTACGAAACACCCTCCGTAATGGGTTGGTAAGGTTGTTTACCGCAATTTTAACACATCTGCTTGTTCTTCCTATTCCAAATTATTTTTGTCTCAAATAAATGTACGATTTCACGCCTATGATTTTAC
Organism: Undaria pinnatifida; assembly: GCA_012845835.1. Taxonomy (NCBI): domain Eukaryota; class Phaeophyceae; order Laminariales; family Alariaceae; genus Undaria; species Undaria pinnatifida. Next base: position 1,005,248 of record JABAKD010000023.1, read on the forward strand.
CTTGTCGATGTGGGGCTCTGCGGTCGTCAATTTTAGGTCAGAGATACGTCCTACAAATACATCAGGCGAGGTGGGTATGTGATGTCATATAATGCGATGTCATCACTATTGATCGCGAGGGTGATTTTACTTCGTGAGGTAAATGGTACTGTGTTTCGTAGAGGTCGTCTCAGGAGGGTATGCGATGGGTCGGCAGTGTATCACGTCTGTTTGTGCTTCCTTTTCAACTTATTATTGTCTTAAATGTGCGATTTCACGTCCATGATTTTTACCGTGCCGCTGTGGGGCTCTGAGGTCGCCAATTCTAAGACAGAGATACATCTTACAAATACAGCAGTTGAGGTGGGCATGCAATCGTCATATATATGCGATGTCACTACCATTGAAGGCGAGGGTGACTTCACTTCGTCAGGCATATGCTACTGCGTTTCGTAAAGGTTGTCTCACGTGGACATGCGATGTCACCACTATTGAACGCGAGGGTGACTTTACTTCGTTAGGCACATTCCACTGCGTTTGGAATAGTAGGGGTTGTCAGGCAATCATGTTAGCGGATGGAGGCACGAAATACCCTGCGTAATAGGTTGGTCGTGCGGTTTCACCGCAGTGTTAACATCCCTGTCTGTACTTACTTTCCACATTATTATAGACTATATATAGTGTACACTTATACGTCCTGTTTTTTCCCCACTGTCGTCGAAGATGTTGTAGTCCTGTAGATGTCGCGTCCATGTCTGGTGCTCTTGTTAGTGGTGTTCATGAAAACATGCCCTAACATGTAGTAGATGATCGCTCAGTGGTGTTCCTTTCCTTTACATCAAGCCAGGTAGTATATGCCAACGCAACCGCTTGCTTGAATAATGGCAAAGAAATTCCTCACACACCTGACACAGAGAAGACGCGGCCCGAAGATTGTTCAGTATACCGACGGTCAGGAACAGGTTATCGAGCAGCGCACTTGATTTTTACTACCGCTTCTCACTCCACCTAAGACACTACGGGCATGCGTTGGACCCAGTTCGCTGATGCCCAAAACCAATTTCAAAGGAGGTGATGTGGTGGGCGAATGCTATAATGATTTGCGCTGCTTCGATTACCCTGCCTCTCGTTCTGTTTGTTCTTGCGTTCTTGATGAACCTGATATTTGGCAACGAGCAGTTGTAACGCATTTTTAGGTTTGTGTGAAGACTTTATGTGGACTATGTGATGTTTCAGACTCGTAGGGACCTAAATTTGGAACCCATGGTATATGGGTTCCACCTTTTGACTGGTGTTCGTATGCGGACGTATATATGGTTCTAGTGTGTCGTATGTCCGCGTGGTTTTCGTTTCACGTATGTTTTGGTTGATATTCTAGACTCGGTTATCGTATTGTTTCAAAGTGGTGCTTTCCGCGTTTGTGATGTTACACGTATATGTTTTGGTTTATGTTCTAGACTTTGTTATCGTGTTGTTTCGGAGCGGTATTTTCGAATACATGTTATTTTGTAACCACGTAGGTTTTGCTACACGTGTACGTTTTGGTTGATGTTCTAGGTTTCGTTATCGTATTGTATCAGGGTGTTGTTTTCGAATACATATTATTTTGTCTTGTTTGTTTTGCAACCACGTGGTTTTTTCTACACGTACTTTTTGTTCTAGAGCTCATTATCGTATTGTATCAGAATCGTGTTTTCGAACATAGATTCGGGGGGCCTAAAGCGAAGTTGCGAGGGACGTTTGGGAATTTCAACGTTCCCCCTCGCAGCTTTTGTCAAGTATGGTTAAATGCATATTTATCCCTGAAGATAGACATGCAGTAACCAGCCTTGACAACTATGGGTTGTAGCGGTATCATAATGCACTTATGATACCGTTACTCTTCATATTTCGGCTATGTGTGTATTATTGATTTCGCTACGCAGTGTGGGTTGAATCGAAATACGGTGTGAGGTAAGGTTTAAGAAAAAAAAAAAAAAAAAAAAAAAAAAAGGGGGGGGCGGGGGGGGGGAAGGGGGGGGGGGGGGGGGGGGGGAAGGGAGGGGGGGGGGAAAGGGACGGGGGGGGGGGGGAGGGGGAGATTTCACAGGAAAGCGTTGGTACGTGTAGGTAGTCTGCTTATTGAATACCCCGCCATGTGGGTGGGTGACATGTGATGAGTTGTGGGAGGTTTGGCGATGTTTCGGCGACTCCACTTGCAACTACAGTGTAGCTATCCGGGTCAACAGGGTGATGTTAGTCAGTCTGTGGACGGAAACTATGAAATTCGTGGAAGTTAATGCATCAGTTTATCAAATAAAGTCTGTAAGTCCATTATCTGGTGAGGGAAGGGTGGGGGGGGGGGAGGGCGGGGGCCGGGGGAAGGGGGTGAATTGCAGCAGCGGGATCTCCAGCACGTGGAAGTGTTCAATCCTCTGGCGGATTTCGATGTGGGTCGTTCGAGGGAAAGTGCGAGATGCATTCAGGCGTGATGCAGCGGGGGAGGGTAAGCCTGTAAGTTGAGAAGGGGGGGGGGGGGGGGGGGGCATACTTTTCTTGAGTGTATTTCTATTTAACCGTAAGTTGATGAGGGTTAGGGAGGGGGGGCGGGGGGGGGGGTTAATTAAATTAGCGTGGGGTTCAACAAGTTCGCAGTGTAATGACATACTTTTCTTGTTTCATAGTTTCTGTTTCATCGTTAGTGGGGGTTGGGGTGTGTGTGTGGGGGGGGGGGGGGGAGAAGGGAGGCGGGGGCGGGTTGCGGGTTCCAACAGTTGATCTCGAGGGTATACAAGATCGCAGTGTAACATACTTTTCATATGTGTAAACCTGTGGCAAATCATGTTATAATCGTTCAGGCAGCAAGGGGGGGGGGGGGGGGGCTTCCAATTTCATGTATAATTATGTTTAATCGGCTAGACATGGAGGGAAGAAGGAGCGCGAGGGGGGGGGGGGGGGGGGGGTCCGGTGCGTTGTCTCTGGTATATCTACCGGGGGGGGGGGGGGGGTTGGGGGGAGGTTGTGGCGGAGGTATACACGGCCACGGTGTTATACTATACTTCTTATGTGTATGGAGGCATGTGGTACTTTTCTATTTCATCGGTGATAGGGGCAAAACCACAAAGAAAACGAGGGGTATATAAGAAGAAAAAAGCGGGTGGCGGGGGAGGGGGGGGGGGGGGGGGGGGCGTCTCACAATTTCAAGACTTTGTCAGCTTTTGTAGAATTTCAATTTGTATAATATATAAAACCACTCTTCATACGTCGCGATAGTGTCCGTAAGGGACTCGAACAAATTTCAAGGGGGGCATAATAAAGCATACCCGGGTGGGTCGAAATCTCCTGAGAGCCGACGTGTTCAGACAAGCCTACTCGCGTAAGTTGCCGTCAACCACGCAAATTTCTCGGGTCACTCAGGCTACCACGTGGGGCCGTCTCTGAGCGCTTGATATATTATAAAAATTAAAATACACTCCAGCTGTGAGATCGAAGATTTCGTCGAAACTCATCTTTGCAAGCTGTGTGTGATACTCCGATCGCGCGCATTACGGGTTGTATATTAATATACATATATATGAATATATATATTTCCCTCCCGGTTTGTTCAAACGCCCCAGCTACAATCCAAATCGGCCACAGTAGTAAACACTCATTCGCGATTGATACGACGTCTTTATCTTTCTTGTCATTCATGACCTAGCTTTAGGTCGAACCCCCCCCCCGCGTCCAACGCGTCCTTCTTCCCCACCACCCGCACGATCGCCTAGACTTAGCATCACGGGTACAGCAACCCCCTACATCTATGATTATTACGCACGATCGAAGTATCACACACAATCTTGCAAGTAAGAGTTTCGAGCAAATGTGGGATCACACAGCTGGAGTGTACCAGGTATTATTATTTTTTTTCATGTGACACAACCCTCATGAAAACCTTTCCCCCCCCAACAGTTTTTTTTTTTTTTTTTCCCGCACTCTATTGCTAAAACACCCCACCTAATATCGAAATCCGCCACATTAATAAACACTTCCACACACTTGATATCACCACATTATCGTTCTAGAGTTATCCATGCCGCTGCTGCAATCCCCTCACAAACCCCGACCCCTAACGCTCCCTCCTCCCCCACCACTGCGCCATCGCCTAGACCTAACACCACGCGACAGCAAACCCCTACTACAATGGGACTAAAAGCTCTCCCCCCCCTGCCCCCCCCCCCCGCCCGCACCCCTACCACCCCTCTCCTTCCGCCAACCCCCTCCTTTCGCCACCCCCCACCTCCCAACCCCCCCACCTCTCCACACCCCAGCCCACCCCCAACCCCTCGAACACTCCGCCCTCTACTCACTGGTTGTACGACTGACAGGATATACATGATACAATGGTGCATTATTTTGAAAAGCGTCACGTATTTCCCTGATAAAAAAAGTGTAGTTTCCGCGCACACATTGAGACTCTGTGAAATTAAAGGTGGGGGACATAGAGTGCCCCCTGCAGGTCTGCCAATTGAGCAGGTCCTCGGAGAGTACTCACTTTCGTTCCTTCGTAGAGATGTAGCTTTATTCGTTTCCACCAGAGCCCGGGATAGCTTCTGAGATCGGAGGCGCGTGCCTCCGATCTAATTCCTAACTTCCTCGAATATAAACCGCCAACCTTATCATACGAAACCCATCCAAATGATCTCAAATTCGGATACCTACAGGCCTTTCGCGGCCGTATCTTAACACTAGCCCACCCTGATGAGTCGCATATGCAGAAATATGGGAGATTCGGGGAAACTCCGGTTCTACGAACTAGACCATGAGTCGAAGATGCGGCTCCTCAAACCCCACTGCCACATCTCTAACCGTCTGGCTATGGAGCCAGGAACACGCGAAGAAAAGCAGTAGAAAGAAAAGCAGACCCTACAGCAAGGCAATAGTCACCCATCAAAAACCTGCCGTATGCCGCCGGTGTGGCGGGGGGGGCAGAAAAGGCTCTGGAACCTGCCGCATGCCGCCGGTGTGGCGGGGGGGGCAGGAAAAGCTCTACGGTGAACCAACCACAGAAACGGTACTATGGCGAGGCGAGCCCTCGTCGATATGGAGGGGAATACAGGCGCTAAGACAAGGGAGAAGTCATGCGAAAAACCTCCCGCGGGCCATTGGCAAGGCAAGGGGTTAGACGAGGAAACGACGAATACCCGGGATGGAAGGTGTCAACACCTACAGCCCCGCTAGGGGAGGAAGTGTTTAGACGAAAAAAAAACAAAGCAGAACAAATGCAACACACAAAACATAAAAGAAGGAACACTAAAAGAAGGCACACAGACCCGTACACTCGTCGCCCCCCGGCTCTGGGCTGAGGAGGGCGTCGGCAGGGCGAAATTGAACAATGACAAAAAAGCGACAGCCCTGCGCCTCAGATAGCGGCGTTTTACCCGAACCCTAACCCGGCACTGAGCAGGGGGTTCGGCAGGACAGAAAAGAAAGAAAAAAATGGAAAGAACCGCCCCAAAACTCGATGAAGAACCTCAGGACACTACCAACGACCCAAAGACAAAGACGCAAAACTCATACCTCAAAAAAATGAAGAACTATCGTGAAGCGGTGGTGGCTTGGAAGTCAACTGGCAACGGCCGCGCCTCGAGATTCGTCTACGTTACGTTGGATTCCCCGAGATCGGAGGCGCGTGCCTCCGATCTAATTCCTAACTTCCCCGAATATAAACCGCCCACCTTATCATACGAAACCCATCCAAATGATATCAAATTCGGATACCTACAGGCCTTTCGAGGCCGTATCTTAACAACTCCCCCCCCCGCCTCATAATGGAGTTGTGCGTTTTTTCTTTCCGGAACCGTCAGGTTTATCCGCTTGGAGAATAAATATTTTCCACGTAAAAGTTAGGCTGACCGGCCTTCCCCCCCCCCCCCCCCCCCGTCCCCACCTCTCAATCTCCCGCCCCCCTTTTGATTAAAACAAGCCGCCCCCGTCCTTAAGAACTCCGCCTTCCCCTCACCGGGTATTCGACCTACAGGATTCACTTGATAAACAGATGCATTCCCTTCCACAGCTGTCAGATTTTGTCCCCCTCAGAAACGGGTTTTATAGTTTCCGCGCACAGACTGCCTAACATCACCCTGTTGACCCTGATAGCTACACTGTAGTTGCAAGGGGAGTCGCCGACCTATATCATCAATGAGGACACACAACTCGTAATGTGCGCGATCGGAGTATCACACACAGCTTGCAAATCTTTAAGATGAGTCTCGACATAATATTCGATCTCACATCTGAAAAATGAGAGTTTTTTCAAATATGGGAACGGAGCCTGAAATGAGAACGGGCGGTATTCTTTAGAAAGCAACCCAATTGTGTACAACTCAAAAAAAAAAAATGTCAGGGTTGTGGGGCTGTACAGCAGCCTTCGAATGAGCTGTCGCTCAGGCTGGAAGTCCTCATCATCGCCTTGGTAGCCTGCATCTTGAGAAATCAAAATAGAGCCAGCGTATATCGCTTTTTGCGTCCACCCGAAGGCACGAGATGGAGCATGACCTTTCTGACGAGCTCCTCTCACAGGGCTGGTCAGGGGGTTTCGCAGGATCATTTCGGTTCTCTGATACACCGCATGGTTCTGTAGAAAACGCTTTGTTCTAATTTCAGGCTCCGTTCACATTTTTCAGAAGTGTATTTAAAATATATACTCCGGAGTATATATTAATTAGTATAATATAATATCCTGTCTTGTGCTGGTGTTGTTGCTTTACCTATGTAAGGCAAAGATATTGGTGAACACGCTACACCGTAGTTGCACGGGGAGTCGTCGTCGACCTATATCTTTAATGAGGACACACAACCTGTAATACCGGCGATCGGAGTATCACACACAGCTAGCGTGAGTATCACACACAGCTTGCGAAGATGAGTTTCGACTGAATCTTCGATCACGCAGCTGGAGTTATGTTTTTTTGGAAATATATTTCTAGTAAACACACACGAGAGGCAAAAATCAAAGCGTAACCTTCAAATTTGCGTGTCTAGAAAATTACTTCTATAGCCGCAACGAGCTGCAGAGAACGATCCCTCATACCGGATGATGAAGTATACGGTCGTGAGGAAAACTCCTGATAATTGGTGCTGAGATAGATCCCTAAACAGACCCTCATGTCGATATCGGTACGACATACATTATGTTCACTGGGGAACCACAGCGCACGAGCGTGAACAGCGCAACGTTTATTGTATAGGAGTGGAGAAAATGTTTTCAATGAGTGTTCCACTACCACCCTACGGTAAAACCCAGCATGGCTATCCGGGAAATTCACGTTGTTCGACGGTTAATGCTTCACGTCGACCTGCGAGTAAACACTTCCAAGGATAATTGTTCAAAAGGGGCGCTCGCGGTATGGCTGTTAAACAACAGTCACATATATATATATATATTTTTTTTTTTCCATGAGGATATTATTTTCTCTGATGACATCGGTATTCGAACCGACGAGAAGACCTTGAGGCTTATAGTACATACCAGTACTACTACACCAGTTTTGTACATACCATCAGGCACTACGATGTTCGATCACAATGTACGCTTAGCTCATCTCAGTCCGGCTATATATAGCCCAGCAGCGCAGCGTAGCGCCGCGTGGGGAGCCGTGCGGTGCGGTGCCGTTCCTATCGCTGCGGTGCTGCTGTGTCGTGGTGCGCTGTGTGCTTTCTTTCGAACATAGAGCAGTACCGGGTGTAATACGTGTTGTTGTGTACTACTTTATTCCATTTTCTTTTTTTTCCATGTATTTGATATTTCACGGCCCCCTGTTTTTTCGCCCACGCAAAATACCCCCGTACTGCATATCAGAACGTAACGCCGGTATCAAAAGCACACAGCACAGCTGAGCACAACAACAAGGCACTTTGCTCTTGACAAGCAGCTCTTGGCATTATCAAATCGCTGTTGGCACCAAATCATGGGCCTCTTATTTCTGCCCCTTTACATACATGTTTTTAGTTTCATTCTTCCTTGCCTTGCGCGAGCGTAGGGGGCAGTGTCACGCCCTTGTATAATATATTTTCATTTAGTAAGCATTCTTCTTTTTGTCGTAAGCGTTTTCGCGACGCAGCTAAGATTTCTGTACCAACGGAAAACTCACCCGCTCTCCACCTATTGTTTATCAAGGGTTACCTAATAATAGCCAACGCTAAAATCATTGCAAAAAAAATCAATGTGGAATTCCCCAAGCCACGATACATAGCTAACGATATATCCATGAAGACCACCCTGGCAAGTCAATTTCAACACTGAACAGACGCAATTAAGCAAGATAACGCTACGGCATGAAACCTTCATGTTAGAAGCGGCAGCAAAGAATTTTCGGAATATGACATTATGATCCACAAGCGTTCGTGCACAAAATGATGTTCTCCGCGATTTAGCCGCCATACCCTTCGCATTGGCAGCCTCCACCACCGGACGTGCATTGGCAGCGGTAACGCCGGATGGCAGCGTGGTTGCGCGACACGACGGACACCCAAAGCAGTTGATTCTCAGGCTTCGAAACATGGCCAGGGTCGCGTTGGGGGGAACGTGCAAGACGTCCTTCGTCGTCTCCACTCTTGCCATGCCAAGCGATGGCGGCCATTCCACGGCAAGGCACCCTCCCGTAGATCAAGGCCATATCCTCTTGAAGAAAAAAAAATGCATCAACGAGGATAAGTTTCGTACACTTACAGCACCAGGCTTCCCCTCAGATTGCTAAACTGGTTGTATCACCGTATTCTAAACCGAACGATGAAATTCGCTCGACTTCTAAATATGCCGACCAGTTATGGGATGACAAAGCAAAATTGTAGACACAACAGGCGACATCAACTTCACCAAAACGCTGACAGTTTGACAACTTCACAGGGTATCGAATAAAGCAACCCCCCCCCCCGCGCAAATTTCAGAATCAGTTCAATAGAAACACTCAGCCTTCACAAGACCCAAGGGCGTCAGTTCGGCAACGTTCGATGAGCTTGGCGAACGGTTCGTTTTGCGACAGGTTCCCACAGTGCGCAACAACCCATCTCGGAGGCGGCCGTGAACACAGCAGTGCGTAGGATGCGTTCCGGCTGGGCCCCACCTTGCCAACTTTCGACAACCGGTTGTTTCACACTTATGTTTGAAATCAACGATTAAACCGGCCGTCAGATTGTTTTTATGGAGGGAGCATACAGATGCCGCACCGTCGGCTAGAATACCCCACCGCGGCCATTTAATACAAGCCTCCTGTGAGCAACGATTGCTGCGTATATCCACCATGCCCTTCAGGGCATGCTGATTGCAGTACAACGCCGGCTTTTTACCGAGAACGTTGAAGCTCGGTCGTGTCGTGCACGACCCGTGTGAGCAATGCGGGTTGCGTACGTCTACCATGCCTCTCACAGAATGCTGCTTGCAGTACGCTGCTGTCTTGCTGCCGACGATATTGAAGCTCGGCACCTTCGTGCACGGCTCGTTTGAGCAACGCATGTTGCATACGTCTACCATGCCTCTCGCAGCGTGCTGTTTACAGTAAACTCCTGTATTACTGCCTTTGACATTGAACCTCGGGCGCCTTTCGCACGCGTCGAATAAGCAACGACTGCGGTACATATCTATCATGCCATCCTTTGCATGTAGGTAGCAGTAAACAGCTGCCATGCTGCCGATGACACTGAAGCTCGGTTGTATCGTGCACGCCCTGTGTGAACATCGACCGTTGCATACGTTTACCATGCCATCCTCAGCATGCCGTCTGCAGTATAACGCCGGCTTCCGGCATGGGATGTTGAAGGTCGGTCGCTTCATGCACGAGTCATATGAACAAGGTCTGGTGCGGACTTCTACCATGCCAACGTGTGCATGTCGTTTGCAGTATAACCCTTTCTTACTGCCGTGGGTGTTGAAAATCGGTTCGCCCATGCAGTTGGTATGCGAACAACGACCCATAATAGTGCCTTGTCGAGCTGCGAACACCTGCCAATCATGGGTTAAACGTGAAGTAACGTCGTTTTCATGGGGCCGGAGAAACAAATGTTCGTCACTGGTAAAACATACGACTGCAGGTTAGGTTGCCTACAAACAAAATCAAACGCAGACATGGGTCTTGGGGCCAAACGTATTCCTCCTCCGATTCCAAAGGAAGCAGATGTTTATTGGGTGAGCTTACCAGCATGTTGTGAGACTAATGACGTGATGTGACATAGGTTTCAAAACGTGCGATACACTATTCAACGAAGAAACACCAGCGCTAAATGCGGTGGCAAAGAGGCCAAGCATTAGAGGATAATATGCGGGAAGAACAGTTTTGGTTTACGCAGGCGTCGCTTCTAGACGGACCCCTTAGAATGAAAGAGGGCTCTCGGTACTTTTTAACACGTTTTGAAGCGCACTTGTTGTCCTTCTTGTGACATGACGCAAACAAGGACATCGATAGAAAACAACAGAGCCCATAGTTACAAAAAAAAAAATGTTACGCACTACATAACTGCCTAGCGGCTACAGGATGGATTATGTTTGTGTTTCGTTTGGCTATATTTCACGCCCTTGAACAACAGAAATAACACAAATTTGTTGCGAAAGGCCATCGACATACGGACATTCCCTAACACCATCAAGGTACATTAATGTGATGATGAGATTTTATAAAGTTATAATGGTAGCATGACGCCTACGTGCCGGCGGTCGACTGCCTATACGAGATACTCCGGAGTATTACATAAGAAAGAGCAAGAATACGATATCAGAAAATAGCGAGCAAGGCGGGGTAGATATGTAGCCTTTATCTCACCAAGCCAAGCGTTCGTGGACTTACGAGTGATAGTTACACAACCCAGACCGTATACTGTACACAGCGCAAGAGCCGTTTACGTAACACCAGTAGAAATGCATTGTAAATCCTGTAATAAAACACTTTGATATGGGTTCTCAGTGGCTGAATCAACAAATAGCTGACGTCAAGTTCAACCACACAGCTGTTCCCAACACGCTATTTTTAAAACACAAAAACAAGAAAATACCCCAACAACAATCCAGAAAGGCCTGCATTTTCGGCGCGCGCAACGCACCGAATAGAGTGTTTAAAATGAACCCAACACATCTAGACTAAACATAACAATAAGATTTAGTGATTTATGGAAACTCCAGCTTATTCCTATTCGACGATGTAAATTAACTTACCAGGCATCTGGTGGAAGGTGACCTAGACGATAGGGACGACAAGGTAAACAGCAACGTATAAAAACTTCGAGGTGTTCATGCACCAGGCCCGGACAACAAGAAATCATTTGTAGTGAGAAGCCGTTTGGTGAGCTTCAGCACAAACAATTAATCGAGGCACACATCAATACAAACTACCTACGAATACGAATCTAAACTTAGATGAGAACACGACAGATTTTTCTTACAAACATCGAGATCTAGAAGATCCATTCGACCATATACATTCTAAATACGAGGCCGGGATTGTTTCTGCTCACATGAAACGGCTACTCATCCGTCGGGTATACGCTGTAATCCAACGAATAGCCTATATGGTGTTGCGCAAAAAAGTGGCCAAAGTGAACCTGTGTTTACAGTAGCCTCAAATAACCAGCCACCCCGGGTTTGCAACAGGTATTTGCGTGCATCTTCAAAATTAACACACCAATAACATCTAAATCATGTGATTGTTAGGTGAAGCGTTAGCAATATTGGGCTTTTTGTCGTGTCGTGTCTCGGTGGTTCGTATGTTTGTGTTCACGCCGTACGTTCGCTCGATCTTGCCCGCGGTCGTTCATTTGCTGCACTACGACGGTCTGCCTCATATCGGTACGCCAATAAACACTTGCGTCGAGTCGGTGGTGGCAAGACTCGGACAACGCTTCGAAACTAGAAGCGCCGAAAAGCGCTTCAAGTCGATATAAGTTGTATACTATCGAGTTCAACAGCGGATGAAATTCGATTATCATTGGGAAAAATCAAATGGCAGAATGAAAAAAAAAAAAAACATGACATGTCCACCTCTTTTCCAAGAAGCGAAAGAGCATCGCCAGTGAGGAAGTCGGCGTGCCGAAAGCATGGAAGGGTCTTGAGAAAAACTTCGAGTCTGTTAGCTGCTGGCATCGCTGCCATGAAATGTCAGTTGGCACGCACATGCAAAAAAAAAAGAATCCCATAACACATTTTAAAACAACTGTATAGTGTGTCGTACGTATGGCTGATTCTACGAGAGCCCTCCCCACAAACCAGCGATCATCTTTTAGCAATGTTTTGTGGCTGCTCGATACGAGGAAGTGCGCTATGTAAGAATATTTTCACGTATTTTCTTGTTCCCGAAGAAAAATCAACGGATGACGTCCGGGTGGCCAAGAGCACGGTTTTATGGGAGATACGGCCGGGAGCTGGTTTCAAATCCGGCGATTTCGTAAATTTAAAGATGAGGGGGGTTACCGTAGAACGACTCGAATGTGTAGATAAACTGGCATACGTATGTACGATACGTATCTGAGGTTTGTCCCTGTCAAAAATAAAGACATTCCAAGACAAAATGAACCAAGACAAAATGAAACACACAAAATATCCATCGCGATACGTCTGGCATAGTAGGTGACTTCAACGTAAAGTCCAACATTTGCTGGTCGCCATGCAAGTGTTGATCAATGGGGAGAGAGTGGGATCGTTGCACGAAATATTCAATGTGCTCTCCACGGTTCGAACAGGTTAAACCTTTCACCCAGAATTGCCAGAGGATTTGGTCACCGCAAGTTTGCCTGGCATATGATGTAACACCGCAGGCCAACATGCATGGACTCTCCGGCAAGTCTGAGCCTCAGCCAACTATGAGAGGCGTGCGCTGGTGGGTTGGGTATTGGTTATCGTCAGGCTTCGGTAAAAGCAATCGAGATGTAGAAACCTATACAGCGCTGTGACGCCCAAGTGTTTCCGTAAGAGAACAAGAAAAAAGAAGGTAAATTTTAGGTTTGCCGAGGGAACAGTATGTCCATCGATGTCAGAAACAGTACTATATAATACACTTTCAGCTTGCCAGGTCACGCATGAATCGTTGCACGCAAAACCCCTCGGAGTGCGTTTTAGCGATAATCCGGACAAGGGAAGGCGGGGGACGGGGCTCAACTCGTGAAGCCCGTGTTTGGTAGCGCGCAACACAATTCATAGATCCTGTTGCGTTTGACGAAACAGGCGGCGAACATTGACCGAGTAACCGGTTTCCAACCACCGGCGGGTTGGGAAAGTGCTGACGCGTTTCGCAGGACTCATGCTATAGAGGCTGGCTTGGTCCTGAAGTGAAAAAAGCGTATTATTGTGGCCGTAGCCGCTTCTTCGATTTTCCGGTTCGACAAACATAACACAATACAGGTGGCAATGAGTGCTGTCACTACAAGATTTGACCAAATTTGACAACGATGTACAACTACCCCGAGCGCACCAGCACATCTAAAGGGGGGGGCTAGTACCAACAGGTCGAGCTGGTGAGGTCCCAAGTGTGACGCTGGTCCTCCAATGGTTGGTCGTACGAGTAGTTGGTGGCGTACTGTGTGCATTTCCAGTTAACATGTTTGAATTCATACAAGTAACGTTTCCGCATGTTACGATGAAACAAAACGAAAAATAGCGAAAATAATATGCTTTTACATATGATAATTACGGCGCGTTGCGGCGGGCCGACATTTGGTTTCCCCTGTTTTTCCGTAGAACTACGTTTCGTAGGGCTAGTCCAACAAGGCCGTGCCATTTTTTCAAATATACCTACAGCCCAGTGGAATACAGGTTGCTCGCCGATCACACGGGAGGCGACGAAAACGCACAATAGTCTGTACAAGAGAGTGTATACGATCTATAAATGCGACATGTTATAGTCGCAAAGTGCACCAGGCATCGAATGGACTCCGGTTCCAGAGATTACTTCGTGGTGTTTTGTGCGCTTAGCAAGGGTCCGAATTGACAGCAGAGCACCTTCGCGTCCGAGACGGTGGCCCCGGCGGTGTACATACAAATGTCATGTCGACCGACCGCGGTTTGTAATTTGATATTTTTCGCTGCTCTACCCAAATGTCGAAAATTTCGAAACGTGCACCATTCCCTTTTAAGCAGCGGTATCTGAAAACCCATGGATATTTTTCGTGGCAGACTATAAAAAGTCTGTTACCCGCACATCCCGCACATAAAATTGTGGCCCCCACGGTGTTACATGCGATCAATCGCGGTTTGTGAATTTCGCTTGTATGACCTGCTGTGGCCAAAGATCGAAGGTACTTATCAACGATTCTGCGTATTTAAGACTGCAAAGCGCATTAGGCAATTCTTCTACCTTTAGATACATAAATTTTGAAATACAGAAGTCACTGAAAGTGGCCGATCGACACGTGTGCCGTCGGAGTCAACAGCTTGGACGCGAAATCTGCGCCATCGGATCAATCCAGTGCGCGGTTGACAATCAGACGCGCGATAGTCTGCCCCAGGCATAATTATTTATATTTTCAGGTACCGCAGGCAAAATTGCAGACGTCCGAAACTGCCATCGATCCACATGCCAATTACACAGTAAAGTTACCCGACAGGCAGCTGAAAATGAATCTCGTGCTGTTCTCTTCACTGAGTGCTGAACCAAGCACCATTTTGCAATTGGAATCTTATGTTGACCTCAGCTTGGAAATGCAAAATGCATCCGGCAGAATCTCTGGATGTACCAGGAGTATGTACAAAAATGAATTTTTCACAAACCGCGATCGATCGACATGTATAGACTATTTGAGACGCACTTTCCCGGACGAGTGCACTGCTCTGTTGAGTGCGGTCATTCCCGTGCCAAAAGGGCCGGAAGGTGGGCAGCAGTAGTCTGCACTATGCGGTTTCATAATTATAGCATTGGATAGGCATCCTGAGCTTAATGCCTCTCTCGCCAAACGGGACATTCACATAAGCAGGGGGGGGCATCAGCATCAACTTCGACATGTTCATGTCAACACATTTTGCCGTCATGGTATCTGGATGCTGATATAAAAACTATGGCACTGCTGACTACTCTTGTTGCAGGAGTGTTGCAGCATATACGCCATAGAGAAAAATCGACCGTGATGACGGCAACGCCTCTTAAAAATAGCCATTGTATTTTTGGGACGTAAAGGGTACCTAGCGTATAGAATATAGTGTCACATGGAAAATGTTTGAAACGAATATGTTGGCAGTCCTGAACACTTTACCCGGGATTCATCCGCCCACCCATACCCCACCCCCACAAAACACCACCAGACAGCTGCTAGACGATAACTACTTCAATATGCTTCCTCGCCGCCACCACCGCCACAGAGCCGACAATCGACAAGGACACCTCCCACATCCTCGGCATCACGGCCAGCTTCGAATATTTTAGCCAAGTGAGTCAGATGATGCCAAGTGCGTACGTCGCTTGTTTTATTGTTTGTTTGTATAGACGTGTGTAAAATGACGTGGTGTTTATATAGGTTGGTCGGCAATATTCAACAGCACAAAAGGAAAAGAGTCGTAGGGCAAAGGTCTCGAGCAGCAGACAGTTCGTACACCAAGCCCATCAAAACCGCCTGGTCGGACGAGAACATTTCTCTGCTGTGGGGTCACTCCCTTGCTAGGCGGGTGACGACTCGCCCGGTAGTTTGCACAGCCGGAATCGTTTGCTCTTCTGATAGCACAGCGCATGAAGTCGATGTGCCTTAGGCAAGGTTTTGGTGCTCGGATACAGCCGCCAATAAATGCAACAATCACCGACCGCGATCGATTGAAATCTACAGTAGACCGTCTGAACCGATGTCCTGGACACGAAAGCTGCTCTGCCGTCTGGTCAGCGTGAAGCTTGGTGGGCAATCAGACAAGCGGTAGACCGCACAACGCAGTATAATTCGATATTTGGATATTACCTGAATTAGCACACGTTTCAACCCGATATCGATCCACATACATTACTTTAGCCAAACAACCAGGAATAGACCTCGACATTAATGGTCGTTTTTCTCCCCACTGGATACATCGCGGGAATGGATTGTTGATTATACCAGGCATGTAACACTTACCGCCCCGGATGAACACTCTCCTGCTGCGTGGTGTCAGTGCCGTGGTTCATAGCCAATAAGACGCACAGAAGTCTGTCCAGGAAGAAAAAAAAAGGGTATTCTTAAACCGTAGCATGCACCAGGTACGTATGACCTTTGATATGCGCAATAGAATAGAAGATTGGAAGTTCAAAAAAACAAACTGCGATCTATTGGCAAAAAGACCTTGAAGCCCGATCGGCCCGAACGGGACATTTGCTCCGCTGTTGGACCAGTCCCGTGCTTGACGAGAGACAAAATACGTGATAGTGTATTCTGTACCATCCTGTGCGGTATCGTTTGATGTTCAGGTGCCACACCAAAATAAATGCCAAGGTCGCAAAAGGCGATCGACCGGTAACTGAGAGGGATAGCCAAGATATCGAAACGAGGCCTGCGGCTCGCGTGAAATGACTTTGCTTTCCCACCTGAACCAGGCAGTATCTGTTGATAGGTCTGTTGACAAATCTCAAACATTGCATAAATATCCAGTTACCACGATAAAGCGTGATTGTGATTCAAGACGGCGGCACATAATTCTCTCTTGTATTGGTATACTGCCGTTGAACCTGCCTCGGTCTCACGGGTCAGGCTACACGGCCGGATCCAAATACAAGAGAGAGAGAGTTCCACTGTCTCTAAACCCCACAACGCGTTGCCGTCCTTGTTGCGAATACGACATTCGAGATAGATCGACAGGTAGTATCTCACGCTGATCACTGGATACTGCAGCTTAAAAGTGTAAGTGGGCAACCAGCAGGGGATTTGGTACTCGGACAAATCGTACCAATTTTTCAGCACCAGGCAGTATCTATCTCTGACTTTCGGTAGATCGCATATCTTCAAGATGCAAAGTGCGCAAGGCAGAATCTATATTATTTCGGCAGTACAGTCATAAAATGCAGCCCTCTTACACCCGTCGATAGAGATGTACATTGTCATATCCAGCGAGGAAGAAAACGAGCATACTGCTCTGCCGTGTGGGGTCAGTCCCGACAGTCCCGTGCTTGGAGAGATGAAAGATGGGCGATAGTGTGTGCACCGAAAAGAATCTCTTCTGTTAACATCCCGCAGCTAAAAATATAAATAATACTGGCACTGTACCGGATATTAGATAAAACATCGGTCATAGCCCCCTCGTTAGTGCGGCATCCTATTGTACGGGGACCCATTTTACCGCAGACAAAACGTATTTCGTCACGGCTTGGCCATAAAATAGGGAGAAGGCGAACACCCTGTGATAGTGCAAGGTGATACTTTAGTGCGGTTGTCATCTGGCAAGGCACCGCACTATGAATAGTGAGGGCCCACGCTTATTGAGTACCGCAGGATAAAATTGCACAAGCCTAAATTCATATTGTACCAGAATACCAGGCTTGCATCTACAGTGCACACGGAATGATTGTAGCTGTATCCGCTTTCACAGTCTGCGGTTGCTTGATTTCTCTTTGTCGCGAACACACTACATCACCCCAATGTTGCCCAATAACCATCGACGAACGGGCCTCTGCAATCCTCTCCAAACCGTTCGTCTTGATCCATGGAGCAAACCTAGATAAAATGAGTGTGTGTCGAGCGATCTAGTTGTTCGAACTCCGTAGTGACAAATCCCTCTGCCGTTATTCTGACACTACACTACAGTCCGTAGCGATATATGGTTCGCCCTATGTCACGTTTCGCACTTGAAGAAGTGTGCCGAATAGATGTATTTACGACGTAAGATACAACAGCAGCTGTAGAAGGAATATCTCTGGCACGACGTTCCTACGTTTCTCTGTCCTGGCACGCGCCCTGCCTTAACCACTATCAGAAGACTCACAATTTACACACGTCTTAAAAACAACACAACATACGAGTACCCATGCTCAGTAGGGAGCCTGGGTTCTGAGTCGCGGCGCATGGTACGGCAGAGGTATACCATTTTTCGTCTTTGGAATACATAC
Source organism: Undaria pinnatifida (assembly GCA_012845835.1). Taxonomy (NCBI): domain Eukaryota; class Phaeophyceae; order Laminariales; family Alariaceae; genus Undaria; species Undaria pinnatifida. The sequence goes on from JABAKD010000023.1 coordinate 1,023,214, forward strand.
CTCTCCCCAAAAAGGAGTTTCAGGAAAAATAGGTGTGCAAAACCCGATGACCTACCCCAACGTCCTGGTACCTACTTTAGTTGCAAAACACACTCGAAATGCAAACCAAGAATGAAACCATGACAATTTTGGGTTGAGCAGCCCCGTCATGCAGGAAAATACGTCAAAGAGTGGTATACCTCTGTCGAAGCACCCGTTTCGTGCCAAGGGACCCTCACCATAACTTTATAGGGCGAGCCGCACAACTCAACAGGCGCAACTATCGAGAGCCTACACCCGTACCGCGATCGAGCATCATGTGTGTGTCGTTCGCTCGTGTGGAACGGTCATTGTGTTCCCATGCTTCACTAACCAAACCGGTGTCCACAAAGAACCGGGGTGCCGTATATCTAGTGTAATGTGCTATTACGAGTAAGTGATACCAGACACACATCTCGAACGAGACAGAAAATGTCGATTCAGCGCTGTCCGAAACTACAATGATGCCGTGGTACAGTGCATTTCTGCATATATAGTGCCGATATTGTTGGCTGACACATAGCGCCACAGAAGGGAGGCCGCCACCAAATACCAGGAATAGATCATCCCAGTATAGTATAAACCTGTGACATGATCAACGCCACGTTATGCCGGCGACCTGGCATCTCGGTTTCAATGTAATTGCTCAATATATTGCACTACGCGGATCCGGAGACAGATAGTTAATGACCAGACATAGAGATCGTACGGGTTAGTGAGTGTAGTTCTGTTTAACCGGCTAAGCCTTGCTATAATCCTCATCATAGATCGCGTTCTTCCACGTAATTAGTAGATGATTTACTTGTACTTTCGTATGCGTATCTTTATCTTGAATATTCGGTATGCAACTGTGATATCTCTTCTGCCCCTGGCACACACGATCTACCCGAACAAGTGCGCTATTACAATACCGTAAATGTTTATAGTATACCTCGTACAGCAGTATTTTGAACTGTGTGGTATATCTGCCGTGGCCATGAATGAAGGCGATATTGCCATACTTTCTAGCCTATCCCTGTCCCACCTCTTCCGACTTACTTCCATCATAAGTCACCTACGGTGGGTGATTGTCTCGTGCCTGGTGTCTTTCACCGTTTACTCTCCGCTGGTTTTGTAACAATGGCTTGCCGAGTACCAGGTGTACGTCAAGATACCGATATGTGCAACCACAGACGTAGCAACTTCGGGCCAAAGAATGCACGGCATGTCTACGGAGCTCCTTAACTGATGGTACACTACAAAAAAACGATAAGCGTCCGACATGTTATACGCTCTTTTCGAACTCAACCGCATCCAGATGCAGTACCGCCGCAGCTTCGTCGGTGTGCCTCTGCCTGGACCTCGTGTTCAAGTCCCTCGTCGAAAAAGCCCGACAGCACTACCAGTGGAGCACGCAACTGGTCGAGGATATGGTGGTAAGGATGACGAAGATATTAGGGACGAGCAATTAGTCGGGGTAGAACTATTGATGTCATTGGTGGAAGATGTTGGGGGCGAAGGCTTTTTCGGCCAGACAAAAAAAAGCGGGGGAGACGGTGAATTTGAATTGTGCGATCGACGATGTTCGTGTGCTCTCAAAAGTTTGATACTATATGATTTCGTGTGACATCGGTACAGTACAGGGCACAGTTACGTCTTGCACTATCCAGCACGCCTGGTTCGTATATGACCGGAATTTACGGTACCTGGCTCCCTGTTGTGGAAACGGACACCAGTATACATTCATTGACAACGAGGCGTCGGATACACAGGGCAGCAACCATAGCGTAAGTTCAAGATAAACCAGTACCCACAGTTCACTATCAATCACAAATGCTAGTTTAGCAAGTACCTCGCATGTAGGGCAGGTCAAATGGCGTAGTAGTTACCAGGTACAACTTGGCGTTGCACCTCAGCCTCCAAAAAGGGGTCGCGTCAAGCCATACGGGTTAACGCAGAACACCGATTCAGCTATTGTTGTGAGCAGATGACACATATCCAAATTCAACTTATATTGGTGATATTAACTATCCAGAGGTTTGATTGAAAATGTGTGCGTCACCGGAGATATATCAAATAGACTTATTTGCTCGTTCGAAGTTTCAACAGTTGATGTACAAGCTTTCTCCTCGGCGTAGTTTATGGAAAATATTGTAATTGATACATGATGCTCGTGATTTAGTACTTTCAGGACCTGTAATAATCACGCGGGGACATTAACCGGCTATCCCCAGGCTAAGGATAATGCGTTTCATGGTATAAAAAAGGTAAAATCACACGTTGAGCTTGGCAACCGGCTTGGATTTACGCCACATTTAGGAGGGTATTTAGGAGTTCTATCCTGGTTTCAGGCACTGGCTTTTGGGTAGGGGGTAGGGGTAGGCGTGGGTGCCGATCTCGAGGGCTGTGAGAAGTGCCGAGAGAGGAAGGATTCTCGTCACAGCTTTTCCCTAACTAATAATGCGTGTTTCTCGGCATATTGCACTCGAAAGCTTCAGAAGGAGGACACACGTGAAGTTACCATTGCATGCCGTCCTCGGTCTGGCAGCACTACAGGCAATAGATATCGCCCCCTACTGGTGCGGCGACGACGGTTTTCGAAAAATATTCCACTGTGCCGGCGTTGCGGGTAACAACAAATATCAGTTCGAGGAAGAGTTTGGGGAAAAAATGCTGACGGTGGTCGGTACATACCGTCCGGTCCCCCTTACCAATATTGAACGAAAATCGACAAATGGGTGCACCTGCATCGTCGGCAAAGGCAGAAGGGCGTGTAAGGAGCCCATGTGTGGAAATGAGTGCCCATCATGAATATCGTATCACTTGCGAAGTACATGCGAGCACCGGCCGGTAGTATGGTGGGACTACTACTACGGCAGCAGCAGAAGTAATCGCCAAAACACCTCCAATATCTCGAACCTACTGCTGCTGTTTCATCATTTTAGGCAACAGTCTCGTGATAAGTGTACTCACATACAGGGGGGAAGAGAGGAGGAAGGTCCAGATACGCATGGCTGTCTCGTGGCCAAGATATACATAAGGGTACTTGCATACAGGGGGGAAGATTGGAGATAGGTCCAGGTGTGTATGGTTGGACTGCTTGAAAATATTCAAAAGCAGCAGCAGTACATCCGAGATACTGCAGGTGGACTCATGAATTACGAAACGTGAGACGTTAAACATTGACCGGTCAACTGATGGAACTCAAGTCGTGGCCAAGATATACCAAGGTGTACTCGCATAAAGGGGGGAAGAGAGGAGATAAGTCCAGGTGTGTATGGCAGTCTCGTGGCCAAGATATGCAAAGTGTACATAGGTGTACTCGCATACTGGGGGGAAGAGAGGAGATATGTCCAGGTTCGTGTGGTTGGACTGCTTAATATGATGAAACTGCAGCAGTACGTTTGAGATATTGAAGGTGGACTCATGAATCACGAAACATGCGACGTTAAACATTGACCGGCAACATGTTGGAACTCAGGTCGTGGCCAAGATATACATAGATGTACTCTTATCAAGGAGGAAGAGAGGTGACAAGTCTACGTACGTATGGTTGGACTGCTTAATATGATGACAGCAGCAGCAGTACGTTCGAGATGTTGGAGGTGGACTCATGAATCACATAATAATGCTACGTTAAAACTTGACCAGTCAACTTTTGGAACTCAGTACCGACTGCTCAACTGGTCGAACTCAGGGTTGACGTATTCTAGATTTTCTTGCGAAAACCGAGTACAGCAGGAACGCAGCCCGGGCACATGGAAAGTACGTCCGAGGCCTCCTCCGACAAAATCAGTGTCGGGGATCAAGATGAGAGAGGTTCGGGACGAGGGGTGATCCTCATCGCAAGGCAGCAGGGAAGAAGGACAAAAATACGTCTAAGAGATGCCGAGGAGCGTTATCCGAGCAGCAGCTGCTGTTTTTCACATAATTCTATGACGAGAAAATAAGCGGATGCTGGTGTCTCTCAAAGCTCCCCCTAATCCATGGTCGAAATCAAGTTGCGAAAAGTATCACCTTCAAATTAAAGGTATGAAGCGTATTCGGTTCATTGCCAAAAAAAAAAATATATATTCCTCGACTAAAAAAACTATTATTTCAGCGACGACCGCATGGAGATTACTTTTTAAGACGTTTTCTCAGATGTCAGATCATCCACCCCTACGCTGAGCATAGTTGACATTGGTTCTGGGAAAAACATTAACAACGTGTCTTTTAATGGACCAGGTATACCCTGCACTTGTATGCCAATCCGGACCTTAAAGGTTTGTTGTGATGTTGCAGCTGTAACTTAAGATAACATTTCCTCAATGCCTCGCTGACCATTCTGGCTTTGTGAAAAAGCCTCACCAAACAAAATGCATAGACTCGTCTACTACGAAGGCGCCCAGTGTTTGCTCGTATTTGTTCGTCCATCTCAAGGGGAAAGGAGATAGCGTCAAAGTGGGTAGCGTCAAAGTGGGTAATCCGCTCAACTGTAAGAAAGTAGTATTTCGATAAAAAAAACACACGGAGTATCAGAAATGTACGGCGCCCCCGCCAAGTAGGCGTGACAAAGTACCAGAAATGCTGTCGCTGCTCCGGTTTCTACTGCTGCACGTACGTGGTACTATCTGGGTTGCCGAGGGTTGGTCGCGTACACGATGGTAACTTTACAGACTTGATGAATGATGCACTTTTTTGGTAAGCCAGACGTATGTGAGAGAAAGACGTAATAAAATACGTTCTCCTGTTAGCTACTATATTGCTGCTGCACTGCTCATCGCATACGTCAAGCGCTGTCCTCGCTGGTCCTCACGCGTTTACTACAGGATGCTGCAGGTGCTGCACCTTTGTGGAGCTGCCATCATTGCTGAACGTGCGTGAGAATACCCTGCTGTGCTCGAAATTAGATCGAGCGTATTTGTCGTTTACTAGAGGATGCTGCAGGTGCTGCACCTTTGTGGAGCTGCCATCATTGCTGAACGTGCGTGAGAATACCCTGCTGTGCCCGAAAATAGATCGAGCGTATTTGTTCTGCTACATCTGAGTTTCAGCTCCGGTTAACCGCTTTGCAACTGCAAAACCGTGTTTGGGGACAAAATTACTTGGCTTTAGTACAAAGAGGGGTTCGGGGGCTCTAAAGGGGTTAAGGTTTACATGTACTAGGGTAAGTACACGTGCACTTCTTGGCCCTGCTATCTGCCACGCCCGCTGCTATGCTGCATCTGATGTACAAGGTGTCGCGATTTTAGTGCAGCCGCAGCGGCGGCTGGCGTAGTTATTCTCCCGCGCTCGTGAGGAAAACAACGCAAACCTAGGCACTGATAATCGGCTGATGTTGCACAGCAGTTTTCAACAGAAAAAGGGGTTCGTATACGTATGCCGAACAATCGAACCCACCCGGAGGTCTCCTATAAAACTCAGGTGCACGTGGACAGCAATCTAGCATTACATGGTACCCCGAGGAGGTCAAACGCAGCGCGGTCGGGGTTGTGCCTAGTTTGATGCAATGGTACAGACACAAACTTAATGACTTCTTGGCTTGGTATGAAGGCGCGGAGAAAAGTCTTACAGTCTCCTGCTGCTGTTGTGCTAGCACGAACACTATTTTGGAGGAACACGTCCTCCACAATGAGCCTCACCTCTCCGCCCAGCAGGCTGACCGAAACGAAAGGAAGACGTGGAAACAATGCCCGAAACGCCGGTGGTCTAATCTAGAAAACTTCACCAAGCCGAAGGTAGGCAGGGAGTTGTGTAGCAAATGGTAGCTGCGCCAAGGAGGTGGTTTCACGAAGCGCAGCTGGGTTTTAAGAGCCTCCACGTTGCATGGTATACTACACACGGCTTGTCATTGTAATTCCACGAGGAATGTTAGGTTTCGCCGATACGGAGGCGGACAGATCGGGGGTAGGGGACGGATATCTTCTTACCATCCGCCCAAGCTGCCTCATGCTCGTTCAAGGTAGAGACACGGAGCCCCGCTCCCCTACTAACAAGCCTTTTGATCAAGAGTGCGTCTGAACCTCAAGGGCCCACATCATCGTCTCACGTCCTTTCCTCTTTGCTGGCGTGCCAAAGCAACGTCGTCGTCATTGCAGCTTTTCGGTCTTCATCTACCACTTATTTTTTTCAGTAAAAATAATCCGAGAGGTAAGACTCATGAGGGGGTTATCCAACACACCACACCAGTGGCTTGACAGCAGCAGCAGGGTATGCAACTAGAATTTCCCCCCATTTCCTCAGATAACGCTCTCCATACATTTCCTCCCTCGTTTACCCACTGTCGCTGGGCAACCGCAGCCGCGTTCGAAGCAGTTCTGATTTATTTTCTAGGAAGAAGTATTCAATTCGGAAACGATGTTTTGGCCCACGCGTTCTTCCAGAGCAGAGTAATGAGACGGACACTAATTTATACGTCCCCAGTAACTATTTTAGACCCTAGCCTTAACCCTGGTACCTGATTCTGAACCCAACCCTTCATATACTAGTGACTAATAACAGGTCCCGGCCTCTATACCTTCATTAGTTCTGTCTGCGGTTCTTGGTGTACACCGAAGACACAGGGGAAGACCAGCAATCAAAATAACATCGAGCACCAAAACCTGGTCATGTGGTGGATGGGATGCGAACTGAACAAAACAACCAAATTCAAAGGGAATATGTACATCGGTTGTATTTTCGATTTGTTTCACAGCAAAAATGAAAAATTCTCGTACGACTGTCGTGCGGTTCTGCTTGTAGCAGGGACGGCGTTACCATCCGCAGCAGCAGCACTAGAAGCAGAAGGTGGCGCAGCGGTAGTAACAGCAGCACGGCACACGAGAGCACATCCGTCTCAGCGTCTGCGGATATCTCTTCGATCGAGGTCCTTAAATTAGCTACGCGTACGATAGCAACATGGTTCCCGTTTTCGTCCGTTTAATTCTTGAGCGTGGACAATCTACATATCCAATCACTAAAACACAAACAATGTCGGCGGTACGTATTCCTCATCACGCGCCAAAACTACGGTACGGTTTCGTAACGTTTTTTTGCACAGCAGACCGTCCAAAACGCTGCAAGGAGCACGATAGCTTCCTTTTTCTTCTGGCAAAGGCGGATGCTCTGACGTGCATGCAGCAGTAATGGCCGCAGCAGAAAGGTGCCGCAGCAGCAGCAACAGTCTGCGAAAATACCACAAGCAGAAGTCACTGTACTCGTGTGTAATATTGGCTGCAATGCAGCTGCAGTATATAAAATAACAGAGGCAAGTTGTGTAGGTTGTTGTTCTCATATTATCTGGCATAATATAGTCCGTGGTCACAGGACAGGCTCTAGTCACTCTGAAGATGAAGATTACCCCAGGGGGAAAACGGAGACAAAGCAAAGGTGGTACAAGCATATACCATAGCTGACGTAATTTATGCCCCCGCAAGCAAGATATACAAAGTGACATCTGGAGTCAGCCTACGATATACCGGGTCTATACTGGTTCAAACGTCTCGCTACTCGCGCCTGGAAAAATAGATTTATCGCTTTACACCCAAAAAAGACTACCACGTATTTTTTAGACCTAGTACCTAACACTACGCATACGTAAGTCAGACGCGGGTCAATTGGAAAGAAGATTGAATAAATGATAAGAAGATACAGAAAAGGAAAACATGGAAAATATAAGAAGGCGAAAAGGAAAAGGAAAGAAACGAAAAGACCAAAGACAAGAGGAAGCAAGGAGAAGAAAATAGTTAAGACGACATACTAGCAGACCCTAGCGACTGACTAAAGACGGCATTTGGCTCATAGCGGGTATCAAGTGCATCAATCGCACTAGGGAGAGAACGCAACAAGACGAATACGTCCCGGCGGTCTTACGCTGACTTGTGACAGCTATCATAAGGCCCACCTTTTTCAACACGATGATGACCACACCCAGACCTTAGTCTCTTGGGCAGGACGACCCCCATCCCTCTCCAAGCTCGCTTAGAGATGTCGACGGTGGATGGCGCAGTCGCGGCCTTTGCGCTTGGCTGTGCAGTTTGCGTCCCGCCGTTTAATTCCATTTCGCATGAACAACTCGGCTCCCTCCTGTACTCGTGAAAACTTTCTGCAGGCCTTCTGAGCAGCCTTTAGCCACCTTTCGAATTTCATTCCAAAAACCGAAATATCCTTCATCCAATGAGCCGGCCAGTCCTTCTCCTTCCCCTCTGAGTAGCCCTTACCCTCAACACGCTCCCCAAATATCACCCTCTAGGTTGTTGTCGTCGCGCTTCCGGTTCCGCCATCCAAGGTATCAGAAGAGCATGGAGTGGTGAACCCGTCGTGGCCTACAGTTGTCAGTCTTGTTCGGGCTTTGCGGTATGCAAACGTAGAGTAGTGTCTCGATTACCTCGGCTTTCACCGACAGCACCTTCAACAAAAAAGCGCATACTTTGCTGATCACAGATTACCATCTTGTACCGTTGCAAGCACGCCCATGACCTCTGAAGACGCCGCGTTGTTTCAATTCTAAGGTCTCTGTCTGCGGTGATGGCCCCGCCCAAATACACAAACTCGATTGCTTGTCGGTATACCTGGCCGGCGCCATTGATTGTGAACGACACATTCCCGCCGCCTTCGGTTTGCAGCCACGTGATATTTGTTTTCGCCTCGGAGTCCGTAAGCCCGAACGCCAGAGACATGAACCTGAGTCAAAAAGCCAGTATATTATGTATCTCGAGCACGATCAAGCATAGCGTTTATTCGGGCAACCTCAGGCAAAACCGGAATTAATAGTACCCGAAACGTGTAACAACGGCAGTCCAGAAAGCAACATCACCTCCGAACGAGGCCCTGCTCGGTTTGGCCGCCGTACATGCCCATGTGTCGTTTGTCGTGAACCTTCAACTTAAACAGTGAGTGATATTCCGGCCAAGTCGTTATCCGGATTCCACGTAATTGAACACCAAGTCGTGACCCAGAATACGGTTCTATCGACTGGTCATTCATTTCTTCGACGGTGTAAGCGGTTAAAGGATTCATCGAGTCAGCAATAACCTTGAAACAAACAAAGTCCGGACAGGAGCCTTCAACAACACCACCAACGGGTAAGGTCGGCCGTGGCATCGACGGACCTGTACCCTATCTCCCAACGAAACGCACACAGGCCTACAGCACGTTGCCGTTGAGAGGTTATTACGAATCTTCAGCTTGTCCAGCATGGCGGGCGCCTCCCTGTAACGGTAGTCGCCGTGCTCTGTCATTGCTGTGCGTTCGTGCTTCAAATGTTCGCCATTTGCTTCATGAAATCGACGAGTTTTTTCGTTGCATTGAAGGAGTTTTCCTTTCCTGTAGGTGTAAAACACGGCGATGAACGATTTCCTGAGCCTGGGAAATGTACTTTTGGAGATCACTGTAGGTGCTTAAGTTAGGCGATGCCCACGCATGTCTAACGACGAAACCTCGATGTCGCAGTTTTTCCCCTTTGTCGGTATCCCTTTCTTGTTTTTTTCAAGTAGTATTTAAACGGTAGCAATGAGTTCGACAAATCATTGGTCGACGGCTACTTTTGCGTGCTGCGAAATATACCGGTTGCCCGTTTACAATATGTTCTTATGGGTCAAAGCCTGATCAATAGTAGCAATAGACATTATGCCCGCAGTGAGCCATTGTGATGACATCAACGTCTTTGATAATATGAAAACTATTCTCGACTTTCAATATGACATTATGTCATACTAATGCTGACATGTTTTTACCCTAGTTTGTTCGCCCTTTTGGTATGATTGGTACCAACACCAGGCAAATCAACTTTTTGCTGACAAAATGCCTTCTTATGTGCACGCCCGATATAACGCACGCAACAATCGATCGAGACCGAATTGACGATGTGCGCAGAACGCTTTTTTGACGTGTCGAACATCTCTGGGCGAACCAGCGAGAATGGAAACTGTTTTCTTTCTACTTTGCGTGGTTTGTCGTACGTCGTTCTGAGCGACAACTTTGTTTCTCTTCTGTAGAATTCACAGATACTGTCGGCCTGTCCTGTATGGTTCAACAAAAAGCAAGGCTGTTGTTTGGTACATGTTTACAAAATGACAGTATATTGGCCAAATCACGAATTGCGAGAATATTTCACCCAATACCCGACGAATTTGAGATTGGTCAGAACCTCTGCTTTTGGGCCGCTTTTCTTTGTCGTCTATACTGAACATTCAAAACGCTATCCCCAATGTATGCCAAGCATACCGTACGGACAAAACGCACTATCTCATCAGCTTCTCGCACGACGTCCATACGCCCACAGAGCCCCACTTTGCGCTTGCTCTAGCCCCAACCCTTCGTACGGAGTCACTCTAAGGTGTCCACGAAAACCTGGGCGTGGTAGACAGCGTCGACAAGGCACGGGGTTGAAGCACCCTCTGTGCTCTGAATTGTATTCTGATGAATGAACGTCACACCGAAAACCTGAATGCATCACACCAAAACGTTTGTCTTGCTTGAACACGTTCACCATGATAGGTAGAGTCTGACGAAATGTACTATCGCGGCAACGCCCCCCCGCCTTTTTTCCTAGGAAATCGCGTAGTATGTGGAATTACACCGTCTGTTTCGTCAAACGGTACAGGGAGCAGGAAGATTGGTGCATGCTGCAGAAGTCAGGCTGATGACGCGATGCCCCCTTCCCCTCCTCAAAGAGCGCTCGGATGGACGTATACACTTGCGATTAGTGTTCCACCTTGCAAACGAAACCGGTCAACAGACTACCCGTTTATGCGTCCTTGGGTTCGTTTTGGGCGCATTGGACCTTTACCAATTGTCTCACTAGGTTCTCGTTCCTTCAACGGAAAACACACTTGTATCCACCCCGACGAGCGGGTTCTTGTGCGGAGAGTGGCGTAAATGAAATCCGACAGAATCATTGCCCCAACGCGGCCTATCACACGCTTGCGTAAACTGAATAGGGCTTTGGATTGATAGAGGGTCTCCATGTGTGCGCCTACTGGGTAGTATTGGGTACCAGGCAACAACACAGTCGTGATAGCTGCCGCTCTCTCTCGGTGAAACGTATGCTCGCTGTCAAAACGAGTTGTCTGGCTACAGGAGTGCAAATGTGGCATGTTGTAACACCTGCTTCGTCCAATTAAATAAGACCAGTGTAGAAAGCAAATACTGTGATTTTTTTTGTTTTTTTTATACATAACTCCCCATTGTATAAGAACAGTGAAGTTTTCGTAGCTTCGAACAGTGCTCAATACATTACTCCAAATACGACGTTTAAGGCATTTGCTGCCGTAATTCGATGAACGCTCCGTTGCGCTAGTCAAAAACCACAAAAATTATTGTAGAATAATGAAAGTAAATCGTAGTTGCTCACCTGACGAAGTCAATCGTTCAGAAAATTTTGCCCGAATAAGTGCAACCCCCACAATCATTCAAATCGAGTCGCGTTCTGTCGTACATTTGTCACATACGATTTTTCGTTGGTTTCATGCAGTCTGAAAATGACGTTCGCATAAAGGAATGGAAAAAAATAAACGGAAATATGAAATTTTACATTAACCAAAGTCGTTCGTACATCTTGTTCCTGCCGCTTTACCAAATGTGAGTTGTGACGTTTCCGTCGACGACAGGTCCTCCCTTCCCCTATTACATTCAAACGCGGCCTTAAATGGACTAGTTTTGTAATGTGAAATCATCGTTGCGTTGTGAACTCGTCAGAATATATGTTTTCTGCTGGGTCGGTTGCCTCTGCTGTACGATTCTGGTGATCAATCCGCCGTCGATTGGGAGACTTCTCTTCCTGTCGCCGTTCGCTATAGTTCCTCGTGTCTTTTCCACTGGAGGGTGTAGCGTTTAACCTCTTCACTACGATTTATAGTCTCCCCACGCTACGGTTGCAAATACGTGTATAAGCTCCTAAAAAAAGAGTGCCGGTGTCGGACGCGGAACACGACTCCGGAGGCATTCGTTCGTGGAACCCGCCCGACGTGACCACGGGAGTCTTAACAAAAGTTATATCGTAAACTACCACGATGGTTTTAGAAATTGAAATTGGGATGTGTTCTTTGGGGTACATTCACAACCATATCTGGGGTATTTTCCAGGCTATTACCCAACGAGGGATTTCTGCACATTTTGTGGAACGTATACTCCCGTACCTGCAACATGTGTGAGTTATGTACGTTTATTATCCCCGTACCCAGAGCTTCTATAAGTTCTATACTCCAGTCCCTACAAGAACCGGGGGCAGGACTATTCAGCCTTTTTATGCATTGCCGGTGATTCTTTGAGTTCTTTACTACTTCGGTATAATTCCCGAACCCGGAATTTCCAGATGATATTTATTATATATATACACTTTCCAGGAACTTCTGTGAATTCTGTAAGACTGTAACACAATACCCGGGGTACAGTGATGCCTATATATTTCATTTCCTAGCAATTCCTGTAACTGTTCAAGTCAATTCCGAAAAGGGTATTAAGCATTAGGATGTGGTGTCGTACCTGTCACACAGACGGAATTCCGAAAATAAACATGCATATTGATGGCACCTGTTCATTTTTACTTCATTTCAAGAGTACGTATTAACAAGACACATTTGAAAATATTTCAAATTTCAAAAGTTTTTTTCGAGTTTATTTAGAATGGTGGCAAAATATCATACGAATTTGGCTGTTACTTGGACACCGCGTATTGCGTAATGTCAACGGTTTTTTCACATCGTCTTAACGCGCATATCGCCATCATTGAACTCTTGAACTGATTTCTGTTTCATAATAGCTTCGCCTTTTTGTCGTTGTATTGGGCTTATCGAGCTGATGGCAGAATTGGAATTGCGACCACCGTTTTTTTTTCAGGCGCCACACCCGGTATACGCTTTGAAATGATCTGTTACCAAATAGGAGCAGTGACCGCGGCTGTTGCCCGGTGGCCATTCGTTAGGGTTCGTTTTTTTTGCTATACTGTCGGTTGTGGACAGCCTTCCCAGTTTCGACAGATTTTCTTCCGGGACGTGGGCCCAGAGAGCACGTGTCATGCAGGTTCGGTATAACCCTCCTTCTGCTAATCGCACACCTGCTTTGCAGCGGTGGTTTCACGCCGGTATTAACCGTAGATATATCTTGAAGCAAGTTCGGCTGGACACTAATATCGGTAGCCGGAACCCATGTAACTTATCTACGAGTTTAATACCCTACCCGGACATTTCCGAGTTCTGTACGCCGTTGGCTCACATTCCTGGGGTACGGACACAGCATTTTAATACGTGCCCGGAACTTCCGCAGGTTATGTGCGCCCGTTCCACAATACCCGGAAATTCTTGAAGTTTCATACCCGTACCCGTAACATCTGCGAGTTCTGTAGGGTATTCATACCCATTATCGGAACATCTGTGAGTTCTGTCCGCCCGTGCAACAATACCCGGGGTGCGAGAATAGCAGTTGTTTTACCCGCTCGAAACCCATGTGGGTTCTGCCAAACTTTCACACCAGTACCCTCAACGTCTAGACGTTTGGCAAGACTCCCATATCGTTACCCGTAATCCACAAGCCTTTAAGAACATAACATTGGAACTGTCGCTGTCAAGGAAATCTACCTTTATTGCTATAGAGAATTACGTCCCAATTGCCTTCGAAAAGAGTTTTGCGTGCTTCCTGCTCGAGGGCGTTCAGCAGTGCCAAATGCAACGTAATTGGTCCTTGACCCGTCGCGCTCACACGATTGCGTTGTAATTTAGTTCTGCGGCATATTGTGTTCTCCGTACCTTTGGGCACCGTCGGCATTGTTCGGTATGCTGAATTTCGTCGTCACACGGGAACGACAGCAAGCGGCACAGCCTAACGTGGTCCAGCTGATCGGGCGCCAGCGCTCATTAATTTGCGTCCGGCTTGAAGATCCGCCTCATTCAACCACCCCATGTTCTTCCGTCTGATTTCCTATATATGTCTCTCCCTGGCCACCACAAGTGGCGTTGATGTATTTTCGTCAAATGGTATAGCGTAGGATTTGGAGTCTACGTATTATGACTAAGTATCAGTAAAATACACGGGTAAGCGCGCCCGGAAGAAATCTACTGTGTTTACCAATCTACAGTTTGAACACGTTCTGCGCCAAGACCCATATAATTTTTTTTAATGTCTGTAGTCAACTCTCTTTGTATACTTACCACGAAAAATAGATATCGTTTGCATTAATACGACATAACTTTGCGTTGAATCTCACGATGGACAGGTGTGTTCTACTATGAGCCGTTGTTCGCACGTCACATGCACGACGCAATCAAGTTTCAACGTCGCTGGAAGCAAGACGGCATTGTACTGCAAGCAACATGCAGATGATATCATGGTGCACGTACGCAACAAGCAATGCTCACATCACTCGTGCACAAAACAGCCGAGCTACAATGTGATTAGCGAAAAGACGGCGGTGTATTGCAAACAACATGCAGATGATACCATGGTAGACGTACGCAGCAGGCGTTGTTTACACGAGACGTGCAGGAAGCGACCTAGCTTTAATTTTCCCGGTACTAAGACGTCATTGTACTGCAAGCAGCATGCCGACGATGGCATGGTGGACGTACACAGCAGCCGTTGCTCGCACAACCCGTGCAGAAAGCGACCGAGCTTCAATATCCCCGGGAATAGGACGGGAATGTACTGCAAACAGCATGCCGACGATGGCATGGTGAGCGTACACAGCACCCGTTGCTCCCACGAATCGTGCACGACGAGACCGACCTTCAATTTTCTTGGCAGCAATATGCCGATATACTGTAGGCAGCATGCTGCAAACGGCATGGTACATGTCAAAAGTAAGCGTTGCTCCCGCGAGTCCTGTTTGAGATTGCCTCGGTGGGGTATTCTAGCCGACACTTCGCCCTCTGTGTGCTCCGGCCACAAAAACACCATGACGGCCGGTTTGGTTATTGATTTTAAACGAAAGTGTGAGGTTTCTGGTTGTCATTCGTTGGCAAGGTGGGGTCTCGCCGCGACACAGCCGACGCACTGCCCTGCTCACGGCCGGCTACGTGAAGGGCTGTCGCGCACTGTCGGAACGTGTCGCACGGGGAATAGAACGTCCAGTTCATCGCACCGTGCCGAAGGGGTGCTTTCGTTCCACGTAAAAGCCGAGTGTTTGTTTTGAAATACGGCGCGGTTTTTTGTTAGTTTTTTTTTGTATTTGTCCAACTCGATGCACGGTTATTCTCAACCATTATCTTTTCGGTGGAATGTAGGTGGTCATAAGCCACATCGTATCCTTGGCTCCGTCTTAAACAAACCGACCAGCCTAATTCGACATCGGGTGTATTTTCAAAGTATAATTTTGGTTGTGGCGATCCTAATTTTTGGTATGGTGACTTAGAGCTTGGCGTGGGCGTGTTTTTATCGGAACGTTGCTGTTGTTTTGGCCGGGTGTACTTTAAGCGAGTTTGACCTGGTTCTGATGATCGGTATTCTGTCGACTGTTGTATTGGTTTTGCGGCTGTAGCTTGGGGAGGTAACACTTGAGTAAACGAAACACGCCTTGTCGCTGCCGAAAACTAAGTCTGGGGACTTCCAGAAAGCTCAGAAGCAAGATCTCCTTGTGACCGCCGTATTTCGCGAAAAAGCTGCAACCTTTCTGTACGACTGCTGGTGAACGTACAATGATTTCTACGAAGCCGTCGCGACTGTTGTGACGGGTGTGTGTGTCACGCTCAATATGGTGGGGTTTATCTATAGCCGAATGGTTGCACTGGTGTTATTACAGGTAGGACCCAGCCTACGACGGGGGTCCTTTCCCGGTTCAATTTTTGCATTGACGCGGGTCACTCACTCTAGTAACCACTCTGTTTGTTTGGGTTCTTTAACGTTCCTGGCGCTAATTTTGTGATACAAAATTTACTTGCAACAAAATGGTAAGCCACGCTGCAACAAAAAACACGCCGAGTATCCTTTTGGTCCGCGTTTATACGGAGGATTTTGCGCGAGTGACTCGAACAAAGTAGTGACAATGCGGGTACCCCTACGTTACCGTAACTTGGGTCATTAACAAGTTTTTGTTCTGGGTAGCACATAAAAGTTCAGCATTAAGTTCTTTTTCTGTCTTGGTGACTCACGTGTTGCGTGTATTAGCGCGGGTTTTCTACACTAGCACCCGGTCTCGTAGCCAATATCATGTTCGTCGTCTACTCATGGAACGGGTTTCAGGTAAGGTTGTCTATGAATTGCTACCTGTCAACACGCTAGCTGCTGTAGTGGGCGGTTAAGCGACCTTCTCGTATAGGCACCCTTGTGTCGCGGTACCGCAAGCACCAAACGAAGAATGAGCACTCGATCCAGAATGCTGTTTCTTGTTCCATGTACGTGTAATGATCATCCCGTAACCGCCTTCTTCCAACTACGATACCCGGTGTCGTTTTCCTGACAAAACTATGTGATGCATTCAACGAGCCGGAATATGTAAGACTGTATGAAAACCCTGTGTGGTTCGTTACGGTAAGCTTGGGTTAGATGCGGGAATACTTTATTCGCCTCAAAAACACATTTTCCCGGTAACCCCCGGGCATTTGGCGTTCCTCTTCAGCGCATCATCCTACCGCTGTCTAAAGTAGAAGCCGTTTGGGGATTACGTGCAATATACCAAGCGATGGTATGCGGAAATGAGCGACAACAGCGACGATGTTCCACTAGTGACTGGGGTTGAACCCCTCAAGAAATATAGAGTGGAAGTTGCTTTAATGAAGTATATGCGAAACTATCCATTTTTTTTGTTGTCGGTATCACGTGGACAACTATTCGGGTACTTGACTCAAGCCAGGTTAAGAATCACCAAGTATTCCGAGTTGTTGGGGCAATGGGGGTCATTCAAGATGAAACCTCGAAATTCTCCCCAGTGTTTGCATGTTGATCGTTTGCTCGTGTGTTCTGCTCAAACAACACACAAGTTAGGGATTGAACCGGTTGGTCCTGCAAACGTTCACTGTCGATTGTAAGTTCCCGCACTACAATTCAGAACACCGTATACTCCATTGGTACAGTTGTGTGGGCGACTTGTACCCCAGTAAAATGCCGAGCCGTACACCAAATTTAGTTTTAAACACTGACCACGCTGATGTCCGTCAAGCCGGATATATACATTACAGTCTAATCTGACGCGAAAAAAAAAAAAAAAATTGACGCGACCAGCCGTGAACTTAACGTAACAAGGGCGTGTAGCCTGCGGATCAAAACAACCTCGACATCTACGCGTTTTTCCAACTGGTGGCGTACTGAGGAATGTATACCCACCAGGTCCCCTGTTCCCTCTAGTCTCGCCGACTCGTACTAAGGTCGATTTTTTGTCAATCCTGTGAGCACCTTTGACACCCACACATCGTCCTCCACCACACCGTCCGGGATATTGCAAACAAACATGAGTTAACAGGATCCTTGTAACACACCGCTTGGACAGTATTTAGTGTTTAGTAGGGACGGGCCGTGTATTTAGTTCCCAATATTTTTACCAACCCATCAATACTAGGAACAAGGAGGTAATCCGATGGTTACTCCGGAGGAGGTCGACAAATTGCGTGTTCGGCGACAAGATGTTTGTCGACGATAAAAACTCCAAGTACAGCACGGTAAAAATATATAAATAGAGCTTTCACCTTTCACCTAACCAAAGCTTTATGCAGCCGACCTTCCATGCTGTGGGAAGAGAGGTATAGGCAAACTTTGGACGAAACGCCTAGAGAGGCATGGTGGAGGTTCGCATCAAGTATTAATATGATGATTAGTATCTAGACGCTACTCGTCGCTAATGATGCCGAGGACGAATGTACGGACGAACGCTTTCGCTTCCGCATGCAGACGCCATTACGTTGCCGTGTTAATCCGACCTGGGGTTCTCTTCAGAGGTACGTCAGGGGGCTGCGAAACCCATGCAGAGAAAGCCATAATAACCACGCAGCAAGGGTTGTTTTGATCATTCGGGCCTCGAGATTCGAGACTTCAATATCATCGGCGGAACAATGGTGTTGTACTGCATGGACCGAGCTGAGCCCGTATTGAAGGATGTGCAAACGAAGTGGCCAATGCAAACCATATGCCGGATATTCGCGTTAGGGAGATTCTAACTGACAGTGCGGCTTCTGTATGCTCCCGCCGTGTCAACAACCTGGTAGCTGCTTTGGTATATGGTTTCAATCGAAGATGTATCATGGTGCGGGATGGCAATTGGTAGCGAAATTGGGATTCACCCCGATGAAGGCTATCAACTGCCTTCATCGCGGCCGCCTCAAGAAGTAGCCGTCGCGGAATGTATGAGTTGGGTGCGGAGACAGTGTTAATCGTGAAACTCACCATACCGTGCACAACGAGGACTCGCGTTCCAGGTTTATGCCGAGTGTTTCCATTGGAATGTGTCGCGCTATACATCAGGTGTTTGTTTCGTACTTCACCAGCCCGACTCTCCGTTTGGTTGTAAGCATTTGATGGTTTTGTCAAAAGGGTGTCGCCTTCAATCAAATTTATTGTATGCCGTATAAAAAAAGGCTCCGCTCCGCGGGCGGCCACCGCCGCCCCCCACGTCTGCGCAAGGCAAGGAAGAATGAAACTGAAAACATGTATAGGGAACAGAAAGAAGGAGGCCCAACCTTTTGATGCGAACAGCGATTTGATATTGCCAAGAACTGCTTGTGCAGAGCAAATTGCCATGTTGTGCTCAGCTGTGCTGTGTGCCTCGTTACCGTTGTTACGTTCTGATCGGCAGTACGGAGGTACTGTGCGGGGGGAAAAAAACGGGGGGCCGGGAAAGATCAAATAAATATATGTAGAAAATAATAAATTATAAGTAGTAAACAACAATACGGTATTATACCCGGTACTGCTCTACGTTCGGAAGAAACCGCACCGCGCAGCACGGCGCAGAACCGCAGCGAACGGCACAAAACCGCACCGTACGGCTCCGCACTGCTCCGCATGGCGCTACGCTGCGCTGCTGGCTTTTTATAGCCGGACTGATCTGAGCTGGGCGTGAATTGTGGTCCAACAGCGTATTAACACCTGATGGTATGTTCAAACCAGATGTAGTAGTACCGGTATGTGCTATAAGCCTCAAGATCTTGTCGTTGGTTCGAATCCCGTTGTCATCGGGGGGAAAAATGATCATGTAAAAATAGTAGATATCAATTTGATTTTGTGGTCTTCTAGTAGATAGACTGTCCACCTATGAGCCTTGTTTTTGTTGGTTGAATTCAGGGGTCATATGAAAAATAATGTTCCTCGTAAACAAAATTGATACATATTGGTGAAAAAAGGAACTGGTAGATACACCACTGCTTCTGTGGCATAAAAAAAAAATATATACCCTCCAGCTGTGAGATGAAATATTTTGTGGAAGATCATCTTTGCAAGCTGTGTGTGACACTCCGATCGCTCGTATTACGGGTTGTGTGTCCTCATTAAGAATATAGGTCGGCGACTCCCTTTGCAACTACAGTGTAGCTATCAGGGTCAACAGGGTGATGTTAGTCAGTGTGTGCGCGGAAACTATAAGACCCGTTTCTGAAGAGGACAAAATCTGAAAGCTGTAAAAGAAAATGCACTAGTTTATCAAGTGAATCCTGTAAGTCGAATAAACGGTGAGGAGAGGGCGTTTTTTTTATGGACGTGGGGGCCTGATTTTGAACAAAAGGGGGTCGGGAGGGGTGGGGCAGCTCAGTTTGCGCGTGGAACCTGTAAATCCTTCTTGTGGGGGAAGGGGGGGGGGGTGTGGCGGGGGAGGAGGAGGGAGGGAGGGAGGGAGGGCTATAGGTTGCATACATCTAGGGGTTTGCTATACGCATGGTGCTAGGAAACGGCGATGGTGCGGGTGGTGGGAAAGGAGGGGGCGTTTGGGGCTGGGGGTGGTTGGAAATTGCAGCAGCGGCATGGGAGGCTCTAAGACGATAATGAGGCGATATCCAGGGCGTGGAAGTGATTATTACGTTGGCGGATTTCGATATTAGGTGGAGCGTGTAAGCAAGAGCGAGGAAAAACAATGTTGTGGTAACAACTGAAAAACGAATATAATGCAATAGTTGTCATAACTCGCGCACAGCTTCAGCTTGTTCTTGTTGACTTTTATGTTTTGTGCCCTTGGGCGCATTACTCGTACAAAAAAGCTCGCATGGACGTCCATTAAAATACAAGCTCAACTACCAAAAAATATAAGTTGCAAGTTCAACTCCTAAAAACAAATATCAGAAAAAAATAAACAAAAAAAATACAGGTTATGAAAATGTTCATAAATTGAAAAACGAGTTCGAACGAATCAAATTTCAAGTTAGTAGTAAATGAAGGTAGAAACAGCTGGAAAACAAAGAAAAATGCAATATTTGGCAAAATGGAACGACCAATAAAGCGTAAAAGAAAGCAAAGATAACCTGGAACGGTAAAAAAATGTTGCCAAGAGATGCTTGTGCAGAGTGAATTGCCCTGCGCTAGTTCTGAACGGCAGTACGTGTGATGAGAACATACGTACAAAATAAATGTTACCTGGTACCTGTATCATACCTGGTACTACCGCTGTATGTCCAAAAGAACGAACAGCGCCGCACGACACAACACCGCAAAACGAAGGGCAAGACACGGTACCGCACTATGCCGCGCTGCACTGATGAGCTATATAGCACCACGCGTATAACAAGCTGCTACATATCTTTGATCTCACAGCCGAAGTGTATTCAAATATTATCTGTGACCTAATCCTCCTGAAAAATCTCCCCCCCCCCCCCCCCCCCCCCTCTTGCTCTCTCTTACTCAAACGCCCCACCAAGTATCGAAATCCGCCACATTAATAAACACTTCACGCACAAGATATCACCTCATTATCTTTCGAGAGCCATCCATGCCGCTGTGTCCCCCCCCCCCCCCCCCCCCGCCGCCTCGAACGCCCCCTTCGCCCCCATCACCCGCATCATCGCCTAGACCTAGCACCACACGTGTATCAAACCCCTCACCTGAAGCCCTTCCTCACCCCCCCCCCCCCCCCCCCCTCCAACGCCCCCTCTTTTATGACCACCTGCACGATCGCCTAGACCTAGCACCACGCGTATAACAAGCTGCTACATATCTTTGATCTCACAGCCGAAGTGTATTTGAATATTTTTTGTGACCTAAACCTCCTAAAAAATCTTCCCCCCCGCCCCCCCCCTCTTGCTCTCCCTTACTCAAACGCCCCACCAAATATCGAATCCGCCACATCTATAAACACTTCACGCACAGGATATCACCTCATTATCTTTCGAGAGCCATCCATGCCGCTGTGTTCCCCCCCCCCCCCCCCGCCTCGAACGCCCCCTTCTTCCCCATCACCCGCACCATGGCCTAGACCTAGCACCACACGTATAACAAACCCCTCACCTAAAGCCCTTCCTCGCCCCCCGCCCCCCCCCCCGCCCCCACACCCCCCACCTTCCCCCCAACCCATCCCAACCCCACCCCCTCGATCACTCCACCCTCTCTTTACTCACTGATTGTACGACTTACCCCAGGATATACATGATAAACTGGTGTATTATTTCCAAAACCGTCACATTTTTCCCCTCAAAATAATGTAAAGTTTCCAGGCACATATTGAGCTGCCCCACACGCCCCTCCCCCTCCCCCCCCCCCGCCCCAACCCCTCCCCGCCCCAACCCCCCCCCCCCCGCCCCCAATGATATACTGGTGCCAAAACCGTCAGATTTATCCCCTCGAAAGGATTTATAGCTTACATGCACAAATTGCCTCCTTCCCCCCCCCCCCCCCTCCCCTCCAAACCCACTCGCTTTTGATCAAAACCATGCCCCCACGTCCTTCAAAACACAGCCCCACCCCCCTCACCGGTTATTCGACTTACAAGATTCACTTAATAAAAGGATACATTTCCCTTCAAAGCTGTCAGATTTTGTCCCCCTCAGAAACAGGTTTTATAGTTTCCGCGCACAGACTGACTAAAATCATCCTGTTGACCCTGATATCTACACTGTAGTTGTAAGGGGAGTCGCCAACCTATATCCTTAATGAGGACACACAACTCGTAATACGCGCGATCGGAGTATGACACACAGCTTGCAAAGATGAGTTTCGACGAAACCTTTGATCTCAAAGCTAGAGTGTATTTTCATTTTTTTATAATATATATAGCCGGGCTTACCTGAGCTAGGGGTGCGTTGTGATTCGACAACGTAGTATGTACAATCTTATTAATATTTCAACAGTAGTAATGGTACGTCGAATGATACTGCGAATAAATGTTACTGGCACGTGCAAGTACCGAACAAATAAAAGTACCGCAAAGCACGCAGCATGGCAAAGCAGCAAAACACGTCAAAGCACAGCGCTGCGCTCTGCTAAGTTAGAGATGCAGGGCATTGCACGGCGTTGCGTTACTGCGAGCTATGGCGCTGCGGTGGGGTGCGGGGCGGTGCGAAGCTGACGAGCCAAGCCCAGATCTCAGCTGACGAAACTTCGTCAAGCGCAAAAGAAGTGGTGGGCTACAGGGCATCGCAGGGCAGTGCACGGCGCGGCCTTGCTGCGAACTATAACGATGCCGTGGGGTCCTGGGCGGTGCGGGACTGATGATGCGCCAAGCCCAGATGTGAGCAGATGAAACTTCGTTCCGAAACTAGTAACGTAGACTAAGCTACAGGGCATCGTAGGCCACTGCACTGCCCTCCGTAGCTGCGAGCTATAGCGCTGCGATGGGGTGCTGGGCGGCGCGGAGCTGAGGGGCCAAGCCCAGATCTCAGTTGATGATACAGCGTCAATTACAAAACAAATGGTGGAAAAAGCTTAAACTGAACTGTTCCGCAAGTAATCCACAGGGGGAAAATTGTCGGAAAATGTTAAGAAGTTCGACGTACTAGACTACATAAAAAAGATTTGTAAAGAGCGAAAATGTTCAAAATCGTGTTTGGCAGAAACACCAAAGTTGCAGGAAGCAGCTGAAAAGTCAAGAAGCAACTAGGCAAAACGAGCAGAAGAAATAATACTAATGACTGGCGACACGAGCAGAATAACTGAAAAAAAAACAAGGCGGGCGGAGCAAGAAATCAAAGAAAGTCTAGACCGTTCCGCAAGTGATAACCTGAACCGTCCGACCCCGGAGATGCCAGTATACCACCAACCGAGCGCTTTCAGCACAACGATATTAATAAGTATGTCTGTATTTCGCCAGCAGACCGACATTTTTTTGTGCTAGAGGTATTATCAAGTTTGGGATTTGATGCGGCGACAAACCTAGGCAACATGTCCACCAGACGCAGCCGGATGCGTTGTGTGTTTGTGTTCTGGACGTCTACTTGCTAAAGGAATCTCTAATGAAGAAGGAGGACCCCCGATCCGGGCAACATATATCCTGTCTTGTACTGGTGTTGTTGCTATAGCCATGTAGGGCAAAAATATTGATAACCACGCGCACCCTACCTATCCGAGCAAATATAATGTGGCGACATGTTTTAATCTCAGAATGCTACATTCCCTGGTGACAGACATTTTGCCTAACATTTGTATTAGGAGACTTTTCGGCTTGCAATACATGTATATATACGATGGAGGTCAGGAAGCGGTTGGGATGATACCGGCACTTCCAATGGGCCGATGATGCGGACGCGGGTGGAAATATTTAAATTATATCACATGTCAATGCATTGTCTCCAGATATATGGTAATGGCACAGTGCTGGCGCTTCGGCTTGGACATTCGGGCACGGGGTGGGCTTCAAATTTCCACGTATTGGTGTGGTTTCCATGAATACCAGGTTCGAGGCCAAGACACCGTGCGTTTTTGTTGAAACAATACATGTTTAGTGAAGTGCTTTTTGGTGTTAAGTGGAGAAGTGTTTTGTCATACTTGACTGGTGGCTCGCTGCGCGAGAAGGAACTTGACGATCGTCGGGAGTGGCGGAATGTTCTATCACACTTGACTGCGCGAGAAGTCACTTGGCGATCGTCTGGAGTGGCGGAATGTTTTGTCAATCTGGACTGCGCGAGAAGGCACTTGGCGATCGTCGGGAGTGGCTGAATGATTTTTCACACTGGATTGCGCGAGAAGGCACTTGGCGATCGTCGGGAGTGGCTGAATGTTTTGTCACACTTGACTGCGCGAGAATGTACTTGGCGATCGTCGGGAGTGGCGGAATGTTTAGCCGGCGACTTTCGCTTTGAGGCGGAGAATGTCACCGATAGGATGCTCTTACTTAGTCCCCTGTAAAGGGAACAGCAGAATTTGGCGAGGAAGGCCGCATGGTGTTATGACAGTGTGCGCATGGGTTACGTTGTACGCAGGTGTAGGATGTAACGTGCTGAAAGACACGAACACTTGTTACAGGACGCACAGCCGTAGCTGGAGGCGCATAGTCTAGACTACATACGTGGGAGATGGTGCATACTCAGGTGATGGAAGGGATTTGTACCGCAGGAACGCTGGAGGAGGGTGAGGTAGTATGGCAGGTTCGAACACGTACGCGTATCCTACACACGCAAACACACAGGAGTACTGCTGCGCTATACATGTCATGTATGTGCTACACACAGACAGCGATAGCTGTGTGCACACCGCTGTACACACCCGCATACACGGGTGACGGAAGGGATTAGTACCACCGCAGGATCGCTGGAGGAAGGTGAGGTAGTATGGCAGGTTCGAACACGTACGCGCATCCTACATACGCGAACACACAGGAGGAGTACTGCTGCGCTACACCTGTAGAGTATGTGCTACACACAGCGAGAGCTGTGTGCACACCGCTGTACACACACACACTGCTGTGACCATGCTGAGTGCGCAGCGTATAAGCAGTGCCGTGTACACACCTGCATTCACATGCGATGGAAGGGATTTTTACCGCAGGAGCGCTAGAGGAAGGTGAGGTAGTATGGCAGGTTCGAAGACGTACGCATTCACATGTGATGGAAGGGATTTGTACCGCAGGAGCGCTGGAGGAAGGTGAGGTAGTATGGCAGGTTCAAACACGTACGGGTATCCTACACACGCAAACACACAGGAGTACTGCTGCGTTACCCATGTATGTACCACACAGAGAGCCCTGTTAATGTGTATCGGAAGAGTTGGTGTCCCCAGTCGTCAAGATACCGCTCTGCTGTAGGGACGTTCCGCTGCACGGTGTGTGCAAAGATTCTGCCGCAGCACGAGGAGGTGGTACGCCTTAAGGTTCGAAGAGGGCGAAGAACACGCAGCCGCAGGGAAGGAGGAGCCTAGAACGAGGGAAGAGGCTCATAGCAGACACCCACAGCACGCGGCGGAGATGAGCTGCGACAGGAACCAGCGAGAGAAAGTATGCAGCAGCCGAACTGAAGGACGCAGTCGCCGCCGTACGCAGACACGGCAGACCACACAGGGCAGGATCGAACAGCAGAGGCGCAAGTTCCAGGGCAACGCCGAGGAGCGCAGTGTATCCGACGAGGGATATAAATACAGGGTGTGCGGTGTGCGCTGCGAGGGTGTTTGTGCCAGGGTGTAGTTCGTAGCGCCGTTTGATTTGAAGCGCGGCCGTTTGATTGCACGCAGACACGGCAGACCGCAAGGGCAGGTTCGAACAGCAAAGGCGCAAACGTTCCAGCATAACGCCGAAGAGCGCGGTGTACCCGAGAAGGGATAGAATAAGAGGGTGTGCGGTGTGCGCTGCTCGTTGTTTGCGTGCCAGGGTGTAGTTCGTAGCGCCGTTTGATTTGAAGCGCAGCCGTTTGAATTTTAAGGGGTTGTAAGGACGAGGAGGGTTTTTTGGGAAGGGTTGTTTTTGTCCGCAGCCCAGGGCAAAACGAAGTGAAACGTTTTTGCTGTATGTTGTGTTGGTTGTCCCGCACTGCGTGCCAGGGTGTAGTTCGTTGCGCCATTTGATTGGAATCGCAGCCGTTTGAATTTCATGGTTTTGGTAAGGACGAGGAGGGTTTTTTGGGAAGGGACGTTTTTTCCGCAGCCCAGGGCACAACGAAGTGAAATGTTTTTGCTGTATGTTGTGTTGGTTGTCCCGCATCGTGATGTAGCAGGATCGAACAGCAGAGGCGCAAACGTTCCAGCACATGCACCACCAGCGCTGGGTTGGCAGGCCAGCACAAGGGTGCTTGTGTGCTACTACTAGCAGTGTAGAGTGTGTTGGTGTTCGTGTGTGTGTCCCAAAATGCACCACTGAGCTGGTTGTGTGCGTGCCAGGGTGTTCGTCGCGCCGTTTGATTTGAATCGCAGCCGTTTGAACTTTATGGGGTTGTTAGGACGAGAAGGGTTTTTAGGAAGGGATTTTTTTGTCCGCGGCCCAGGGCACAACGAAGTGAAATGTTTTGGTGTTTTGTGTTTTTTTTGTTGTCCCGCATCGTGATGTAGCAGGATCGAACAGCAGAGGCGCAAACGTTCCACCGCATGCACCACCAGCGCTGGGTTGGCAGGCCAGCCCAAGGGTGCTTGTGTGCTACTACCAGCAGTGTAGAGTGTGTTGGTGTTCGTGTGTGTGTCCCAAAATGCACCCACGAGGTGGTTGTTTGCGTGCGAGGGTGTAGTTCGTCACGCCGTTTGATTTGAATCGCAGCCGTTTGAATTTCATGGTTTTGTAAGAACGAGGAGGGTTTTTTGGGAAGGGAGTTTTTTGTCCGCAGCCCAGGGCACCACGAAGTGAAATGTTTGTGTGTTGTGTTGTTTTTTTTTTGTTGTCCCGCATCGTGATGTAGCAGGATCGAACAGCAGAGGCGCAAACGTTCCAGCACATGCACCACCAGCGCTGGGTTGGCAGGGCAGCCGAACGGCGCTTGGATGTTACTACTAGCAGTGTAGTGTGTGTTGGTGTTGGTGTGTGTGTCCCAAAATGCACCACTGAGCTGGTTGTGTGCGTGCCAGGGTGTTCGTCGCGCCGTTTGAGTGCCAGGCAGGGTGTTCGTCGCGCCGTTTGATTTGAATCGCAGCCGTTTGAACTTTATGGGTTTGTTAGGACGAGGAGGGTTTTTTGGAAGGGATTTTTTTGTCCGCGGCCCAGGGCACAACGAAGTGAAATGTTTTGGTGTGTTGTGTTTTTTTTGTTGTCCCGCATCGTGATGTAGCAGGATCGAACAGCAGAGGCGCAAACGTTCCACCGCATGCACCACCAGCGCTGGGTTGGCAGGCCAGCCCAAGGGTGCTTGTGTGCTACTACTTGCAGTGTAGAGTGTGTTGGTGTTCGTGTGTGTGTCCCAAAATGCACCCACGAGGTGGTTGTTTGCGTGCGAGGGTGTAGTTCGTCACGCCGTTTGATTTGATTGGCAGCCGTTTGAATTTTATGGTTTTGTAAGAACGAGGAGGGTTTTTTGGGAAGGGAGTTTTTTGTCCGCAGCCCAGGGCACAACGAAGTGAAATGTTTGTGTGTTGTGTTTTTTTTTTTTTGTTGTCCCGCATCGTGATGTAGCAGGATCGAACAGCAGAGGCGTAAACGTTCAAGCGCATGCACCACCAGCGCTGGGTTGGCAGGCCAGCCGAAGGGTGCTTGTATGCTACTACTAGCAGTGTAGAGTGTGTTGGTGTTGGTGTGTGTGTCCCAAAATGCACCACCAGCGCTGGGTTGGCAGGCCAGCCGAAGGGTGCTTGTATGCTACTACTAGCAGTGTAGAGTGTGTTGGTGTTCGTGTGTGTGTCCCAAAATGCACCACCAGCACTGGGTTGGCAAGGCAGCCGAACGGTGCTTGGATGCTAGTAGCAGTGTCGGGGGGGAACCCCCCCCCCCGGGCCCGACACAGTGTGCGTTGGAAGGACCCTCACCAGCAGCTACTACCAGCAGTGTAGAGTGTGTTGGTGTTCGTGTGTGTGTCCCAAAATGCACCACCAGCACTGGGTTGGCAGGGCACCCGAATCCCCCCCCCCGGGCCCGACACAGTGTGCGTTGGAAGGACCCTCACCAGTGTGCGTTCGAAAAAGTACATGGAAAATTTATAGTATGTATTTTTAAAAAAAGTTTGGTAGTATTTGTTAACACTCTGCAACTGTCATTCAACATTCACCGTGGTGCCGCGATAGGCGACCCGCTAGCATGCAAACAGTTGCTGTGTCTCCAAACAGCTCGCGCTGTACGAACATTTTGCCCTCGATCGACGATGATGTGTCATACTCCATGTGTACTAGGTACCATCCTGAAACCCTTCATTCACCAAATGACATCATAACCCGTTCATTAAATATATTATATCCGATATTCAACACATGTTTAGCGTTTATGGCAAGCACGCGTGGCATTTTGAGTATTTATGTGAGGTATTGCGCAGTAAACTATGATACGATGCTCGTTGGACATTAGACCATGTCAGCACTCCACTCTACCGTATTGGTTTGCAATCCATGACGTAGTTTTGGTGCAGTCGAAACGCACGCACGATATACTCAACGACGATATTCGTTCAGTAATAAGAGCAGTACAGTAAAATATCAGTAGCAAAACAAAAAACATCCAGGTGATATCATCAGACGTACGGCTCTCAAGAACAACATGAAACACCACCGCAATATTCGTTTTAACAAAAAAAAAACGTACAAAGTTGAAGTTTTTCAACTCAGCCATTACGTTTCCGCTGGCGTGCACCGTGCATGGCAACTAATTGTGTGCGTTCTACATGATATTTGTGATATCTGTGCAGTAGTGCTATTCGCTACTGGTATTCTTTGACCCGGTACGGCACTCAGAGTACGAGCGATCCGATATGAAGAGAATATTGCCTCCACAAAGAGAGAGAGAAAACGTGTTTCATCATTGGGGAACGTAGTGAGGTGTCTCGTACTTCGTGACAGGAGGGTACAAGGAAACTTCTTACCGTCGGTAGGTAGAATTCTGAAATCCCTCCTGCCATCTTTTTCACAACGCCGTCAGGAGGAGCTGGGGATGTGTGTGTACTCATCGGGGAGAAAAAGACGCGTTTCTAATAATGCCCGCCATTGGTTTCGACGTCTTGCAACACCTTCTATTTATGAAAACATTGCGCACCATTCCTCATCGGCGCCAAACACCTTTTACACAGGTTCGTGAAAGTCGAAGCCATCGTTCATTAAAATGTTGACAGTATGGTTTTGATGTAGTTTACACATTTTGAGGCCGTTACATATCCTAGACGTCCGCGCAAAGAATCTCACCGGCGACCGCATCGTGCGAGGCCTGACGTGTGCGGAATATGAACAAACTTTAGCCCTTCTCTTGCGGCCGCTAAAAACGCCAGACTTTCTCTCCGGAAATGTCGTGAGCCCCAAAGCAATGTGGATATATTCATCGAATTGAGACCTTTTCCCGTATCGCGGTCGAGCTGGATATATTCATCGAATTGAGACCTTTTCCCGTGTCGCGGTCGAGCGTCAAAGTGTGGCTCGTGCATAGTGGTTTCGCATATTTCGCGAAAAGGTAGTACGAAATCCTCGATAATGTCAAGCTAGGTCGTTCAATATTGGACTGTGACCGCGTCCTCTGCGATAATTTTTATGAGGCCCCATTCGAAATTCACAGGAGTTCGTCAAACCTGGCTGTGCCAGATACGCTTGATGCCTATTGTGTGTGGTCGCGCTAGTGTCTGTCCCTCAGAAAGAGTGGCTTAGTTTGCACGTAGACTCGATTGAAAGTGTTTTTATCATACACCATTGAAAGGGGATAACCAAACACGCTTAGGATTTGGCTGAAGCGCATGCTGTTCACGATTTTTCCGCACCGTGAAAATTAATCCATGAGGAAATCGGTTTTAACTAAAAAGTACAACTAAGAATACAGGCGTTTCGTAAGTATTAGGAGCGATTTTCTCTCTATCCGCTGAGACCAATAGTGTCCGCACCTTACGAGGACATGTTGCTGTTGCTTTTCTTGACTGGAGGGTCATTACCAAAGTCCAAAACCGTGTATAAGCAAGACGGCATGTGGTGTCTCATTATTGATTTGACGGCGGTGTTGAAACCTCGGATGTTTTTTGGTAATTTTTTTTTTTACATCCTGTATGTTTGTTAGACTGCGTCTTAATTTTGGCGGACCTGTAATTTGACGTCAGGGTGATTGTTTGCTTCGCCAGTACATCTCTGAAGAAGTAGCGTGCAGAAGAAGCGGTAATAGGAGGAGCAAAGACTAGCGGCTGCAGCACTCTCGTCGGCCTCGACGAGCGGTCGACTGATAATACAAACTTTGATTCTTGTCTGGTGGCAAGCATTATGTTTCTTTTTGTGTGGAGGCTTGTTTTTTCTGACTCCCGCAAACTACTACATCCCATATACCGTCCGATGCAACTCGTCGGCAGACGTACATTTGTTACCGTAATAAACAAATCATGTTGGACTAAATTTCACAAGATCATTCTAAACTCTGCTCTAGTTTTTCGTTCAGAAAAAATATATGGATTAACCCACCGACGATAAATCCATTACATGGCCAACCAAAACTATTCGGTAATGCCATAAGGCTCTGTTGCGGTATATGACACACCTTGACTTTCGGTATCCCATTGCCAATGTTCACGCTCTATTTTCGATTGCCATCCTTTTTATTGAAATGTCGAAGTTTCCGCCGCTTTTGAACTGTCAACCTCTCGTGAAATATTCGAATCCTTGCATGAATAAATAATCCCTTCCCAAAACATTCTACGCCGCCCCCTTCAACATTCCGTTTCGAAGTGCCAAACCGCCACACTCGAATAGCCGCCTCACTGAAACAATTAAACATAGCCCTCATACATATTCCGTTGTTACAGGGAGATGTAGGCACTATATATATATCGGACGGCAAAATACTATGCCCCCCTCATGCTGATAGGTTGGCTAGGCCAACTTCTATGGGGGATACCACATATCTATAGCAAGGGAAATATTGCTGCTATGTCACGGGGACGGTATTCATACTACGCAATGGGTCATCAGCCCCACCCTGAAGTGTCCATTCCCCCCCCCCCCCCCTGCTCCCCCTTGAAACGCTTAACACGAACTATTGTGGGATTTCTTTAAGTGAAATGTTCCGATATTTTTTGCCAACCTTTATTTGAAATAAATAACGTTTGAGATTGAATGCAAGAGCACTTGGTGATGGTGAAGTGGTTAGCGATAAATCGCTGCATATCTTGAAGTCTTTGAACATTGAAATTACAGAAATATAGTACAAAGCGTGTTCTAGCACGTTGATTTATACCAACATATATGACGACGTCGCAAGGGCGGCTCAACTGCAGTATGGGTGGTCGCATACGATGATGTATAGTGGAGATACAGAACGTCGAGTGTTAAACAGCCCGGCCCGGCTTATACATTTCGATACATCACCCGTCTTGCCCATGCGCAAGAGGCGGTTCAAAGAGAGCACAATCCTTAGGTGTCGTACTTCAAGGGTGATACTGCCTTTTTCAAAGTTGTTCTCGCCGGAAGTCGTAAATGCATGTTGGGTTGTAATCAAAGAACCCGTTATATGGGATCTGTAGTTGTAGCGTCTGGTAATGTTGTCCACAGGCCACAATGATGGAGCAATTTTGGGTAATCCGGCACGCACGTTTTGCAGTGTCTTTTAAGTTATGCCCGCTCAAAACTAGGTAAACTCGCAATACGCCTCGCGACGGTCAAATATATGTTTGCACTCTTTTCGCCGAAGGCGGTACAGCGACATGCCTCGTTCTAGCGGAGAAGTGGCACCAATGACATCCAAGCAACTGACTTCGACCGTGCAACGTGCGGTCTCCGCACGCCTGGCCCACACACACCTCTCACTTCCTTTCTCAGCACCTGTTCCCCGCGTTGTGTATACACAGCAGGGTTGGCAAATTTAAGGAATAGGAAGTGTGTTATTAATAGCACACGTTCGAGAAATGGTAACATGACACCAAGATAACCGCGATCTCTAGAAAAACATTATAAATGGGTACTATACCCTTTGTGCTAAAAAATCTTGACCTGCATAACTACTTGCTATAGATACATTTCCCGTTTTAAATATGAGTTACATTTGCTTTAAACAGACATATATTGTCAAGTGCTTATCTTGATCCGGGATTTTTAACCGGTTTATTTGCCGAACCTTAAAACCTCCGCCTCAACACCCCGATGCCTACACGTCACAGCAGTCATCGTGACATCCTTCACCCCCCACGTCGTCACCGTCACAGACGTCACATGCGTCGCCCCTACGGCGACAACCATCTCCGTCCAAGGAGCCGCAGCGGGAATCTAGCAATCACGCTCCAAGAACGCCCTGTTTTAGGACACGACGACGATCAAGATTTTCTTAGCGCTGGTGGACCCGCATCCCTCGTGGCCAGACATACAAGTGAATCGGTCAATGGCAGCGTTGGCGTCGTCTCCATGATAATAAATGGCGGTGTTCATGTCGATGCTGGGTGCGATACGAGCAGTCAACTATCGATGTCGGAAATAGTCGTCCGCCGTCGTTATGCGCGACGGAGGTCATGCCCTAGATGCCTGGAAAGCCTGACGCCTGCTATGGAGAACGTCGGGAGTAGGATATCTTATGTAGGCCGTCATCAGCTCATAACGACGACCGTGGAGGACAGCTTAGTTATGATTTTTTAGTGAGGGCAGCGAAAATGTGACGTACGCCGTTGACGACCGCAGGCGTAGGCTATATTTTGGAGGCAATTACATTTGGTACTAAAACGGAATTAGATGAGGCGTCCGCCCCCAGCCTGCGGCTCCTACACATTTCTTAATGTTTTGCCTGCACAATAATTTTCTCTCAGCACTGGCGTCGGCCGTCTTACCCAAACTTCGCTTAACTCTAGCCTTCCGAAGCTAGCAGAGGGCAATAGGTGTGGGTAGGCTATACGTTTTACAACTGCGGTAGAAACACTATCGACCGTAAAATGGTACCTACTTGCGTTTTCTGGAACCCCCTTGAGATATTCGCGATCTCAATACCTCGATCAATGGGCATTTCTTAGGCAATCCTCATATTAACTAGACTATACAGACATCCGATTCTACACCAACTTTGTCAAACAATTGATTGACGCTGTGCTGATATATCATTGAGTGTGCCTCACGAGCGTTGACAGGAGTGGACACTCATTGCACGTTAGTCTGTTTGTAAATATATCGTGGCGCCACCTCTCTCCCTTTTTTTGCAGCTTTTTGTTCCTCTGAGGGCGTACAACTTGTCGTTTTAACGTACGCAGAAAGCTTAGATTATTTTTTTGGGGAGTTCCACTGTCATCATTGGCGTTTATTGAGAGATTTTGATACCCTATGAAACAAACATGATGGTCCGTCTTCGATGCGATTTTTTTTTTTTTTTTTCCGGTAACATAAGGAACGTATTTTTGAGTTGTGAACAAACGTACCACGATCCTACGAGGAGAGGTCGTCGGAACTGTAACCACCGGGGGCCCGGTCGTTTGAGTCCGAAGAATTCAATTGAATTGTCTAAGTTCTGCATATTTTCCAACAACGTGACTAATTTGCTATTAGGAGGCCGGAAACAGTGTTCTGCGGGTTGGTCAGGGACACCAGCCGAAGCAAAGGAAAACCCTACAGCAGCAAGAGGAGTGCGAGCGCAGGTCTTTGGCAGAGTCCGTTGTGAATGTTGGGACAACTCAGAAAATGAAGGCCGAGAGGGGGACCAGCCGATGCAAGACGTGGTAGCGACAATCAGAAAGACAGGCCACCTAAGCCAGGTGGTGATGTTATAAACTTTGACGATATGCGCCGTTACCTTGCTGCTCGTTCTGGATACGACCATCAGTTGCATATCATATGACAAGATGGAAGAGATCGGGTGCTCGCGAGGCGGCAAGGAGTGCTAGATTCGCCAACCCGAATGATAGTGGCTGGTGAGTTCTGCTGACTTCTACAAAGACAAGCCCTCGGGTGACGTCTCCGTCGAGGAGTTAAGGAATAGGCTCAAAAGAGTAGCTGGCGTTTACATGCAGTACACAACTGATGATGGCTTGGGTGCCAGATATCCTGAGTGTTGAACCTATATGGCAGCGTGCCTTTAGATAGCAGGATTTTTATGCGAAAACATGCCTTGCGGAAATACCTTGTTACGAGCGGGCTCACAAAAGTGGTGAAGCGCGACGGTCTTCAGTACAAGATAAAAGGTGACAAGGCGGTGGTTGAGGCAATTGCGGCAGGAATCGATCAAATGGAGTTCCGCTTAAAGGGAGGAGAATCAGAAACTGTTCGATGTAGAAACGGATGATCCTGACGCACGGTTTAGTTCAATGGTCAACCAGCAACGGGACCAAGTTGTGATTGATACCAACAAATCTGAAAGGCGCCAATTTTTTTACGACGTGACGCGGACTCTGTGGCTCATGCAGGTACCAAGACGCAGGGGTGGCTGTTGAAGGCCACGACTTACTCGAAAATTGCAACGCTTCTTGTATGAAAGCAGCGCGGAATCGCCGGTACGACAACAAAATGTATTTAGTATGTTATACAAATAAGGGCACCACCAGTAGGACTGCCCCGAAAAAAACAATTACTGTCGATAAACACGTCAATGGCCAGTTTCACGGCCATACCCACATTCACCAGAAGCAGTCCACAAGCGAACCTGTTCAACATACACGGAGAAAGGCCACAGGGATATCCCCTGCGTGTTGAATCCCTAAAGCTAGTGCGTTCA
Organism: Undaria pinnatifida; assembly: GCA_012845835.1. Classification (NCBI taxonomy): domain Eukaryota; class Phaeophyceae; order Laminariales; family Alariaceae; genus Undaria; species Undaria pinnatifida. Next base: position 1,057,694 of record JABAKD010000023.1, read on the forward strand.
AGACCCCCTCGAGAGTGGTGGCCACGGGGACAAAATCTGCTGCGCATTAAACCTCTACCTAGAATGACGACCACCACGTGCACATTCGCGTGCCTTCGTTGAATTTGGTTCCAGTTGAAGACGGCTTTAACGAAACGATGCAACAACGTACTACTTTATGCGCTAGGCCACAAACGCAGCGTCAATTTTCCGCTTTTTGCCGGTACAGCCGCCGGCGACTTCGTCCCAGAAGTGGCTTGGAGATTCCACAACCTCATATTCCGCGCGTGTCACGGTCGTGAAGCCGGGGAGATGTAATCACACGATGATTGATTCTGTAGAGAACAAACCGCGTTTACAGGGCCTGACGGCGCATCTCGGGGGGCGTCTTGCCACTACTGGTGATTCCACTGCCGCTGAGGTCAACTTACTCATGGATTTTGGTTAACGCATCACGGCAGTGACGGAAGAGCTGGTACAGGCCCTGCGAAGACAATCCGGGGACGACGAAAACCGGGTTAACGGTAGCGGTTCATGGGCATGCTCTTGTGGTGACGTCGTTGGGACAGAATTATGATATTGGATCGCAACCGTGTTTGTTTCACTCAACGATCTATGCAGCATAGGAACAAGTACGATTTCCCATGCCCTTAATCATGCTCCCTGTGGGAGGCGATGTGGGTATCATCATGCAGAAAGCGCTGACAGAAAATCTAGACATCGACGTCATGCCGCAGCTCAACGCCTCCGTCCTGAAGACACCAGGGGGTCAAGATTGGGGCGGGATGGACCATATTGCTTGTTCTGTGGGCGGGCCCAACTATTATGCTTTGCTGTGAGCCTCTATGGCTGTCACAGCGGTCGTTCCGGGTGGCGACGCTCCAGGCGACGTTGTCGACGAGGTCACGCTGACGTTGCCGTCTCAACGACCCATGATATTCCAGGATTCCGAGGTGGAAATGCGGCTCATGTAAGCGTGTTGCAGACGGTTGTCGATAACCCTTTTGGCCATAACCCCCCGCGTGAGTGTGCCAATATGCTGCGGGATGTCATTTTTCGCGCGGAATTTAACTTGTTGTATCGGGCGTTATTGAGAGACCCACCCATACGCTAGAAGCATGTTCCGGTCCGATATCATTCAGGGGCAAGGGTGGTGCGGTCAAAGCCCCCATCTGAACGTAATCGCCTACCGTGGATCAACAATCGAATGTTGAGTTTGTGTTTATTGTTTCTGAGTAACCGTCAGTGATGTTCCCAACGGGTGGGATACCCTCATTGTGATTCGCGACTGGTATGTTTTGACACCGCACCCGGGATGGGGGCCTGATTGTATACGGAGATCGCTGCCCGTATGGAGGGAGGGAGATATTTGCCTTCGTAACGTACGATCTTTGTGATTTTGTGTTGAAGTGTGTTCCTGTACTGGTATGATTTGTCCTGTTACAGCACTAAGAGTGAAAGCCTGCTAGTGTGTGGAAGGCATTGCCGCTAGGATCGGAGGGCGGAAGTTCTCCTCGTAGGGAGCTGGTGGTCTCGATTGTGGTTGCAGAGAAAAATAGGTAATGTTTTACCGCCATTAGGAAGGTTTTAAAACGTCTGTTTGGATATACTCATTTTTTTCAACAGTAGCCGTCATTTCTTTTACCCACAGTTCAGGTTCGATCTGCTGTTGCTGTCGGTCTTATGTTGTGATTAAGTACTGGCGCTATATTTCGCGGTACTGCACTCCGAGTACGGATCCACTGACTGGTGCATGTGGGGGTCGTTGCGCAAAAGAAGAGAACGAGGTACGTGTCGTCGTAATTGGCCGAATCTGGGAGTCTCGTTCCTTGTGGCTGCAGGGTATAAGGATTTTTTTTTAACTGTTTTTTTGAAGCGTTATACACCTCTGTTTGGATATACATATATACACTAGTCTATATATATGTACTGCATATATTTATAACCCGTTTTTTTGTTCCGCAACTAGTCGGATACGCTCTGTGCGCTCTCTGTGTGACTTTTGCGGGATTGCCATTTTCATACATCCTACCGCACCCGTCGTGGGGTCTACGAGTTCGTGGCCATTGTTTCCTTGAAAGGGGGGGGGGAGGGTACGTGGCCTCTTTGGGGGGCGAATCTTGATGCCGCGCTCGTGTTGGTTGAAGGATTGAAGACAATATTTTACAATCTGTGCGAAGGTTTCGAATCGTCCTCGAAGAAATCTTGTATTTCAGAATCAGGATTTCCTCGTTTCAACGCGGCGATTACGATATGGGTGATCCCTATGAAATGGGTATGGGTTTGTACAGGTATTATTTCACCTGGTGCCGCTCTCGCAGTAGTGTAGCGGCTTGTTTGTAGGCGTGGACCGTTGACACTATGATAGGAAAGAAAATGTGTCCTCGTTCAGGGCCGAATGCCTCGGGGTGGCAGGCGGGCAGAAGACAGTTTCCATTCCGTCAGCGGGAAAAATTCGGATTCTCTGTTTGGATTATATGTTTATTAGTAACCGACGCTTGTTTTCTGAACGGATCTTGTTTAATCTTGTCTCCCCTACGACTTGAGGAAGGCTTGCGTCTTCGAACAGGGCGTCGGATGACCATCTCGCCCGTGGTAGCATAAGGAGAAATATATTTTTCTACGGTGTGTGGCACATTTTAGAATCCTTTGTTCGCATTCAATTTGTTTTCAGAAAGCATTTGACCTACAGTTTTTTCCCAGCGGGTAGGACGGGATACGTGTGATCTCTGTGTGATAGTGTTATTCGGTACTGGTATGTAGTTTCCGGGTACCGCACTCGGAGTGGGGGCCTCGTGCTACGTGTAGACGGTTGCGTCATGGAATTGAGGGGGGTAGGTGTCCTCGTGAGGGGCAGATCCCGGCTGTCTCGCTCGTGGTGGTTGTAAGGTAAAATATTACTGTATATCGTCTGTTGGAAGATTTCGATTCTCCTGTTTGAATTTCATATTTTTCTGTGATTGTAATTTATTGTCTTAACATGTAGTATTAGATATTATAAAAAATGAAAATACACTCCAGCTGTGAGATCTAAGATTTCGTCGAAACTCATCTTTGCAAGCTGTGTGTGATACTCCGATCGCGCGCATTACGAGTTGTGTGTCCTCATGAAGGATATAGGTCGGCGACTCCCCTTACAACTACAGTGTAGCTATCATGGTCAACAGGATGATTTTAGTCAGTCTGTGCGCGAAAACTATAAAACGCGTTGCTGAGGTGGACAAAATCGGACAGCTGTGAAGGGAAATGTATCCTTTTATGAAGTGAATCTTGTAAGTCGAATAACCGGTGAGGCGGGTGGGGCGGAGTTTTGAAGGACGTGGGGGCCTGGTTTCGATCAAACGCGAGCGGGTTTGGAGTGGGGGGGGGGAGGTTGCAATTTGTGCATGTAAGCTATATATCCTTTCGAGGGGATGAGTCGAATAACCGGTGAGGGGGGTAGGGCTGTGTTTTGAAGGACGTGGGGGCCTGGTTTTGATCAAAAGCGAGCGGGTTTGGAGCGGGGGGGGGAGGGGGGGGGGGAAGGGGGCAATTTGTGCATGTAAGCTATAAATCCTTTCGAGGGGATAAATCTGACGGTTTTGGCACCAGTATATTATCGGGGGCGGGGGGGGGGGTTGGGGCGGGGGGGGGGGGGGGGGGCGGGGGGGGGGGTTGGGGCGGAGGGGGGGGGTTGGGGCGGGGGGGGGGGGATTGGGGCGGGGGGGGGGGGGGGGGTTGGGCGAGGGGGGGGGGTTGGGGCGGGGGGGGGGGGGGGGGGGTTGGGCGAGGGGGGGGGGGGCGTGTGGGGCAGCTCAATATGTGCCTGGAAACTATACATTTTTTTAAGGGGATAAATGAGACGGTTTTGGAAATAATACATCAGTTTATCATGTATATCCTGGGGTAAGTCGTACAATCAGTGAGTAAAGAGAGGGTGGAGTGTTCGAGGGTGTGGGGTTTGGATGAGTTGGGGGGGAGGTGGGGTGTGTAGGGGTGGGGGGGGGGCGGGTGGGGGGGGGGGGGAGGAAGGGATTTAGGTGAGGGGTTTGTTATACGTGTGGTGCTAGGTCTAGGCGATGGTGCGGGTGATGGGGGAAAATGGGGAGTTCGAGGCAGGGGGTGGGGGGGGGGGGAGCACAGCGGCATGGATGGCTCTCGAAAGATAATGAGGTGATATCCTGTGCGTGAAGTGTTTATTAATGTGACGGATTTCGATATTTGGTGGGGCGTTTGATGAGGGAGAGCTAGAGGGGGAGGGGGTGGGGGGGGGGGGGGATTTTTTATACGTTTAGGTCACAAATATTATTCAAATACACTAGCTATATATTATAAAGTCCATCCTCCAACCCCGCTCGCTTTTGATCGAAACCAGGCCCCCACGTCCTTCAAAACTCCGCCCCCCCCCCTCACCGGTTATTCGGCTTACAGGATTCACTTGATGAACGGATACATTTCCCGCCACAGCTGTCAGATTTTGTCCCCCTCAGAAACCGGTTTTATAGTTTCAGCGCACAGACTGACTCAAATCACCCTGTTGACCCTGATAGCTACACTGCAGCTGCAAGGGGAGTCGCCGACGTATATCCTTAGTGAGGACACACAACTCGTAATACACGCGATCGGAGTACCACACACAGCTTGCAAAGATGAGTTTCGACGAAATCTTAGATCTCACAGCTGGAGTGTATTTTATTTTTGTATAATATAATACAAAGGTGATATCTATGTTATTGTCCACCCACGTACAAGGGTGTTCGACCCATGACTGGGTCACTCTCCGAGACCGAATCACGATATGCTGAGCGCCATCGTGGGGAGAAGAAAAATCGTAGGTAATTTATAGGGCATGCTACTTAGATACCTTTTCTTTTGAATCTAGTACCTTCCGCCTGCCTGATATCGCAGTACGTTCATGTTGTCGACGGAGATATTTTTTATGTACATAACGTATATGGTCGAGAGTTCTAGGATATTTTGGTGTTGGGAAACGACTGCATTCTTCTGCATGATGATGCGTTGTCAGATTGTCAGCCACCCCGCTGGATTATGGCTTGTATAGTACTATGTGTGTAGATCGTGGTTGACATGGATGGGGTACTGTGATTGTTTCAGGCTAGTTTTGGTGGACTTTTGGTTTTTTCTTTGTGGGCGTCTCAGGTCGATATTGAATCACGCGTCTTGATTTGCATTATATTTCTCGGATGCACACTACATTGTAATTAGCGACAAATCTTCAATGTGATCAACACTGCGACTGCTTTTTCATCAGCTACAACAACGAAACCAAGACCGGGAAACGCAAACAATCCGACCCTGAGCATGGGTTGTACTATTTATCGCACTGGTGTAAAAAATGTTCATATAGACCTTATTTTAGATTATTGATGGATCCAGATATATATCTCATGCAGAGGTGAGAGCAAGGATGGGGACTTCATTCGTTTGCCTCCCGCTGCAGCACCATAAGGACTACATCAGGAAAGCTTCCTCAGCAATTCCTGTAGAAGTACGAATGTCCGTGTTGCGTGCAACAAAAGGGAGTAATCCTTACAACCAGAAACGACCAGACAGACGTAAAACAAAGCAAGCAGAGCTTTCAGGACGGCCTCGGATCATCACTGGGCAAGCAAGGACCTAGTGCCAAGGCGTGTATCAGACACAGGGACTCTTGCAGAGCATGGATACGCTATGGGGACTTGTTTCATGGTTGCCCGATCGGCTACCCACAAAACCTGGTGTTTACTGCTTGAGTATTTGTTTAAAACAAGGGGCTACGTTATGGAGGCGGGAGAGATTACAATTCATATCGAAGATTAGGATGATGAGCTGAAGCGTAAGTGTCTAACAATGATGCTTGAGGGGTAGAACAGGGGCGTCTGCTCCAGCCGCTACCCCCGACACAGCCATTATCGACACGGTAGGCGCTGTTTCTCCTGCCCGCGCAAGAAGCGTAGAAACAGCTGCTTGAGCAAGTTGAGGTTGAATAACACGCGAAAAAAAAATACAAATGCGTGGATGTGTTTTGATTTTTGTGGATGAGGTGTCGGATTGTGTGGTCGGAACAAATGGAAAAAAATGACGAGTTTATACTTGGGACCAAGAGGACGCGAACGAAGAGCAGTGGTGGCACGAGCTGGTCTTGCTTAATTGGGGTTGAAGAACGCAGCAGCAGCACTTGAAGCACGAGGCACTACTACCTGGTCCTGTCGCCCCAACCCCATGGCCATCTTCACAGTAGCTGATACCGCCGCAGAAGTCGGTCACAGCGCGAAACCTTCCCATGCCTTCGCCAACGGAGAAATATGGCGGAGATGAGCTGCAAAAAGTTGTTTAATCTAAAAATGAAATCGAGGTTGGAAGCGTGATGGCGCGTGGTGCTGGAAATGCGGTGATGGAGCCAACCAATAAGGAAAATCATGAAGAGCTTATTCAGCAGGTCCCCATCAACAGAAACCACCCTCCGACGTCAGCAGATCCTTTGAAGGGCAGCAGCAAGCGAGCGATAGAAAAGCATTATTTGCATTACATTTTTTAGGGGAGGCAAAGAAACAGCAGGGTCGTTAGCGTTGTGAAAACACAAAGCGAAGGGAGATCGGAGCGTTCGCGAGCAAGATAGAAGCCACTGGACGCGAGAAGACATTGACACTGGCTGATCCTTTGCATCGTCGATGGATTGGGGCACAATACCTCTGCTTTACACCTTGCCCGTGAGAGAAGACCCCGCGTTCGCGAAAACAGGTGACCTGCTACGAATTCCGAGACGTCACCCACTACTTTCAACTACTGCACCAGTAGTATCAAAACATGATTGTAAATCGCGAATGATGATATACTCCAACTGTTGTACATAGTGTTTTGTATACTTGTATCTATTACGATTGGTTTGATTGACATAGCGATTGCTGGTATGTAAGATCGGTCTAATCATGCTATTATACTACAGATGGAAAAAAAAACGCTTGATACTCTGCTTATATGGCGTAAACCTAAGGACATGGATGTTGGATTTTGGGGGGGGATTAATGACGTTTCCGATACACAGAACAGATGATAGCGCTTACTAGATATAGCCGAAATTGCTGTCATATGTGAGACATTAAGAATGTGAAAAGGAGATACAGAGAGGTATGCTAAAATTGCGGTAAACCGCATTACCAAGTAATTACGTAAGGTATTCCGTACATACCGTCTGCATGATCGCCTCCCAACCTATGCCAAGCGAAGTATGACAAACGAAGTAACGTAATTGAGCGCGTGTACACTAAGCGTTCCTTTCAAAACAATGACGATTAGCATCTCTCCCTGTCGTTCTTAATGGCGGTGACATTGCATGACCATCACCTCGCCTGTTGTATTTGGCAATATGCATCTCTTTCTTATAATTAGCGATGTCAGAAAATAATGGTATCTACATGACTGTACGTATGGATTGATATATATTCTATCTTTCGATCCACGTACAATAGCAAATTATGAATCTTTTAACACGTTGTTACTACATCTCTCAGAACTGTGTTGCATACTACATGTAACATCAAACCTTCTACAAAAATATACATTACCAGGCGGGTGATATAAAAGGTTGTCTTCTTGCTGCAATCGTCACATTCGTCCGCTTCAAGAGTTTATAGTTTCCGCGCATATATTGAAATGCTCGCCCCCCCGACCCCTCCCCCCCCCCCCCCCTGACCCCTCTCGTTTAAACGCACCAACTGAAATCAAAATCTCCCAGAGTAGTAAACACTACCAGCCAGCTGATATCATCTCATTATCCATCTAGCCATCCACGCCGTTGCTCCAACTCATCCCCCCCCCCCCCCCCTTTGTTCTCCACCCTGTTCGTTCAAACGCCCCACTTGCAATCGAAATCGGCCAGAGTAATATACACTAATAAGCCATTGATATCACTTTATTATCTTTCTAGCCATCTATGACGTAGCTTTCATCGCCCCTCCCCCCCTCCCACGCCCCCTCCTTCCCCGCACGATCGCCTAGACCCAGCACCGCGCGTATAGTAGGCCCCTACATATATGATAAATACGCGCGATCGGAGGATCACACACAATGTTGCGAACATCAGTGTCGGATAAATTCCTGACTTCAATATTATATGTGACCTAAACCTCTTGAAAACCCTCCCCCCCCCTTCCCCCCCCCCCCCCCCCCCCCCTACCGCGCTTTTTTTTTTTTTTTTTTTTTTTTCCGCTTTCTCTTGCTTAGACGCCCCATCTACTATCGAAATCCGCCAGAATAATAAACACTTCCACGCCCTGGATAACGCCTCGTTATCGTTTCAGAGCCGTCCATGCCGCTGCTGCAATTGCCACCCACCCCCGTCCGCAACGCCCCCTCCTTCCCCACCACCCACACCATCGCCTAGACCTAGCACCACGCGTATAGAAAACCCCTACATCTATGCGACCTAAAGCGCTCCCCCCCCGCCGCCGCCCCCGCCCCCGCCACATTCCCCCCCCTCCCCCACAAGAAATATTTATAGTTTCCACGCACCAATTGACCTGCCCCACCCGTCCCCTCCGCCCCCTCCCCCCCTCCCGCCCCCCTTTTGATCAAAATCAGGCCCCCACGTCCTTATAAACTCTGCCCTCCCCTCACCGGATATTCGACTTACAGGATTCACTTGATAAACTGATGCATTTCCTTCCATAGCTGTCAGATTTTGTCCCCCTCAAAAACGGGTCTTATAGTTTCCGCGCACAGACTGCCTAACATCACCCTGTTGACCCTGATAGCTGCACTGTAGTTGTAAGGGGAGTCGCCGACCTATATCCTTAATGAGGACACACAACCCGTAATACGCGCGATCGGAGTATCACACACAGCTTGCAAAGAAAGATGAGTTTCGACAAAATATTCGATCTCACAGCTAGAGTGTACATAAATTTTGATGATAATATAAAGATTGAAAAACACTCCAGCTGTGAAGTGGAATATTTTGTCGTAATTCATCTTTGCAAGCTGTGCATGATACTCCGATCGCGCGTATTACGGGTTGTGTGTCCTCATTAAGGATATAGGCCGGCCACTCCTCTTGCAACTGCAGTATTGCTATCAGGGTCAACAGGGTGCTGTTAGGCAGACTGTGCTCGTAAACTTTAAACCCGTTTCTGAGGGGGACAGAATCTGACAGCTGTGGTAGGAAATGCATCCGTTTATGAAGAGTCTCCTACATGTCGAATGACCGGTGAGGGGACGGCGGAGTTTTGAACGACGTGTGGGCCTTGTTTTATTCAAAAGGGAGCGGGATTGAGGGGACGAGAGGGAGGGGAGGGGGGGGGGGGGGGGGGGGGGGGGGGGGGGGGGGGGGGGTCAGGCGGGGCTGCTCAATTTGTGTGTAGAAACTATACATCCTACAAGGGGTTATGCCTGACGGTTTTGGAAAATGCACAAGTCTATCATGTTGGGGAGCTTGGGGCGGGGGCGGGCCGGATGGGGCAGCTCCATCTGTGCGTGGAAACTATACATTATTTTCAGGGGATAAATGTGACGGTTGTGGAAACTATGCATCAGTTTATCACGTATACCCTTTAAGTCGTTCAACGAGTGAGTTGAGGACGGAGTGTTCGAGGGGCTCGGGGTGGGTTTGGGTGGGGGGGTTGGCGGGGTGGGGGGTGGAGTGTGTGTGTGGGGGGGGGGAGGTGGGTGGCGGGGTAGGGGGGGTTGGGGGGAGATGAGGGGCTTGCAGTGGCATAGATGTGGGGATTTGCTATGCGTGTGGTGCCAAGTCTAGGCGACGATGCGGGTGGTGGGGAAGGCGGGGGCGGCGGGGGCGCGGGGAGGGGGGGAGCCGGGCGGGGGTGAAGCATCATGTTGCATGCCTCTAGAAAGATAATGAGGTGACATCCAGTGCGTGGAAGTGTTTATTACTGTGGCGGATTTCAATATTAGGTCGGGGCATTTGAGAAGGAGAGAGCGGGGGAGGTGGGGGGGGGGGGGTGTAAGAGGTTTTGGTCACATTTTTGATAATAAATACACACAGGCTTTTTGATGAAATATATTTAGGGCTTGTTATACGCGTGGTACTAGGTCTAGGCGATCGTGCAGGTGGTGGGAAAGAAAGGGGCGTTGGAAGATACTATATGACTTGACACTTTTGTTCAATTTATATAAACTAATTACCCACAGGTCCAAATCGTTAGTGAAAAATGGTTACTGACGATTATATCAACCTGATCTTGGTCGTGCGAATTGTTAACGGTATTGATTGATAGGTTAGAGTTCCGTCCTACTGATAGTATTTACGTTATACTTGCCACGGGGTAGGCTCAGCTGTTAGACTTACCAAAATGGCAGCGATGGATAAGGGTGACGTCACGGTTAAGTGCATCAGAGCTAGATTGATGAAGATTCGCAAACAACTCTTTTTGTTTTCATTGAATTTTAATCCTCCGGCTAGGTGGGAAAATACTACTTAAACGGAAATCTATCGGTGTGTCTAGTATGGTACGCTATGCTCTCATTCTCGACATGAACGCCGGCAAAAATGTTGTTTTTGAAGCTCACTTGAAGACATGGTCAAAGGGGTGTCCAGTAGGGACGACGTTCTTGTCCTGGTCGACGCAAATGCATATACAGACATGAGAGGTATCTCAGCATGACCGAACGTATGGCATTGATTAGGTGCATACGGACCTGACAAACAGAACGACAACGGACAGTGACTTTTGAAGCACGAAACTAATATCAAACTCGCACTCCTCAACACGAAGTACTTAACACATACTCGTGGTATATATTGTACACCTTAAGTGGCTTAACCGAGGAAAGGCCAAGTGTAGACATTTTACATGCTGACGCGGCAAGTGGATAGATGATTGTACGTAATGCGACTGTGGGGAGGGCACCCAGGGTGAACGCTGGGTCGAACAATAACCTCGTGTTCGGAAGTATTCCCTTTTTTGCCACATGGCACTCAATCACCCGGTAGCCTCTGCCGCGTACTCATCTCGCAAACAATACCACATAAAGTACAAAATATATCTCGATGTGTGAAGCGGTCGGGACTTTTTTTCTCAGTATTTCCAAAACGCGCGGCAAAGCCGCGCTGGAGTCGTAGAACTAGCCTGGGTGAGCGCTGGGGTTAAGGTTAGAGATGGGGTTACGACTGAGGTTAGGGTTGGGGTGGGGTTGACGCCTTGTCGCAATTTGGCAAACGAAAACACAAAAAAAAACAAAAAGCGAAAACAGCGAAAACACCTCTATAAAGTGAAACGCATTTGGTACTTCATCTGGTACGATTTTGCGAGACAAAGCCGGTAAAGGCTCTTCATATCATCAAAACAGAGTCCTCAGCCCCGTCGAGCTATTAAATTACAAGGGTATTGGGGGATTCGCATCTGCCGGTGAGTTTTCGACGAGCGATAACAGGCAATCTTGCCTCCTCTTTACCTATCATTATTACCGGAGGCGTTGGTGACATGACCTTACAACAAACCAAGACGCTACTTTCGATTGCGGCCGACGTAGCGCAGCCAACTCGGCCAAAGAAAGTACCGTAAGGTTTGTGTTCGATAGATCCTACTACTTCTGTGTCAAAAAGAACAACATATGCTTAGCATTAGTCTCTGCCCCATTTCCTCACGCCGAGCATCTCATGGGGTTGTTCTGTTTACCACACAGGTCGAAGAACGCCCTGCCCTCGTTTCGATTTATTTGCTCGGCGTACCAGGTAGTGGTTGATCGCTTGCCGGGTACAAAAAATATATATTTTCATCTATATATAATCTAATTTTTTATCAGGTTGGTAGACAGCTTTCATTCTGGAAAAAATATTTTGTAGTTAAAGATATATTAGATAGCTTATATTGTCCTCATACTCAGAATTTATACCAAAACTCGCCATTATGGTGGAGAAACACGAGAAAAACATAATACCTCAGGTGCAGAAAAGTTACCTACGCATATAACAACAAGTACAAACAACCCTGATCAAGCCATCACCCCCAAACCATCCACGACATATTGTGAAAAAAAATTGAAAATAAAATTACACTGCATGCAGTTGTGAGATCGATTTTTTTGTCGAAACTCATATTTGCAAGCTGTGTGTGTACTCCGGTCGCGCGTATTACGGGTTGTGTGTCCTCATTAAGGATATAGGTCGGGGACTCCCCTTACAACTACAGTGTAGCTATCAGGGTCAGCAGGGTGATTTTAGTCAGTCTGTGCGCGGAAACTATAAAACCCGTTTCTGAGGGGGACAAAACCTGACAGATGTGGAAGGAACGATATATTGTAGGGTCGCCGGCCTTTATCCTTAATAAGGACGCACAACCCGCAATACGCGATATCGGAGTATCACACACAGCTTGCAAATATGAGTTTAGACAATTTTTTGGTCTCACAGCTGGAGTGCATTTTCATTTTTTAAAATATTTTTTATAATATATTACTAAAAATGAAAACACACTCCAGCCGTGAGATCGAATATTTTGTCGAAACTCATCTTTGCACGGTGTGTGTGATACTCCGATCGCGCGCATTACAAGTTGTGTGTCCTCATTAAGAATATAGGTCGGCGACTCCCCTTTCAACTACAGTGTAGCAATCAGGGTCAACAGGGTGATTTTAGTCAGTCTGTGCGCGGAAACTATTAAAAAGCCCGTTCCTGAGGGGGACAAAATCTGACAGCTGTTGCGGGAAATGTACCCTTTTATCAAGTGAATCTTGTAGGTCGAATCACCGGTGAGGGGGGAGGGGGGGGCGGAGTTTTGAAGGACGTGGGGCCTGGTTTTGATCAAAAGCGAGCTGGTTCGGAGGGCAATATATCATAGAGCAGTATTACAGTGCAACCTGCACTAAAAAGTTAGTCTAATGAAATAGATATGTTGGATCTATCTAAAAATTCTCCGCCGAGTATAAAAATACCAACACCAACCATTACTGTGCAGATAAACTCAAAACAATAGATACTGCATGTACATTGAGTTCTCCATGATTCGAACAAATATTTTTTGGGTACCTCCCATTAACCCCTTTAGAGCTCCCTAACCCCTTCCTACACTAAATCCAAGTGATGTTGTCCTTAAAAACGGGTTTCCAGTTGTAAAGGCGTTAGACGAAAAAACTCAACCACATAGTATATTACGAGTACCAACGATGCAGCTTGAAAATTCGAGTACCGACCCCAAATCCGTCGAACTCACAGCTGACGTCCTTCAAACAATTTCATCAAAGGAGACACGATTGTTTGGTATTCAATTTAGTTGTTAAACACTGAGTAACATCAGCCATTTACTTATACCTGTGTTCTATTGTGTTCCTAAGGAGCGTAGAAACAGAAGTTAGCGGCGTGGCCTTGGGCCCCCTGCCGCCGCAGCGTTGTCCGTTAAGTCGCTAAGAGTATACGTGGCGGGCAGCAGGCCCAAGTAGTGCACTGCCAATTAGCATTTATAAAAATCGAGCACAGCAGGCGGTGCAAAACGCTACAGTACACCGTGTTCGCTCGTTTTTGTTTTCCAACATGAAGATATATAGTCTATACACATATATCACGTGCGTGCAGCAGGATAGAGCGTATGGCAGATGTGCAACAGCGGTAACAGGCCATAGAATACAACAGGTTGACGATATCGCGTGTACCCTTTGTCTAGGTGATAAAAACGGCAGAAGAACCGGGCATCTATTACGTGGTATCAATTATTGTTTGTCAGCGTCAATCTTCAAGTTGTTTGGCAACACAGAACAAATCGTGGTATTATTAGAGACCACGGACTCCATCAGCAGCTCCCACACTTTTGTTCGCCGAAGCATACAATAGCAAGGGAGGGCAGCCTGTTTCATATGCGAACTACACGCAGGGTGTACCGTACGGCGTTTTAATGTTGCAATACTTGTTCAAAGGAAATAATACCCTTCCCTTGCTGGCCTTTTGCTTTTTACCAAGAGTCGTCGGACTATTGATTGCTGCTGCTCACTCGTGACAAATATTGTCGTCATACTTATTCTTCAAATCAACGAGGTTGATTATATGTTTTTGACAATACAGAATGAATCGTTCAATTAATAGAGACCACGGACTCCATCAGTGGCCCCAACCCTTTTGTTCGCCGAAGCATACAATAGCAAGGGTAGCCGGTTTCAAATGCGAACTACACGCAGCGCGTACCGTACGGCTTTAAAGTGTTGCAGTACCTGTTGAGAGGAAATAATACCCTTCCCTTTCTGGCCTTGCTTTTTAGCGAGAGTCGTCGGACTATTGTATTGCTGCTGCTCACTCGTGACAAGTATTCTCGGCATACTTAGTCTTTAAATCAACGAGGTTGATCATTGAATGCGGGGGTTTTCCATCTTCATGATGGCAATATATCGCAGTGAATAGGCCCTCTTCTGGTATCTGGGCAGAAAAGCCACGCCTTAACTTAACAAATGTTTAAATATATAACTCTCCCGTCACCCAGCTTAATCGAGATTTGTTCGATTTGTTTAAACTTTTTTGTGTTCTAACCCTGCTTTGTAGTCGTCATTCCTTTCGCGGGAATGATGTGTAATGACGCCAAGGTGATGCCTCCAGACGCACGCAGTATATCACAGGCTACTCGTACGACCAGCCAAAGGACCGCCATCATCACACTTTGACCCTGACGGAGTTATCCTTTCTGCTCGGAGCCGCTCTAAACTGTGTAGGAGCGCCCGGGTTCTAAGACAGCGCTTGCAAGGTCGGGCGTTCAAGCATTCGTAGCCGTTATGTATGTATGTGCTTCTTGCTGAAATATCGACGAAAAGGTCAACGCCTCGTAATGCCGCTTTGTATACATCATGTCCAGATAATAAACACCTCTTTATCATAGCGCGCGTGACACAATGTGTTACAGTCTCGCGGAACGTGTTGTGACATGCCCACCCCCCTCTTTGATGGGAAACAGGGTCATGATATCAATTTCTCGGTCTGTTAGGGCTAACGTGCAGAGACCGGTCGTAATGCGTGCTCTTCGTGGTGCAGATTGCAGGCGTGATGATTTCCCCTCCGCGGTGCCCTGTTAGGGTCTCGCCACAAAGCACTACGACTCACGTATACAGCACCGATTTTTCCGTGCCATTGCGAATAAACGGACCACTCTACAACTATGTTCATGTATTAATCTCGGTATATAGTTCGTCCCTTGGGGAACGTAAGCCGGTGCTTGATTTTCTATCGTATTTCTATCCGTCCACGACCAACACGCACTCTCGTCATACTGCTGAGTTTGAGCAGACACCTGCTGTGCTCTTACGAAAGCCCGACGAGTGCCAACTCCCGTACGCACTACCGCATCATTTTGACAAGTAATGCAGGCTCTCGACTAGTGAAGGTGTCACCGTGTTCGCCGCCAGTGTAAAATACTGCCACGCAGTGTTCAAGCGGCTGTCGATACTTCCTTAAATATTTTGTCGGTTTGAATAAGGAGTGTAATCTCATCACAGTACTGGACATGAGACATGTAGCGAGCCTCCCTCTACTCACACACCACCGCTTTTCTGGAGGGCGACGAATGTATGGTTATGGTTTTGCTATCACCTACTAACCCACACGTGTATATCGATATTCTTCGGTTTCACCTGCTGAGGAAACGTCTTGATAATCGACAAAGACGATCCTAATGAATAAATCGGACATACCACGTGACTTGTTTTCTAGCAGTAGACGTAAGACAAATGTTTGCACATATCCTTTTGTGATCTCCCCGCTTTCCTTAGTAAATCGCCCCTTTTTCTTAACGTTTTTCTTTTCCACATTGTACAGAGTTCGTGCCTTGTATCGTTCCTCAACACCTTTTTACTGTTATGGGTGCATCTGCTGCACTACTGTGCCGTTCATCGCTTGTTCGATTATGATCTCATACGCATAGGGAATTTATGAAGCGCACTCTGTGTGTGGGGAAGTTTTGTCGGTATCTACACTGTGTAGTTAGAGTTTTCGACGCTAGACGTATTAAGATAGAAGCAACAACTTTTGCGTATATTCCCTCTCATCGCCAATTATTTTACTGACGTGGTGCTTAACACAGATTTTCCGTGATCGGCGGGAACAAGTTCCAGTTAGTTGTTTTCGTTCGTTGTTTGTACGCCACTAACGCCTCCCTGACGGACTAGTAAAAACGAACTTGTCCCGCGGGGATCTATTAGAATGCGACTTTAAAGTCACTGAATATGACCGCGGCAGTCAACGGCCGGCAAGTATTCATATATGTCATGTTGCAGCGAGGCTTTTGAATAAAGATACCTGTCACAAGCATTTGTCTTTATGGTAAAAACTCTACCTGCTTCACAATTAGAAAGCTCTGTTTACTGTGATATGTGTTTGATTTTTGTTGACGACGTCATATTCCTGTCCCGGGTACTCTACGGCACGACGTGTTAGGATAACTGTGAAAGCTTGTTTTTGTAATCGATCCACACGTGTCGCTGTTGAGTTTGATGTACGACTCTGCCGTTCATACCTTGGGAAATGAAGAGATGACATAAACATAATATATAGCCCATTATTTACTATATTATACGTGTTTTTCTGTAACCGCTTTATGGTGTAAACCTAAGTGATCCCAGGCGTGTTGAGGTTTCAGTCACAACATTACCTATAAATATTCGTCTGTGCCACTTTTTTTGGGACATCCTGTGTGTCTCTCAGATGTCCAGAAATATCCCTGGAAATACGCTTAATCCGTGTTCGTTTCACTTTTTCACCCCCCCAACGTTTCGGCAGAGACAGGTGGAAAGCGTTATATGCTGCAATTATATATTTGAATGCAGCTTCAAGTTCACGGGTCATGGCATCGAATACCGGAGATCTTTGGAGTCGATCCCATATTCCCAACCTCTCTCTATCGTCACTCGTCAGCGCCGGTAGCAGGTTTTGTTCCTCGCGTCTCGACCAAGGGGCAAGTAATGTTGAATTAGCTCAACAAGGTCGAGCCATTATTTCTTTTTCGTTCACTATTTCGAGATCAATCCGAACCTGAACCTGTTTTGAGAACTTGTTGCAGCTTCCCGAGCTGGTCGTGGCGTCTACTGACGACTCGTGGTTTGGGTGGTTCTTACACAACCGTGGCCTCCGTTGTAAAAAAATAAAACGTGTCGATGTGTTTCAGATACTCGTGGCGGAACGTCCGCCATTATTTAAGAAGTATAACAGGGGAAAGGTGCGACGTCAGCACTAAATTTATAAACACGAATCCCGAAAGTAACCGAGCCGCCCCACCTATTTTTGGGGAAGCAGCAATTGTCGACCTCTTAACACGAGGAGCTCAATGTATTCCGAAACATTAACTTTGAATTCATTTTAGTTGGCGCAACCCGACCAACAATCATACGCATAATTCTGGAACAACCCTTTTATGGGGATATGATTCCGCCCCCAAAAAAGTTACACTGCCTGAACGGGCTGGAAAAACATGTAGCCCTCCTCGTGGTGTCACTCAGTACCGGTGTTGTTAACTCCACATCTAGCGTGTTCAACACAGTAGAGTCTACGGTAGCCCCCATACCTTTTCTTCAACAAAATCGCCGGTTTTGAAACCAGCTCCCGGCCGTGGCTCCCGAAACACGTGCCCCTTCCCACCCCGACGTCATCGTTCGACAGTTCTTCGCAAACAAGAAAATAATTGAATATGTATATTTTTTATTGCATCAATTCTTGTGTCGAGTGGTCATGGGACGTTCGTTAACCGAAATCGCTGGCTTTAGTGGGGGGGCTATCGCAGAATCTGTCAGTAACCGTTCAATAGTTTGTTAATCGTACTTATACTAATTTTTCCGGTACGTCCCGGGGCCATTTAACGGGGTACAAATCATGTTTTTTTTTTGGCCGCTTGAATTTCGTCACCACGCGCACCCCTTCCATATAATGACGTTCGATGCACCCATTTCGAGTAGCCGTGTTTTGGTCGGCGGAAACTACCATGGAAATGCTGGATGGACGCGTAAAGACTCCATGGCTATATTATAGCGAATCCAGATATTTGTTGTTCGTATTTTGTGGGTTGTCATACCAGTGCATATTAGCTGTCGGGTATAAATATATATATGCTCAGATGTATCGCCTTGAAAAGATTTGTAGCTTACATGCACAAATTGCCGCCCCCCCTTCTCTCCCCCCCCCCCCCCCTCCAAACCCGCTCGCTTTTGATCAAAACCAGGCCCCCACGTCCTTCAAAACTCCGCCCCCCCCCAACCCCCCTCACCGGTTATTCGACTTACAAGATTCACCTGATAAAAGGATACCTTTCCCTCCACAGCTGTCAGATTTTGTCCCCCTCAGAAACGGGTTTTATAGTTTCCGCGCACAGACTGATCAAAATCACCCTGTTTACCCTGATAGCTACACTGTAGTTGTACGGGGAGTCGCCGACCTATATCCTTAATGAGGACACACAACTCGTAATACGCGCGATCGGAGTACCACACACAGCTTGCAAAGATGAGTTTCGATGAAATCTTCTACCTCCCAGCTGGAGTGTATTTTCATTTTTTATATAATATGTATATATATATATATATTGATTTCATTAACGTTTTATAACATTTTTTTTATGTACAGTAGTACCATAAAGTTAAACAATGCTGCGTGTTGACGTTATCCAGACTCGTGGTGTGAACATCTCCCCGGCATATTGTTGTGTTTCCTGGATCGCCTACATTACTCTTTACCCCATGTACACGTGGTGAATATCAATCCCTCGTTGATCCTGTGTACTCAAGAAATACTCGAGGGGTACTGAAGCATACTAAATCGGTAGATGACTTTTTGTGTTGTCAAATGTTGTCAATCCTCAATAGATGCACCCCACATCGTGCCCCACGTGCGCTGTAAACGTGCTAATGTGTCAGAGCTGTCATACGTGGGCTGTACCTGTACATGTGTGTGTGCTGGGTAGGAAAGGTCGTGACAATCGAAGTAGATTTCACGATAATACGTAACACGTATGTACTACAGTTTCATAGTAGTTTCGTTTTTATGATTTTCGGATGGCGTTTATAGCCGCCTTGAACATTGAATAACTTGTGCGGTCTATGTCGGCTAACCATGGGTCGATCCGCAGCGCAATCTTTGCTCAGTGCGAGAAAAGCTATATGTTTACGCGGCCTTGCTCCTAATGCTGCTCCCCGGCGTTGGACATTACCAAGTGCAACTCTCTTACCGTCGCGCTAAAACAAATATGGTGGAGTGCCGTGTTTTGGCCTACAGGATACTTGGTACCGAGAGGCACTTTCGACTTTTTTTTGCCATTTAACTGGTTAATATTACCGTAGCAGTGATATTAAAGCCAACGTCGCGGCAGAGCGTCTCAAGGATGATCGATCTTCTTCTCTGAGGCATTCCTGACGGCCCCGCTGGAAGCGCCGCCGCAGTGAACGAATAGTCGTGTTCGGGCTTCCATTCCCGTGTCATATTCAGTTCGTATGTATTTTGCATTCTTCTGCTGCAACTCGTGTTGGTCTTTATTCGTCGAATTCCATAGCGTGCCTTGTGGCACACACGTATTTCATCTTCAGACGCACGTTTAACTGACAAGCTCATCCAGTACACAACTGATTATATTTGAAATCCAGCTGCAGCACGTACATACACAGTTGCTCACATCTTCTTTTGGCACTGTTGGTAGGCAACCCTCACTGGTATATTAAACCGCCCTCAACAATACTGGTTTCGTGTCAAACACGTACCTTGATGCTACGTTGCGTTGAATCAACGATTGGCAGGTGCTTACAGCTCGGCCGAGCACTGCTATGAGCTCATGTTCGCATGTTACCTGCACGAGGCGTGCAAGTTTTAACATCCCCGGCAGCAACAAGGCGTTGTACTGCAAACAACATGCTGAGGCCAGCATGGTGAATGCACGCACCAAGCGTTGTTCATACGACTCGTGCAAGACGCGACCGAGCTTCAACGTCTTCTGTAGAAAGCCGCCGCTATACTGCAAACAACATGCTGAGAATGGCATGGTGGACGTAAACCGCAACACTTGCGCGCACGACGCGTGCACGAAGCGATCGAGGTTCAATTTCCACGGCAGCAGGACGGTAAATATCTGCAAACAGCATGCAAAACAAGGCATGGTAGATATGCTAAGCAGTCGTTGCTCCCACGAGTCGTGCTCGAAGCGACCGAGCTTTAATGATGTCGGCAGCAAGACGGCACTATACTGCAAACAACAGGCAGACGATGGCATGATAGACGTACGCAACATGCGTTGCTCGCAAGACATGTGCGTGGGGCGCCCGCTTTTCAATGTCCTCGGCAGCAACAAGGCCTTGTACTGCAAGAAGCACGCTAAGCACGGTATGGTAGACGTACAACACCGTCGATGCCTCCACAACTCCTGTACAGGATGGCCGCGGTGGGGTAATGTGGGCGGTTTGGCATCTGTATGCTCCCACCATACAAGCAACCTAGTCGCTGGTTCGGTCGTCGATTTGAAGCAAATGTGTGAGGTTACTAGTGGTCGATTGGTGGCAAGATGGGGACTCATTTCGACGCAACCAACGCTCTGCGCTTACCACGGCCGCCTTCAAGAAGGTCTATTTCGCGTTATTGGAGCTGATCGCCGAAGTATTGATTCGTTTACCTTATATTACCGTGCTCAACTGCGCCCCTCGATCCATGTAAAAACCGAGTGTTCCTATTAAAAAGGTTGACAGTGTCCCGTACTTGTTATAGGTGTTTATCCAGCTCTTCCCTGTGTATGGTTATATGCATCGCGTTTTTTTTCCGTTCAACGTGCGTGTTTCTTGGTATATCGTTATATTTTCTGCATCATTCGCCAACTCTACGGAGTATATTTGTATTTGGTCCATTTTTAAAGTTTGACTAGGAATAAGGCGATCTGACGGGGTACTGTAAACAGGGTGACGTATAGCCTTGAATAGGATTTTTTGGCGACACAGACGTGTTTTTTACAGTGCTGATTTCGTTGCGGAGAAAGTGGCCTGGTTCAGTCCAAGGATATATCCTGCCGTGTGTAATTCTTTGGCTTGCAATTGTAGCATACAGTTTAAGACAAGTCTAAGGATGGCTACGCTCGCATTGTTCCCCCACAGCCTCAATTGTAGCGATCTGTTGACGACTTAGAATCAGCTATATATATGGGTGAACGTCATGTTTTGCCGCCTATAGGTGCCATCACGGTATCGTTAAAAATTGTCGGACGATGGTAGTGACGAGCCTGTCGCGAAGCTCAAGGAGGGCATGTCGCGATAAAGTTCCTGCTTGGCATTGGTACGTGAATTCGATTTTTTTTTCTCGAGAACATCTCATACATTCAGACATTTGACTGCTGTTCACATGAAGTTATTTTGTTCTAGTTGGAGGCTAGCGACTTGCGTACATTGTGTATCTAATTTTCGTCTCCAACGGTTCTGTGAAAAGACACCCGACGTCGTAGCCAACGCAAAGTCCGACATATCTTGAAACGAACAACACGGTTTACTTTCAGCACGTTGTGGACTGTGGTTAGGCGTTGGGTGATCGGCTGGATGGAACGTACTACTTGTATATGCCGCGGGGCCGCTAACGACACACCGATAATGTGCACTCGATCAACATTGCCTTATCATCTTCATATGAGTCCGTAGGGATTATTTCGCAATCGCGTCCATCAACCAATCTACCTGGTGTTAAGTGGCTTTTTACTTCGCAGAGGATATATCTCACCCCAACCCCATCGAACTCTCCGTCCTGTACTCACTGGTTGTACGACTTACATTATATTATAAAAAAACTAAAAAACTCTCCAGCTGTGAGATCGAAGATTTCGTCGAAACTCATCTTTGCAAGCTGTGTGTGATACTCCGATCGCGCGCAATACGAGTTGTGTGTCCTCATTAAGGATATAGGTCGGCGACTCCCCTTACAACTACAGTGTAGCTATCAGGGTCAACAGGATGATTTTAGTCAGTCTGTGCGCGGAAACTATAAAACCCGTTTCTGAGGGGGACAAAATCTGACAGCTGTGAATGGAAAAGGGGGCCTGGTTTTGATCAAAAGCGAGCGGGTTTGGAGGGGGGCGGGGGGGGGGGGGGGGGAAGGGGCAACTTGTGCATGTAAGCTATAAATCCATTCGTTGGAATAAATCTGACGGTTTTGGCACCAGTATATTATTGGGGGCGGGGGGGGGGGGGGGGGGGGGGGGGTTGGGGCGGGGGGGGGGGATGGCAGCTCAATATGTGCCTGGAAACTATACATTATTTTGAGGGGATAAATGTGACATTTTTGGAATTAATACATCAGTTTATCATGTATATCCTGGGGTAATTCGTACAATCAGTGAGTAAAGAGAGGGAGGAGTGTTCGGGGGGGGGGGGTTGGGATGGGTTGGGGGGGGGGGGGGGGGGGGGGGGGGGACGGCTTTAGGTGAGGGGTTTGTTATACGTGTGGTGCTAGGTCTAGGCGAAGGTGCGGGTGATGGGGAAGAAGGGGGCGTTCGAGGCGGGGGGGGGGGGGGACACAGCGGCATGGATGGCTCTCGAAAGATAATGAGGTGATATCCTGTGCGTGAAGTGTTTATTAATGTGGCGGATTTCGATATTTGGTGGGGCGTTTGAGTAACGAAGAGCAAGAGGCGGGGGGGTTACATTATATACATGATAAACACGTGTATTCTTTTCAAAACGGTCACATTTATCCTCTTACATGAATGTATAGTTTCCACGCACAGATTTAGCTGCCCCGCCAGCCCGCCGCCCGCCCCCCGCCCCCCAATGATAAACTGGTGCATTTTTGCCAAAACCGTCAGCATTTATCACCGTGAAGGATATATAGTTTCCACGCACGAATTGACCACCCCCCCCCCAGCCCATTTTGATCAAAACCAGGCCCCTATGTCCTTATAAACTCCACCCTCCCCTTACCGGTTGTTTTAATTACAGGATTTACTTTATCCACGGTTGCATTTTCTTTCCACACCTGTCAGATTTTGTCCCCCTCAGAAACGGGTTTTACAGTTTCCGCGCACAGACTGACTAACATCACCCTGTTGACCTGACTTGCCCGGCTGTAGTTGCAAGGGGAGTCGCCGACCCATATCCTTAATCAAGACACACCACCCGTAACACGCGCAATCGGAGTATCACACACAGCTTGCGGAGATGAGTTTCGACACAAAATTATATCTCACGGCTGGAGTGTAATTTCATTTTTACATAGTCTAATAGTGAAAAGAAGAAAATTATACTCCGTATTTTTGAATCTTACAAGGATGGGAGTTTTCACGGTAGTGTTGAGGTGGTTGTGTTGATTTTTTTTTTGTTGAATAGAACACGATGCCCGGTCAACCGTGTTGCAGCTTGGTGTTCCATTGTACCTCGTAGGTATCGCACCTACGTCGCAATTTATTCTAAATGGGAAAACATGCGCAACGAACAATCGACGGCATGAGGACGAACGCTTTAACGGCCGTGGCGAAATGCCGTGGTAGTTAAACCGCTGCAGTAGATAGCAGCACAAATTAATCAGGATGCGTCTGTCCCATCACGAAAAAAAAGTTTTGTTAACGGTGTCGTATGGACAGCTCTACAGGCATATCTGGTATACTTGATGCTGGTTGCGGGGGTTGTAACGAAAACCACTGATAGGGACAGCTTACGCTATACCTACAATGGGACCCGAAGAGTGCGCCAGCTAGCGTTGGGCTGCAAAAGCAACTGGGTTAAATCGACAAACGACGCGTATGAAAATACGTGGAAGTGTGGTGAGCTAAAGCTTCATTTTTCCCCATCCGCCGGAGGATAAAAAAAAATGAAAAAGAAAGAGGCTATTTTACGTCGCTCAAATTGAACTAAATTAGAAGTCTAGTCCACATGGGCATTTCATGTCGCAGGAAACTACAAAATTACTGGTCCGGGATAGGTAAGTTCTGCTTGGTCGCTCGTAAGCTTACTCATTCAAAACATAACTCGCGAAGAAAGTTAGCCGGTACGCCTGGTATGCCGCCCGCGGTAAGGCAGGGCCTGCGAAGAAAACAAACGATACACTAGTTATCGACTTTCAGTACACTATCATAGCAACGGTAGCGCCATCGTTGTCGCGGCCGTCCAATAGACACGCGGAAACGATTTTTTTCCAAGAAAAGAGAAAGTCGGGTTCTTATACTAGTTTGACCCCCTGTCTAAGTGTGGCAGACAACGTACAAAATGTCTTTGTAGTAGGAAGGGTGTCGTCAACCAAGAGTTGTGTACGCAACCCAGGCATAAGACTAAAAATGGACGGGCTTACTTGATTTTGCAGGACATTGTACGCAAAACCCTGGGTTATCGGATACAGCTCATGATAATATTACCTTCCACCGTTAGCCGCAGATGACTTACACGAGTTGTGCGACGCCATGGCATGTTGCTTCAGCAAATGTCAGCGTGTCTATATAGTTTAAACAAACATTTCCCAAGCATTCTGGTCGCCATTTAATTTTCTTGTTAGCTATAGGACTATGAACCATTTGCGCACGTGCGAATATGGACTAACATGTTCTGTGTAAATTGTTTCCTAGGCTCTCTGGTGATTACCGAAACCTCTGATAAATTTGCAGCTATGCAATATTGTTACTAGAAAAGTCCCAACGAGCATAGACAATATAGTGTCTTTGGCTTCAATGACCTTGTGTAGTGTGATCGTGTCACACAACAAGCTCAAGTATCGGTTGTTGAAAATTGACGTATCTGCTCGACCAGTGCAAACATAATCTGCATGTGCGCAACATTGTTACTTCCTTCCAGTAATTACGTGGAAACGGCAACACCAGTACTACAGTATCCAGCAACAGTTGTTGCCTTAACCAACAAACAATTCTGATACATTTTCAAAAGTCATGTTTTGGAGGATACCAAGGGCTAAACACCTACCCAGCAAAAAATCATTTCGTAGGCAAGCACATAAGGACCCCCGAATGTAAGGTTATAGGGTGGATGTACACACAGTGCCGCCCGCAGAAGTGCTAATTAAGCAGGTCTTCAAATAGTACTCACTTTCTTATCATTCGTAGAGACGTCTCTTTTTTCGATTCCACCAGAGCCCCGGATGGCTTCCGTGATCCGAGGCACGTGCCTCCGATCTATTGCCTAGTTTTCCCGAACATGAAACGCCAACTACATCATGCGAAACCCATCTAAATGATCTCGAACTCAGATAATGACAAGCTATTCGCGGCAGTATCTTTGCACTAGCCCACCCTGATGATTCGCATTTGAAAAAAAATGGGAGATTCGGGGAAGCTACGGTTGTACGAACTAGACCATGAGACAAAGATGCGGCTCCTCAAAACCCACTCCCACACCTGTAACAAGCGAAAAAACGCAGTAAATAGAAACGTAGACCCCACAACAAGACAAAAGTCACAAATCAACAACCTGCCGCATACCGCCGGTGTAGCTGGTGTGGGGCAGTAAACGCTCTACGGCAAACCAACCATAGAAACACCGTTATGTCGAGGCGAGAGATCGTCAATATGCATAGGAATACAGCGGTTCTCACAAAAGAGAAGTCATGCGTAAACCTGCCCCTGGCTATCGTAAATAGTGGGAAATTGGAGGAGGAAACGACGAATATCTGTCATTGAAGGTAGCAACACCTACAGCCTCGACAAGGGGGGAAGTGTTACGTCTGAAAAACAAAGTTGAACAAACACAACACAAAAACTTAAAAATATGAGACATAGACCCATGAATAGCCCGCTACGACGATACTCGCGAACACGGTACCTTGGTCGGTCTCCGACTCTGGGCTCAGGAGGGCGTCGGCACGGCGATATTGAACAACGACGAAATAGGGACAGCCCTGGTTCCCAGAAGGCGGACATATACACGAACCCTGGCCAAGCACAGAGATTCGAACAACCGAAGGACAGAGACTCAAAACCTCAAAACCTCGAAATGTGATTAACTACCGAGGGGAGGTGGCGGCTTGAAAGTCAAATGGCTACGACCGTGCTTCTAGAATCGTCTACGTTACGTGTGATTTCCGGAAGAAACGCACTGGCCATGCGTGGATGCAAGCTCCAAGAGACTCGAACGGCTACCGTCGACGTCGTGTAGCGCGTCGGCGGAAGAGGAAGAGTAATTGGTCCCGCGTCGTCCAGAGAGCGGACCACGTATACCTTGTCCTCGGAAGTACTCAGGCTGATTTTGCTAAGACACCATAACCCATTGTCTCCTTTGTACAAAATGTGTGCTCCCTTAGGTTGCACTGTGTCGTGTTAGCGACGCAGCCAATCGGCGCGAGGAACACGCGTAGCCCGGCGCCAGGAAACGTTCCCGTTCTAGAAGGAGAGCTCGCGCTGTGCCATCACCATCCGCACTTGGCGGCAAAGGCAGTTTGTTTGGCGGTGATAGTCCGGGGATCAGGCCCAATTGCGGAATATGCGGCAGCGGGAGAGGTAGAGGTATATTTCCTTACTGTCAGGAAGGCTCGGATAGTCCCCCCAATGAGTCTTGTATAGCACCGCTACGACGCCACCTCGCCCCCGTACCGACTGATGACTAGTGATGTTCTCCACCTCCAGCCGTTAGAGTTTGATCAAAACGTCGTGTTGAGTGACGTGGTACGGCGGGGAGTTCTTAGAAATGTTGTTGAGCACGTTCTGCGTCAGCCCGGCCGGATCGTTTATGGGCATGTCCTCGTTGTCGTGAGGGTCGGCGCAGGGTTTGCAGCGCGCGATGGCCACACGCCGACGACCGTCTGATCCGGGCAGGTCGAAAGTGAGATCCAAACAAATGAGCTTGCTCCCTAGCGGTAAACCTTCCGGGGTGTCGGCGTTGCAGCAGGGACCGACGGCCAGGATTTTGTACGGCCGGTCCAGTTAAACGCAAATTTTGACTTGAGTGCTTTGGCGTCGGTGTTCACCTCCCCAACCTGGCGGATGGTAGAGGCAGTACCGTACACCCATGACCAACAACCCACAGAGCATTTAGGTGCTGGACGCAGTTCGTGGTCAAGGGCGGAGTTTCTGCGGTTAACAATGGAAACGGTTAAGGCGTGATGTGCTCGGACATTGTCGTTCGCGCTCTTCTGCCGGTCAGTGGCCAAGTCGCAATAAACCAGGTGGCCAGGATCAAGATTGTGATTTCCCACGACACCAGGTTTGTCAAAAACCACCAAGGGGAAGCAATGAGAGTTTGCCCATGTTGGCCTCGTTGGGCGCCAGACCCGTCGCCGCGCTGACGGAAATGTTGTAAGATAACTATACGTGGGGAACATGCCAGCTCGAACCGTCTTCTCGCCCTTTGACGAGCTTAGCCAGTGTTTGGCCCATAGTGTGGTTTTCCCGCTCAATGCTCCCGTTGCACTTGGATTGCTGGGAGCTTGTAGCAACATTGTGCCCACCCAACACTGATGTACGGCTTGTGAAAGTCTGGATCTAAACCGCAGTCCGTTGTCCGGGAGTATGGTGCGGGGACACCCCCAAAAAAAAATATATTGGATCACCAGGTTATTGGCTGTATCCTGCACGGTGGACTCAGTGGCAGTGACGGGGGACATGTCGGCCAGACGAATGAAGCGATAGGTGAACATGAGGATGTAAGTGTTGCCTCGTGTTGTGACCGGAAGCAGGCCGATAAATCCTACACTGACGCCGACACCTCGACTTTCCGGGAAAGGCATTGCGATGATGGACCAGCGGTGTGTAAGCCGAGGTATTTTCCGCGCTTGGCACTTCAAGCTGTGACGAAGCTACCACCGGGTGCACACGTTCATGCTAATCCACGAAAACCTACCACTCAACCATGCGCAACGTGCGCGTGGGGCGAAGGTGACAAGAGGCTGTCAGGTGACAAGCTTTCATGATCCAAGGGCGCATGAGCAGGGGAACGTAGACACGGACTGGCTTGTCGTTTAGCAAGCAAACAACGCGCCCCACATAATTATGTTTGTCAGACGTTGTCGACGGCAATGCCGGGTTCCGGACGAGTGCTACGGTGTCGTCGTCGCTTGTGTGTAGTCGACGCCTATCCGGCAGATCCTCGATGTCTGACAGGTGAGGACGGTTGTGCGAGGGCAAGAACGCCAAGAAGTCGGGTGGGAGGGCTGAAGGCCGGCCGAAAAAGATTTACGTATCGTGGCGTGGCACGTCGGCTCAGCGTGCTGTCCTCGCTTCCAATCTGCACGCGAATGACGCGCGACGGAATCCACGACCCGCAATTCAGCAGCATCGTCGAGGGCATCCGACCTTGCAGGTGCTGTCGGCGTGTTACCAGGAGAAGGCGTAAACAGTATGAAACGAGGTCCCATAGCGTCTTCGTTGTCATTGTCGGACGGATGTGGCACCGTGCCGGCCGGCGGGTCGGCAACAGTAGATATCGCGCTGGTTGGCAAAGCCGGCCGCGGCCGTCGGGCCCGCGGCGGGGTTTTAACTACTCTACAACATAACAGGGGGGTCCTGCCGGGCCTGAAGCCATAGTCGACAGCACGGGGTGTTTCCCTGATGGGGCGGTTCAACGCCTGCGAGTCCGAGTTGAGATGCTGTCCGATAAATGCTTCATCGTCTCGGGCGCCGGTGAGAAAGGCGAGTAAGAGACGGGAGCAGTCCGGCGCGTGGGTTCGACCGGATCAGTCCTTTTCGCCGAGCTCCGGGAAGAGGCCGCTTGGGTAAATGACGTGGCAGCCAGGGCTTCTGCAGAGGCCTCGCTTGCCACGGTGACTACACACAAACCGAAGCGAAATCGCAGTCGGCTGAACGCGACTACTCCCGAGGCCGTGAGAGCTATCGACGGTAGCGGTGGATGCACAAACACGAGCGACGAATCTCCTGAAAGGAGTAGGAAGGCCGTCATGCCATATAAGTTGCTCGTGTTGGCGACAATCGCAAGAGTCGTCAAAGGTGAGAAGAAGCCCACAAAAGCCATTACATTTTAATGCGGGTCATCAGCCCAACTAAGCCGTCACCCGGAATTGGAGAGGAGTGAGAGAAACGCCCCCAAGTGTTCATGACGTCTTTCTCACCATTCTCAACAGGCGTGAAACTCGTCGAACCATTGCGGTCGTGTTCCGTGGCAGGCTCCCGCAAGCAAGACAGGAACTCGGCGTTGCTGTTTGCCCACCCTTTACGGTATTCGAGGGTGTAACCCAATGCGGTAGGGAACCCGATTCAAATGATCTCAAGCTCGCAAATACAGGCATATCCAGGCCGTACTTTAACACGGACTCTTTGAGAATAATAGACGCGGAGTTACGCCTGTCGTTTACCCAGCAAAACACGATCGCGACCACGACATAATACGCAGACTTCAACGCTACAGTAATGACGACTGCAAAGTACAACGTTACAGCATGCGTGTCTGGAAACTTGTTCGTTGACTGCGTGCGTAATTTATGAGGAAACAGTTCAACGGTTGTGTGACGTACCCGAAACACGTAGTTGTGTCCTATATGATACCTGCCGTCTATACAAGGGGTCGATTTGTCTGCACGCAAGAAAAACACAACATACAAAACGATGCATATTGTGTTTGATGAAGCCTGTCTGTGTCCGAAACCGGGGTCGCAGAATATTACGCAACGAAGCTAGACGAGCCCACACCAGCACCAGTGTTGGTTGCAGCTCGACGAATGCTGGTTAGCAAGGGCGCGCTGTACACAGGCGAGAAATGTCTTTCGCTCACAAGTTGTGAAGCATCGATAATACATTTACTTGGCCAACCAAGGCAGACGAGTTTTTTTGAACCGAGCGCACACCACTACATTTTTTTTTCGAGTCGGTGAAGCGGGGGGGGGGGGGGGGGGGGGGACGTAGGCGAGATTCCATACATACATATTTTTTTCTGGTATACAAGGCCGCCGCATAGGCGCCACCACTCGCTGGCACCCGTACTTCGGGCAGGGAACGGTAGTACCTGAAAAATGTTCGACTGCGTATTCGATAGGGAGTTAAATAGGTTAGTGCAGCTCAATTTTCCGCTGGTGTCGGTCATTCAATTTATCGATTGGATTTGATGAGGCCTCCAGCTTTCGTCGGTGACCCTTACCCTAACGTTTTGGTGCATGTTAGTTTCTTGAGCCCCACCGACTGGGTTTCTCCGCGAAATCACCACGACATATTCTTAGTGTCCTGTTAGGTTTACTTAGCCGAAAACGCCTGAAAATCTGACTCTAACGCCGGGGACATCGGCAAGTCCCCCGGATTCGCGTTGTTGCGTCCCGCCTTCCATAGATCGTTGGTACCAAAACGATAGTGGTTGACCAGATAGAGTACGTTGCTATGCTCCGCGACTTCCACCGCCCGATCTTGACGATCTCATTCACTGCCGTACCCGCAATTGACTTTCTTACGAACCTTCTACCTAGAAAGAGTGCATGGGTAAGTGGTGAGGCATTGCCGCTGCTCGCAGGTGTTTCAGACTCACGGCCGTCATGTAGGGCGCTGACAACGCTATCTATCGCCGCTTCCCGTCCGCGAGGACAACGTGGAATAAGTAACCGTAAGTCTAATCACCGTGATGCCTTTGACCGGCGGAAATGTTTTCCGTAACCGCCAGGAACGCAAAGACGTGAAGGTATTCCGTGTCCGCTAACAAGAAAACCGCCTCTGATGACCGCCTCAACGAATTTCCCATCTGAAAATACAAAATAAACCTAGCCGACTCCGGTAGTCGCGTTACCTGCAAACCCATTGTAGATGATAGGTCGTACCCCCGCTTATCGAGTCAAACGCCGAGGTAAACAACGCAATATTATCAGTAGTCTCGATTCGCGCTTTCTGTGCCCGGTTCCGACGTGTCCATTGGGGCAGATCCTTCAATAATCTGTCAGAAGCATGTGTCAGGAGAAGAGCTGCCTGCTCCACTGGAACCCCCACCTGTCTCTGCGCGTTTCTTGCCCACGTATATTAGAATTTTAACCGAGGGCAAGAGCACAGGTTCCCCCGTTTCAGTACTCGATCACAGTCCTCTACCTTTACCACATTTTCCCGCATGGACATCCGCAGTATATATAGAAAACATTCATCTACCCACCGGCCTGCGCACTGCGTCGAACACCCACAATCGGGCGTGCAGGCCTCCCCCGCCGTCGATCCGACTCTGGAGCACGCCATTTCGTGTACCCACGTAGACCCCCGGCCATGTGAGCCGATCAAGCAACACCAACCGAAAACGTCATCGGCGGACGCGTCTTCTCACGGAGTCCATCCGAGCACGACGAAAATAATGCGCCAACTTGGTCAGCTATCTTGCTCTTACGTTGTTGCCATGGTCGTCTCTCTAGATTGTCCGTCATTTCCGCCTGACCAGCCTTCAATTTGATATCGTCAATGACGACGCGCCACGTGGGATTATTAGGTATCGGAACGATCGCGCTCGGCAGATATTCCATCCGGCAGCAGTGTTTTTTTCGTCCAAATCAGGTTGTGGGAGGTGTCTTAAACACCTATATTGAGGAGCCTCGGGAAAGAAGTAGTAGACCTCTGCCGTAGCACGCGTCAGGAGTTGGAAAATGTAGCCATGTTTTATGACCTGCATGTGGAGCAAATCACGTTTTGCGTGTTCCTAGGTACTAACGCCGCCTCGTCCGCACGATTCCTCCCCCCCCCCTCCCGCTCCTTTGAATCGCCCTGTCCACCCAGAAGGCACTCAACATACACTATTTTCCAATGCATTAAACTAGGGAGAAGATTACATGCAGCGCGGTGAGGGGGGGGGGGGGGGGGCAGGCGGGGGGGGGGGGGGGGGGGGGGGGGATTGTGAAGTAATATTCTTGCGGGCTACGCACGCTCCATCATATGGGTAATCCCATATCTATTCCCACCGAAAACCACGTGGTACGCCCGTTTCGCCCAGATCGGGTGCTTACATTCTGTCAAACCTCTGCGGTGCCTAGAGTACTTGAAATTGCACTTGATGTGAACACTTCGACTTCACTGTCCCTTGTTGCAGCCTTGGCAACTGAAAAGCTGTTGAATCAAGGAATAGTATCACAACGTGTGCCTGCCACTCTGCCAGGTGTTGGGCAGTAGTTCCTGCAAAAAACTATGGGGGGTGGTTGGGGGGGTGGGGTAAAGAGTAAATAACCGTTTTTGGTATGCGAGCATTAGACCCTCAAAAAGACCTCTTGCGCCACCCCGAAACACCTTCGGAGTCGTAGTGCGGAAAGAACGGTACCTTTTCGCCACTAACAGGATTTTTTTTCGGCAGACTCCGAGCACGTCATGTGGTCGAAATAGAATGTCCTCGTCGCTTCCGACAGCCTGTGGAACACGCGAGGCTGTTGCCGGCTAAACAAACTATTTCCAAGGTCGCAAAATAGCGTCCGCGATACCGTTGTCCTCGGTCAGACCCCACTTAAAAGAAAAGCGTAAAACACTATTCCACCTGGATCAAAACTAACCGTACAAGCGATGTGTGAGAAATGAGGAATTTGCTCGACCTTTAGGGAAAGCGCACACAATCGACACATTTTCTACGTCGGCCAAGAGATGCCAAGAGATGCGCTGGTTGTAAGACCTCTGAATATCGCGCGAAATACTGCAGTACTACGTGGCAAATAGAAATTGTCTCCTGGCTTTTTATTCGCCGAGATAACCGTTACGGGTGAAAACAAACCTCCTCGATGAATGCCCTATCACCGCTTTCAATACCCCTCCCCATTTCTGGAAGGATGTGTCAGTCGCGCCCCCGGTGACGGCGGCCATAAAGTGTTGTATTCGATGCGACCGGCCCTGGTGCAAGGATGACAAGATGCTTAACCACTGTTTAGTTTTTGTCGGAGGTCCACATCCTCATCTGGCTACAAATCGATTCGACTCAACCCGGTTTTCCTAACCTCGAGATACCTGTTGACATGGTGTGTGATCAGTATGACGCTGGCCGGATTGCTATCGTCAGGTATATACCTCTCCCCGCGATGCCTTCTAGCATACGAATGGACTCCCCCCCTGCCTCGAGGGTTGTGCACAGGATATGATTCAGTTTGTTCATCTTGTCCTGGGGTATCCGAAACGATGCCGGTTGGGTATCGTGTAGATTTCCAATGTATCACTGCCACTACCATGACACCAGTATTGCTACGTGGACTGCATCCGCCCCGGCCAACCATTGCACCCGGTCGTATCGTCCGGGTGTTGTCTACACGGTCGCCAACCAAGAGTCGTCGTTTTAGACTAGTGCAGGGATGTCGTTTGACCGTAGAAATGCCTCCTCGGCTTCGCCTAGCCTATGGTACACGTATGCGCTTCCGCACCGCCCAAACGTCCTATTGGTCCATACATAGTTTACACTTTGCCACCGCATCACGAGTATTGGCCACGACGCCGGGTGCAGAAGTACATGGTAAAAGACCGATGAGTCATCTAGGGAGCCGGGCAACATCCTTTGAACGCTACAAGGGAAACTCGGTCTACTGTAAAAAATGTAAAACGCGACCGTTCCCCATACCTCCTTTAATTTAGTGGGCGGGCACCAAAACCAGGCGAAACTTGGTTTCTTCGACGGCCAGTCCTTGGGTCAATCATGGTCGAGCGAGGCACTTCCTGGGTCCGCACGTCCACCTTCTTCACTTCGCCCCTTCGTATGATTATTGCCTGCACCTCTCGGTGTGGAAGAACGCGGAGTACCACGATGAAATTGGATTCGCGAAAACTGGTGTAAATTTATTCTCCGCTCATACGGCTATTTTTCCGAAGTTCCTTTTTGCGACACGAGGAAAAAACTCGTGTACGTTGACCTCGTCAACCATGTATGCCACAATAGATGTGCGCAGGTTGTGGCCTGGCAGAAAAACTTATCCCCAAATTTTTCTTGCATACGAAGCAAACCGGGCACGAACTTGTTTCCGTTGACATCTGAGTCCTATATCGGGGCCTGCCATAGCACGCCCGAACTTGCCGGTATTTTGGTTGACCGTCGTTCTGTGATAACTGCTTGTACATCATGTAACGTAAGTCGTCGTGATTCGCCCCTTTTCCTCATAGTGTAATATATACATATACGTTACCTTTATTTTCCGGCAAACTTCACAGGGATGCTTTGCGTGTGTGACTGGTCGTACGTAACGCCTGGGCCTTGCTGGCTCCACTGCAACAGCGATTTCTATCAATCTAATCGGTCTTCCATTGCCTTTAGAGTCCTTTACAAATTGTGCTTTACCCTAAAAAATGATGTCAATACTATGATATGCGGGTGAATGGACACGATGCTGAAAGCCCAAACAAACCATCGAGAAATCACGATTGTCGCCCTGGCACCAAGCAAAGCCACTCCATCATGTTTTTGCTACTGACCTTGAACGTCTATGCGACTGTATAATACGATATTCTCAAGATTTGGCGATGGTTTCAGCGGTGCAAAATTGGAGTTCGGGGGGAACGCCCTCGCCGTATGATGCCGTGACTACGGACTCTGGCAGTTGACCTGGGACAAACTCGGACGAGGCGGACTCCACGTTATACGCTCGCTACACTTTCGATGTCAGCGACTTCCACTCGATGCACGGTGTCGTCATTTCGCGCTTGGTATTACAAGTACGCCTCGAGTTCGTACATACATTCCTCGCCTGGTAGAAACAGATTATAACACCGCCTGCAATGGGATCCCTTGAGCGCCATGCAGTGCCATTTCCGTCGAGTGACTGGCGAGGGCTTTTCAACCCTAATCTGCCCTCTTTTACTGGAA
The DNA here is from genome assembly GCA_012845835.1 of Undaria pinnatifida. Lineage (NCBI taxonomy): Eukaryota > Phaeophyceae > Laminariales > Alariaceae > Undaria > Undaria pinnatifida. Next base: position 1,092,236 of record JABAKD010000023.1, read on the forward strand.
ATGGATATTCTCGCAAGCAGGGTGTTACAACGTTTGCCCAAAAAGTAATAATTTTTGGCGTAAAAAAATATACCACGTACGTAATTTCTTAACAGCACTTTTCTTGGTTATAGAGGTAGATACTACTTGAGGACCTCTACCTCAGCTCCAGAGTGTCTGGAGCCTGTCCTGTGACCACGGACTTGATTATGCGAGTTAATGTGAGAACAACAACAACATTCATACGCGAATCGACATTGGAACGCAGTGTCTATCCTGTCACGACACCCGCAACGGTGAATCCACGCTCACGCGATTACCCCGACTGCTTAGCGGCGACTCTTCATGCAGGTATTATATACGGATTGCGTGCCAGGCGCTTGGAATGCGAATATCATTTCGTTGATAATGTCATCAGTATGTCTGCAGATATTTCTAAGTAGAAGGAGCGTATAAATCTACCTCCGTCGTTGACCGCATGGGGTGGTAAGCTGATGTTTGTGTCAAGTAATCTGTCAAGGTAACTTAACGCACACGCAATCGCCGCCCCACCACATGGATAAATCTTTCTGGCGGCCCAACACAACCAAGGCGCTTAAGGTCAGGTTTAGTGTTCGGGTGAGGGTTACTGTAAGGACTAGATTAAAATTCGTAAATATAATTCCAGGAGGCATAGACTCTGTATTTTGCAAGGAAGGGGAAAAAAAACACATACCCATCTTCATCGCTGACCCAATAATGTCATGCATTCAAGGTTGTCTCAAGTAAACTGTGGGGGCGACTTCACACCAACCCACTCGCTTCGAATCCACAACGTCCATGGTCGCTGGCGGCGTGCTGTATTCACTGGGCGCGAGGCGATATTCGTACTACTAAACTTTTCTGGCGATGTCCCAGTACGACTCTTTGACAAGAAAGCCGAAACAGAGTAGAAACATATTTTTATCAGGTACCTTACTGTGGGATGCACTGAAGGTTCTGTCGAAGGACAAAACGGTGAACGCGATTTAGCCCTTGAGTGCTCGCCGTCAGTCCAGAAAGAAGTATCATGCCGGCGACATGGTAGGGTAATGGGGGCACCAAACGTTTACAGTAGGATGCATATTTGTTTGTTTTCGACGGCAGCAGTAAAAATCTACAGCTGCATCACAATAAGTTCATCATTCGAGTTTACAGCAGTTCGCAACGCCAACACTACAACTGTTCAACAAAAAAACATGTACTTTGTCAGATAATATACTGTCGTACTCACGATGATATATGTGGACAGTATAGACTCAATTTTAAAACCAATAAGCCCTCCCTTACGATGCTAGCAAAGACTCCATTTTCACCCTTAGACCACGCGGCAATTTCAAATTTACTTAACATAGACTGACACCATATACTATGGTCCGCCTACATCGATGGCGTTTACACCTTAGACAGCTGGGCGATTCCCTTGACTGACCTTGTTTCGTTAGACACCGGTGCTGAGGAGGACCCCACGTCGACACAAATATTTTGTACAGTATCTTTGCAGCTTCTTCTGTGGTATCTGACACCGGCCACACACGTTCACCACCCCCCCCGCTTCTTAGAGGTGGCTAGATTAATTCGTCGGTCGATCCCCGCGTCGCGAATATAATTTCGCTCGTTAGTATTGAAAAACATTGGTGTCCTTGACCGTTCGGGTTTGGTCGCGAGCCTACATGTAGATCGAAGGCCGTGATTCGCGGAATGATTATTCTCCAATATTCTTGTTTCACTTGGCAACCCAGGAACTGCCTCATGTCTGATCTCGTTGTCGGCAACGAGTCGTAATTCAGTGATTCATGGCGTGGCTTTGCAACCGTGCATGCCATCAGCAAGGCTCGAGACAGGCCATGGTGCACTCGCTTTCCATCTGTTCAACGTCATACGACCCTGACTCCCTTTAAAGACATGCGTGTTTTTTCGATCAAACGTAAGATACAATACACTTTGTGTGAGACCGACTATGCACCCGAGACTGGCAACGTGCTTGATTTCATTTTTTCCAACGATGAGTACCCGAGGTAACGAAGGAACCGTTTTTTACAGGACCGCAACCGTTTAGCCCGCCGCGGGCTGAAATAACATTGGTTTATCCCGAGTCACAGTAAGGAAAGAGCTTCCCAGCTCCTTTCCGCCGGACGGGAGCGGGTTTAGAAGGCGGGAAGACATTTAATTGACCGGACGTGAGCGGAGTGCTCGAGTTCTGGGCAGGAAGGGATCATGGAACGGGTAGGGATCAGGAGTCGGGTACATAGTCGGGAAGTCTGTTAGGAACAGCATCCGGAAAGCGGTAGGGAACATAGTCGGGGTGTGGCCGGGAGACAGAGGCAGGCTGGAAATTTGGGAGCACGATCGTGGACACGGGGCAGACACAACGATTAAAAAGAAGAAAGTTTTGACGAGTGTTTGATGTTATTTGCTCATACGAGCTCTCGCCGCCCTAACTTAAACATGTGTACGTGTTACACAATGCTTTGGATAATTATATTTCTTCAAAAACGGTTACAAGCCTTATGTATCGACTCAAAGATGAAGCCTACAATATAAAAAAACTACTCTTCGGTTGTTTTCAGTCAACAAAAAAGTCTTAAGCAATTTCTTTCCGACTCATGGCTCAAGTAAATATGAAGAAAAATTTGAAGGGCGGGGGGGGGCGATGTTGAAAAAACAAAAAAACTTAACGCAAACGTTTAATGGACAACAATCTCTACTACACACCAATAACGGACCACTGCTGCAGCTGTTAAAAAGCACTGAATAATGTAATTGGAGTATTCCGGTTTCATGCTTGGCTATATGATCAAGGTAAAATACCACCCATCCATGGTGATTTAGGTGGGAACATCTGAGACTTGATTCAATTGCGGAACTAGAAAAAAGTTCTTTAGCCGTCGGGAAGGCGTGGAAACAGCTGGGCGGACAGCTGCACAGGAAAACGGGAAGCAGTCAAGACTGGAACACATTAGGCCGCAAGTGCGGGAACAGTAGTAGAGGTTGGGAACAGAGACCGAAGTCGGAAAGGAGTCTGCATGTCGCTGTCGGAAAAAATATATGCTAAGGATTCCGGATCACCAGCCGACATGTTCTGGACCCAGCCATTACCCCGTTACGACTCCGATTGCCGACACGGTCTCCCGTCTTTCTGTTTATTCAACACAACAAACACCACTTATTTTTCTGATATAATGTCTCTTCCCGTTGACAGATAACTTAAACCTTTTGGAATGTAATCATGCGCATATCATTCAATACATTTTCCCTGACAGAATACAGAAGACAGCTGACCTCATTAGAACCATCCTACGGTAGGGGTTGCAGATGTATGATTGGGCCAAAAAGTCCCTGGGTGATTGAGTTCTTCATGTGAGGAACTGCTGGTTAATGAAGTAGTTCCACGAATACTTATTTTTTTAGATTAAGGGGAATGGAAGCTTGGTGGCGTTGTGCGAACGAAAGCCGCCTTCGATACATTTTTCTCGAGTTAGATATTAAGTCCCCTATGTGAAGAGCCCGGGTACTTACTGCTGCAACCTTTATCGTGGATTGGCTCACAAGTTGAAGTGATCCGTCAGGAGGCAGCCCTTCGCGCGCGGACTAGCCACGTTTGGCCGAGCGCATGCAAACTGAGGCGCCTGGTGTGATAACGTAGCCAAAGTTAAGGTAATACTTGGGTTGGCCAGCGAACCCAGGCGCTTTAGTTTGTTTCTGGAGACATGTGTAAATGGTGTCTGCAATGACACGCGATCATCCCCTACGTGATGAGACCTCCATGTTAGAGGAAGATTGTCCTCTTCCATAAAAATCGTTGTCAGGCGGAGTGACTATAACACCCGCGTCGACATGTAAGATTATGATATGTTGGCTGGGCAATTTTTTCAGTCTTCGTAACATGGCAAAGTAGGATGATATGTAATCCGCCGACTCGATATCTGCGCACCCTGTTCACGACAAACAAAAAAACATTAAGCGTCGTAATGTTTTCCCCGGCATCACACAGTTTGATTGCATGCCTCCGCAACGTGAGGAGACCCTGAACACCCTTGAATTGACCCAAATTCGACAAGGTATCGGTCGTTGATCAACGCGTGTGAAACAGAAACGAGATTACCGGTTTGAGGTCAATCGTAGAAGCCGTCGGTGGTAGCGTTCATCATGTTATATATTGGTGATCGAGTTATCCTCCGCCGGTCATCCTCACCACGACGCATTTATGTGGGGCATGTTTTAGCACGTCCATAAAGGCTGTGTGCTCTTTGAGAAACTTTTGGAGTTGAGGCGAAATTAGTTCGTGGTCGGGGATAACATCACACTGCTCTCCAATCACATCTGGGCAATAACCACGATCGAAGCTGTAGGGGGCTAATCTAAACGCGCGATACCGGGAGAAGGGCGGTGGAGCGGTAACGCGTGCCAGGGGCAAGCGCGTTGTGACCTGGGAGTCGATTGATTGGTAACCCGACCCGACCGTGGGCGGTAATATCTAGGTGCCCGCATGCATTTTTTGTAGGGGAAAATAGACAGGAAAAAATTGGGCGAGATACAACGGAGACAGGTGCTTCTGTCAAAGGAGAAACATGGCTCTCTCGTACGTTGTACAGTAAAAAAATTACATTTACAACACGATTAGACTACAAAGATAAACAATTTTGAATTCGATTTGTCGGCCAGCATTCGAAAGGCTTCGAGGTGGAAACAAAGGAATGTGTATCGATTTTTTCCTACGTAATGAGCAATGGTTGTGTCGGGAAAGGGGGTAGTGGGGGGTTGTAGATTAGGTAAACGTCCATCTCAGGACAATTTGCGGTTGAAGCTCGTCGCCTTCACAGCCAAAATGTGGCACGCCGAACGCAGTCGACCTGGAGGTGCAGGTGACAACGGAGAGGCGTGACGTAGTACCTGCCATGGCGAGCCAAACCAGCCATTAGAATCGTTGTATGCTCAGCGACTCGTCCCTGTATTTTTTTCAGGGTGGTGAAAGGGATAGGAGGGGAAGCGGCATGGCTACCCTGGAGTACCCGCAATAATGCACCTGGTACAGATATTGATAACGATAGTGATTGGGTTTAAGTGAAAGCGTTGGATGGTACGGAAGCATTTATTGACTTTGTCATCAGAAGCGATAACAGACGGTAACACAGACCCAGCTGCTATCTTTTTACGGCGGGATACATACTAGGTTGCCAAGTTTTGCGGTGGGTGTATCAAACATAGTGGAGACATATTTTCCCCACGACCGAGAGAAAATTAATGCCTGGGCAAAAAGAAAGACAAGCTACATACTGGGCGTTTTTTACCTACATGGGCCGTTTACCGTCTCCGATGGCATCGACGGCAACTTCTTCAAACCTTTTCATTTGTTTTGGGTCGAAACTTTTGTTGTCGTCGGGAAATACCATGCATGTCCAACGACCACACCACAAACCGACACAAAATGTCTACACCCAACAAAACGGCGTTGTTTTTTGCTCCTCTCTTCTTGGTGCATAAAGCGTCTCAAAGATAATTGAAAGATGAAAACAAACAATATTTCTGGCCTCGGCATTACCGGAACTTGATACAGGATTGACCCAAAGATCATAGCGGGTCCTTATGGTTGAATGTAAAGCAATTTTAGAGGTCTATTTCAAAACGTCCTCGCAGGAAAATGCCAACCAAAAGAATACTGACAGCTCATTAAATTTCGACACACGCACTTATTCTTACCAAGCATGCCTCGTATTGGTTGAGCTCTTTGGGTCGTTTGCTTCATTTCCGTACGTCAACATATCGAACTGTGCATCGGAAGCCCTATTCGCAGGGGCATAAGACCTCGAGACATGTGAACTGTCGTCCCGATAAAACATACCAGGTACAAATTCGGGGAAAATACCATAGTTTTCTCGATTAAGAGCACATTTATCATATTCTGATGATAGTTTCGCCACACATATACTACGCCCACACCCGAAGAAAGGACAACGCCCCACAGCTGTAGACTTCGTGGTTGAAGAGTGTTTAACGTAAGCGAACACTATAGACCATATGTTCGTAAAGAAAGTACGACACAGGGTGTCCCTGCAAATTAGAGGATAAAATAATACAAACTACACCATGCTCAAGCTACCAAACCCCAGTAAACAACAGCGCTGCAATTCATGTTTCAACCATAATCAGGTATCTTATTCCGTTTGGTTATGCTTAAAAGCACACAAACAAAATGAAATATATATTTGAAGTTATAACAGGCACCGCAACCTTGGTGTCCGCTTCTTCATAATCACCACACGCGTATAGTCCGTCGTACGTTCTGGTGACAAGAATTTTCACGCAACATGACGGTTACCGGGCATTATAGCTTATGAGCTTGCCATAAGTCGTCTACTTTACCGACTCTAAAAAAAACGCGCACTTCGTCATCTTTTAAGGTGTCGCACAATATCACTGTTGCAAGACCACGGCAAGACACGCTAGGATGCCTATGGCCAGAACGAGGCCTTACAACCGTTCAAGCAGACTGAGTTCAACAACGATTAAATCGGTACATCAACAGCGCGTACGCCTACGCTTAGGCAACAGCGGCAACAAAATATGATCGCATAACCACAAACACGCTCGGAAATGAACCCAACACCGAATTTGTTGGCCGGTTGGCGGACGACGCAGCAAACGGAACGATATAGCAGGCGCCACGCACTTCACCAAAACAACAAAGTGTTCAAGACCGCTCAAAGAAGCGAGATCGAAAAAAACAATTCAAGTATGGTATACTGCCAAGCAATTCAACTAAAGCACTCGGTTTTTACAAGGATCGAGGCCTCCCTCTCGGGACGGTACGGCAAGGTGGGCGATCTAAATCCCACGCTATCAGCTCCCACTACGCGCGAAAGTCCTTCCAGGAGACGGCCATGATCGGGGCAGTGCGTAGGCTGTGCCGCGCCGAGTCCCCACCTTGCCAACAACCGACAACCCTTAGCTTCACAACTACGATAGAAATCAACGATCAATCGGGCCGTCAGGGTGTCCTTATGGCGGGAGCATACAGATGCCGAGTCATCGGCGATATTTCCCCACCGTGGGCGTCCGCTACAGGAGTCGTACGAGCAACTGTTCCTGTGGACGTTCACGCGGCCGTTTTTAGCATGGTGGTTGAGGTACAATGGCTGCTTAATGCGGCAAACATCGAGGAGAGGGCGTTTGCTGCACGTTTCGTCGGAATAGCGACTGCTGCGTACGTCTTCCATGCCATCTCCGCCAGATTGTTTGCACACCGCCGTCTTACTCTTGATTCGGCTGTAGCTGGGGCGCTTTGGGACCGAGTCCATCAAACTTCGCCTGCTGTATACGGTTATCATGGCATCCGCTGCATGCTGTTTGCAGTACAGTCTTGTCTTGCTGCCAGACAAATTGAAGCTCGGTAACTTCGTGCACGACTCGTGTGAACAACGCCTGCTTCGTACGTTAACCATGACATCATTAGCGTGTTGTTTGCAGTACAATGCGGTCTTGCTACCGACGAAATTGTAGCTCGGTCGCTTTGTGCACAAGTCTTGCGAACATCGCTTGCCATTTACGTGTATCATACTCTCGTCGGCATGTCGTTTGCAGTACAATGCAGTCTTGCTCCCAACAACATTGAAGCTCGGCACCTTCGTGCAGGTGTCGTGTGAACAACGCCTGCTTCGCACGTTTACCATACCATCCTCTGCGTGTTGTTTACAGTATGCTGCCGCCTTGCTGCCGGGGGCATTGAAGTTCGGCTGTTTCGTGCACGAGTCGTGTGAGCAACGAATGCTAACGACATTAACCATGCCATTCTCAGCATGCTGCCTGCAGTACGTGGCCACCTTGCTGCCGGCGACGTTGAAGCTTGCACGCCTCGTGCAGGTGACATGCGAGCAACGCCCCATGATAGAGTCGAATCCAGGTCGTTATGTAGCCAGCATACAGTATGACCTAACAAGAGCTGTGCACACCTGTCGATCGAGGATTCACGCAACGCAACGTAACTGTGGGTTTCACGAACAAGCAGTTTTTCGCAGGGACATAGCGAGGAGTGTGCCCACGATAGAACCGATACTAGACATGCGAATCGGCGCCGAATGATTGTCCCACTATATATCTGTCGCTACGTACGGAATTTGCTTGCTAAGATGTAGTGTGGCTGAACAACTGACATTTCATGTGTCCAAAGAGGACGCTATTGGACCATACATAGAACCATAAAATGCCAACCCTGTAAAGAGAACGCATAGTTTTGTCCATTAGCGTAGCGCTTCCGGATCCAAAGGGGAAATACCAGCAGGGAGGCACATCGATCACCCTCACAAAGCTTATCGTCGATGCCGAACGTTTTCATACCATGAACGCGCAGCCTCTGCCGCTGTGACTGTCGCCGTCATGCACTGTGCGACCAGCAATTCTCACGCCCCAAAGCCTTGGTTTCGATAGATGTCTTGGACACGATAACTTAAAGAGTCAACAGCAAGTGTTCGGCAGATCATAAGGTCTCTAAACTCAGCACTTTATCCCTCCCGGAATCACACCAGTTCGTTGCACTAAAAACATGAAGATGATAAGTGATTTGATTATGCTAAAACGTCACTTGGTAGCATGATAAGTATTTACCGTTGATCGAATGCCTTTGCCTGACATAATCAGAAGAATATCACGACAACAAATAAAATCGAAAGTAACTAGCTGATCCAGGGATACAAAAAGTCATTCCGGCATCACAAAGTCGATGGGCCGTACAGTACATGGTTCCGCGCCAAACTCCAATTGATGTTCTCGACAAAATAGACGGTTATGTCACGTCATCCGAAAGAGGGAATTCCGTTCTAAGTCAAACAATTTGATAGGTCAGGTACGTGGCCTCACGGCAACAACGTGTTACCGATATTGATGATCGAGATTGCTGCTACATAGGACAAGGACAGGTATAGCTGCATACCACAAGCGACCACCCAGGTTCCCTGTCATGGGTTTAACACCATTATGGCCCGGAACGAGGTGGTTGATATGGAACCGCAATCCGCCAGGGTCTTATTAGAAAATTTGTGAAATGGCTAGGAATATTGGATACACGAGAGCATATGGCCCGGAACGAGGTGGTTGATATGGAACCGCAATCCGCCAGGGTCTTATTAGAAAACTTGTGAAATGGCTAGGAATATTGGATACACGAGAGCATACATGCTCACAAACCATAAGGTGAGGGAAATCTAAACGATCCAGCGGAGCGCCCACTCGAAAAAAAATAAAATAAATAGCATTCGCCCACTCGACTAAACCGGCTAACGGCAACACGATCGCATTGAGTGCACTTTATTCGGTGGAAAAGAGGACTTGGTAGTCAGGGCGAGTCATTAACAGTGACCCGATAACAAATATGTCTGAACAATAATGAAATACTGGAATGCAGGGAACCATTAAGGTCGTCATTCGGCATACCCGTGAGGTCGGTCAGAGACTTATCCGTCATCCTGTGCTTGAATCTGCCAAAAGAAACTCCGTGTTTTTCTGTCAGGTATTGTGTATTGTCCCAGTGACAGGGCCAGGTGTATCTCGTGTGCTACACAGGGTAGGGCAAGGACATCTGTGTAAAGCTTTAAAAACTCGTCCTTCCACATACACGGTTGCGGTTTGGATCGCTAAATGTGGTGCCAGCAGCGTCTGTGTTGTTGTTGCGGTGAGAGTATTTCATGTGAGTGCAGATGTTTGTACGCATCATCAATGGCGTGCTTGTAAAAGGAGGGTGTACTCACTAAAACGTTTTGAAGCATGTCCGCAAGATAGCCCTAACTTGTATCAGGTCTGTGCTAAACCTACCGATACTATGCGTTGTCAGAAGATCGTCGGAAAGCGCCCACAACAACTCTTGACGACGGAGTGTGTTCTTAACAAGCGGGCTCGTAGGCGGAGCAATCTCGACAGGCGAAAACAGAAGAGAAACAATGAAGAACAGTCACCCAATGGCACGGGGTTTATTTCTGGGGCGAAACGATTCTGAACAACCGAGCTGTCGAACGTAGAACTATCTGATAGTAGTGTACGTTACCTGATCTATGTTTAGAAGGAGTAGACAAGAGGTGTGCTGGTCGGGTTGTTGAAAAAAAAAATCCTTCGATGTCATTTTCTGGGAGTACATGGAGATTAATACCTTTGCAGTTGAGAAATCACTGATGCAAATTTAGAGTGGAAGGGCTAGATATTCGGGTTTAACAGGTAAGCGTTATCGTCGCCGGTGGAAAAGACGGGATAAGTCACTACGGATGGGAATGCGAAAGAACGACGAAAATAAGAGGAGTCCCCCAGATGATCGAGTGTTTATGAGGAGCATCGTACAGCAGAAGCAAGTACAGCAGAGTTACCGAGGAGCGAATACCGCAACGATGGCATTGAAGTATTAAACACATCTTCATCAAAAGCCGTGCGTGGGTGTAAATCAGACAGGGAGGGGAGGTCATTCACGTATAAAAAACACATGTTACATTAAGTAACTCTTCACCACTATGTCATACCTACAGTTTTCGTCAACTCAACATACCTTTAATCGATTATCATTGTAAGTGCGTTAGTAACTGTCCATGATAGGATCGTTTGCGCTCTACAAAAAAAAAAAAAAAACGATCGAGACACCTCAAGGTTATTAAGCGACTTGACTAATCGCAAGGTTGGTGTTAAACCCTTTGGGGGAAAAATACTTCCGAACCGTGGATCTCTTCAGGTGAGGAACTATTTATACCAGGTTGTATTACGGACATACGACTACGATTTTTATTGTAAGTGCGTTAGTAACTGTCCATGATAAGATCGTTTGCGCTCCACAAATGAAACAAAAAAAGAAACGATCGAGACACCTCTAGGTTATCAGGCGACTTGACCCATGGCAAAGTTCGTGTTAAACCCTTGGTGGGAAAAATATTTCCCAACCGTTGACATCCTCAGGTGAGAAACTAACAGGTTTTATTACGGACATACGACTACAACGTTTTGAAGGCTAGCGTGTAGAAGTGTTCATCGAATTTCGTGAACGAATGCCTCATAAGCCGTGAATCGAGAAGTTACATCGAGCTCCGAATGTTAGCATCTCCGTAACATCAGTTCCATTTCTACCGTGCGATTAGTGAAATACATAGACAACTCGTACATCATATGCATCCCGTCCAATATATTCAGTTGGGCATAGGAAGGGTCGACACATGTGGTACACACAATTCGGCAGGCAGACTGCTGGTCCTTCGAATCGACCACACGCTTCAACGAGCATTGTTTGTAAGTTTCTTCAGGACAGCAAGTTTTCCGGGGACACCATTTCCCACTCGTTTGGACATTCCTGCAAGCGAGAGCATTAATTAGATACAGCAGGCGCGTTATCTGTTTCTTAAGGTTCCCCCTTCGGACTCAACTTAGAGCACCGGAAGCGCCAGGAAACAAGCGGCGCTGTTGAATTCGTGTATTCTACGTGAATGATCAAAACAACTAATACATCACCTATGTAACGTTCGCCGAGTGCACGAATGTACACCATTTCGCATAAAAAGGAATACTTCCGTGCGGGTTTCGTTCGTATGGTCGCACACTGCTTATGACAGCATACACACTGCCATCCTAGCGCTCTCCGGGGACGGCTCGGGAGGGCGGGGGGGGTGAGGGGGGGAAAAGGGCGGTGGGGGGGGCACGCCCGCGTTTTGTCTCACTCAGCACTCACAAAACCTCTAGGCCCATGTACTGTTAAAAGCAAAAAAAAAAATGACGACCCGGTTTCCCCAAAAACTGTGTGTTCGGTATGTGCTGATAAGGTGCGTGGGTCTCCTCATATGGGGGCGCGCGTACTCTGGTGAACATATATTTTTCAGTATTATGTAAAAACTATATTCCCTTGTGGCCTGAATCGGCTACTCTTATCAAATTAAGAAACGAGCACATCACAGACGGCTTGCGAGTGATGGAGCCACATGTATAGTGGACGTTGTCTTGCACACCCAGGCTCTCTTGATCACCACACAGCAGTGGCTCCGTGCAAGAGAGCGTAGCTAGAGCTAGAGCAACGTTGGGCACTGGGTCGTCACCACAGTTGGTCGTACGAGTAGTCCGTGAGATAGTGGTTGGGTTTACAGTTATCATTCGAGTGCACTCTCGTATGACATTTCCCACGTTTGGTAATGAAGGCCAAGCAACGCCGATCAAATACAAGCATTCCGACCGATCACGGTTACGTCGCGCGCTAGGAGAGAGATTTGCGAAATTCGTCATTAGGTCAGAACAGTGTCTTTTAATGTAGATAAAATCAATCTATGGCCGTGCAGATTCTTAACCTGTGCGTGACAGCCGCACGGTACCTGAGAATCGCGCCTCTCACATAAGAAGCTGTAACGCTCGAAGCTGCCAACAACAAAACCACGGAAACAAGCCAATTTAGTAGTATCGCAAAGTCGTCGCCTCGTACCAAAAAATCGGCACGCCATATAAGGGACCTGCCAGCGTTGCTAAGTCGGGAATTATTGTTCCTGTTGCGCGTGTTAACGGTACCGCACACAAGAAGGTATCTCGACGGCGTTAACATTATCTCCGCGATATTGATCCTATCACAAAGGACCAAATAAAACAGCAGCGAGACAACCCGCCCAACGAATAAAACTGCGTCTTCGTGTCAACATCGCTTGACGTGTGTGGGCGTCGCCATATGAACTCCAACGACTCGAGAGGGTTCGCAAATATGTCCGGTCTCACCATACCGATCATTGCGCGATATTGATATCGAAGGGAAAGAAAAAATGGATCTCCAAGGAAACACTGCTCCGATTTAGAGGGGAATAAAACGAAGATGTAAGCGTGCACACCAACAATACAGCGGTGCCACGACTTCTTTTAAAGAGGCGTTATACAAGGAATGCTGCATCTTTGAAACTGTAGCAAAAAAGATGCGTACCGAAGGCTTGGGTCGTCTTCGTCAGGGGAATGGGTCACCATCGCATTTCGATGCCACGGCCGACCTCAAGCGGGGGTGCTGTTGTTGAAGAAAATTGTCCCGACATCACTTTAAAGGTCTATTTGAAGTCTCGCACAATATATATAGAAGTTACAGGCCGACGAAAGACCGAGCCATACTGTAGACGCAGGCGGTTTCGTCTGGTCATTTTGCTGATTATATGTTGAACCGAGATATAGTTAAGGCGAGTTTCCACTTAAGGCCAAGGTAGCATGATCCTGACAAACGACACACCGGCAGTTCAACATGTGTACGGCGCCCCAACTCAGCACGCCATTGTGACGAAGTGATCTGTTTCCGTTGAGGATGTTCCAAATCGTACGAAGTAGTATCTGCTTTGACGAAGGTTTGTCGAATACACGAAATGAAAGCTTGTGCAGGTGATACGTGGTATACTTGCTTTCTGGCTCAAGTGCATGTTGGTGTATAACTTGCTGCTGTAACCAAATATACTGCTGATGCACCACTGCCCATCATAAGAGTACTGTCCCTTTTGTTTCTGGTGTTTCCACAGGCTGTTGTTTCTGCGGCACCCATATGCTGCCGCCACTACTGCTGCACGTATGTAATGGCACGGACATTATCAAAAACATTTAAATGAACGGACTTCTTGTAGTGCTCTGGTCTGTTTGTCGGGGAAAATTAGGTACAGCAGTGGTGGCACGTGTTAAAAAGAGAACGCCCCTACCACGAGGGTCGTGTTTAGTGAACGGACGCGCAGATCTTTCGTCAAGTACGTAAACCCAACACAGCGGGAACTGTGCTTCTGCTGTGCGAGTGGGCTATTTTAAAGAGGCATATCCACGAGAGACACGAAGAGACAGTGACGCTGCTATAGTCTAGTGTGCAGTGCCGCTGTTACGACCTCTGCGACACCTTCTGCATCTGTTGCTGCTAATGCGGATTTCAATGCTGCCTCAGCTACGAGTACAGAACACCTACTGTCGTACGATTACGGAGTTGTTCAAGTACCATAAAACAACATGCAAATAGAATAAAGCGTAGATGTTCATTCGGTTCGGTTTGTTCAGCCCGCATCTGCCACACGACGACGGATACGGCTTGAGGTATATTCGATTTCTGGTGTCCCCCTGCAGTTTACGTTGCCCCACAGCATCGCCTATGAGACTGATGCAGATGCAATGGGCCGCCCCTCATTATCACTACCTACTAGTATGTGCAGCGTTGGGTGCGCGTTTACGTTTGGAGTTGGGGTTAGGGTCTCAAGCAGCGTTTAACCCCCTTAGAGCCCCCAAACCCCTCCCCATACCAATTCCAAGTAATTTTGTCTCCAAAAAGGGTTTCCAGATGTAAAGGGGTTAGACTAAACATTTGTTTTTCTTTTCATGTTTTGTCTTCTCAAAAAGTACTGGGAGCACAGGGGCAAAACCAGTTAAACCTATATTTCAATAGACTTACTTAATTTTGTCTTTCTCAGGGATTGCCCATCCCTGGCCTCTCAGAGCTCCAACTTCCGTACTACTTGCGGAACCTTTCCAGCTTTTCTTTGCTTTTCAGCTTTGTTCGAAATACGAAACGCCAATAATAGTGCATACCGGTACTACTACACCAAGTTTGTACATACCACCAGATACTATACGCTGTTGGATCACATGCACGCCCAGCTCAGATCAGTCCGGCTATATATAGCCCAGCAGCGCAGCGTAGCGCCGTGCGGAGCCGTGCGGTGCGGTGCCGTGCCCTTCGCTGCGGTGCTGTGTCGCTGCGCTGTGTGATTTCTTTCGAAAATTGAGCAGTACCGGGTATAATGCGTGTTGTGTACGGAGTAATACTACTTTTCCTCTTTTTTTCTTTTTCTATTTGTATTTGATCTTTCACGGCCCCCTGTTTTCTCCCCCACGCAAATTACCCCCATACTGCCGATCAGACACCGGTAACTAAAACACACAGCACAGCTGAGCACAACAGGGCAATTTGCTCCGAACAAGCAGCTCTTGGCATTATCAAATCGCCGTTCGCACCAAAATCATGGGTCTCTTCTTTCTGCCCCCTTTACATATGTTTTTAGTTGCATTCTTCCTTGTCTTGCGCGAGCGTAGCGGGCGGCGTCAGCCGCCCGCGGAGCGGAGCCCTTGTATAACATGTATTGTCCTAGAACTGCGGTGAAGGCGGAACCGGCGGCCCATCGAGAGTGGGTAAACAAGGGCATAAAACAGGGATTTGGATAAAGAGCGTGGTGGGAAGCAATGAAAAATAAGCAACGTGCTATATACACTACTGCTGTTGCCGACCCATTTGAACGGTGGAGAACGCCCTCACGATAAACCTCACCTGTCGGACTGGGTATACCCACACAAAGGAGGGATTGATTGATGCAATCCCCGATGGTGTTTCGTTGGCACGCCAAACAAAGGGGAAGTAAGTGTAACCTTCAGGTGTGACCTGGAATATCTGATGCACCCGGAGGCAAAGAGCGTGTTAAATGGAGCGGGGCGCCGTGCGTGGTCCACAAAAAAGGCTGAGCAAAGAGTGGTGGAGGCAAGGGGACGATGGCAAACCTGGCATCCGGCATCCGTGGGCATCCGTCCCCTACCTCCCAGAAACACCGCCTCCAGAATATCCACGAAAACCAAGCATTTCCAAAAACACATCAAGTTGAGTACCTGGTACGGAACATAGCCGATAGCGTGGAGAGTCTGCTTGAACCGAGCCGTACTCACTTCATAATCCACATTTGTGCTTGTACCATCTACTCCTAAAATTCCACCAGACGATCGACGTAGATGGCTTTCACACACCAGACCTCGCGCATTTTCGGCGTCGCCTCCACGTACTCGTTTCGGTAGATCTGGTGGGCACAGAGGTGAGGGAATCGGCTCTTAGTGTGGGAGACGTTCCTCCCTCGTTTCTCCAACATATTTTACATCATGAACATTAGACTGAAAGGTTTTGATTATGTCCCGTCCTCCTTGAGGCGCAAGTCTGATCAAATTGTTCCTGTCACTCATATGTCGAACGACGCTGTACAACAGTGCCAAAGTTGATTTTCTTCCCCTCGATGCTGCAGGTAGTGATTCGTCGCTGCCTGCGTCTACTTGAGTTAGTTGAGACCAGCACGTAGGTGTGTTCGATGGTTCGGTGTGCGTCCCTTTTTGTTGTGATTCGGCGTAACCACACACTCGATTGTCAGCTAGTTGGTTTGCTTTGTATTCCTAACGATTGTGGAAGAAGATCTTGGCCGCGTGGGATAGCACCCCTCGCCGCCTCCTCGTCTACCCTTCAACTGCGATAGCTCGTACAAAGTACAGTAATTCGGATGTTGCGTGACAGTGCACGTGGCGGACAGAAGGGTGTGTAGTACACAGGCGATTAGCAAAACACAAAACAATAGGGCTGGGTACTGGCGCGCAGCGCCAGTACAAGTTATACTGGCTGCGTCAGCAGCCAGTATACTGGATCCGGTCAGTATACTGGTGGCGCGGCAAGGAAAATTTTTACGCGATTTGGCTTTACTAGAGCATAGAAAATGAGTGATTTTGGCTCATATGACAGAGGCACTTTTGTGGGGAAAACGGCACTAAAATTCTAGTTCAACGCCCAAATATGTACCGATTTTCAACATGGAGGATGTGTAGAATGTAGCACAAATCTTTAACTTTGCAACGCCCATATACTCCATGATCATGGGTGACGTAGCGTATGCATAAGCATGAATTGGAATGGATAGCACTCATTCCATGTCACACATACTCAACCCAGCGTATATTGGAAAAAAAGTAGATTGATAGCTATAGATTGACAAGAGTACTAAAGACGACGGCAAGCAACCAAGTCGATCACCATCATCAGTCCATCAGTTGATGTGTTCTTTGCGTCCTCTCAGCAGGCAGCCTGAAGCTATGGGTTTCCGCTGGTTCTTGAGGCGTATATTGGGATCTTCGTCTATATGCGAATGTACTGGTGTACTGGCAGGTCGGTTTACCAGTATCAGGATACTGCCAGTACTAGTACTACTACTGGCAGTACGTACTGGTTCAGTACCCAGCCCTACAAAACAACGTTAGGCCCAACAGGCTGTGTGCAACCTTAGAATAAGTACAATGGATTATTTTTTCGGATACCGCCGCTACCATCACATGCGTGAAGCAGTGGTGGCAGCATCACAATGGTGCAGCAGCGGTAGCACCCTCTATCAATCACATATACATCGCTTTCCGTATGCGGTGATCAGAAGCGCAGAAGAAGTATATCAAATACAAGGTTCCTCTCTGGGAAATGCCTCGGGGTGTGGCACAAGTGTGGCAATAAGTCATAAGTCAATTGATAATTTGATAAAGAAAGTCAAAAGCTCATAACGTAAGTTGAGAATTCAGGTTCGGAATAGATCCAAGGAAGGTTAAGACACCTACATACGAGTACCTGGCGTTGGAGTTGACCTTCGCTCGTAGTTGTGGGTAGATCTTGGAGTAGGATATGGATCCATCTGGGTAGCTGGAATAATCACGGGTTTTTGGTAGGTGGAAAGGTCGTCGTTGGGTACTGCGTGGATTCCAGGAAGAAGTTGAGAAGGATATGAAAGTCGTGGTAGAGAACTGATTGCCAACAAGTAGTTGTAAGGTCGGTAAGTTTTGAGAGCAGTTTTCCCGGGGTTTGTCGTGGTTGCCCTTTCATGTCAGAAGCTCGCTGGGTGTCGCTTGGAGCCGTCTCGAGTCGATGCACGATATGGCAAGCCACCGGGGTCGGGTGAGACTGATGTAAGCGAGTATCAGGCGAAAGCAGTCAGTACGTGACGGATTGGTAGGCGGACAAAAGCAGTGAAGAAGGATAAATGATGCTCAATTACACACGATCCATCAATCATTATTCTTGACCAGTTCTCGAAGCCAGAACAAGCATTTATTTCGTCAGATGGAAGAACCTGCAGATATTGTATGGAATGAGTTTGGACAGCTAGCGAGCATGCAGCAGTCTCGCGAGTGAGATTCACCAGACCGCGTGAGCCGAGTCCAATTCTTATTACATTGGCGTTGTCCTGTGATGCCGTCTGTTGAGATACATGCTTGCAAAACGCTTCGAGATCTGAACTGCACTGAAAAATGAGACAATCGGATGTACGCGTCTTTGTACCCTGGTGCGTTGTACGACCGGCAATTTGTTTTTTCTTCGCAATCAAACTGTTCCGCTTTGCTTTTCGAGTGACCACAACGGGCGTAAATGTAAGGAACAAAAAGGTGCTCATATTAAATCACTGCATGGCGCCTATGTTTCTGTCCACCGTCGTACATGTCATACCCTGCATTGCCCTCCTTGCCGCTCGACGCTGCTGCTGCTGCTGCTGCCGTGCGAGTGCGTTCTCGGTTACATCACCTTAGCCCTTCCTCCATAGCAGTTTCTCACTCCCACGCGCCCGTCAGTGCGTTGGTTTTACCGTATCATGACGATCTGACGGCCTTCTATTCGTCGCACCTGGTGGCCAAGGTGGTACCAGGCACATCCCCGGTTCAGCATGCACTGGGCGCTGCGAAACCATTCTTTTTTTTCGTGGATCTAGGATTGTGTACAACAAAACAGAGTGATGCTTTTGCAGGCAGCCAACTTGCACCAGTCATCGATAGTGTTGAGTAGCCGTAGACCGTGATCCGAGGGCCACCTGGGGCGATACATCCCGTCTTCTTCCGCCTCTCCGATCATTGTTTGTGACCGCCGATTCCTGTAGAGTAGATAATCCAAAATGTGCGGTATCGTCTTGCCCCTCGATCGGGACTTCCGATATCGTACAGAACCGTGTGACAGAATAATTCGGATACCTTGGACCAGAGTTTCCATGGGCCCCTTAACTGCAGTGTTTTGTTTATCCGTTGTACAGCAGGAAGCCGACGAAAACAGGAGTCATGACCTCGATTCGTCATCAGCTTCACGAATTTTTGCATGGATGAGCCGTGTATCATTTCCCCAGTAGGCTGAAGAATGAAATTCAGTAGGAGACGTGGAAAATCTCCGGTCGTTTTGATCACACGATTAAGTTAGGCGCTTTAGGCAGTGCGAACACTTGTAGCAAACGAGGTTCGCCCATTGCGTCTCCCCGTTTCCAGGGTAGGAAACCAGGTACCCGTGGCAAGGTACCTCGTTTTGGTGAGCTACAGCTAGGTGTTGGTTATGGCAGCATATCAAAATACTGTAGTGTTGCACCCCCAGAATTTTGTCGCCCATCACCAACGAGCCCAAGAGGTGATCCCGACATCCACGTACGTTTCCTCACCGGTTATGCCCGTTACAGTACCGGTATCGCCTGTGATGGCCCTTCAACAGCGTACGCAAATCTGTTCAATCGAAGATGTAGCCCCGCGCCTTCCTTACCGGTTGTTTCAGGACAAGAAATAAGATTGCCTGTATGGGCAAGCAGTTTGTCTGGAGGATGTTAGATTCCTCGGACCAAGATCGTTGTAACCGCTTGTTTTTTTTTTTCCTGACGAAGATTGTTGTACATAGCCGATTGCATTTTTTTATTCCTCTGACCAAGATTGGGTTAGCTGATTTTTTTTTCCGCATGCCATCATTTGCTTGGGGGGTGACTTCAGTAAGCCCCTCTTATTAACAACACTTACTCGTCAAAGTACACGCAGGGTCGCATGCACGACGTTCGCCCCTGGCAACTCTTTGATAAGTATGATTTTTTTAGTCGACGATTGCAGACGAGGCAGTCTCGATTCAAACAATCATATAACAAACCACGTCGGCCGAGCCTGTAGCAACGACGGTATCAGCTGGCCGGTAACGCCTGTGCGGTCGCTTTAAAGCACGCACACACCCATTCTATCGGTCGTGGCGGCTCCGCGCCGCCCTTGTCGGAATTCTCAGAGAAAGCGATTTGGTTTCCTGTCTGGCAGATGTCTCATCCAGAGCATGTAGACAGCAGGTAGACCTCCCTGACTCTAAGATAGAGGTGCCTGATTTCTTATCTGAATTTCAACATTTCTGGGAGGAAAAATCAACGTCGCCCTTCCCCCCAAACAACCCATGTCCGAGTTCACGCCGGGCCTCATGCCAAACGCACATACCCCGGCATAGCTTTCATTGACACGGGTTCCCCACAGCAGTATTTTGTACAAGTATGTTCTCTCATAGTGGAGTCCGCCCGAAGAATTGACTGACGCACGTAAATGTCAATTGCTTTTTCCCCCTTCACTTTCTAACAGCAATTATTAGCAGTTACTACTACTCTGTTGTGCGTCTCAATACGCTGTGTTGTTTTTGGTAAAAACGTCTCTGGCTTAGAAGACGTTCTTCAGCAACGATGAGCGCAGTTCGATCATTGCGTGCCGAGTCTACTGCAATCCACAGACCTGCCTATTGGATAATTGGCAGCTCATCGGTTCCTGACACCACCATTCACGTCTGTCAGGTTTAGCCAAAGAAGTATGGTAGGATAAGGATTTCGGTTACCGTCACACCACTATTACAACGCTTCGATTAATGCTCGTGCAACAATGTCACCCGCGGGCATTAGTCGAACGATATTTTTGGTAGACGGGAATGTCAGCGAGAGTA
Source organism: Undaria pinnatifida (assembly GCA_012845835.1). NCBI lineage: Eukaryota > Phaeophyceae > Laminariales > Alariaceae > Undaria > Undaria pinnatifida. The sequence goes on from JABAKD010000023.1 coordinate 1,112,709, forward strand.
AATCAGAATCGTGGATATGCCGAAGTATAGTACTGCGTAAAGCCGCGAAATGTCGCGCGCGGAAAACAACCGTTGTTATGCCGCTGAGTCCCTCCCGCTGCCATTTTAGTTGGGGGGGAGAGTATCGTTCGACTTTCCACATCCGTTGCAGGAAATAATGAACTAGCTCATGTATTATTATCGTATATGGATAACCGGGTTTGGAGTCCGAGACGAATACAACTCACTGTGAGATTGTCAGATACTCTTTAGTTTTTGGTGTGCCGAAGCTGTAACATCGCCCACGTAGGATCCGATAACAGGTGTTCCCGAACGCACCAACGCCTTGTCGCACAGCGTGCAGAACATCGGGGGCCTAGCACTGTTTTGCTGCCTGACAGGTTACGTCCTTACCCCAGGGCATCAGAAACCGGCAAGGCACGTTTGACGAAAGGCGTGAAGAAGCTCGCACTATTTCATGGTGGATACTGGAGGACGACGGCTCAAACACGTCCCCAGCGCCTCGTCGGAAGGGGACACCAGATCACCCTACGCCGCCATCTTTTTTGTTTTGTGTTGTTTTGTTTAGGGTTGTATGGTTTTTTTTTTAAGGGGCGTTGCAAGTAAAGAAAATAAATGGTAGACAGGCATGGGCGCAGCGCTGTCGTTGCGAAGATAACCAGTTATCCGGTGTTTCCTTTGGGAGAAAAATGTTCAGAGATCCATGTTTTCTTTCGATGAAAGACGGGTTTGTGCTTGGGTAGGCCTCTAGGAAGTTACCTGGTTCGCGAGGATGGGTTGCATCCTGGGTGGGCCGGAGGCATAGTAACGATAGTATTGAAACGGTTGCCTCCACGCCCTCCGATTTCGTTTAGGCCGCCGTTCGGGGAAGGATTGGGGACATGGAATCGCTTGCATCAACGCCCTCCGATTTCGTTGAGGCTGCCGTTCGAGGAAGCATTGGGGATTTGGAATCGCTCGCATCAACGCCCCCAGGTTTCGTTGAGGCTGTCGTTTGGGGAAAAGAGTGGGATTGAATTCCGGTTTCATCGTCGCATTGGCGAATTGACCATGTTGAAGTATCGAGGAAAATTCTCAGCTTGCCACCCCACGCTACTTTGAGGGGCATGGGTGAGTAGGGCAAAGCTTGGATTGTACCTTGTGCTTCGGTTAGCGCTCAGAGCGAGACTTTTCTGTCGTTCTGTCTTGATCGATTGTTCCGTCTGGGTGGTCATTCAAGTTTTTGTTCGGGTCGCGATGAGTTCATTAAACGTCTCAGTGGTGCACACGTATGATTGCCATCAAATCAACTGCGTGGGATTACTGTGATGACTTCTTACCTTGCGGTAATTGCTTTTGAGTAGCAAACTGTTTGGGTTGCTACTAAAAAGCAGGGTGGGCCAATGTGGTAATAAGTCATAAGTCAATTGATAATTTGATGAAGAAAGTCGAAAGCTCATAACGTAAGTTGAGAATTCAGGTTCGGAATAGATCCAAGGAAGGTTAAGACACCTACATACGAGTACCTGGCGTTGGAGTTGACCTTCGCTCGTAGTTGTCGGTAGATCTTGGAGTAGGATATGGATCCATCTGGGTAGCTGGAATAATCACGGGTTTTTCGTAGGTGGAAAGGTCGTCGTTGGGTACTGCGTGGATTCCAGGAAGAAGTTGAGAAGGATATGAAAGTCGTGGTAGAGAACTGATTGCCAACAAGTAGTTGTAAGGTCGGTAAGTTTTGAGAGCAGATTTCCCGGGGTTTGTCGTTGTTGCCCTTTCATGTCAGAAGCTCGCTGGGTGTCGCTTGGAGCCGTCTCGAGTCGATGCACGATATGGCAAGCCACCGGGGTCGGGTGAGACTGATGTCAGCGAGTATCAGGCGAAAGCAGTCAGTACGTGACGGATTGGTAGGCGGACAAAAGCAGTGAAGAAGGATAAATGATGCTCAATTACACACGATCCATCAATCATATTTCTTGACCAGTTCTCGAAGCCAGAACAAGCATTTATTTCGTCAGATGGAAGAACCTGCAGATATTGTATGGAATGAGTTTGGACAGCTAGCGAGCATGCAGCAGTCTCGCGAGTGAGATTCACCAGACCGCGTTAGCCGAGTCCAATTCTTATTACACAAGGACGCATTATTAGTATCACTACCGGACGCAATTGCCATTTGTTTGTACATTCAAAAAAAACTTGCCCGGAAAAAAAATGAGTTCGCGTTTCACCCGCAGTATTTCTTGGGTGCCAACAGCAGTACTTCTACTATTTTTGGGTACTCTAGATAGACGTGCCCACGATCGATCTGTTGAGAAAATACCCACAACAAACAAAACTTTACACCGTATGATATGTATGATTTCGTGGAGAGCGTCACACTTCGACCTCCTGGTTAGGGACCGCCAGGAAGCGAGAAAGGGCACGTGTGGCGTGGGATGCGGCTTGCTGCAGAATAACACGTAAATAGCACCTATTGAGGGGGAGGGAGCAAGAGAACAATACGGGACAGGATATGGCAAAAGCAACTCGCCGCCGTATAAAGAGAGGATACGGCACGGGCACATGGTCCCACCACGGAGGTAGCAGCATTTGTTGCTCTCCGCATGTTGTTCGCTAGCTGTCTTGTCATTTCCGATCTTCGCAAAAATATATAAGAAAAAAAATCTAGTTAAAAAGTGCCTCTATGGACGTAAATTTTTAAAATGTATATTTCTCGGCCTTGCTGTCCGCCACGAACACTGCCAAACTGCATCTGACGTACCGGTACGAGGTACCGCGATTCAACGGGACACGAGGCGGCGGAGGGTACCAGCCCATTACGCCAAGTGCTGCATCCACGCTTGTGAATTTTACAATGCAACCGAACGGACTTGTAGCCGGCTAAGGTAACCCAGTGTTAGGAAATAAAAGGGCAAGCCGAGCCATCGAACACACCTGAAGATTGCATCAAACCAAAGTGTACGCGGGTAGCGATTAACAACTACCTGGAACGAAGAGTAGGTAAAACGAACTGAAGTCTCGGTTGTACATCATGGTTCGAGATATATGTGCAGATGGCAACGTGATAACATACTCGGCTGATGAAAAGAGGAAGAGACAAAGCTTTACAGTCTGATGCTATTGTACTGCCAGCACGAACACTATGTTGGACGAAGACGCACCCCACATGATGAGCCTCACCTCTCTGCCCAGCGGGTCTGCCGAAACCAAAGAGAGACGTGGCCACGATCCCACAAACGCAGGGGGTCAGACAGGTAACGTGCGCCAAGCCGAAAGTAGGCAAGGGATTGTAAAGCAGGTGGCACCAGCGCCAGAGAGGGGCTTGTTCAGAGTGGGAAAGGGTACAGGGAGGCACTCCAGGCGACGTGCTGTGCTCCACACCGCTTGTTCAAATATTCGCGGATTGCATGGTTTTTCTGGGTAACATAAAGGCGGACCAATCGGGTGGCAGGGGACGGATATCAGCACTATCATCGGTCAGCTGCCTCGGCCTCCATTTTGATCCAGACGCTGGGCTCCGCTCCAACTCACACGCGTTTTGTTTCTGAGGGCCTCTGATACTCAAGGTCCCACCTCGAGGTCCCGTCCCCTCTCATCTTTGTTATTGAGCCAAGACCACACCATGGGTATTTCATAAACTACGTTGACGACTCTCTCGTCTCGGTGTAGCTAAGCGGAACGGCGATGCTCATCGTCAGAGCGTTCTCCACCATGTAATGGGTAGAGCAGCAGCGCAGCATACCGCCGGGTTTCTTTTGCGTTTCCGCCGACGACGCTCTTTATCGATCTCGATCTTGTCTTTGTCTAATTACTCTCCCGGGGCAGTCGGAGCTGCCTTCCGCTTAACAGCAGTTTTACTGTTTACTCTCAGATATGTTGGAACCAACGGTACGCATGACAAACGGCAGTAAGATGAAAAGGACAGAAGACAGAAAGCTTTATACTACGTCCATTCATGGCCAAAATGCGGTATAGAGGAATCAACGTAAATTTTTGGTTTCGATCTTCGACGCTGATTGGTCAACCCAGCCTCGTGTATCAATTTTTGACACAAACTCTGGCGCTGCATCATACCGCGTCTTTGCCGATCAACCGTCACCGCTTTCTGAGATGAAATATCCCATCACACCGCTTTACCACACGGAAAATAAACAATCCATAAGGATCGACTTCGCTAACACGCGCTCTTCACGCTCCGCACCCTTTCGAATGCCCATCGAATCTCAACCAAGGGCGCCACGTCATGTAGACTGCATGGCTCCCAGACTACATGGTGAAGGCCGTGTAGAAGACAGCATGTAGTAAGCTCCCGTTTACTCTAATGCCCACATGTCAATAGTCGAAAAAGCCGTTGTTTGGTACATGGTTGGCCGTGGAGCCTGTTCTGCTCCCCCCTCCCCGCCACAACGGAGGTACGAGGCAGGTTGTTGATGGGTGACTTTTGCCTTGTTGTAGGGTCTGCAATCTTTTAACTGCTTTTCTTCCCGTGACCAAGGCTACGGTAGGGGGGGTACCCCCATTTTCACTGGTGTGTTTGTGCCACTCGCACGAGTAGCTCTGTACCCTACGGATGAAGATGGTTTAGGAACTTGGTTTGCCGCAGCTTAGATCACCTTGGCATTGCGGATTGATTTCGTCAATGTAAAACATAAAGAAAACGTAAGATTACGTAGGAACAAAGGGGTTACTCGCGCGAGTGAACCCTAGCCACTGAAATAAAAGGCCCAAAAGGGGACCCCCCTACCGTAGCCTGGGTCCCGTGTTCCGGGGTCCATAGCCAGACCGTTAACGGTGTGGGAGTGGGTTTTGCGGAGCCGCATCTTCGACTTATGGTCTAGTTCGTAGGACCGGAGTTTCCCCGCATCTTCCATGATTCTGCAATATACGACCTCAGCAGGGTGGGTTAGTGTTAAGATACGGCCTCGAAAGGTTTGTAATATTACGAATTTGATATAATTTGATGGGTTTCGTTGATAAGGGTGGCGATTTATTTTCGGGAAAGTTAGGAAATGGATCGGAGGCACGTGCCTCCGATCTCAGAACCTATCCGGGGCTCTAGTGGAACGGGTGGAATCGAATAAACCCACCTCTCTACGAAGGCAAAGAAAGTGAGTACTTTCCGAGGACCTGCTCAACAATTGCCAAAACTGCAGGGGGCACTCTGTCCCCCCCTACAACTTTACAGTACGACTACTGCAGATGGCGCCACACCAGTATCTTTTTTTGCCGGAAGGTTGCGTCTTGTTGTTTTTTTTCATTGGGCCTTCTTTATACGTGTTAGTGTGTGGATGGTGTATTGACTTGGGATATTTTCTCGGCATCTCAGGTGATCCCAAGTTCTTGACTACGAAATTACGGTGGTGGCGACAGCTCTGCGCGTGGATTCGCACAGAGTGCCGTGTACGAATTGCGTAAGGCGGACGAGAGTGGTTTGTGTGCATCGTTAGGGTCGATGGTGCCGCCATCGGTAGCGAGGATTTATTAAAACGGTGGTGTGCGAACGCGCGTTGCGGACGAGAGATGCTGTGTGTGTGGCCCAAGAGGATCGTGCGTGTGTAGCGGGACTGCCACTCTCCCTTTGGACATTTGCCCCATCGCTTTCTCCGTCGTTTATACATCATACATACGTGTACGTGAGGAGTGCGAGCTGTCTATGGTTGAACAGCGGTGCGTTCTGTTTGCCGAAGCGATGTTTTAATGGGTGCTCTGAGGAGATCCAATTTACGACAGGGCGCAGTTTTACTTCGAAGTATGCATGTTGCATGACGTGGCGCCCATGGTTGAAACTAAGTCGAAACATTAAAGGGTACGCGGCGTGAAGAACCCAGGGCGAAATCGGCCACACTGTATTTTTTCCGACAGAAAGCGGTACAGTCCACGCCAGGAGGCTGTGACAGCCTATCGGAAAAGCCACGGTACAATGTAGCGCAAAGAGATACAAGGCTGAGTTTACTCAACACGTCGTGGATCGTGGTTGAAAGCCTAGGTGTATTAGACTGCTGAACTTCACGGTGGCGAGGAATGGTTGCGGTATGCCGATTTCTGTGGTTTGCGCTAAAAAAAAGTTTCGAATCTCTGCTATTTAGTCTAGACCTATTGTTATAGGAGTATTTTGGACGATTATTCCTAGCCATTTTTCTTTTTCAAGTTTTGAGCATCCAAAAATAACTGACTAGAAAAAAAGGGGGCGTCCATAATTGCTTCGACTTTGTTTTTAAAGTGGTTTTATTTTGAATTGATATATCTTGTTTTCCCGTTTTTTTTTCTTTCGCAAAATCTTGCGCGTACACTGTAATCAGCGACGTTAAGTTACCATCGCCTCCGCTGCTGCTTCAGCTGCGGTTGAGCTGGTGTGGTGCTGCTGTGCTGGCGTGGTGCTTGTGTGGTGCTCGTGTTGTGATTTTCAGGGTGCTGCTGCCCCGCTGTTGTCGCATTTGGGTGAGGACGAAGCTCGGTCTCGTCCCCAAAAAGCGCGGTATGCTATGCTGTAGTAGTAGGCGTGTTTGTGAGTCTTTGTTGGTGTGGGTGTTGGCTGACGTGTGCAGAAGGCAGGTATCATACCAGGTACAGACTAGGCAGCGGTGACACGTGATACTTCGTACGAGGTAGTATCCAGCAGTTCAAAAATCCCGCTTCTGAAAGGATGGAAGAGCAGGGATTTTTTGTCTCGGGAACCAAAAAAATCGCTGATTTATTACCTCGATATTATAATTTATAAACCCAGAAAACCGTATTCTATACCTTTTTCTCTTTTTGCCTCGCTTCCTCTTTCTTAAACGCCCCACCTACTATCGAAATCCGCCAGAGTAATAAACGCTTCCACAACCTGGATATCGCCTCGTTATCGTTTCAGAGCCGTCCATGCCGCTGCTAAAATTCCCACCCACCCCCGTCCCCGACGCCCTCTGCTCCCCCACCACCCGCACCATCGCTTAGACCTAGCAGCACGCGTATAGCAAACCCCTACATATATGCGACCTAAAGCCCCCCCCCCCCCGCCCCCGCCCCCCCCCGCCACATTCCCCCTCCTCCCCCACAAGAAATATTTTCAGTTTCCACGCACAAGTTGACCTGCCCCACCCGCCCCAGCCCCCCCTCCCTCCCTCCCACCGCCCTATTGATCAAAATCAGGCCCCCACGTCCGTAAAAACTCCGCCCTCCCTTCACTGTATATTCGACTTACAGCATTCACTTGATACACTAATGCATTTTCTTCCACAGCTGTCAGGTTTTGTCTCCCTCGGAAACGGGTTTTTTAGTTTCCGCGCACAGATTGACTAAAATCATCCTGTTGACCCTGATAGCTACACTGTAGTTGCAAGGGGAATCGCCGACCTATATCCTTCATGAGGACACACAACCCGTAATACGCGCGATCGGAGTATCACACACAGCTTGCAAAGATGAGTTTCGACAAAATATTCGATTTCACAGCTGGGGTGCATTTTAATTTTTATATTATATTTCTAGACCCACAGTAGATACTTTCATTTTCGGCGTCGGAGATCCCTGTTCTAGAGATAAATCAGTCTAACCCTAGTCTAACCCTGAAAAAAAAAAGCATAAATTAGTCTAATACTTCAGGAGTTGGTCTTAGGTCAAAAATTTAAACCTGACCCGAACCCCGAACCCAACCCTACACATACTACAATAATGTGATCATGAGACGCACCAATTATACCTCAGGGCGTCCAATCATGCAATGCTGGGTGAACATGACTAACACAGGGGGAGACCAGCAATCCAAAAGAATGGCAAACCGCGTAGTACCTGCTAGTAGTGTGGTCGATGGGAACTGTAGAAAAACGAGGTGAAGGAAGATATCTATTTGCTGTTTGCAATTTATGTTGTTTTGGTTCAGGAAGAATATTGTCGGTAATCATACCACTGTGGCAGTACTGTGCTGGGGCAGCATGAGAACAAGCAGCATCGGCAACAGCAGCAGCGGAAACATAAGGTGTCGAAACGGTATTATCAGCAGCACGGCACACGAGACCAAGGCCGTGTCAGACCCTCTGCGTGTTCTCGTCTGTCAATATCGTGCAGTGGCTATTCATACAGTAACAGCATAGTTCCCATTTTCAAAGGTATAATAGTACTTGCAGGCGGAATTCTGCCCTTTAATTGTGTTTGATATGGAGAATGAAGCACGTTTGTCAGGGAATCGGGATCTCAGGGGTGTGTAGGGAGAAACGTAGACGAGCGCCCCGAGACCAGCACCCCGAGACCAGTCTTGGCTGCAGATTAATTCGTTCAGGGTAGCAAAGGAGCGCCGAACGTGAGCGAGCTGGGCTATTGCCAATTACGTGGGCATGCGTGAAGTAGTCCCTGGCCTCGCCGCTAAGCCAGGCATTTGAATCTTTGGGCACACGATCAACCCCGTGGTCAAGAGGACCCCCATTGTTCGAGAAACCTGCCTCTATGCTTGCTGGACTATGCTCGCATCCCGGAGATCGGGCGACGGGATCACCTCGGCGCACCTGCGAGGCGGTGCGTGTGGTATAGTATATACGTGGGATAAACAATGTACAAAAATTCAAACTTTGTCCACGTGATACCGTTAACAGCGACTTACCATCGGGGTGCAGATCAACCGACACCAAAATATCTGATACTACCTGCACAAGGAAAATAACCTATCACCGCACTCCGCAACGGCTATTATCACCTCCCATATGCCCTCCATATATGTTTTCTCTGATTGGGCCTCAAATTGGTATATATTAGGAAATCGATGATAACCCAATAAGCCAGTGGAAGACTAAATAATGTGAAAGTTGACAGGTCAATTTCCATGGGTATTAATCAAGCATTTGACGCAACTACCGAAATCTACTAAATGGACGAAGCATCTTACAGTTGTTATTGATTGCCCAGTAAGATGCATTACTTTGCTTCAGGTGTTTACTGTGAAAATAGGCAACGGAAACCGCTGCGGGAACACCGCATGTCCAATTGGGAACTTTACTGTCGATGAGGTGCAAATTCTTTGAATAGAGAGCAGTTGCGTGACAAAGCGTAGTTATTCCCATTACCAGCACATAACCCAACGGCCCAGCTCAGTACCATTCTCGTCTGATAAATGTACCTATACTATTATCCGAAAAATGGAGAACATTAAATTGTTTCACACATCCTCCGGTGCTCCTGTCAACAGCTGTCACAAATCAAATTAACATTTATCAACACGCCGGTCACCAAGAATATTATGCATCACATTGTCTTAATGTTGCAACGTAAAGCAAAATATCGGGCCCAACACAGCAACCAAGGAGATCGCGATCCTTTCGTCACCTGGATGTCGGGGATATATTATAAAAATTAAAATACACTCCAGCTGTGAGATCGAAGATTTCGTCGAAACTCATCTTTGCAAGCTGTGTGTGATACTCCGATCGCGCGTATTACGGGTTGTGTGTCCTCATTAAGGATATAGGTCGGCGACCCCTCTTGCGACTACAGCGTAGCTATCAGGGTCAACAGGGTGATGTTAGTCAATCTGTGCGGGGAAACAAAAAAAACAATTTCTGAGGGGGACAAAATCTGACAGCAGTGGAAGGAAATGCATCAGTTTATCGAGTGAATACTGTAAGTCAGATAACCAATGCGGGAAAGGCCGATTTTTTAAGGACGTGGGGGCCCCATATTTGACCAGAAGGGCGGCGGGAGGGGGGGAGGGGGGGGGGGGAGGGGACGGGTGGGGCAGGTAAATTTGTGCGTGGAAGCTTTATATCCTCCTTGTGGGGAGGGGGGGGGGGATTGTGCCGAGGGGGGGCGAGGGGCGGGGGTAGAGGGCTTTCGGTCGCGTAGATGTAGGGGTTTCCTATACGGGTGGTGTAGGTCTAGGTGATGGTGTGGGCGGTGGAGAAGGAGGAGGGGTTAGAGGCGGGGGTGGGTGGGAATTCCAGCAGCTAACGAGGCGAAATCCAGGGCGTGGAAGTGTTTATTACTCTGGCGAATTACGATATTAGGTTGGGCGTTTGAGCAAGAGAAATCGAAGAAAGAATAATAAATATAAAACAAAATATAAAAAAGGTGGGGGTGGAGGGGGGGGGGCGGAGTTTTCAAGAGTTTGGGGTCACCAATTTAATATAGAAAACAATTCAGCTATAAGATCGAGGATTTGGTCGACAGTGATCTTCGCAACATTGTGTGTGATCCTCCTATCGCGCCTGTTAATCATGTATGTAGGGGCTTGCTATACGCGCGGTGCTGGGTCTAGGCGATCGTGCGGGATGTGGGGAAGGAGGGGGCAATGAAGGGGGGGAGGGGGGATTAATGAAAGCTACATCATGGATGACGAGAAAGATAATGACCGGATATCATTTGCTTAGAAGTGTTTATTACTCTGGCCGATTTCAATTGTAACTGGGGCATTTGGACGAAGTGAGCGGGAAACAAAAGGGGGTGGGGGGGGGGCGGAGGGCGGAGATGAGTTGGAGCTACGGCATGGATGGCTAGATGGATAATGAGATTGTATCAGCTGGCAGATAGTGTTGACTACTCTGGTATATTTTGATTTCAGGTGGGGCGTTTAAACAAGAGGGATCAAAGGGGGTGGGGGGGGGGGGGGGGGGGGAGGTGGCGAGCTTTTCAAAAGGAGCGCGAAACTATAACTCCTTAAAGATGACGAATATGACGGTTGCAGCAAGAAGACACCTCTACATATCACCCGCCTGGTAATGTTTACTATTCCAAGAAGGTATTATGTTACATGTAGTATGCAACCCAGTTCTTAGGTGTAGTAAACCACGTGTAAAACGCTTCATAATTTGTTGTCGTCCGTGGGTCGAAGGATATAATATTTCAACCGATATGTACAATCATGTAGATACCATTAGTTGCTGACGTCGCTAAATAGTTTCCAGGCACATATTGAGCTGCCCCCCCCGCCCCCCCCCCCCCCCCCCGCCCCAACTTCCCCCCCCCCCCTCCAAACCCGCTCGCTTTTGATCAAAACCAGGCCCCCACGTCCTTCAAAACTCCGCCCCACCCCCCTCACCGGTTATTCGACTTACAAGATTCACTTGATAAAAGGATACATTTCCCTTTACAGCTGCCAGATTTTGTCCCCCTCTGAAACGGGTTTTATAGTTTCCGCGCACAGACTGACTAAAATCATCCTGTCGACCCTGATAGCTACACTGTAGTTGTAAGGGGAATCGCCGACCTATATCCTTCATGAGGACACACAACTCGTAATGCGCGCGATCGGAGTATCACACACAGATTGCAAATATGAGTTTCGACGAAATCTTCGATCTCACAGCTGGAGTGTATTTTCATTTTTATAAATATAAGAAATATATACATATTGCCAAATGAAACAGGCGAGGTGATGTGGTCATGCAATGTCACCGCCATTGAGAATGAAAGGGAGAAATGCGAATCGTTATTGTTTGGAAAGGAACGTTTAGTGTACACGCGCTCAATTACGTTACTTCGTTAGTCAAACTTCGCTTGGCATAGGATGAGAGGCGATCATGCAGACGGTATGTACGGAATATATTACGTAATAAGTTGGTGCGGTGTACCGCAATTTTAACATATCTGTCTGTACCTCCTTTTCACACTTTTTTTGTCTTACATATATACGATTTTACGCATAAAATTTTTGCCGTGCCGACGTGGTGCTCTGAGGTCGCTAACTCTGAGACAGAGATACAACTTACAAATACACCAAGCGAGGTGACGTGGGCATGCGATGTCACCACTATTGAACGCGAGGGTGACTTTTACTTTGTTGGGCATGTCCTACTGCGTTTGGTAGAGGTTGTCAAGCGTTCATGCAAACGGCTGGAGGCACGAAATACCCTGCGTAATAGGTTGGTAGTGTGGTCTACCGCAGTGTTATACAGTAAACAATCGATTGTCCAGATCGCCAGCAAGCGACGGGCTGCGAAAGCAACTGAGTTAAATCAACACACGACGCGTATGAAAACACGTGGAAGTGTGGTGAGCTAAAGTTTTATTTTTCCGAATCGGCCGGAGGATTGAAAAAAGAGAAAAAAAAAAAAAAAAATGTCCAGTCTGACGGCAGCGTTTTCTGTCGACATGGTTATCACCATGCATTGTTGCTTATTAGCTCTATTCATAAACTATATCGCTAACTTAGGAGTACTTGGACGAACAAGGCGCGCTTCGTCATCTCCAATGTTGAACTTATTAGCCGTAGCTCCTTGACACGTCAGAGATACGGCAACATATCGTTAACTCATACAAGGCCACTCCTTTCAAATCGATATATCAGAAAAAAATCAGGATAGTTTCGCATACCAACAGCGCTTGTGGCATTCACTAGTCGACCGACTATGCAAACCTCATCGCTATATTACAAAACCAACATTGAAACTCCGCCATACCCCAGAATCGCCGTAATGTTGGCACACGAGAGAGCAAAAAAATAGTTGAAACGGCCGTCACGAATATTGTCCTAACGCTCTGTGACAAGAACAAACCAAATGAGAAAGCTTGAAAACACACAAAGAAAAGCTTATGATCTACAACCCATTCTAGTAAAAACATTCCGCTTTTACATTGAACAAGGGGCCCTTTTTACCACGGTATGGTGAGTTCGGCACCTTGCAAAAACCCTTGACAGTTCGCGACTGCCCATGTTGGAGACGGCCGTGACGGGGGCAGTGTGTGGGCTGCGTATCGGGGAGGCCCCACCTTGCCAACGACAGACAGCCGGTCATTTCACAAACCTTTTTGTAATTGATGATCAATCCAGCCGTCAGGTTATTCTTATGGCTTGAGCATACAGATGGCGAGCCGTCGGCTATTTCACCCCACCGCGGCCGTCTGGTGCAGGAGTCGTGTAAGCACCGCTTGGTCTGTACGTCTATCATACCGTCATCCGCGTGTTGTTTGCAGTACACTGGGGTTTTGCTGCCGAGAACATTGAAGCTCGCTCGCTTCCCGCACGTGTCCTGTGAACAATATCTGTATCCCGAGCTGCGTACTTGTGCCATGCCGCCATCTGCATGTTGTTTGCAGTAAAACGCCGTCTTGATGCCAAATTCTTTGTAGCTTGGTTGTCGCGTGCATGACCCATGCGAGCAATGCTTCCTGCGTATGTTTACCATAACATCTTCGGAGTGTTGCTTGCAGTACAGTGCCGTCTTGCTGCCTGGGGTATTGAAGCTCGGTTGCTTCCGGCACGTGCCATGACAACAATATCTTCTGCGTACGTTCACCATACCTTCCTCTGCATGTTGTTCGCAGTACACTGCTGTCTTGCTGCCGAAGAAATTGAAGTACGGCTGTGTTGTGCACGTGTCGTGTGAACACCGTCTGCTGCGTACGTCTACCATACCATCAGCCGCATGCTGTTTACAGTACACCGCCCTTTGGCGCCCAATTACGTTGTAGCTTGGTCGTTTCGTGCACCGGGTGTTCAAGCAAGGCCTTATGCGTACGTTTATCATGCCATCATCTGCATGATCTTTGCAGTATAACGGCTTCTTGCTGCCAGTGACGTTGAAGCTCGGATGCTTGGTGCAGGTGACATTCGCACAAAGCCCCATTGAAGCGTTGGATTCCCGTGGTGTAAGGTCAACAGCGGCGCAGGGTTCACCTGCCGAGCTGCACACTCCTGTCGATCGTGCATTGGGCATTGGTGGGTTTCACAAACGGCCATTTGTTCCAGCGTGGAAATGCCAAGGGGGTGGGTTTCGAGCAATACAGCTGCACCAAGTACTGATCTGCGCATTTGCCCAGTTCTTGCTGTTACTAGTTATGTTTCTGATGAGGTAGCCGGAAAATATTTTGTTTATCTGCTAGCGCGGACGTTCTGAGCGCGCTATGGTACTAGGGATAAAATAAGCAATAGTGCCTCTACAGTTGGAATATGGGAGATTTAGGAATTGAACTGAAGTTAGAACCAAATTTTCATTGAAACCATATTTTCATTCACGCAAGCGGCGCTTCCAGCAGGACCGCTCAAAATTGCAGGGGCAGGGGAGTCGACTAGCTTGAAGACGCCCCATGACACCCCTTACTAATGTCGTAGAATTACTATAATATCTGTTGTTTTGATAAAAGCTACCAGGTACCTTACACCATGCAGACCGAAAAACCGTAGGCTGCGACATACTATAATTTTGCTTGGAGGCGACAGAATGCACAGGCACGATGCGGTTGCCAATGCTAAATGCTCTCAGACATCAGCACACGTTTTCTACCGGCAATGTAGACATAGTATCGTGTTGAAGCCATAGAGGTAGACCAATGCAGCAATAAAACAGCAAATAAAACGCCAACCCCTACTCGTCGCGTGATACGAACTATACACTTATATAAGTATACATATACATATGCGCCGGTCGTCCACTGCATCTACCAGGTAACTCAACGACATTAAAAAAAAAAATAAAAAATATAAAAAAACGATTACAAACAAATCAAGTAAACGCAAACTTACTCTCCCATAAAAAAACTGATACGTGCGGTTTACAGGCCGAGTGTTCTGTACCACAAGGAGCGCAGAGCACAGGTCAGTTAACGAACGCCATGTGAAACCGCAAACGAATATTTAAAATGACGCCATGTTCTCTTATACGTGCATTCCGCGGGCTAAACCACGAACAGTTGGTATCGAGTTTGATTATCCTCTCTTCTACTAAACGGAGCGAACCCAGGCATGGATACCACCTGCAAGCGAAAATCGTGATTCGCTGGCATGTGTGGGGCGCATGCATGGCGTGGATTTTCATTTATGATGCGGAAAAGCAAAATATGATAAGGACGCATTTGGACATCGTACGTCCTTAAAATACTGAGTTCTACTGGATAAGGAAATGTTACAATTTTCCACGCGGCAGAAACACCATGACCTATACCATGGAGAACATTACGTACTTCATCCGAACAAAACTTTGCTCGTGGTCAAAAGCAAAGTCAAGTGAAAGTATAGGCGTGTCGAGAAAAATCATTATCGTATTCGACAAGAAGAAGTTTTGGTAAAAAATCTTACCAGCCAATGGGACACTTCCAAATGCAAAAAAAAAAATAGCTGCAACGAAAACAAAACACACAGCAGGAACTACATTCGTAGTAAGTTCGTCTACCCTTTCAAACGTGTATGGGTGTAACCGCCTGTCCGTGCATATGTTGAATACGAAAAAACCGGAAAAAATGGACGGGTGTGCTAACTAAACCCCCCCGGGGGCCAACAGTGGGAGATAGAATAACAATGGGCAAAGTTGGCCTGATTTTAGTACCCGCCGGCCTGCTAATCCATGTTCCCAAGGCGACTTTTGTTTGCACCTGTCATCTTATCAACCTAAAACTGGTAATTGTGTACTTGGTAGGGTGTTGTTGGTGGTTCTGCAGTTTCACTTCATTAGAAATTTGATTTTTGACGCATCCTTGACGTCTTGTTAGCGAAGGTCGGTGGATTAGTGTCGATACTCTGAAACGTCCGGACTCAATTTTCCCATCTTCGCCTGCATCTACGGTGGAATTACAGGAAATATACGTCGCTAATAGCTTCTGGACCTAAGGACAGCGCTGGACATTGCAAGGTATGCAGAATACGAGACCTCACACGCAAAGTATAATCGGTAAACTGTAACAACCTCGGTACACTCGGGACAAAGTATGCATACTCCCTCCTAAAACAAGCACATGTGCAGTATAGATTAGACCTCGTATACGTGTCAATTTTGCGCACTCTTGAAAAATTTCACAGTTAGAAGACATAGACAGTAGAGGACACACCCCAAGGCAGGTTACTTAGGGTCGCTACCTGCGACGGGTGTGAAACAGCCATACATAAATAGGTACTCTCGTGACGTCGTGTGAGCTTTCACTAGGACAACAACGACGGGCCGGCAATGAAACCACAACTAGCCCATCAATAATAAAATACCCACACCGGTGTTGTTGCGTTGTTCTTGCGTGCTTGGGGTGACTGGCATTTGTTGTTTCTGACATTTCAGTTGAATTACTCACGTCAATCAGAATGATCTCATACGACTGAGTGAACCCACCGAGCATCGACAAGGGAAACGTCTGGGTTATGATGTGACTGACCAAACTGAAAAACAGAGCGTACGCTCTACGTTTGTCGTCGATGTTATCTTTAGATAGACGAAGGACGGGCAACCAAATTAATACACTTTGTCATGCTTCATCGAACCTACTGGACCATCAAACCATTAAACCGTTCAACGAGTATCGGCAGGAGCATTGCCGCCTGCAAGCTATTCGACGCTCGATTTTACAATGTAAGAGAGTACAAGGAGAACACCCGGCAAGCCTAACATTTACTACGTTCAACTAGGGTGTTCTGCTGCTTTGGGGAATGCCCTCGCTGAGTTTTGGTTCGAGGTATATAAGACACCGCAGTCCGTGCGTCACCTGTGACCCGCGTACCTTTCCTGCCGAAGGAGAAAAAAACGTAGTGCTTGCTTAGGCTCGGCGTGGGATCGAAACAAATACAAAAGGCCTGGAAGAAGTATTCGATTAATTCGCGAAATCACAAAAAATAGCTGCACTATATGTTCGTGAGAGCGGTAAAGTCCCGAGGGACAGCCAAGGGAGGCGAGGCAGCGAGAGATACCAACACTGGGTAAGTCCGTGACAAGCAGCAAACCACAAACATTCCTTATCGCGCACAACTAAATAGAAACAGCCTTAACTCTATTTATTGCATATTTTCAAGATACATGGGGGGGGCGGGGGTAATAATGATACGTTTCCGGCGATTGTCCTGATCGTGGGGCGCGTGTTGCGGAAAGCAAAAAGCGTCGGGTGCACTCAAACGATATTTCTCGGAAACAATTGGGTTTTTCGTCTCATATTCATCCAAATAATCCATGTAACGGGCTAAGAGTACTCGCACAACAAGGTTGCTGAATTGAAAACGCACGAGCGATCTCTAGTTTGTTTCAAGTGGTCCACGCGAAAAGCTCGAGCTCGTCAAGGTCATATCATATGACCATCCTGTGCAACACTGCGCGCGGTTCGCGTCATAATGCGGGCAGGCACGGGAATAAGCTCACATAAAGAAAATGTTCTGCGTTGCCTCAGATGTGCCGCGATTTAGAACGTCGATTTTCATTATTCTAAGATTTGCGGGACGGAGTAAAAAATATCCAAACGGCCGAAACTATGGACGTGCCTTTCCTTCTACGTTGTCAACAGCCCCACGGTAAATATATGCGTCTGTTGTGGATCACTCAAGAGTTTATAACACACAACAGAAGCTACAGTCAACAGCGGACAGTGATAAATCAGCAATACCTGAATATCATCGCTTCGTCCCGTTAACATGGGCACGTCATACAAGTATTTTTGCGAACGATGCCAATTCAGGTTCGGTGGTTCATTGCGTGGGGTGTAACCGTGTCTCGCAAGGGAAGGTATTAATAGCTCGCCACCAACAATGTTTAAACAATGTATGTTGGTATATGAACTTAAAGGTATCCCAAGAGCTGGTGTTGGCCCTTATAACAATCACAACGGCAATTCAAACGGCAGTTACCAAGAACAGCCAACATGGGAAACTGTGTCTACGTCGTGACCCTTCGTGGGCGTCGGCCAATAAACTTCAGAGAGTCGATTGTCCGTCGGGAGTAGGGTGACCGGCCTCGATCGATCGTTAATTGCGGCACCTTCGTATATTATCATCCTGGTAAAATAAGGCACCCTTTCCACTATGCATGGACGTCATGATATCACAGGGACCGCAACACCACAGCAGCCGGACGACCTTGTCGATTCAGAAGTGGCCCGTTTTGCAGAAAAAAACTGCAGTTTCTTGTTTACATGTACGTTTTAATGTAATACGGAGTATATGCCTGGATATATTCGCAAAAAAAAGGGTCGGGCCGGGACACGTGTACTCTTGGCGTTGGTGGGGCTGTTGCAGTTACCGGTCCCCATCTATCGCTTATATTTTAGCAGCTTCGCTAAAGAGCTTAGCGATTTACAAAGGCGAAAAAATCCACACCAAGGCATGGACGCTCAATGCTTGCTCTTGAGCTACTTTTGTATGTGGTAGCCAGAAACCGTCTGAACCGTTTTTCGTTTCATCACTCATTGCGCCGGAAAGGTTTGATTGAGGGCAAAGGACACACGTTCACCACCATAAATGTAGAGCACACCCACCAACCAAGCCCCTTTGAAAGTATGGGCTGTTACCTCTCCTGTTTTAGCTCCTGCACCCAAGAGGACATGTCTTGGTTGGCGACGTTTGGCTGGGTATACGGAGGTGGTGTTCGGACCCTACAGGTCATGCGATTGGCATTTATGTCAGATCCTGGAACGTAAAAAACGTGCTGCTGTTGAGAAATACCCTTGTGCTGCTGCACTGCTGTTCATACGAAGAAAGCGATCTATGCGTCTCCTGTTGTTGCTGCAGGCTGCTGCCTCTACGGGAACTATGTTTCTGATTTCATCACTGCTGCTAGAAAATGAGATTGCTTCGCTTTCCCCGATATATCCGCAATGGCTGTTTCTTTTTTCTTGCTGGGGGTAATGTTGTAACAGGGTGTTCTACGATACCACTCGTCCGTGCTGACCGCCACGTAAAATGTCAATCTGCATCTGGTCTACGAGTTACAGCGATTTAACGGGAGACGCGGCGGTGGCGGGAGGTTTCTGCCCCGTCGCCAAGTCCTTCATTGACACTCGTGCGCAACATAAGGCAAACACGGGTGTTGATAGAAGGCTGATGTTATGAAGTTTTTAACAACAAAGCGGTGTACCGAGCCATCGATCCCACCTACAAGTAACGTAAAATATCGTTTTCGAAAAAAAAATCTCAAAAAATCACCTGTGAGTTCGACAAATTTAGGGTCGATTGTCATCCCTGCAAGTTGCGAAATACACTAAACTTTGTGACGATAAGACCGATGACTATGGAAAGCGGATAATTTGGGCTACAAGTTTGCAAAAAAAATTCGGGGGTTATATGCCGAAATGTTCCAGGTAACGTCTCTGTGGGAAAAATATGACGTAAAAAAGTTTGTATTACTGCCTCTTGTTCATGTCTTGCCGTCCAACAGGCCAATATGGCTATTTTTCATCAAGCCTTGATCAACACCGCCCACCAAAAGCGATTGACCTTCGATCTCGAGATAGAGACAGCCCATGGTCGCTCATCTTCGTTCTGGACAAGGCCACGTGAGTGTAGTTGACAGCGCTGAAAAGCTCATCTCCATCGATTCTTTAGGGCGTGAGAGTTTGCTTGTTTTGTCTTGTGGTCTTCCGTTACATGTTCTTAAAAATCTATTTTGCGCTTGTTGGAAGACGACAGAGAGATTTTAACTCAGTTTTCAAACACCAGCCGCCCAATGTGTTTTGTGTTTTAACCGAAAGCCTGATCGGTGGCCGCCAAAAAACAGCGGCCGTAGAGTGAGGGTTGCACACCAAGGGAGGGCCAGCCCCCTTATCGAGCTCGCTATCTTCAGAGTTTACGACTTATACTGTCGTTGATTTCGTCTAACGAAGTGAGGAGAGAACACGAAAATGAGTCGCGTCTAACCTAAGGTCTGCTTGACAATTTCTCAGACCGATAGTGGCCAAATTCGCCGCAAGAAATCATTTTTTTAACCGTATTCTAAACAGTTTAAAAATGAATTATACCTAATTGGGTCCATAGGCCACCGTTCAGGCAAAGTTTGCCTGGGATTTTCGGGAATTTTCAATAGTTTGGCATTCCGTTGTCACCGGTCTACTAGAGGAGTCAAAGGAATGCACGATATGCATAGAAACAAGTGGAAGAATTTGAGGCGATGACAACCTTTGCTTATTTCATCGAAATCATGCCGACTACACCTTTTGCTGCCGGTATCACAATAATATACTAGTAAAAGAATCATAATAGTAACAAAACTCAAAAGTAGCTACCAGGGACTTGTGCTGTTGCGTTCTCTCCCCAGTGACATTGACGATGCGCTGGATACCCTGTATGAGCCCAATGCCGTATTTAGTCAGTTCTTAGGGTCTGCTAGTATGTTATATTTTTTTTCTCTTTGCTGTTCCTTGCATCCTCTTCTTGTATTGTCTTTCCTTGCTTTCTTTTCTATACTTGTCTTTTCCCCTCTTCTCTCCTCTCCATTTCGTTTTTTTCGCTTCTTTGTCTTTGCTTTCCTTTATCTTTTTTTCTTCACGTTGTCTTTTTTCCAATTTACTTGCGTCTGTCACGCGTTTGCGAAGTGATACGTACTACGTGCAATACATACGTGTTAGTCTTGCTTGGGTGGCAAGCAGTGTAGTCGGTTCTTAAAGGCACGAGTTGTTCGACGTATGCACCAGTATGGACCTAGCACATCTTAGGATGACTCCCGAACTCACTTTTATATGTTTCTGGTGGTGGCATGAATTTCGTCATTTGTAACATATGCGTGTACCACCCTTGGTTTGTTTGTGTTTTTTCCCAGAGGTTATTCCAAAGCTCCAGAGTGGCATGGACTTGATTATTCGAGTTATTGTGAGAACAACAACAACATCAGCAACAACAACAACGACAACAACAACTAACCTATCACTAAGCACATAATACACAACCGTACGATAAGAGTAAAATCCATCAAGCTTCGACACTTTGCTACATACAGGTATTTTTTTAAAACATTTCAGGGACGTCAGCCGTGAGTTCAACCAACTTTTGGGTCAATACTCATTTTTGCGAGTTGCGCTCTTGGTACTTGTTCTTATACCATACTATCTGGGTGAGTTTTTTCACAATAGGAAGGGTGATATTGTTTTGTTGAAAAACAGACACATACAGACTACAAGGTTCCCCTCCAGGAAGCAAGTGCCTAGGGAAGTGGCACAGAGAAAAATTGTTTTAATCACCCGACGCGATTACCATTTTTGTTTGTAATACATACACAAAAAAAAACTATCCGAAAAAAATAATGAATTCGCATTTCACCAGCACAAAAAAGTACTTCTTGGTTGTAATAAATAGCAGTACTTTCAGCACTTCTTGGGTATACATGATATAGACGTTCCCACGACCGATCTGTTTTTGATAAAATACACACAGCACCACTTGATAACACACACAAAACTTTTAAACAGTATGGTATGTATGATTTCGTCAAGAGCGTACGTCGCAAACCGAATTCCAGCTTATTAGCGACCACGAGCAAGCGAGAAGGGGGACGTGTGACGTAAGATGCGGAACGGATTCAGAACGAGGGAGCAAGAGGACAATAACACGAGACATATGCCATGACAGAAAAAAAAAGCATCTCGCCGCCGTAAAGAGATGATACAGCACGCGCACGCACATAGTCCTACCTGTAGCGTTTTGCTATCCGCACGTTGTCTGCTGTCTGCCATCTGCGATATTCACAAAAAAAACAGAAAAAATACTCCTTAAAGAACTGCATTTGTTGGCGTAAATGTTAAGTCTAAGGAAGAGCTGGTATCAAAATTGTTACTATTTTCACACGTCCCTATGTTTCTGCATCGATGGACACGCGCACCCAGAGCGGCAGCACAGCAGAAACGTGCGGTATTGTAGGGTGACAAATTATGACAGGCTCCGACACAACCAACTCGCCGCAGCATAGCGATGGCACGCCAGGCGCACATAAATGGTGTCATATTTCGCTGCTGCTGTGCAGCAGGGTTGTAGCGTTGTGCTCTCCACATGTTGTCTGCTGTATGTTATCTGCGATCGTACATAAATAGTGATGCCTACCGCTGCTGCTGTGGGGTAGAGTTTGTATATGGCGTTGTGCTCTCTTGGTGTGGTATGGTGTCACATAAGAACACCAATTTGAAATTTAAAGGACCGTTTAAGTAAAAATGTGATATTCAAACGATCCTTACACTTTACGCCGGCATGTCACTTGACAGGAGCAGCAGAAGCAGCAGCAGTAGCAGCAGCGAGAGATAGTGGCGTATAGGCGGGTAGAGCATCGCAGGCTAGCGCTGTGCTCTCCGCATGTTGTCTGCTGTCAGTCATCTGCGATCTTACATATATGGTGTTGCCTACCGCTGTTGCTGCGCGGGAGAGTTGTAGCGTTGTGATCTCTTGGTATGGTACGGTATCATATAAGAAACACACCAACATGGACATAAATATAATAACCATTTGAATACTAACGTGATTTTCAAACGATCCTTACACCTCACACCGGCATGTCACTTGACGGAAGCAACAGAAGCAACAGCAGCGAGAGGTAGTGGCGTATAGGCGGGTAGAGCATCGCAGGCTCCGATCAAAGTAATCACCTACAACAACAGCAGCCGCGCGCACATAGAGTTGCAGGCTGCTGATTGGTGGCTGAACAGATGCTGATAGGCAGTATCGTAGCGTGGTGCTCTGTGCAAAAATAGGGAAATGTGCGTGTACCCTCTACGAGCAGAAAAAGCCGGTTTGCATCCAAATCTTACATGCGTACACGGGTATAGGGTGTGCAGAAACCCAATCGCCGGGGGTGTTGCGGAAACCCGGGGATTTGCCTTAAGTGTGCCCAAGGCCAAAAAAGTTTGAAAGGCTTGCCACGCGCGACACACAGTACGGATCGCGGCCAAACCTTTGCCAACGTGAGCCCGACGGTCGAATTGTGCCCACCCCACCCGTCGTTTGGGACAAAGGTGCGAGCACGAAGGAATGTTCCCGGAAGGGAAACAAAAAAAATCACAATTATACATAGATTTACTTATGAATATATTTGTGCTGAAAGCGCTCGGTTGGTGCTTCCCTGGCATCTCCGAGGTCGGACGGTTCAGCTTATTACATGCGGAACGGCTCAGCTGTTCTTTGATTTCGTGCTCCACCTGAACTATTATTGTTACAAATATATTTCGTTTTTTGGGGGGGGAATTACTTTCTTTCCGATGACACCTAGATTCGAACCAACGAAGAGCAAGATTATAAGCGGAAAGTCTATCCACTAGACCACAACGTCAGGTTGATATATATTGTATTTTAACAAATATATTTATCGATTTTTATTGGGGTCATTTTTTTCTTCCCCGATGACGCCCAGACTTGAACCACCGAAGACCAAGCTGATAAGAGGACAGTATATCGACCACAAAGTCACATTGATATCTATAATTTTTTCTACGATCATTTTTTTTGCCCCGATGACACCGGGATTCGAACCAACGAGAAGACCTCGAGGCTTTTAGTACATACTGCTACACCAGGTTTGTACATACCATCAGGTACTATGCTGTTGGACCACAATGCACGCCCAGCTCAGATCAGACCGGCTATATACAACTATATACCTAGACCTCGCCCCCTTCGGACGTCTCGCTCGGCATATCCTCCCCCCTCTCAGCCCTTCTCAGCCCGTAATTGCCGAAAAGAAAATGAGTTGCTGGGGAAAAGAACCGTCCCGAAGTTCCTTGCCTTCCTTGCTTTCCCTAGTCTCATTCTTACTTACTTTTTAGCTCTCATTCTCTGATCTTTACTGCTTGCTCTCTGATATTTTTATTTTGCTTTTTCAGCAACTTCTTTTTTGTACTTTTATTTGAAGTTGGCCAATTGCTGGCTGTTGAGAGGGAATTGCCGTTGACGGCTGCAAACAATTTGAATTTGAAATTTGCCGGATCGGCAATAACAATTTGAAGTTGAAATTTGCGAAGCGGACCAAGGCTAGTGCGGGAGGAGGCTCCGCCAACAGTGGGGGTGGTGGAGGTTCAAGATCAGGCGTGTGGAAGCTGGTCGGGCAAGAACGGGACTCAGCTTCTTCTGGCAATCCTGATTGGCCGTGCCCAAGCAAGGGTTGTGACGGCTTCCTCATCGCACGAAATAGGAGAAACAGGAGTTCCCAGTACGCTGTCTGCGACACCTGCAGGAGTGACGAGCCTTCCACGTGCCAAGCTTTTCATAACCTTAACAAGAAGCACTGGGGAAGCGGCGACAACCCTCGTGTGTGTGACTGGTGTGACGCGGACACCTGTGATTCACCTTCGATCGGCGTCCCTAACGAAGGAGCTGAGAGCTTGACGAAACGTGAGTTACATTTCTGTTGTGCTGTGATTTCTTTTTCATGCGTACAAACACACTTTTGCATGTACGAGTATGATACGTGTACGGGGCAGTCCCTTCATCGCGGTGTAAGCGGGAATTGTACAAGTACTCAGGTCTACGAGTAGACCTTTGCAGTGACGCTGTGTGATGCGATTTCTTTTTCATACGTACAGCCAAACACACTTACTTCATGTATGTACGACTACGAGTACGGGGCAGTCCCGTCATCGGGGTAAGCGGGGGTTGAACAAGTGGTTCATGCAGTGACGCTTTGTGCTGTGATATAAACACACGTTTTGGATGTACGACTACGACTACGTGGTATCTATACATGTAAGACGCAATGAAAACGGGCAAGTCTCATCACGGGGGTCAGCCAGGGTTGTAAAAATGGTCCATGCAGTAATAAATAACACAGCAGCATGATACCTCAGCACCAGTCGCAGTACACACTGGAGGTTGATATATAGCAGTAAACAGAAGCTGAAGTTAACCTGGGTGATGCTGGAGAGCAGTCCCGTGATTGGGGTTAGCGAGTTGTTCATGTAGTGACGCGGTGTACTACTACTGTTACTCATTTTTCATACAACCACATGAACTCTTTGTATTAACGAGTACAAGTAGGGTGCGCAACCTCTTCAGGAATCGCAGTACACGTCGGTCGTAATAGTGTTGATAGCAGCAGTAATAGAGTAGTACCGAACAATATATATAGCAGGTACTGTCTCTTACCCTTCGTTGTCGGTATTCCGCCGGCAGGCCTTACATAGCAATATACCGGGGCTTACGCTTACCAGTTGCGACTGTGAATCCCGTTCGTTCCTGTCCCAGTGGTGGTTTCATAGGTGTTAGCAACGTTGTGGTACCAGGCAGGGCTTTGCCCATAAACGACCGCTTTCATTACAACAGCAGTGTTAAATTGTACGACTTCCTTTCCAACTTTGGAAATCGACGACAGCTACGTGGCCTTACTATTTTGAACATTCACTGAACGCAAGGTATTCCCATCCGTTGTTGTCGTTTGCAGAATCCCTGCGAAGCAGCCGCCGAGGGCCGCCAAGTCGGCGAGGACATAAACACGAAGTGCACCGGCGACATCAAGGTCGGTGACCTCCTGAAGAAGGCAGGCGACCACTTGCTCGATATACATCCCGCATTCCATTCCCACGGTGCCACGAGGGCGTTCGACATCGAGGTACGTTCCACTCTTATCTTGCGTCCTGTGTGTCACGAGTCGAGACATCCATGTCTCTTGCTCAAGACTAGGAGATGGCGTGCGGATATAGTCTATGAAGTGCGGCTCTTTTTCCAAGTACCAAGAGCAAGTACAACAATACCACAACAATTACTAACAGCGAAAGGAGCTCCAATAGCAGTACACACTGGAGGTTGATATATAGCAGTAAACAGAAGCTGAAGTTAACCTGGGTGATGCTGGAGAGCAGTCCCGTGATTGGGGTTAGCGAGTTGTTCATGTAGTGACGCGGTGTACTACTACTGTTACTCATTTTTCATACAACCACATGAACTCTTTGTATTAACGAGTACAAGTAGGGTGCGCAACCTTTTCAGGAATCGCAGTACACGTCGGTCGTAATAGTGTTGATAGCAGCAGTACTAGAGTAGTACCGAACAATATATACAGCAGGTACTGTCTCTTACCCTTCGTTGTCGGTATTCCGCCGGTAGGCCTTATATAGCAATATACCGGGGCTTACGCTTACCAGTTGCGACTGTGAATCCCGTTCGTTCCTGTCCCAGTGGTGATTTCATAGGTGTTAGCAACGCTGTTGTACCAGGCAGGGCTTTGCCCATAAACGACCGCTTTCATTACAACAGCAGTGTTAAATTGTACGACTTCCTTTCCAACTTTGGAAATCGACGACAGCTACGTGGCCTTACTATTTTGAACATTCACTGAACGCAAGGTATTCCCATCCGTTGTTGTCGTTTGCAGAATCCCTGCGAAGCAGCCGCCGAGGGCCGCCAAGTCGGCGAGGACATAAACACGAAGTGCACCGGCGACATCAAGGTCGGTGACCTCCTGAAGAAGGCAGGCGACCACTTGCTCGATATACATCCCGCATTCCATTCCCACGGTGCCACGAGGGCGTTCGACATCGAGGTACGTTCTACTCTTATCTTGCGTCCTGTGTGTCACGAGTCGAGACATCCATGTCTCTTGCTCAAGACTAGGAGATGGCGTGCGGATATAGTCTATGAAGTGCGGCTCTTTTTCCAAGTACCAAGAGCAAGTACAACAATACCACAACAATTACTAACAGCGAAAGGAGCTCCAATAGCAGTACACACTGGAGGTTGATATATAGCAGTAAACAGAAGCTGAAGTTAACCTGGGTGATGCTGGAGAGCAGTCCCGTGATTGGGGTTAGCGAGTTGTTCATGTAGTGACGCGGTGTACTACTACTGTTACTCATTTTTCATACAACCACATGAACTCTTTGTATTAACGAGTACAAGTAGGGTGCGCAACCTTTTTAGGAATCGCAGTACACGTCGGTCGTAATAGTGTTGATAGCAGCAGTACTAGAGTAGTACCGAACAATATATACAGCAGGTACTGTCTCTTACCCTTCGTTGTCGGTATTCCGCCGGTAGGCCTTATATAGCAATATACCGGGGCTTACGCTTACCAGTTGCGACTGTGAATCCCGTTCGTTCCTGTCCCAGTGGTGATTTCATAGGTGTTAGCAACGTTGTTGTACCAGGCAGGGCTTTGCCCATAAACGACCGCTTTCATTACAACAGCAGTGTTAAATTGTACGACTTCCTTTCCAACTTTGGAAATCGACGACAGCTACGTGGCCTTACTATTTTGAACATTCACTGAACGCAAGGTATTCCCATCCGTTGTTGTCGTTTGCAGAATCCCTGCGAAGCAGCCGCCGAGGGCCGCCAAGTCGGCGAGGACATAAACACGAAGTGCACCGGCGACATCAAGGTCGGTGACCTCCTGAAGAAGGCAGGCGACCACTTGCTCGATATACATCCCGCATTCCATTCCCACGGTGCCACGAGGGCGTTCGACATCGAGGTACGTTCTACTCCTATCTTGCGTCCTGTGTGTCACGAGTCGAGACATCCATGTCTCTTGCTCAAGACTAGGGGATGGCGTGCGGATATAGTCTATGAAGTGCGGCTCTTTTTCCAAGTACCAAGAGCAAGTACAACAATACCACAACAATTACTAACAGCGTAAGGAGCTCCAATAATTTGGATGGTTACGACGTCTGCTGGAGAGAAGTACGAATACTTTTTTACACATACTTATGTTATAAGGCTTAGTTTGGGTAAGCTATTGGTTAACCTGTGCAAGTGGTCAAACGGACTAAAAGTACCCCACTAATACCTTAACACATGGCGTCGTCGACAGACCATGGGTTTTTGGGTCGTGGGTTCCATCCCCACATCCACCATAATAAACTTTTTCAGATTTTCCCATGGCGAACTTGAAAAATACTCTCCCGGGCTTACCCAGGAAATGAAACGGCTTGGATAAATGACAGGTCCGCCCGTATATACGGCCGACCTTCTATCCCGCCGTTAAAGGGGGGGAGAGTGTTATAAAAGGCTTAGTTTGGGTAAGCTATTGGTTAACCTGTGCAAGTGGTCAAACGGACTAATACCCCACTAATTCCTTGACACTTATCGACGTTCTCCCGCCCTGCTTCAACGTTTGTGGACAGATCCACAAGACCATCGACAAAAAACAAGAGTGCAAGCTGCTGGGTACCTCCGCTGAGGAGGAAGAGTCCAAGCAAGCCTGCATGCTCCTTCGGAAGCAATGTTGACAGCACGTTCTTTATAGAACGTTAAGTTGTGGTTTATTATACCAGCATCGTTTTTTGAGAACTATGCCTAAATGCGTGCTCTTCGTCTTTCAGGAATACAAATGTACTTCACATGTTTGCGGTGTGTGCGTTCAAGTTCCTGCTTCCAGCATGTTTTTTTTGGCACTGCGCTCCTTTACATATTAAGTTGTAGTTTTCCTGTCTCTATCCTTGACAAGCGCGTGCCTGGTGTTTATGCACTGCGATAATTTATTGTTGATGATCGACTTAGAGAGAGAGCTATTGAAGTGTACAGGACCTACATAGGCGCTACCTGAGAGGTGGAAGGATATGCCAAGGAAGTCCTCCGACTTGCCCATCATGGATTGGGCGAATGGATGATAATAACAAACTCATAATCATAATCGTCTCTATCCTGTACCGTTGTACTATATATGGACCTCTTGGCATTTTCAAGTCGCCAGTTGCGCCATTTGTGCTTCTTTTCCGCCTTTCTACTGAATGTCTATTCCTCCTTCCGCAAGCGTAGCGGGCGGCGCCCAGCCGCCCGCGAGCGAAGCCCTTGTATATATATAAATATATATAGCCCAGCAGCAGCGCAGCTTAGCGCCGTGCGGAGCCGTGCGGTGCGGTGCCGTGCCCTTCGCCGCGGTGCTGTGTCGGGCTGCGCTGTGTGCTTTCTTTCGAACATAGAGCAGTACCAGGTATAATACGTGTTTGTTGTTGTGTACTACTTTCCTTCTTTTTTCCTTTTTCTACGTGTATTTGATCTGTCACGGCCCCCTGTTTTTCCCCCCATGTTAATTACCCCCGGACAGCCGATCAGAACGTAACACCGGTAACAAAAGCATACAGCACAGCTGAGCACAACAGCAACATGACAATTTGCTTTAAGCAGCTCTTGGCATTATCAAATCGCTATTCGCACCAAATCATGGGCCTCTTCTTTCTGCCCCCTTTACATGTTTTTAGTTTCATTCTTCCTGGCCTTGCACAAGCGTAGCGGGCGGCGTTAGCCGCCCGCGCAGCGAGCCCTTGTAGACCACATATTCGAGTGGACCATACGCGGGCAGTGGTCAACTACTACCTCGTACACAGAGGGGATAACACGAAACTGGGGCTGGGCTGTACAGCAGTGTCGTTATACACAAGAGTGCAGAGGACAACTTCATGGAATTACTGGCCTGAAAACAGGTTTTTTCTTCGGGTATTTGGTTCTGTTGTACAAGAGCGAACATCATATTTGGAGGAGCACGTGAACCTTACCTCTTTGCCAAGCAATTCTCCCGAAAGGAAAGAGAGACGTTCGGCCGATGCTTGAAATGCGGGTGGTACAGTTTGGCACGTTCGCCAAACCGAAGTTGGCTGCGAATTTCGGTAGCAGATGGTACCAGCGGCAGAACGGTGCTTGTGCCGGGGGGTTGGGTTGTTCGAGGAGGCCCTCTGTTCATTCACCGTTGTACGCAACAAGGTTCCGACGCTTTGACCCTGCAGTTTTGTTGTATTTTTCGTCCAATCCTGGTTTTCGTGGACAACACCAAGGCGGGTTAATCCGGGGATTGGGGCCGAAAGTTTTTCATTTATTGTGGGAAGAAGCCCTCCCAGCCCTCTCAAGAAAACCCAAACATGGAGACTGCTCCGGCCTCTGGCACGGGTGCTGGTACGGACACCTCCTCTGAGGAAGCCTCTACAGCCGTCGACGAGACGGTTGGTCAGAAGCAGCAATAGAATCTGCTGTACAAGCGGCTCTAGACGGGTTGGGTAACACGGGCCAGGAGGACGCGGCAGCGACGAAGAACAGCGCAATCGCCAGCGAGGCTTTTCTTGTTGGTCCTCGCTCGCAAGATGCTGAGCATGAATACGGCGAACCGCTGATCTTGCCCGCAGCCGAGGAAACTGCCTTGGCGTCAATGGAAGTGGCCACTGCAAAGCACGGGGAGCGTGCCGACACGATTGAAGACGAAATTGCAGAGCAGTTGGCAATCCTGAAGCAGTTGACAGGAATTGGAACACGTGGACGACCAAAGTGAGATGGATCGCGGCACTGGTTCGTTGGTGTCGGCACACAGAGGATAGTAGATTGCCAGTGCACACGGCAGCATTGTGTTGCCAATCTCACTGCAGCTGGTCTGTAGCAGCGGTAGCAGCAGCAGCAGCCGTAGAGACAACATATGATATATCTATGATACCGGTATCATATTCTCGACAAGTTTGTCCGGAAAATAATCTCCGTTTGGTATCGATATTAATTCACAAACGGTCTTTACGTTTCCAAACATATGCTACCTGGTAAATATGCACGATCGTGGTCCCGCATTCTAGTGCGGTATCCTTCAGTTCGGAGTGCCAGTTTAGTGCGGCGAAAGTCGCTTGTCACGGCCTGTTTATGCATAGCATACAGACGCACACGACAGTGCGGTGTCTCACTTTAGTGCGTATATTGTCGCCTGGTAAGGTACCGCACTAATGAGGGACCATGACTGCCGTGTACTACTAGTATGTACGAGTGGGTCATGCATGTTCGTGTCAAACTCCAGTATCATGTCATGCCATGAGGATGTTGCTCGGACCGTCTACCCCAGAGTTACCGCGTCTACACCTCGACCAGTGTTTGTATTCATAGTGTGCAAGAATTGTGCTTGATACGGTGAAGCCTAAGACAACGACAAACCGTAGTATCCGTGTTGGTGTAGCCCTGCTTCTGCTGCTGTACAGGGTAGCATTATTTTCCCGTACTATGTTGCGTTGCGATACTACTGCTGCAATGTAATTTGATACGAAGGCACCAGATACACAGGTCAGTACCTGGCTGTTACCTGGTGCGTAGCCAAATACGTCCGCGAGGACGATATTTTTGGGTTCTAGGTCAGTCGCACCGCAAGGAGGTATCACCCTAAGCGTAGTATATTGCGTCTATACGGCAGTCCGACTCAGGCCTCAAAGGTCCGTGTACATATATCTTCGTTAGTATCATCATATCATAGCTGGTATCGTACTTGACATCGCATTTTATCAACGAAGTCGAGTGTTTACTGACAGCAGCACTACGTACTGGTGTGGCTCAGATGGTGCTGTTGCTATGTGCTAAGAGACATGCTATGTGCTAAGAGACATGCAAACAATATCGTACCACCCACTGAATATATTACAAGCACCAACAACACAGATTGCGACAATGAGTATTGACCCAAAATTCGTCGAACTCGCGGCTGACGTCCTTGAAATATATTTCTTTAAATATCGTACCAGGTATCATATCACCTCTAAATATAGTTTGGCGAAACACAGCCTGTGTCATTAATTAACACGCTGCGTTTCTCTCTTTCGCTTGTATGCAATCCCGTTGTCACTTACATCCCTTGTGTCCACGTTCTTGAGGAAAGGAAAGGCGTGGCGTAGACGGAGGAGCGCCCTAATCACGAGTTGATGCTCTTGTACAGAGGCATTTTGCCCTCTGAGAAATCGAAGCATGCGCCGCCAACTAGCGATCAATTGCTCTCCTCCACCTCGGGTAACTACGCCAGTCGCGTATCTGCCATCACAAGCATACACGTGCCGGCGCAATGAAAACCACGGCAAGTTTTCCCCCGGACCACGGCATTGGGCGAGAGGGAGCTAGACTGCCGGTGAGGGACGTACGTGACGAGGATATGGAGGAGTAGGAGGATGGGAAGGAGGAGGAGGAGAAGAATGAGGAGGATGAGAGGAAGGAGGAAGGCGATAAGAACGTGGACGAAGACAAATATGCCCAGGAATCGGACTACTACGCAATGTCGGCGTCGGTTAGGAGAACTATGAAGCAGGTGATGAGTCCTGGCTGTAATTTGCGCTCGCGATCCACTGTTAGCAGAAGGCTTGTAAAACCCTCTCCTCTCACGTACCCGCACCTACCCCTAGCCGCACAACTTGCGCAGTCTGATGTTTGTCACCGCCCCCCGCCCCCGGTTTTCGCAGGTTACGAAGCAGATCGGAAACGGAGGATTGGCAAAAAGGCAGTCGCCTGTATTTCTTCCAGACGACATTTCCACGTCGCCATCATGAACCAGCATGTTGCCCTTCGTCCAACCGGCCGTCTACCCACACGCCTGACACCTCTACATCGCACCAGCGGGTGTTCCATTCTAACCACCATGCCCGGTGCATGGGCGGCAGGCAGTGGAAGAGGGAAAGGTGATAGTTTATCATATATTCACGGTTTCAATCGCAGCATAATATGAAGCCATGTGATGTGCACCGGGTTTCAACAAGTGCACGGCGGTGGTGTTGTAGTCTTGGGGCGTCGTAAGGACAGGGTGGGAGTTGAACGCATGGGATGAAGTATAGGGTTAGTGAGAGGAGATATTCAGCCTTTTTTAGTTTCGTTTAGAGGACGATATGCACGGGTCACTAACCTTGCATAAGGTGGTATCGAGCAATGATTCACTTCTACAGTACTGTACTGTGGTATAGAACACTTGCAGTAACTTGAAAAAAGAAAGGCATGCTAATATGTTCAGGAAACCACGAAATCCGACAACGTTTAAACCTGAACAGCGTGTAGAACGCCCCCTCTCCCAAACTACGAAACCGTGCCGGGGTCAGTGTTTTTATTAGGTGACACGTACTGTATGCCCCCACCCAGGTGATCAGCCGAGGGTACCCGAAAGGTCGGCGAATCTCGGGTATGTTTCGGGACGTGTTCATGGTAGGAACTAGACATCATTGCAAAGACTGCGAGGTTCGTCGCGAGCTGCTTCAGGTGCGCAAACCCTTCATGCTGTGGTAGTATAGATACCCTTCGTTTCAGAGAAACTTAAAGAAGCAATATACAATTCAGGCTCGCTTGTTCGAGACACCGACTTATGAAATACCGCTATGCTGTATGAAGCTGTGCTGCAATGGATAGAAGGGGGGAGAAGTTGCACAGTATAAAAGGTGCACCGTCAAACAGTGACAACACATGAAACAGGGTGGCTGAATAAGAAGCGACCGATAAAACTTGCAAAATCATTGCGTCTTGAATATCAAATGGGTGGTAAGTTTGCACGGTGTTTTGTTCATCTTTGCTGGTCCCGAGCTGATGGATCACCCACGCGTTTGACCATAGTATTATAACCGAGTAAAAGACGCGATACTAACGGTTTTTTTTTCCGGCAACATATATATATATATATATACCTGATATAAATAAAGAAACGTGCGCTGATAACCTAAGCAAGCTGTGTAATAAATCGTTTACACGGTAAACGTTCGTGGTTTGGGCGCAATACATATGGCATGGACACTGAGCCTATTGTAAGCATATATTGTTATCCATGAATGGCCCGTGCTCGGTACTGTTACCGTTGTGACTTCATGCGTGCGAAAAACTGGGTTGCCAGAAAATAGGTGGCTATGCCTAGGGTCAAAATATAGTCTGATAATTTTTTCCCGCAGTTCTGTTACGAGGTTCCTATCTCGTGTGATGACGGAGCCGTGAGGTGTATTTCGTCGTTGAATGTTCTCACAGGTGGATTTCGGCAATCGACCAGCCAACTCTCTTCCGACTCGACAATATGTTTTGCAGGTTTCACCTGGACACAGGAGTATCTTCAACTTCAGCAGAGGCTTCGGTGCGGTTCGAACCAGACTCAGGATGAGTTGCCACGATTGCCGCACCTAAACCACTGCCAGTATTCTCCACCGCAACCAGCAAGGATAGGCGAGCGACGGCAGTACCCCTGAGAGCAGGGTTTTTTAAATGGGCTTCGTCACAGGTCGTTCTGCGCTTGCCAGCATCTGCCACGGCAACTGCCTGCTGTTCATGCGGCGGCACGACCGTGCCTTCATCTGCGGCCGCCAGTGTTGTAGCCTCAGCAGAGGCTGGCCTACAGCCGTGTTCAGCGAACAACGCCTACATCAGCGGAGCCGCGCATGACACTGGAGCAGGCGTGAGAGGTCTGGACGCAGCGCTACCGGCCGTGGGGCTTGTGACGGGGATGCGGGCTGTCGGGGGAGCGCCACCATAAACTGGGAGAGTGACGGAGATCGTATGGGAAGCGCAGTCGGCTGTTGCGGGAGTGATATTTGTTGTAGGGGGAGCGAAACCGTCGCTTGGGGGGGTGATGGCAGGTGCAGGGGTGGCTCAGCTCGCTTTTGGGGGATTGACCGGGGCTGTCAGGGGGGCGGAACTGTCTGTGGGAGGGGTGATGCCAGGTTAAGGAGGAGCGCAGTCGGTTTTGAGTGAGGATATACATGTCGTAAGGGGGGCGCAACCGGCTGTGGCGGGGGGTGATGCCTGCTGGGTGAGGGGGAAGCGGGAGGGGGGGGGGGGGGGGGGGGGGGGGAGGGCGCCCGTGACACCGCTTCCAGCTGTGAGAAAAATCGCCGGGGCACTGGAACAACAGCAGAGGCGGTGAGCAAAAACGCCAGCGCGACGACAGAGGGAGTCCAGAGAGCGCAAAAGGCAAAAAGGGCGGGACCAACGCCGTGGACAGGAGGAAACGTGGAGGGAAGAGGCCGAACAAAGATAGCGTAGTCCCTAAAAATTAGCGTATCTGAAGTGGTATGTAGAGCTCTCAATGTGTACAGCTCTTTTTTTCTTTTAATTCTAGATGGAGAGTAACATTACTATCATGTACCAGGTATACGTTTGGATTCACCAGTTCAGTATTTTTATTTCCAGTGTCTTGCACTGGCAACGACGAAAACATACCGTTGCTCCGCTTTGATTGGAGAATTGAAAGCCGCAACCGAAGTTCACCATTGGTGGGGGTGATGGTTGACTATGAGAACGCCGGGGAAGGTCTGCCGTGCTCGTCGCGCGGCGAGGTAACCGACGGCAAAATGAGGTAGATATCACACAAGATTGATGAGTTCTGGCGTTACTTTTTTCCCCCCACACACCTGCCCACCCAGCCCCGCTGCCCGCCCCCGACGAAGGTAAAAGGATATCATGGATTTTTTTTTCGTTCGGGACATTTTCAGGTCGTCAGTTCCGTGTCTGCACAACAATAACAACGCATTTCGATGCTTCCAGTACGTACGATGTAATGACAAGTGGACATTCATGTTATGGTTACTGAAAGGAAAAAAGCAAATATATAAATGTATATGCTGTATACAAGTGAACGTGCTTGGTTTCTCGATAATCGAACTTGCGTGGTGTAGACGCAGTTTCTGGGGCAACAATTAGGTATTTTTGTTTTTCGTTTACGACGTATTATTTCGTATATTACTCTGTTTGCAGCTAGTAGCGCTTGACGGTAATAGAGTGTCAGTATAGATGGCAAAAGATCCAGTAAGATAGTCCGCAGAGTCAGTGTCTGCTGGCCTCAAGAAGATTCTCATGAACGGAATAATCTAAGTGCAGCGGATGACCCGTAGAATCTAGGTAGCTTATACTACAAGGGCGTTCTCGGTAATGGAACGTTCCTCTGGACAAGATAGATAGAAGTAAGCGCGTTAGGCGCTCATGGGGATATAGAACATCTAGGAGAACGTTCCTTGTACGTTTCATAGGTAAAGGTCCAAAAGAGAGCACAGCAGCAATGCTGGGGTAAAGCAAACTCTGTGAGCCCCACCTCACCCCCGTGATCTCACCCCTCCTCTTACTCCTCCTCCTCGTCCTTCTTCATTCCTGTCTCCTCAAGCGTCTCATAGCTCAATGCGAGTAATGAGAATTCTACAAAAATGACCGGTGCTTTCTCCAAGCGAAGCTGACACTCCTGCGTCGTTTCCCTTCCACCTTCCGGCACCACGACTGATTCACACAACATCAAAACTCTTAACCACGATTTGGAGACAGCTTCGTTGTTTTTTTTCTCCCGGTAACAACGCTTGCTTTGGAGCGGGCGCGGGCCAGGCCCCTTTTGATACTTTTACATGATAGTGACGGGCGGAATTTGTCGTGCCCTAACTATGCCGGTATTCAAACAAGTACCAGGTAATAATAGGTTTCTTGCAGAAATCGAGATAAAACATCTCGGGTTTTGTATTTTATTAGTTTTGCCTAACGGAATAACAGTTAATATTAGTCTAGTCTAGACATATATAATACATGAATATAAAAAAATAGCAAGAATAAGAAAACCGGGTTGAGGTGTCAAGGAAGCAAGAAATTCGCGAACCGCTATTACATATCTGGTAGTGGATAATGACATATGGCCAGTTTGGGTATGCTAACGGTTAACCTTTCGCACGTGGTCAAACGGACAAAAACACCCACAAATTCCCTAACAATAATAGACATACAGGATAATGTTGTTGTGTAGAAAACTCACTGCATCGTATTTAAATATATAACATAGTATATTCATCCGTCCTTGTTGATGGCAATGCTGGCCGTCTAAATAGTTAGGTGTCCGCTACATTGCTCGTGTAGTAGTACGCTCCTACACCGATGCGGAAACAGATATTGTTACTCGATTACTCGCATGACAGCCCTTGCGTTAACAAAGAGGCTTGGCAAGCAAGCCGAAATTGCAAGAGCAAGGGATGTCAAACTGTACATTAGGTTGTTTAGGTATGTAGATCCTTGCGACTTTGCAAGGTGGCAATGGAGTCATAATTAAGCAATGGTGGGCAAACGCCGCGCTTGGGCACGAGACCCTGAGAGCCTTGGTGCCCTTGATGTCCAAATACGGCGCGAACGTTCCTCCTGATTATTCCACCGTTCCCGCACAGCCTGGACTCGAGATGCCGCGAGAGGCAGTTGGCACCGCGCGAAGAGACACGCGATTCAGGTTTATCGGATCCTCCCACGACACCCACTGGTTGCCAGAACCATGGAGAGTTGGTGGATAGTGTTGGAAAACAGGCTCCCGGACAGACAGACGTAATTCCGCGTAGTAGATGGGAACGTGGACAAGCGTCCTATCGGCGGGTCCACTCCCGTCTGCAGCGTCGGAGAAAACACTATCAATATAAATGTCCGCGCCCTCTCACAATCCTCAAACTAGCCCGTTAACAACTACCGTCGCCACCCCGTCAGCGTCGCCGCTTGCGCCCCCGACGCTACTACTGCCCATCAACACCGGCGACTTATTCGCGCCGTCCGTGGCGCTCTTCGGTTTGAAAAAACCCAGCAACTTTTGCCCGCTCCCCACCGTCGCCGAGGCTCTAGCACCCTTGTCGACACACGTCGGTGGACATGCAACTTGCGACATGACCAATAGCAAATGATCAGCCGTGGAAAGAAAATACGAATTTGCTCCTGCTTTTCACAAACACACATCGACAAGGCCTGCAGCCCCATTAACTGCGCGACTGAAATACGTTCAGCGTGGCCGTTACCAAACTGCTGACCACGCTCGACCGGCCTCCCGTATAAACTGCGAAGAAGTGTATTAACAACCAGGTATATTTCACAAACACCATATCATCAACGAAACATATATCTAATGTACTACGCAGCTTTCATAGTTGATATTCAACCATGAAATCAGTCGTACTCACAGCTGATGTTTTTCATTTATTTATCGAAACTGCTGGTGCTAGCGAATGCAACAACTGCTGTCCTCACAAGTCCTCATTTGTGTTGAAGCGACTGTTCGTGAGTCTCCACGTGGGTGCGGCTCAGTTGAGCTATATTGTGTCCGATTGCGTGCTTGCACTTTTTGCAAACCCAGTTGCCACCGCGGGCGTTCACGGCGCGATTTTTCGGATAGGCAAAGTGCTCTGCTCGCCTATGAACAAGGGATATTGTTGCTTAACAGAAAATTGCACCGCAGCGAATATCACGGCAGGGTATCAACACACATTGCAGAGAGCCCAGCTACCAGTTCCTACCCTCGCCCTGACTACCGACGGCTTAGAGGCTGATGCTCTGATGGTGCTACTGCTGCAGCTGTGTGGGTTTCTGCGGCGCGACTTTCTCTCACTCTCTCGTGGGTTGATGATGTCTTCAACTGCTGTTGATAATGTGCTCAACTGCTGTTGTTGTTGATGATGTGCTTAACTGC
Source organism: Undaria pinnatifida (assembly GCA_012845835.1). Classification (NCBI taxonomy): domain Eukaryota; class Phaeophyceae; order Laminariales; family Alariaceae; genus Undaria; species Undaria pinnatifida. The sequence goes on from JABAKD010000023.1 coordinate 1,150,376, forward strand.
TGGGAACAAAACAAAACATTTTGAAGGATCTGATGACAATTATGTTTGATGTAGGTGGACAATTGGGTTGGACAGGGTTTCATGCCAGCAGGGAGAGACGGGACAGAAATTAAAAACAATATGAAACGATTTAGAAGTGCACACTTGGGACGGGTCATCGATTGCCACGTCATGAACAACAGCGGGAGATATTGAAAGGCAAGGTCTGTGTTGCCGATACTCTCGATCGTGTGTGTAACATTAATATATTATGAAACTCTCGAGTGTTTCCGTGAGCACTCCTGGTGATCCGGGCGATGTCTCGCGAACAACAAACATCTGGCTGGATCGTCTAGATAAAGACAAAGGGTTGCATCTGTGCCGTCTTCCTCCCAAGACCGGAAGTGGCCGATACACCGATGGTGTGACATGGGAAACAGCCGCGCAAGAGGGACAAAACGGGGGTTCGGGAGGAAACTCGAGGCTTCAAAACAATGGAGACATCCCCGGCTTCTTCATGAGTGGAGATCGGCTGCCTCGGGGGGGAGACGGGCTGCCCCAGGGTGAGGAAAGGCGCACCATGTCCCTCGTATGCCTTGCTTGGTGTCGTCCTCCTGTCTTCCGATCTCCGAGCTTTTGAATTTCAACCTGTTCACGGGCTTTCATGTACCGGTGTGGCTTAGTCTAATGATCACTTTTCACACTGCTCAAAATTTTCAAAAACGCCAAAGGGCCACACCACAAGAATACTGCTGTTGTTGGTGGCGGGCTGCAAACAGGCTTTGCCGCGGGCCAGAGATGGGGCCGGTTGAGTATTCCGCACCTGTGGCGTTGACGTCGATGGAGCGCTAGTCGCGCGTTGCGTTTGTATGTGGGCAATGCAGCCCGTCGGTCTACAACGAACATGACATGAGCCTTCTGAGTTTGAAAATTGTTTTCTGGCAGCCACGTGTTAAGAGCAAAGAGCTAAATTTGCGCCGCTTCAGGCACTCTTGACGACGCGTCAGCCTGTCTGCCGTGGGTAATCCCGCAGATTGTTCACCAGGAACCGGGCAGCCTCTTAGGGAGGGTGCTTGAGTGTTGTGGATGCCGCCTGGTGTGTCCGGGACGCCCTGTGGAAGGTTATGTGTGCCTCGATACGTTGATGTCCTGGCTGGCTGGTCGATTGTTCAATTTTTGTATATCGGATTCCACTATGTTTTTTTCCTCTCAAACTGGGCCATGACCCTATAGTCTAATAACCAAGATATTATTTTCTCGATTTTCCTCCCCCCACAGCCCGAATTTGGACTTAAAATCCCTTATGCAACTAGCTTAGACTAAACATACCACGTTGTCCTGTCATTACCGTTGTCGTATTTCTCCTTGTGATTGCACAAACTGGTCCGGCCGGTACGCCCCATCATCATTTAAATACGCCAGCTGCCACATAGTCATCACGCTTCCGTGGAGCAAGCGACAGTCATTGTCGATCACGTGAACGTTCTTCGTTTGTCGGTAGAACGCTCGTTCGATACAGCTAGGTTGTCAATACTATAGGATCACCGCCAGAGCCAAAGACGTAGTACGTGTGGTGGGTATTTTCGAATGCTAGTCAACTCTACCTGTGATTTCGTGTCAATATATGACGGGGCCTGAAATAAAAACAGCCACCGGGCGATCATGGAAACTTCCGCGACAAATTTATGTCATTCACGAAACCACACCCAAGTGACCAAGCTCAAACTACAGCACGGAGCCTTAATGTTATAATGGGCAGAAAAATGCCTCGATCTGGAATTTTCTTGTTAACTATCTCTAAACAAGAATATATTCGGCGATATTTAGTCTCCACGACCGTCGCTATCCCTCCCTCACCAACATCGTACGCGCATTACAAATCGTAAAGCCACATGGCACGGTTGGTTGGGAAACGTATGCGACACCAGGCAGAGTTTCATCTGTTATTTATACTGACCGCCAGCTTCATTTTGACTCAAGGTATTTGACGCGCTTCGTCGTCATCGACATTACCATACTTGACGGGAGCTTCAACATCGGGTAAATATACGGCAATATACCCTTAACAATATGCAGATCATCGTGCCCGCAACAAGACTTGGCATCAACAACGGTACCGTTCCAACCGAAACAGCGCACCACCTTCGACTACGTCACAATGTAGACGGGTGCGATCACCGAATACCACAACAAACTTTTAAATCCATCCACTACGCAAGTATGTCAACTTGTAGGAAAGCTAGAGCAACAAGGATATTTTCAATATCAGGTAGGTGTCGCTCACTCAACGCAAACGCCAAATGTGTAGCATCCATATATAGAGAGGATCCAGTTCGACAATTACCGTACAACATAAACAGTACTCCGGAGTACATCGAAAAGCATTTAAATAAAAACACTCGTTTTTTACACGACACGTGGGCTCCCTCGGGCACGGTGCGATCAACGGTGCGATCAACAACCGGTACACAGACATTCTTTTCTTGGATAGTCTCCTACATACAGCGCGTGAAAGTCTATCATGAAGGCGATTGCGGTCACAGCATTGCGTAGACTTCGTCGCGGCGAGTCCCCAGGTTGCCACCAGTCGCCAACCAGAAACCACACATATTTGTTTAAGATTAATATCCAACTCGGTCGTTAGGTTGTTCTTACATACATGGCGAGAGCGTACGCCATTGCATCCTCTGCATGTTGCTTGCAGTACACTGCCGTCTTGGTGACGGGGATATTAAAGCTTCTAGCTGGATTCGTGAACCACTCGCGGGGGGCAACCACTGCTGGATACGTTCACCATGCAGTTCACGGCATGCTGGGTGAAGAACAACGCCCTCTTTCTACCAAAAACGTTGAAGGTCAGTTTCTTCGTGCACGAATGGTGCGAGCAACAAGACCTGTATACAATAACCATGACATCCGCTGTATGCTGTTCGCAGTAAAGCGCTGGTTTTCATCCAAAGACGTGGAACTTCGCTCAGAATTTCCACATGTCGTGTGAGCACGCCTGCTGAGTACGTATAACGTCCCATATTCTCAATGTCGTTTGTAGTACAACCTTGGCTTCATGACGGGGAGGTTGTACTGTGCGAACTTCATGCACAACCGGTGTGCACAACGTCTGGTGCACAGTATCAACTATTCCGTCCCCAGCATGTGTTCTGCATTACAGCGGCTACTTGCTGCCGGCGTTTTTAAAGTGCCGGTTGAGCGTGCAGGTGATATGCGAACAACGCCCAATACTATAGTCTAGTTCTTCGCCGAGCTGGACACGCCTATCGCTCGTGGGTTATACGTAAAAAAATATCGTCGTATGTATCTGCTCACCAAGGCAAAACTTCTCCGACGGTATTTTACGAAGCGTGATGACCACAGAGAGGACTAACTGATACTACCCTGTGCTTTGGAGCAGTACGCTCTATGGCGGCGCTTGCCGTCTCTCGGCATATGATAGTGCAGACCAGTATGCGGACAAAAGCCGACGGTGTCTATTCCAAAAATAACTCTACTGGGTGACCCAAACGTTCGACAATATGTTTTTTTGGCGCGCGACGAATTGAACAAATACGGAAATACGCGTTGCAATGCATAACGCCCGCGAACAGCCACACTGACGAAATGTATTTCTAGAGGTGATTTATACTTGATTTTTTTGTTAATTCAAGAATGTACATCAGGGTGAAGGTTTAGAAGACTTGGCGATCGTACGACATATATGCGGCGTCAATCGAGTGGTGTGACTGGGTATCTTCAATAGTTTCAGACAACAAATATGGAGCAAGGCCGTGTATAAGAAGACACAGAAGTAGCCCATAATCAAGTAAATCGTGCGGTGTTGACTAAGTGATGGCGACGCAATACGAACAGGAAAATTTACTCGCCGTACAACGCAGTAATATCACGATAATAGATATTCACAGGAAATCCTCTTTTGTGGTGTGATTGGACTACATAGGTAATGCGTGCCCCGAGAAAACACTAGTTGTTGTCGTCGAGATCGTTTAATACACATTTTACTACAAAAGACTACGACTCGTAGTGAGTAAGGCATAGTACAGTCAACAAACGACAATCTCTGTACGCAATTCAATATGCTACACGTTCATAAAGCGGAGTTGATCATTAGACCCTTTTCTGATTAAATAAGTTATGTTGACAACGGGTTAATATGAATCGATGAGAAAATATCAGGGAAGAAACAACCGGTTATTCCGGTCCGGGTGCGGGTGAAAGATTTTAGGATGACACTTTGATTAGGTGGTGGGATTGGGGAAGCGATTTCAATCAATATATTGCTTCGGATGATATATCGAAATATTCATTAATGCAAACTAGGAAACGTACGCCGCACGTGTGCCGCGGGATGTTTCCTGAGGTGCTCACAGGTCAATGCAACTAGCATGAAGACGATGTTGTTAGCTGGCATCTGGTACCGTAAAACAAAGCGTTTTTTGAATAAAACTGTCAACCTACATTGTATAAAAGTACACATTTCAACTGGGTTAAAATCGTGAGACTTTTGCTACGACAGAGGTCCCAGCTTTACTAAAAAATCAATTTCTGAACGACTTCTCTTCTCAATGCAAAATCGATGGAGACTATTATCAAGTTTTTTTTGGGGGGGATTTTGCCCTTACACCCAGGCCATGGTGTTGATTATCCGGTAGCACTATTGTTTGCTCTAAAAATGTTCTGGTCGAGTTTTGGATCTCCTTATGTTACGTGTGCCTCAGAGAAAAATGGTCGATGTCTATATTGGCATGCATCGTCACTCGCTACCACCTTTGAGTACTGTAGCGACGTATCTGCTAGTAAGTCCGGTTCGATAAACAAAGAACACGGCGACACTCTCTGCGGGTATTCGATGGTGTTCTAAGGTACACGCTACGTCGTGTGCCGCAAACTCATTGACGAAAGTTTACGGTTCTCGTCGTAAACGTGATGGGCACCTCCCCCGGGTACGTAAAAAGCGTTTGTGTACACCGCCAATCAGCATATACAATTGGATATTTTTGCGCTTGTTAGGTAAAGTTTACCAGTAACGGTCCTGTCGTCGTGAATAGGTGGACGTTTTTGAGGTTGTTAACGTTGTACGTATTCTCGTTCTTCGTTTCGAAGTTGGTGGTCGTTTCGATGAAATAGTCCGAAGGACTTCGACGCCACTTTCCCAGATGAGTCGAGTTCGCGGTGTCACTTCGCAAGATACATGTCATCAGCGGAAGCGCCGACATATGCCCGTAGTTCCAGAATACATTAAATACTAGGGATCCTAACACCTGAGAAAACTCTAGACTTGATCACACAAAATAAAGACCGCCCTCGTTGCGAACGAAGATGATGGAGTAGCTGCTGCGAAACCAGGCATGTTGCTGCGGGCCGAAGTCAGTAATGAAGGCATCGAGCCATTTACTTTATGGAATCGCTGTAATGACCCGTCACGTTGAACCTACCTCCAAAAGGTTCTATGCTGGATGGGTTGTTTGTCCCAGTCTCTAACAAATATATAGTTAGTGTGTAAGAGTTCAGCCGTCAATTTGAAGCAAATTCCTGCCGAACACAGAGTGTGCAACATGCAGAGGTCGCAGAACTAGACTTTGCAGACTGGGTTTGTCAATAGTCTTGTCGTTGACCAATCGTTAACCAGCACAAGGGCATGCAAAAGCAACCCCCGCACAAAAAGGGTGGCTAGGAGTGAAGCACGCGAATCGGCTTCAACAGTCCTCTTTAGCAGTGGCGGCGGGGAGTAGCAATGGCAGGCAGGGTTTAAGTGTGGTTGGACTTGATCACGACCGCAAAAACGCAGAAACGCTAGTAACGCTGTGTCATCTATGTTTTTTTTGTGGAAGAAGGAGGAAAATTAGGAACGAGCAGTTTAGGTTCCCGTTGTCAAACATCTAGTCTATGTTAGAAATGTGGTGGTGCCTGACCGATGACGGTCTTCAGAGGCTAACACAGAGTCGTGGCGAGACGAGCTCGAGCCTGACTGATGATGGTTTAGACGATGGTGGATCACTTTAAATGGGCTCTCGTTGGGCCAACAAAAAACTTATGTCACTATGAACTGTCCAAGTCCAGATGCAGATGCGAAGAGTGAACTCGATGTGCAAGCACTCGTGTCTCTTCCTTTTTACTCTAACAAATTATCTCGTATGGTGGTATCCACTACATACGACACCCTGGTCAATCTTACGCACGTGACTGAGTAAACACTTCGATCTTACGCACGTGACCTAGTCAACGCTTCGACCTTACGCACGTGACCCGTCAACGCGTTATTACTTGGTGGAACGCAGGACCATATATGTGTCCTCTTCCATACAAAAGAACACAAATTCTATCACATGGTTCGACAGCTTACCCAGTACTCTGCATACACTTATTTGACTATGTAATGAACATCTACCTATATACGATGGATTCCTTGTGAATCATACTCTTTAACACTCCTCCTTAGATGAAATTGCCATACCAAATATGATAGGCCATAATCACCCTTGTAGCAGACTGGTTCGAACCGCAGTTTGGCAAAAAATACCGTGTCAGAGTGTGTTATCTTTCTCTGCTCGGCGTTACTCTACTTTCCTTGTCTAAGGCGTTATTTGCAGAAAGATCGTGTCAGAGGGTGTCCTCCTATTTCTACTCAGCCTGCGTATGCTATGTTTTAGATCATCCGAAGATCATTTCACCGTCCCCCCCCGTTGGCCGGTAGATTCTCTCTAACGATGTCGTGCAACTCAGCTCTCACACCCTCAATGTTTCAAACGAAATAACAACAGAAACTCGATCTAGTTGTACTCCGTACGCTGCACGACGAGCCACACGCAGCGGCAGGACCGTTTGCTCTACTCAAAAAACTCAATTTCGTATAACCAAATTGCTCTCCGAAAAAAAACTGACGATTAAAATCCGTACCTTGAAATCAAGATATAACTATCCTCAATCTGAAAAAAAACGCATAAAATGTCCATCAGAAATCCCGGTGATAGCAAAAAGCAGTGTAGTCAAGCATCTTTGTCAAGACGTCTGCATGCTGATCATCCGACTCGACATGAGTAATAACAAACTCCCCCCCAAAATAAGCTCCCTCAAAACGTGTTGTCGTACATCAATGTGCTTCGAGTTCGACGTACACACTGGGGTTTCCGCCAGGTTCTTCGCCCCCTCGTTATCCGCAAAAACCGTACTGCACGACGTAACAAAAACCCCGGAAAAATAAAATTCCATACATACCGCTCCAAGTGACTTATCGGAGTAGTCTTCGACGCCAAGCTTGATGGTCCAGTTGGCGATCTCCGCCGCTGCCTCTTCTCTGTAGTTTTCCTCAAAGAAGAGAAACCTGTCGTCCAAGCGTGTTCGCCGCTCTTGTCCCGTAGCTATACTGTCGTCGGAAATATCCCCGGTGTGAATCTCCTCGCGTTCCTGGTTGTCGGGCATGGTGTAGATGTTGATATAGTAATGTGTGATGATGACGTGTGGCTTCGTCCAAATGGCTCCTCCTGATCTCGATCCATCTTGCTGTTGAATTCCTGTATATGTAAAAAATACGCACGTTGTCGTCACAACTTGGTCTCCGTTCAGGTCGATCTTGGAGTATTCCCTTTTCTCTTTGTCGTTTCTTGACTTGTACTCATTGTCGTCTTCATTGTGGAATCTCTTCCTTCGGGTCGATCTTGGGTTGCTCGTTTCCTCCTTAGATCTCATTTCTTGTGGTGTATGCCTCGATAAGGTTCAGTAGGTGCCGATGCGTGTTCTTCGTGAGGAAGTTAGTCCCTACGTCTGCCAGCTGTTTTTGTGTTACCACGTGGTGGATAGTGATTTTGCCGTCCTTGACTAGCTCCTTCAAATAAAAGAAGCGCAGAGCGATGTGCTTCGTGCGAGAGCTGTAGATCCTCTTTCCTGCTATGTGTGGGGCTCCGGTGTTGTCGCCAAAGAGCGGTACACTTTCAAACAGCTTTCCAAATCCCATCTCGGCCATCATGTTGGAGAGGTACACCGCATCCTTGCTTGCGTGTGCCATTGAGATGAGTTCCGCCTCAAGAGTCGACTGCGCCGTCACGTTCTGGAGCGCAGTCTTGCAGCTCAGTGGTCCTCCAGCCAGCATGAACAAGTAGTCGGAGGTTGACTTGCCGTTGTCTGGGTTGTTTCCCAGGTCGCATCGCAATACCCCGTCATTTCGAAACACCCTGCGTTGTACGTGATTGCCAGGCCCATATCTCCCTTTAGGTAGCGGAGAAGATGCTTTGCTGATGTCATGTGTAGTTTGGATGGTTTGGTCATGGCTCGGGCCAGTTGGTTGACGGCGTAGGTGATATCGTAGTGCGTGCATTGGCTCAGGAACATCAGAGACCCCGTGATGACTTGGTAAAGTTGGATGCCCGCAGAGTCTAGCAGCATCGTGTCCGGTTGCTTGAGGGATAACTCCGCACCTGCTCCCGTCGTGTGCACTGGGTTGCACTCTGCCATGGCAAATCGCGCCAAGACTGACTTGGCGTAATGCTCTTGGCTAATGGTCAGAGTCTTAGCCCCCTTGTCTCTGGTGATTTGTATGCCTAGCACCATCGAGACGTCCCCCATGTCGGTCACGGCGAATCGGTCCATCAGCTGTTTAAGGTCCTTCAGTAGCGGCGTGTTTCCTCCAAGAAGAAGGAGGTCGTCTACGTACATGGTCAGAACGCTGAGGTTGTCGTTTGAGCCGAAGATGTTGACACATGGATCAGACGCAGTCGCTGTGAACCTGATATTCCTCAGTGAATCGTCGATGGTGTTGAACCAGTTGCGAGGGCTTTGACGACGTCCGTGCAGACTCTTCTTGAGTTTCATCACGTTGGGACGCCCAGTTGTAGCTTCAAGCGATTCGTAGCCTGGAGGAGTCTTCACATACACCTCCTCCTGTACCTCGGCATTTAGAAACGCCGTCTGTACATCAAGCTGGAATACTTCCCAGTCCTCGCGCGCAGCTACGGCAAATGCCATGTGAATGCTCTGGATACGGCATACTGGTGCATATGTGCAGCCACAGTCGATTTCCGGTACTTGTCCCCAGCCCTGAACCACAACTCTACCTTTCAGCGTGTGATCGGCTTTGACCTTAAAGACCCATTTGGTCCCGACCACCTTTTGCTCCGGTGGTACTGAGTCTGGAGATACCAGGTCGAAGACCGCGTGTTTCTGGAGGTTGTCCATCTCCTTGTTTGTGGCTTCTTTCGACTTGGTCGTCTGTGGCGATTCCATCGCCTCCTTGAACGTGTTCGGGATCGTAATGACCTCCCCATCCGAACTGTGCTCACAAACGGGGTTTCCAGTACCTAGGGCGTAGTCAAGGTATACTTCCATCCTGTGCTCTTGTGCTCCATCTGACCTGTGTTCTGTCTCACCTACCAGCGCGTATTCCATCGTGCTTTCTTTCTCGTTCGCTACCTCTGCGTCACTTACCATTGGGCTAGTGAGCAATCCCAGGTCACGCAGTTCTCGTTGCTGGTGAAGGTATATTCCTTTGCGTGAGACCGGAGTTACGGCACAATTTGCGCGTGTGCCCAACCATGCTGCGCCTCCGAGTTCGTGGTCTGTCGGCCATGGTCCTGTCCGGATCGTCTCGAGCATCTCGTCACTGCCGGCGCCTTTGGCGGCCGGCTCCTCCTCGCCAGCTGATGTTGAGTGGTCCAAATTCCTACTCGTGAGCTTCAACACTTTCTTCAGGAGGCTGTCTATCTCTTCGCTGTACGTGATACAGATGTCTTGCGTGTTTTCTCCAGCGAGCTGTCTTCGTGAGTACTGACGGCGTCGCCAGTGGTGTTGCCCCCTGTGGAATTAGCCAGTGTCGATGCTGGGGTCTCGATGAAGGTGACGTTGCGGCTCTCTGTCACTCCCGCCGTCTTGTTTCTATATATCTGGTATGCTGTGCTGTTCAAGCTGTACCCACAGAGTACCCCTTCGCAGGTCTTGTCCTCGAGTTTGGTCAGCAACAGCAACAGCAACAGCAGCAGCAGCAGTGCTAAGAAACGATTATGTCTCCCAGGTGCGACCAAGCCTGCATGTTCTACCGGATGCTTGTTGCCGTCCGTATCAATGATTTTTCTCGAAATCATACCGGTCGCTATTCCCCGTAGAACGTGTCGTCCTGCGGTCAGTGTCTTGTGGGGTTTCTCGAGTGGCTTGTAGTGTAGCAGCTTGTCCTCCAGACCCGGGTGAAGTTCATCATCAAAGTAGTGCCCGGATGTTCCACTATCCATCAGCATGGTCAAGGTTTTCGGAGCAACTCTGGATGTGTCAGCACTAGTCTCTCTCCTCTCGGTTGGTTGCGCAGTTTCCTGAGACTCTGCTGATGGGGTCCACTCAGCCGTCACGAAGGCATACCCAAAGTCGTCTTCTTCTTCCGTCGCCGTCGACTCAGTCGCTGTGTGAGCCTTTTGTACTTCTCCCTGTGGTTGGTTCTCCGTATTGTGTTTCTCTTTCTGAGCGTTGCACTCGGCATCGCTGTGTGTCGTAGAGTTGCGTAGCGAGCACCATTTTGGTGTATCAGATCGCTTCTTCTTGCTGTTTGTGCAGTCTCGCTTCATGTGTCCGAATTCTTGGCAGTTGTAGCATCGTACCTTCCGTGATATTTTTGGTGGTTGTCGACCAAGGCTACGGTAGGGGGGGTACCCCCATTTTCACTGGTGTGTTTGAGCTACTCGCACGAGTAGCTCTGTACCCTACGGATGAAGATGGTTTAGGCGCTTGGTTTGGCGCAGCTTAGATCTCCTTTGCATTGCGGATTGATTTCGTCAATGTAAAACATAGAGAAAACGTAAGATTGCATAGGAACAAAGGGGTTACTCGCGCGAGTGACCCCTATCCACTGAAATAAAAGGCCCAAAAGGGGACCCCCCTACCGTAGCATGGGTCTGTCATTGCCGCTCCTCTGCCGGCGAGCTTGTTTACATGTCCTGGTCTCGAGAGTCGGTCGATGTACAAGTTTCTCATCATTGATTGAATCTCGTTAATGCCAAAGTTTAGGCTGTGAAAGCTCGTCATCTTTACGAACTCGTAGTCGTCGGTCAGGCCTTGCAATAGAATGTCTTCAAACCTCTCGTCCGAGATTTTTTCTCCCATTTCATGCAACCGCCCTCGAATCTCCAATAGCTTGATGGTATAGTCATCAGGATCTTGCCCTTCCTCCATTCGGAAGCTCTCAAGCTTCTCGTAGCAGGCTCGCCGTGCTTCCTTGCTGTTGCTGTTGTACTTGGCATACAAAGCGTTCGACGCCTTCTGTCCGTGTCCCAGACCCCCCGCCAAAGTCCTGTCTTCATATTGTCGAACTAGTGTAGCTGCAGGGCCGCTATTGACAAGGTAAAGTACGGAGAAGAGGGTCTCGCACGCTCGCTTCCAGCGTTGGATTTCCACCAGATTCGTCGGAGTGTCCGGGGTGTCACTGTCAATGACTGCTGGTACCGGTTCAATCGATCCGTTCAGAACATCAAACACGTCTTTGTTTGACATAGACAACACTACGCGGGTCTTTGAGCTCCATTCGCGATAGTTCTCCGGTTTGGTCCCATCAAATCTGGGAATATTCCTTATGGTCGAGGTCACCACGTTACCGGGATCCTCCATGACTGCTCTGAGTGCGTTGCTTGTGCTGGCTCTGTGCTGCCGTGTTTATTCTCGCGCTTAGCTCGATCCTGTCCGTGGGACGCCTGAGGCGTGCCGACCCGCTCGCCGGGCTTTCCTCTTCCCCTTTTTCTTTCAGCTCGATCTTGTACGCAGATCGCCTGAAGCGTGCCGGTATGTCCACCGGGCTTCCTGTTATCCTTCAGCTCGTTCTTGTACGCAGATCGCCTGAAGCGTGCCGGTCTGTCCACCGGGCTTCCTTTTCTCGCTCAGCTCGATCTTGTACACAGATCGCCTGAAGAGTGCCGGTCCGTTCGCCGGGCTTCTTTTTCTCGTTCAGCTCGATCCTGTACGCAGATCGCCTGAAGAGTGCCGGTCCGTCCGCCGGGCTTCCGTTTCTCGTTCAGTTCGATCCTGTACGCAGATCGCCTGAAGCTTGCCGGTCTGTCCGCCGGGCTCCCTTTTTCTTCGTGCACGTTGTTCCAGTGCCGTTCGACTCGACTCACGTTTGGTTCCAAGTTTCTTGCGTAGTGTTCCAGCAAAATCACCAGTCTTGTGCTCCACCGCAGGGGATGTTGATGCGCTGTGTGTTACACGCTAACGAGGCTCATAACCTGTTAGAAATGTGGTGGTGCCTGACCGATGACGGTCTTCAGAGGCTAACACAGAGTCGTGGCGAGACGAGCTCGAGCCTGACTGATGATGGTTTAGACGATGGTGGATCACTTTAAATGGGCTCTCGTTGGGCCAACAAAAAACTTATGTCACTATGAACTGTCCAAGTCCAGATGCAGATGTGAAGAGTGAACTCGATGTGCAAGCACTCGTGTCTCTTCCTTTTTACTCTAACAAATTATCTCGTATGGTGGTATCCACTACATACGACACCCTGGTCAATCTTACGCACGTGACTGAGTAAACACTTCGATCTTACGCACGTGACCTAGTCAACGCTTTGATCTTACGCACGTGACCCGTCAACGCGTTATTACTTGGTGGAACGCAGGACCATATATGTGTCCTCTTCCATACAAAAAAACACAAATTCTATCACATGGTTCGACAGCTTACCCAGTACTCTGCATACACTTATTTGACTATGTAATGAACATCTACCTATACACGATGGATTCCTTGTGAATCATACTCTTTAACAGTCTATACAATATAGGTCTAACGGCATAGAATATATACGAGTCATACAACGGTCACGGTTAGACGTTTTTTTGCAAAACGCTTCTCACCGGTCAACCAAACAAAGTGTGGAACGACCTGTTACCATCACAATTATACAAGATTATTCGTGCAAGGACTACAAGCAGAACATTTGTCTGGGACGCGCGAACAAATGTCTTCGAATCAATGTTTTGTCTCAGATATTGAGCCCACCACGTTCAGACCGTAGAAATGTCTGCTGCGCCTCAGACTTGACGACTCATATGTATACTATATACCATATAGAGTCTATATATAGTCTAGTATATATAGTCTATATATTAGCTTGCTCACATTCCTACTCTCCAGCCTCAGGACAAGCCGTGGTCACAGGTGTCGTGCCTTTTCCCCCCCGGTCCTTGCCTTCAATTTTTATCGCGAATAGGGTTGAGCAATCCTACTGCTCGTCGATTTTTCATGGAGTGTTGCCAACTCACGCTCCCGCGCTTTTCACAACAAGTCAATTTGTGCACGAGAAAAAGTCCCAACGAATTTTAACGTATATGCACTGGGGGGGGCTCGAACTTACGAAACTGACCTATACCAGGCTCAAGGATAACCTGATACGCCACCGGGGCGACCGGTCTCATATACTGCCATGTAGGTACAGTTGGCTAGGTCATGGAGGAATTACTAAACGTCACGTCTGTCGGAGGTCCATCCGGGTAGAGCCAGGTTTTAGAATAAAAATAAAATGGACACAAAAAACAGGACTGCGCCCAATCTCAATTACGCTACAGTTGGGCATGCCGACAGTAAGTACGAAGTACTATTCAGTTTTCGAAAAATATATATAGTCTGATGTATGACTAGATAGACTAGTTTAATCAATATATTTTCGCTTATGCACTATCAGCGTCAAGGCATCCGTGTCGCGCCGATCACACCATAGGCTTAATCCTTATGCAGCAAATCTCAGTCCACTACGATGACAGTTTCCGCGTCTGTTACCCACACCATTGATTCGATCTGTGATATTCCTTGGGTCATATACGATGGTTCTGCACGAATTTGCCAAGTCTACCTCAATTGCAACAATAGTCTACATGTTTAGATTATTCAATGCTTTTATCACACTTAATTTATTGCGCGAGAAGACACTTGACGATTACCGGGAGTGGCTGAATGTTTAATCACACTTGATTGCGCGAGAAGGCGCTTGGAGATCGTCGGGAGTGTCGGAATGCTTAGTTGGCGACGTTCGCTTTGAGGCGGAGAAATTCACCGATAGATGCTCGTCCTTAGTCCCCTGTAAATAAAAAGGGAAGAAGAGCAGAATTCGGCGAGGAAAGCAGCATGGTGTGATGACAATGTTCCCATAGGTTACGTTGTACGCACGTGTAGGATGTAACGTGCTGAAAGACAGAAGCACTTGTTACAGGAGGCACAGCCGTAGCTGGAGACGCATAGACTAGACAACAAACAAGCAGATGATGCATAGACTACACAGGTGATGTAAGGGATTATTACCGCAGGAACGCTGGAGGGAGGTGAGGTACTATGAACACGTACGCGTATCATACACACGCAAACATACAAGAGTACTGATCCGCCACACATGCATGTACTACACAGAGAGACTCCTGTGAACGTGTGTTGGAAGAGTTGGTCCCCCCAGTCGTCAAAATACCGCTCTCTGCTGTGTGGACGTTCCGCTGCATGAAGTGCAGAGATTTCGCCGCCGCACGACGAGGTTGTACGTCGTAACGGTTGCACAGGGCGAAGAACACGCAGCCACGGAGAAGGAGGAGCCAAGAACCGTCGAAGAGGCTCATAGCAGACACCCACAGCACATGGCGGAGATTAGCTGCGACAGGAGAACCAGCGACAGGAAGTATGCAGCAGCCGAAATGAAGGACGCAGTCGTTGCCGCACGCGGAAACGGCAGACCATATGGGCAGGATCGAACAACAGAGGCCCAAAATTTCCATCGAAGCGCAACGCCGAGGAGCGCGGTATATGCCACGAGGGATATAAATAGAGGGTGTGCGGTGTGCGCTGCACAAGTGTTTTCGTGCCAGGGTGAAGTTCTTAGCGCCGTTAATTTGAAGCGCGGCCGTTTGAATTTTATGATTTTGCAAGGACGACGCGGAATTTCTGGGAGGATATATTTCCGCAGCCCACGGCACAACGAAGTAAGTTCTTATCGTTGTTATGTGTGTTGTGTGTCGTGTGTGCAGCGTGCGTCCCAATTACCCCACCAGCGCTGGGTTGGCAGGGCAGCCGAACGGTGCTTGGTTGCTACTAGCGGTGTCGAAGAAAGAGGGCACCCCCCCCCCCCCCCCCCCCCCCCCCCCCCTCCCCCCCCCCCTCCCCCCCCCCCCTCCACCCCCCCCCTCCCCCCCCCCCCCCCCCCCCCCCCGCCCCACACACACCGGGGCGCCATTCAGTGTGCGTTGGCACGGGCCCAACAGTGTGCGTTGGAAAATATACGTAGTCTAGAGTAGATAAATAATAGTGGATTTTGAAAATTGCATGCGTTATATCGGCCCGGTGCACGGAATGATACCTCGTCAATATCAACATATACATATTTGTGTTGGCGGTAACCAAAAAAAATTAGTGTCAGGTCTAAAAGAGCAAAAGTCAGCAACCCTGCCCAACTACCAAAAATGCGATTTGTTCTCTTCTACGGTATCTCGCTAGAGCTGCAATAGCCTCGCCCCGTGGGCCTCAGCGCGTCGGGTGTCCTTTCCGAGTGCGTTGTGCGGTGGGTCGATGGTTAACTCATGATTTTTACAGCCAACGTAGGAAATGCAAATACCCTTCCCCGGGAATGAATTACCTCCATGTCGAGGACTAGTGAGACGGGTGCACAATTCCCTAGTGCATAGCTAAACACAGCAGTCGGACCAGTTTCCCTACGAAACTAGTCATAAAAAAGAGTTCAAATTTGTTTTTACCGGTAAGTTCCTAGGTAATTTAGGCCTTGGTTGACGTCGCCAAGGAAACAGGTTGGCGCCGTAATTAGATGCTCAAGCGTTGCTGGTGTTGTTGCAGTCGAATTTTCTTCACAATTATCTCACGGTCACGTTGAATTGTGTTCAGGGGTTTGCATCGAAGATTTACTGTAGAGTAAACCAATTGCGCCCAGAGTAGTATCTTAGGCTTGCGTGTCCAAATGCCGTGGAAAGCAGAAATCGTCCAAGCCACGTGTGCCACTCATTGTCAAAAGAGTTTGATGCCGACAAGGAAGACACGGGATCAGTACCTCAAATTTACAACGCCCTAACCAAGTAGGCGTGACGAAGTATTGGTGTTTTTCATCTGGTGCTTCTTCTTCATGTGGGAGGTAATATCTGAGGTGCCGAGGGTTGGTCGTGTACACGACGGTGGTAACTATATGGGCGTGCTACGTTCCGTACTTGT
Organism: Undaria pinnatifida; assembly: GCA_012845835.1. Classification (NCBI taxonomy): domain Eukaryota; class Phaeophyceae; order Laminariales; family Alariaceae; genus Undaria; species Undaria pinnatifida. The sequence goes on from JABAKD010000023.1 coordinate 1,166,525, forward strand.
TTTCTGAGACAGGTGCATTTACCTACAACACACTCTGTGTTGTCGTGATTTTAACCGCTACTGCAGTGCCGCTCATAACAAACGACGGGCGCTGTCCATGCTGCTTCTGGGGCTGCCACAGGCAGATGCCACTGCTGCACCCTTGTGCTGCTGCCACAACTACTGCTGCAACAACGTGATAGTACCCGGACGTATCGGAAAAAACAACTGATCGTCCTTTTCACGTGTTTCACAATGTCAGCCGACAGCTGTGTGAGGTGTTGTTATGTAAAGACTAGTGCTGTTTTCGTATTTCCCATTCGGCCCTGCTGCCTCCCACGAACACTGCCAAACTGCATTATATGTACCTTGTACGGGGTATTACGATTTACCGAGAGACGAGGAGGAGCCCACGCCGCCAGGTCTACCATTCCCTCGTGAAGAATACGACGCACAAAGCAAGGACTTGCAGTAGGCTGATGACACCCGGTGTTTCACAATTAAACGGGTGCGTGCTAAACCTTTGAAATCAGCTGAAAGTCTCACCAAACTTAGGTAGCCGCGGGAATAGATCAACCAGTACATTGTAGGTCGCCCCGGTGGCGTCTCAGGTTATCCTCGAGCCTTGAATAGGTCAGTTTCATGAGTTCGAGCCCCGCGGAGTGCATACTCGCATAAACTCGTCGGCAATTTATCTCGTGCACAAATTGATTTCCGGAAAGCGCGAGAGCGTGAGTTGGCAACAGTTACACTCGATGAAAAATCGACGAGAAGCGGGATTGCTGAACCCTATGCACGATAAAAATCGAGGGCAAGAACCGGGGGGAAGAAGGGACGACACCTGTAACAACGGCTTGTCCAGAAGCTGGAAAGGGGAAGTGTTAGAGAGAAAAATAAAAGTCGAGGAGGTAAAACGAACCGCAGTCGCGGTTGTAGCGCGCGGTTCGAAGTGTGGGTGGACTACAGATGGTAACGTAATAACTTCTTCCGTTGAGAAAAATAGGCACAGAGATCATTCATTACAGACTACTTCTATCATAAAGCTAGCATGTAAACCATGGTAGAGGAACACTGTAGTGGGTTAGGGGGCCGCGGCGTGAGGGAACCGCCAGAGCGTTTGACCCTCTAAGTTACATTCTGCATTCCACGCGCTGCTTGGTTAAAATCAACAGGGGGTTGAAATATTTGAATGTTTGTGGAATGCTTGGTTGTTGTTGAGATTGTGGAGGCGGAACGATCGGGGGATAGGGGACGGAAATTATCAAAACAATCGCCCACTTGGACTATACCCCTTCCTTTTGGTCCAGACACGGGCCACCGCTCCATCTAAGGAGGTATTTGCTTCGAGGTGTACTTAATACTGAAGGTCCAACTTCGAGGTCTCACCCCCTCTCATCTTTGTTGGCGTGCCAAAGCAACATCATCTGCATTGTTGCATCAATCGGGTATACATCGATCGCTCCCTCGTGTCGGTACACCAAGAGGTGAGTATCATGGTAAGAGAGTGCTTCGCCATAGGAATGGATCGACAGCAGCAACATACCATACGTGTAGCTTTTTTTGCCAATGCCCCAGACAACGCTTTGTATCGATTTTCACTCTTCCCTCATCTATCTGCTCTCCCCGAGCAGTCGTAACCGTCTTTACCGCAGTTCTTCTTCGCTATCAAGGATAAAAGTACGACGTAAGGAACTCGGAGATGTTACCTAGTTTGTCCCACGTGTGCTTCCAGTATGATGGGCTTGACAAATTTCAACAGCGGCCCTCATCACTGCTGTAGACCCTTACGCCGACTCCGAACCTGACCCCTTGTCAAACCCTACACACACAAGTATTTGTTGGATTTGAGGCGCGACCTTTATACCTCCAGGAGTCTAATCTGTGATTGTGGGTGAACACGAAAAACACAGGGGGAGACCAGCAATCAGAAAGAACAGCAAGGAGCACACGTGGTGATGCAGTAGATGCGAACGAAAAAAACACATAAGGGAAGCAACATCTCTGCTGTTTGTTATATACGTTTTTGATCAGCCAGAAGAAGATCGGTACTTGTACGACTGTGGTTGTGATGTGCTCGTGGAAGGGGCCACCTATTAGTATTAGCAGCACAAACAGCAGAACAGAAGGCATCGCAATGGTAGTAACAGCAGCACGGCACACGAAACCACAGTGGAGTCAGCGTGTCACGTGTGTGTCGTTGATCATCCTTCCGAAAATGGCTAGCCTGCAGATGCAACACAGCGCCAGATTTTTTCGGTATGCTTCTTGAAACCGGACAATCTGCGCGTTTGAACACCAAAAAAACATCGAGCATCGGAGGTACGTGCTCCCTATCACCCGCCACCACTCCGGTACCGTTATGCCAAGAAGAATCACAGCAGAACTTCCAGGATACTAGAAAAATGCACTCTAGATAATTTTGTTGAAAGCCGGTGGTGTCAAGCACGTCCTGCAGAGGTGGCGGGAGCATACCGCTGCTGCCGCAGCAGAAGCAGCAGCAGCAGCAGCAGCAGCAGAAGCAGCAGCAGCAGCAGCAGCAGCAGCAGAAGCAGCAGCAGCAGCACCAGCACCAGCAGCAGCACCAGCATAGGGAAGAACCAGAAGCAGCGTAAACAACTGTTGGCGCATGGGTAGTAGCGCAGCACCGGAGGGAAACACCAGGAAAACACCGGAAGCGCAAGCCACCGCACTCGTAGTGTCATCAAAAGCTTATCAGCAGTATATTTTGTAACATCACCATTTTTTGATACGTGCAATCGCCATGTCAGAAAGCACATAAAGCACGTTTAACGTGACAAACCACGATATGCGTAACGTCTACCCGATCAACCTTCGCCAACGAAGATACTACCAGATGCGTATAGGAACAGCAACATAAGCAGCAACGCAGAGACATCCCCACAAGAACGTGCTTGGTGGAGCCGCCTTTAATATGTTGTATTGCACGTGTGTTGTTCGTGGTAATAATTCAACTTGGACATTCATTTGAAATCCAGCATTGTTGATATCGGGTTTCCACGTATATTGAACACCAAGACCTTACCATCAACTTGGCGTAAATGGTTTCGTCGACACTATTTCGTCACCGCCAGAGGTAAAACGCTTCAGTGAGAATGTGAAATAATAAAACTAATCAAAGTACTGACCAGAGACTCCAACAAACCCACCAACGCATAATGTCTCCCGTGTCATCCACGCGCAGGGCTAACCCGTTTTCCCATGGGAATACACCCAGGCCTAAGGTTCACCGATTTTTTGGCATCGAACACGAATACGCAGCTTGTCTGGTTACGCGGGCCAAGAAGTGAAACATGTGGCGGAGCCATTGTTAATGTGCACTCATGGGTCGTATCCTCGTCGTTTCACTCCATTGAACCGAGGAGGTTGATACTTGGGCTAAAGAGGTTTTTCTTCCATTTGAATGCGAAATGCCGCCATAATCTATTGACTGGAACACGAAAACGCACGTTTAGCAGACACCAGAGGCGATGGAGTTTATACGGGGACGTCCATGCAGTTGTGACGACGCCGACACAAAAGAGGATTTCTTTTTGCGTGTCGCGGGCTTGCTCCGTGCTGGTTGTTTTAACTTTGTGGCATTTCGAGGTATCATCACCGAAAAAATGTTGGTGCAGGCGATGTACCGCTCTAGGTGCAAGACACATTTGACAACAAGTTCAGAACGCTTGAATGAATTGCTAATAATGGGATCGATAGGCAACTCGGGTACCGTGGAGCTTTTCTGTAAAGGTTAACAACGGGCACAGCCATTATTTTCTTAACGTTGATAAGAAGACACCCGCGACCAATTAACTAAGTTCGAGAATCTACCAGCCGAAACGCGGCGGGTGTTGGGGTGAGGAAGCATTCCTTCCTTCGATTAATATTTCGTTGTCCTTAGTATATCATGTGGAAAATGTCATACCAATATATGCGCGAAATTTATATATCGAAACGCACTCACTACTCACGGGCTACTCGTACGACCTTGAGACGACCACTGCCTCAAGTTTTGTTTTCACGAGCCCCACCCTCTGGCACGCACACCCCTTTTTAGCTGTGCAGGAGAACCTGTGCGTGTTGGACAACGTGGGTAATGCGTGTAGTGGCAGCTCACCATTGGTCGAATGTGGTGCTATTCTGCAGCAATTGGCTTGCACACCATTGCTCGAATATGGACTTATAATGCGGCACGATTGGCTTGCAACTTTGCAAACGAAACGCGATTTAACAGACTACTCTTGTATGACATTTTCTTTGATATTTTCTCCTTGGCGAATCACACTGGTGTTTTTGTTGTTTTCTCTACGTTGAACGAAGAAAACACGAGTGCAACACCGCTGCTGGGTTTCTTGCGCATTTGGTGCTCTAAACATATTCTAACGGTGACATTACCCGAATGCCACGTATTTCACGCCCTTGGTCGCTTAATTATGCTCCCACTTTCACAATCGTCTCTGCATATGCGCCTGCAGTGCGAAACAGCGCCCCGCGTAACGTTGCCGTCGTGGTATACGTGCTTTAAGTATTCGATGAAGTGTATTGTCGGTTCGAAGGACGACCAGTCTTGCTACGCGATAGTAAGTATGGCATGAGATGACCCCTCCGTTGGCCAATTGGATATGACTTGCACGGGAGACGTCGTGTATATGACTTGTTTTTTGCAAGTTTGACATCCCACCGCAGGCGTGTTTAAGTTTCGAGTCAGGGTTAGCCGTCTGGGTTAGAGTCCATGTCAACGACGAGTATTCGTATTGGTATGTGTCTAAGTCGATCCTCTCTGTGGTCCTAAACATATGTCATTTTCGTGAAGTACGTGATACCGACATGTTCGATGTTTCCGACAGTTTTTTGCAGACAGGCCAGCGTTGAGTTTGTTGGATGCTTTTCAACGGTGGTTCACGAGCATGGCCGTCACATGTTTCGAGACGTTGTGATGAATGCCTAGGCCAAGGCGCTACATGTGTCTTACTAATATCGTCGTTGAAGCCGAATTTATGGGCTGGAAGTGCGGCCTTATTCTGCCTAACGGGACCCTCCTCTACCTTCGCCCGGTCTTGCAGCCATGTCTATAAAAGCAGCATTGTGTGTGACGATGCTATTTTTTTTCATTTATCATTTATATTGGCACTTTCTGTAGCAAATCTGGAAGTTACAACGCCCAGTGAACGTCTTTTTGCGCAACAAATATGCCATAACTGGTAGTTCCTCATGTTAGAAAGGCACATAGTGAATTTTGTTTGGCCCACGAAGTGTAACTCCTACCGCGAGATGATCCATACTGCATCATATGCTAGAGGCGTTTCTTGATCGATTTTCTGGTGGGTTTCACTTAAACCGAAAATTATCTATTGTGAATCAACCGAAACGACACGAAAATATGAGAACCAGCGTACCTCTGCTTGACCATGAATGGGAGTACTCCACTCTTGTGCGCCTTATTATTTTCGGTTGTTTTAGTTGATTGCATTCACGAATCCCCCTCCCTACACCCACGTGCAGCTTCTTTTAAATGCTGTACTCACTATTGTGAATACATCGATGTTTGCTGTGGTGCTTGCTAACCTCGCCTTACGTGGTTTCCGCTGCTGTACGACTATGATGCTCGAAACTCGGTCGAGTGACAAACTCCTCTTACTATTGCGGCTTTCTAGCATTCCCACTGATAGTGCCTCATTTTAAGGATGTGAATATCATACCCGGTTGGTGACTTCGAAGGTATTCGATTCCGCAACCCGGCCAACGTGCGTATGCGCTGTTCCGGTACAATAATGCTTAAATTATCGATGTAACTGATATATCTTGTAGTTAGAAACGTCGCACCCCGAAAACATAACACATACGATGGGGTGACTTTTCTGCAACACGTATATTTTCTTCTTTCGTATTTAGGTTGACCCAGCTGGGCGCTTGCCCTTAGAGCACACTTTGAATCGTCGAGCATTCATCAGCGCGTCTGAAACTCGAGTTGCTCGATTGTTGCTGCTATGACGTCAACCAGCGCCTCGCCATGCCTTAGCGTGTACTGCCGAAATTCGAGCTTCCACCACCTCCGTGAGACAGATGTCAGGAAGGTACGTCTGCACGGCACATTTTTGCATGAACACCCTGCTATCTACCGGCGCGTTTGAATCCATCCTCATCACACGTACAGACTGGCGGCAACATATCTCATCGTTCGCCTGCTGTATGTCCACACCAGCAACGAATTTTGAGCTGTGGCATAATCCCCTTCAGGGGGAGGTAGACCCAAGTATTACCATCGTGCAACTTTTCAGCCACTCTCATTCGGGTCGCCGAATCTACTAGCTCTCGACTCCTCGCGAGCATCCTTCTCCTCCTTTTGAGTTTGTGGTATACATCTGCTCCTCGTAGTCCGGATAAGCAACGAAAAAATCGCGCATACCTTCGAAGCTAACAATATTACCATCCAACTCAGATATCATGTCTCCACCTATCGTCATTTTGACGTCTGGCTTCAACCGGCCGCCGGTTTGGCCTAGACCCTCTCGGGGTGCTCCGGCAGCGGCCTAGGCTCACTCTCCTGTTCCTGATCCTCCATTGATTTTCGGGAATATACAAGACCATCACGCAAAACACTCATGTCCGACCTCCGGAAAGCAAGTTGATCACGCTTTCGGAAGTATGCAAAACTTACGCAATGTTATTGAATTGGACCGGCTACGGCGACCGCGGGCCAGATTGTACCGGCTCCGAGGATTTCCAGTCATGGGCTCGGAGTGCGTTTGCGCACAATGCAATAGTTCGTTCGTTTTCATACGGGGATGTCCCGTGCCATTGGCCATGGATCTTCCTGTTCGTATATCAGAGCCCACGGAAAACGCTAATACTGACAGTGGAACTTCTTCACTAAATTCATCCAACAATTGTATGTATGATGAAATACCCAATTATACCACCACCGCGGTACACGTAGTACACAAAGGCCAGCTGCTGCGAGTACATGAAGTACGTAGAATATTTATTCTTGAAAGTACTTCACGCGCATGTACTCGGGGCATCTGGTGTGCAAATCCCAATCTATTCCGAGCGCAATTCAATACCACCGCGGTGCCCAGGAGTCAGTGGTATAAGTACACGAAGAAGACGCGGCTGCCAAGCAGGTTTTAGTCCAAGGGTAGTCTTCGGAAAAAAAAAGGGAAGGTAGATATATACTTTACATTTGCTGTCTATCCGTTGCTACGGTGAATTTTCTGCCGTGCCAGTAGCCATACCGACACGATGAAGCAATCTATATTGACCGGGTGGATGCAAACGCCGACAGCGTTGCGTTGGCGCCCAACTAAGAAGGACGGGAGTGAGGATTTTGAACTGGAGCCTGGAGAAGCACATGCGTTTTGAAGAGGTTGTTCGTTGGAGCGGAATACCGTGTCTAGCGCAACACCTGCATAGCTACTGTCCGTCCTCTACCCTGGGCCAGCCGGCCTCTACGTTTATCACGACAACCGCATTTTTAGGAAAATAACGAATACCTGAGGGGTCAAGATGGCGTATCGGGTCTCCTGGAACCAATACCCGCCACGCACTAGCACCCCTCTGCCGCTGGTAACACCTGGTACACCCCCTCTTTTAGCGTTCCAAACGTGCATAAACTATTCCACCCGCATTCTTATACATCAGACACACCTGTCTCCCTATCTTCGGTGGACGTATTGGGCACACAGAGCAGGGTGATAGTGGGGAAGGTAACTCTCCAACATAGTATTCGTATTAGAACAGCTCAAACAGCAGGCCCTAAGCGTTTGACTCTTCCCCCTTTCCTCGAGGCAGGAATTTGATGAATCTTCTCCCTTTACTTATAGGTCGAACGACGCTGTATAGCCGTGCCTAGCGTTTGTTTATCCATTTGAAGCACTAGGTAGGGAACGACCACAGCCTGCGAATGCTTGCGTTTGTTGTGACCTTTTGGGGGGTTCCATGATTCGGTAAACCCCTGTGTTGTTAAGCACTGCCTATCATCAGCCAAGCTCCAAGCAACTTTGTCTCGAATTGTACTCACTTCTGGCGTAAATGCAGAACATGGCGACGTCCTTTGGAACCTACCTCGCCAGTCTATATTATGTGAAATTGGCTAAGCTCTAATATTCGATACAGTTTGGCGTTTTATGTTATGGTCCGAAGGGCAAAATCATGCGGTGGAAATTAGTACCACACTTAACAACATAATGTCCAACGGTACTTGCGTACCGTTGTAACAAGTACGTTTAAATAACGTTGTCGTTATTGCAGCAGAAGTGAGATCAGCATAAAACTGCGACAGCAGCAGCAGACTGCAGCAACAGCAGAAGGAGCATTAACGGCGCTCGCCGTATGAGCAGCATTGCAGTAGCAGCAGCGTATTTGTTAACAGAAGCACGTACTGTAGGTAAATAATTCTAACTCAAATAGCAAGTTCATCATTTACAACGTCCATCAAATTATCATCGGGTACTAAATCAAACATCGGCAACCATAGGTTTACCAGTACATGCAGGAGCAATGACTGAAGTCGCAACAGCATCGTTTCTGCAGGAGGGCCTGCTCGGTCGGGACTCTGCTCTACACTGATTGCTCGTACGGAACGTATTTCTTTTGTCCGGGATCAAATATTTTTGGCACTGTGTGGAAAAAGGATATCCCGCTTTCCCGATATCTTGATATTGCATTTATAGGAAACATGACATAATTAAACCCTGGGCTTCTATGACTTGGCTGGGATTTTTTTGTCAGCGCAAATCGCTAAATAAATGCTGTTTTTGTGAGACTTCGATAAATTAGTAAGAATATTTGTTGTTGTTGTTGTTGTTGTTGTTGTTGTTGTTGTTGTTGTTGTTGTTGTTGTTGTTGTTGTTGTTGTTGTTGTTGTTGTTGTTGTTGTTGTTGTTGTTGTGGTTGTTGTTGTTGTTGTTGTTGTTTGTTGTTGTTCTCACATTAACTCGCAAAATCAAGTCCGTGGTCACAGCACAAGCTCCAGTCACTCTGGAGCTGAGGAATACCTCAGGGAAAACACACACGCAACCCAAGGTAGTACACGCATATATCACAGCTGACGCAATTCTTGCCTCCACCAGAAACATATTAAAGTTTAATCGGGAATCAGTCTACGATGTGCCAGGTCCATGCCGGTGCATACGTCTCATTAGTTACGCCTAGAGAAACCAACTATTCCGATTGCCACCGAAGGAAGACCACCACGTATATATTACACGTAGTATCTATCACTACGCATACGCACGACAGGCGTAAACCAATTAGAGAAAAGAAAGAAAGAAAAAAAAAGAAGATAAAGGAATAGAAAGAAAAGAGAAGAAAACGAAACCAAACGAAAAAGGCACGAAAACAGAAGAAAAAGACACGAAAAGCAAGAAAAGACAAGACAAGAAGAGGAAGCAAAGCAAGGAAAAAAGAAGAGAAAAAAAGAAAATAATAAGAAGAAAAGAATGAAAAATGTCATACTAGCAGACCCTAGGAACTGGCTAAGGATGGCATTAGTCCAACAGAATACATAGGTGACCGGTACCGACAACAGCCCCACCATTGCTCATGTTGACCGTAACCTTAATGCTCAAGACCAGAACGTTTGATTTGCGATCCAACCAAAGCCAATATTTCATAGCAACGTACATGTAGACACGACAGTGCGGATTATCACGTAGGACGGGCCACCTATTTGACGTGGACGTCAACCTTCATATGAAAAGGGAAACACTGTGGAACAACAACGAACCCCGATAGTTAACATTTTCAAAAAAGGCAACTGAGTAATAATGACCACACACTGCAAGGTCAGTTAGTTTCATCCTGTTTCATTGAAAAGCAGGACACATACACTCTTTGACGTACATGGGGTATCAGGTGGCTAAATGTTCGAAACAGGCCTACCTCGCGAAACGTTTCCTCTTTCACGCTGTTGACTGCGCTAGGATTTGAGATTGCAGGCGGATAGTTAGCGGCTTTTCTTTGTTGAAACTTCTTCACCGACTGGCAGTTGCGTCCATACACGTGTCAAGAGGAAGGGTGAACTACCCTCACTTGTTATACGACTTGCAGGATACACCTGATTCACGGATGCATTTTCTTTCACCGCTGTCAGATTGTGTCCCCTCCAAAACGTTTTTTTTTTTCTTGAACGGTTTCGCCGCAGACTGAAGTAACATCACCCTGTTGAGTCTGGAACAAGCTACACCGTAGTTCCCAAATAGAAATAGCCGACCCATATGCTGAATAAAGGCATGCACCCCGTGACACGCGCGATCAAAGTATCGCACACAGCTTTCAAAGGAGTTTCTATTAAATCTTCGATCTCACAGGTAACGTGTATTTATATTTTTGGAATACATTATTATTATGTTTGTCATATTTTCTTCTCACTTATTTTGTATTATATTCTAGAGTGTTTTATTGGTTGATACGAGATTGACAACACTAATTTTTTCTTGGGGTACATTGCGCAGTACAACCTGGATCGTCCTCACTTTCGCTGGACTTTGACAGTGTGAGGGACGTGGTTTGCCCGACCCAAAGTATTGTGGTCACCCTGCTTTCGGGAATATTGTAGTGTCTCCGCCGTCCAGTCTTTCACGGGCATTGCAAGGACGAAGACAACTCGAATACGTTCTAGGCAAATTGCTGTTCCGCATCAGACACCAAACCCACGCAATATATGCGCTGCATACATGCCAGCGATTAAGCTTTATCGCTCTCGAACGTAGCAATGCCTGGGTTTACTGTGTCCTGTATACGTCGTGTCTTGTTTTCGACGTTGTAAACAAAACGCTACAATCTCATTATAGGTTATGCCGTGGATACCACGTTTCTGTGCAGTCCCTGGTACCATACATGATTATTCTTGTTGTGTTAGATGGCGTAACACAACCGACCCGTACGTCGACTACTATGTGGGCCTTCTGGTCAAAACCTATTGGACATACGACAGTCCGGGTTAATATATGATGCCATGATAAGATATGCGTCTACATTAACATGCTCGTGTTTCCTGTGCTATTTTCATGCGGTTGCGTTGCGCTGCTAAATGCACCCCACGGCCGGCACGTATCTATCAGTCTACGAGTAATCAATACTTTGCTTCCAATTTATACTTTTGCACGGATCTGCTTCCATGTCTTCAATGTTACTCATGCTCACGTATCGGGTGGGAAAGCTGTATTTGTGTGTGATGGTGTTGAGCACTTCCAAGCGCATCGTGACTGTTCTCTCTCTTGTGCAAGCTATTACAAACTTTACGGAGTCATTGGTTTCGGTCTATTTGGGGTAGGGTTGCCCTTAGCACTGACGGCTTTTACGAATATTTTAAACTGCATATTTATTCTAGGACCGTAATATGAAAGGCTGCCAAGGGTTTTGAGGCTAGCTAGCTAGCTCATCGACTCCTTCACTCCAGCGGTATACTTCTAATAACATTCCTCTGGAAGTGCGGCCTGAGTAGATGGGAATAATGGGTTCTACTGCAGTCTCCTCGTTGTACATATTGTTTTTGGCGAGACATGCAATGCTGGTTCCACCCAGAGCATTACAGCGTGCTTGGAACGTCGCCAAACCCAAGAATACAACCGTGCATTTACTGCCAATGACAACCGAGTGGTAGGACGAACTGAGTCAATGTACAGATCGTCACCTGTTACTCTTGTATCGCTGCAAACCCACCTAATTAGTTTATCGAGCCTTGGAAAATATTTGCTGGCGAAACGCATCAATGCCACGTTAACTCGTCTGAGATTGACGATCGACAGACGTGTATACCTCGGCCGGTGACCCCTTCGCTGCTGTTGACGTTGCACCACAGGAGTCCACGGCTTTCATGGTGGGTTGTGCCCATGCCACCTGCACGAAGCGACCGAGCTTCAACGTCGCTGGCAAGAAACCATTATACTGCAAAGAGCATGCTGAGAATAGCATGGTGAATGTAGTTGGCAGGCATTGTCACCACGACTCATGCACGAAGCATCCAAGCTACAATGTGATTGGTAGCAAAATTTCGGTGTTCTGCAAGCAACACGCTACTGGTTGTATGGTGCGCGTACGCGGCGGACGCTGTTCATACAGCATGTGCACGAGACAACCACATTTCAACATGGTCGGCAGCAAAAAAGCAAAGTATTGCAAACAGCATGCAGAAGATGGTATGGTAAACGTACGTAACAAATACTGTTCACACTATAAGTGCGGAAAGCAAGCAAGCTTCAATGTCCTCGGCAACAGGACCCCGGCGTACTGCAAGATGCACGCGGATGATGGCATGGTAGGCATACGCGGCAAGCGTTGTTTGCATGAGTCGTGCAATACCAGACCAAGCTACAATGAATTTGGCAGAAAGCCGGCAGTGTACTGTAAACACCATGCAGTAGATGGGATGGTAAACGTGAGCAGCATATATTGTTCACACGGCACGTGTCGGAAGCAAGCGAGCTTTAATGTCCTCGGCGCAAAGAAGCCAGTGTATTGCAAACTACACGCAGATGATGGTATGGTAGGCATACGAGGCAAGCGTTGCTCGCATGAGTCGTGCTCGAGCCGGCCGATCTACAACGCTTTTGGAAGCAAAACGGCTGTGTACTGCAAACACCATGCTGAGAAGGGCATGGTTAATGTATCTGTCAATCGTTGTTTCCACGACACGTGCACAAAACAACCTAGCTTCAATGTCATCGGCAGCAAGACCGCACTGTACTGCAAAATACACGCAGATGATGGCATGGTAAACGTACGCACCACGCGTTGCAAACACGACTCGTGTACCAGAGTGCCTCGGTTTGGTGTTTTACCCATCGGTTCGCCATCTGTATGCTCCCGCCATAAGAACAGCCTCACGGGCGGACGAGTAATCGATTACAGTCAGCTTTGTGAAGTCATCGGGTGCAGACTGAAGGCAAGGTGGGGACTTATCGGCACGCAGCCCACCCACTGCCCCGATCACGGCCGTCTCCAGGATGGGTTGTCGCGCACTGTAGGGTTTAGAAATAGGACAAATTGTTCGTCTAGCTCACGACACCGTAATGAACAGCGGCCCTCGGTTGACGTGAAAGCCGAGTGTTCGTATTGAAATTGCACGTGTTGTATCATATGATTTTTATTGTTTGTCGGGCCCAATCTTTTTTTTTGTGTGTGTGGCCACTACCGTAAAGCGTTGGCGTGAAATTCGTGCCGCCTTCTTGGAGTTTTATTGTTTGCTTGATTTTGCCAACAGGACGGCGATTTTCCGCGTTGGAGATACTCTGGACCCGGTTTGGCCACATAGCGATCAGGCACCCATTAAAACGGTGGCGTACTGGTTGGCACAAGAGCTGTTGGTTTTCGAAACAAATGTGTCATTTTTTTTTGCTGTCAAGTCGTGTTCAAGGGAGCGTGGCCTTTTGTCGGCCAGGGATAACCCGCCGTGTTTCTGTCGGGTCTTGCAGCTGCTGCTTTGAATTTCCAAGTTTGATATTGCAAAGTGTGCGTCTTGTTCCTTCGAGCACCATTTACATAGCGATACGTATAAAGCTCATTTTTAGGCAACTGTGTTCGGTTACCGTCACGTTGGTCGATAAAGCTGCCGTCAGCTTGTATAACCTTTATTTTGCGTGTGATGTTGGTAACGAATCGGTGGCCGTTGTGAAAGAGGCCACATCGAGACGAATGTTTCCCCCCCAGGTTGCAACATGAGGGCACGGTCATGTTTACTGTTGTTTTGTTTGCGTGTCGTTTAGATTACCTTTTTTTGTATCAAGGCGGATGACAGGTGCTCCTGGTATCGTGGAAACGCAATCAACTTTTTACTTCTCGGAACGAAATTATAGTTCAAGTTATCCAACCCAAAGTTTACAGTGCTGGTACATTGGCTAACACGAATGGAACAAGTTCGGTGCGTTGTGTGGTCCGGTTTTTTTCCAAACAACCAACTTGAGCCAAGGAACCGATTTCGCCAAACATGAAAAGCGTACTCGATCGGGAATGGTGTTTGTACGTTGTTCATCCCGGAACCACCTGCTACACGCATTGACGACGTGAGCCTGTAAATCTAAATATGATGATCATGGCCAATGCGAAATATTGTATTACACTACTTTCGCCTTGTGTGTACGGTTGATTTGTTTTCTATTGCGAACAACTAATATATATCCATGAAACATTGCTCTGTAAAAATCCTCTCAATTTTTTTTTCTAGTCTATTAGTGTGTCTTGGATGTTCAATCTTGGGCCCATTGGAGTCTCATCCACAACAGCGGTCACCTGAGCATGCGAGCTCGAATGGCAGCCGTCGTGGAATGAGGTGTTGGTTGAACCCGTCTACATGATATTTCAAGGTCAGGCGTTTGGGGAAGATCTCCAACCCAGAGGTAGGTGATATCCCATTGACAATACTGCACATTGTGTTCATTTTCTTCCGAGTCGCATTAGTCTACTGTTCTCGTTTTGGGGGTTCGGGGAAAAAACGTTTCGCTCCTTGGCCAGATACACCCATCTTAGCCTCGTGCAATGTCGTTCGTTTCTTTGCCCATTCGTAGATCGTCTTAATGTTCTCCTAAAAACTCCCTCTGGATTCCTAGCAAATACCGCTTCCAGTTGTCGGGACTACCAAGCGTGGGAAAGGTACCGTGCCATTCGACTGCTCCAACTCCGAGGCAATCAGAGCCCATTCTTCTGGTATACTAGTAAATGTTTCCCACGCCAGACTGCCCTTTTCACCGTCTGCCTCTGCTTCTCTTCGCTTGCAACTACTCCCTTACATAACATTTTTCGAGTTCCCTGCATCATTGCGCCTGTAAGCATTGAACGTGACCTGTTTCCACGCCCTCTCCATCTGAAAAACTCGTCCCAAGACGCCTCACCCTTGCCGCGAGTGTTGTCGCGTTACCGATACGCAACGAGTGCAGAGCGAACCCATCTGGATTTCGACCGTACCAATAACTTCTTGTTTGCTCCCAGACGACGACCGTGCTGCCCTAGTCATACGAACTTACAACACAGATACGAGGAGAAACGGACGTGGTCGACAAGGCAAGTTAATATCGACTCTCATATGATGAGACAGCGAGTCATTAACGTCCACGAAATGTCAAGTTGGTGATACGTAAAAAAGCAATATGCTATTGTGCCCGCAACAGTAAAGTTGCCCTAAAAAACCGCCATCACGAGGTTCGACGGATACAACACCTACGATGGTCCTTCTAAATCAGCCGTGAAGGTTACAGTGGCTTCATCGCGTCGGTTACGCCGTTGTGTATGTACACATGAAAACGATAACGCGGAGCAAGATACCTGATGCAGCTTGCTACGAGACGATGAGGTGCTGTATATGGGTTTTAGTGGCTTGCATATATTTGTTTTAGGCTGATTTGCCTCATCGTCTCGCAGGAACACCGAGTTTCGCGGCTAACATAAATATACCGTTTTGGCAAAAAAGCATATAGAGATTTGTTGGGCAATGCTATATGTACTTCTGTCACAAAGTCAACGATAGTGGAGATTGGCCGGTTTGCTGGCGTCGACAATAATGTTACGTTGCAGAATTGCTAGCTCCATACGGATAGTGCGACGATGAACATAATTATTCCACGTTTCCTAGGTTGTACACCCGGGCAACATTTGTTTGAGAGGTGCAGATTGTATCCTTTCTATGAATAGTTCTCCTAATTTAATGCCTATGTTCATACAAGCTGTGAGATCGAAGTTTTTTGTCTTAAAAGTCTTCTTCGCATGTTGTGTGTGATATTCCGATAGCGCGTATTACGGGTGGCGTGTCTTCATTAAGAGTATAGGTCGGCGACTCCCCTTGCAACTACAATGTAGCTATCAGGGTCAACAGGGTGATGTTAGTAAATCTGTGCGCGGAAACTACAAAGACCGTTTTTGAGGGGGCTAGCTGTTGAAAGAAATACATCAGCTTGTAAAGTGTATAGTGTAAGTCGTACAGCCGGTAAGCGGAGAGCAGACACTTTTTGATCGTCAGCGCCTGGGTTTGAACAAGAGGCATCGGGAGGAGGAGTAAAGGTGGCACAGAGGTAGGAGCTTGCCAAACGCGTGGTGCTAAATCTAAACGATGGTGCGGGTTGTGGGGAAGGAGGGTGTGTGTGGAGGGGAAGGGGGCATGAAGTAGAGCTACGTCATGGATAGCTGCAATAGTACGGAGGTGACATCAAATTGCGTATAAGTGTTTATTACCCTGATCAATTTCGACTTCACGTGGGGCGTTTGAACCACAGGGAACAGGGGGGCGAGGGGGCGGGGGGGGGGGGGGGGGGGGGGGCAGAAATCAATTTGAGCTACGGGATAGATAGCTACAAAGATAATGAGGTGATACCAACTCGATGGTAGTGTTTACTACTGTGGCAAATTTTGACTTTAGGTGGGTTTTTGAACACGAGAGGGCGGGAAAAGAGGTGTGTGTGTGGAGGGGGCATGGAATAGAGGTACGTCATGGACGGGCAAAAAGAAAATTAGTTGAAATCAATTTCGTGGGCGTGCTTAATACTCTGGCCGATTTTGACTATAGGTGGGGCCTTTCGGGGAGGGGGGGGATAAAATGAAGCTACGGCTTACATAGTTAGAAGATATTGAGGTGATACCAGCTTTCTGGTAGTGCTTACTACTCTGGCAGTCTTTACTCATGGTCTAGTGTTTGAACAGAGCGGTGGGTTGGTGGGGGGGGGGGACACTTTAATATGCGGCTGTAGCAAAACTCATCACTTTACATCACCCGCCTTTTTTTTTTTTTATTGCAGTATTTTTGATGTTAGGTGTGGCATACAACACAATTTTTAGGTGTGGTGTACAATGTGTTATAGGTTCGTAACGTGATTCTATACATGGATCCCAAGATTGAACATTACAATCGATGGGTACAGCCTTGTAGTTACCATGATTTTACAGGGCCGGTGTGGGGCTTTGACATGCAAGATCGTAGTTGACAGACAGCAGACATATTACGAAGAGCAAAACGCTATAGGTCGGACCATGTGCGCGTGCCGTTCCTGTGGTTGTTGTTGTTGTTGATGTCCTTGATTTTTCTCACATGATCTCGCACCACAAAATGTATGGTCACAGGACAGGCTCCGGTCATTCTAGAGTGGAGGAAAACCCAACGCGATCCCCTTTGTTCGGCGTCGAGTTGCTTTCGTCATAGCCTGTCACACATTGTCCCTATGCTCCCTCGTCCTTAATATGACGTACTCTTTACCTAAGCTTGTACAGTACGCCGCATCCCACACTGTGGTCACACGTGCCCCTTCTCGCTACCTAGCGGTTCCAACGCTTTAGTTCTAAGTACGACACTCTTCTCGAAATCATACATATCATAAAGAATAATAGTAATAGTTTGGTTATTGTCGTGTGGTGTTGTGTTTATTTTCTCAACAGCAGATCGGTCGTGGGCACGTCTATATCGAGTACCCGAAAAAATCCTCAAAGTGATGCTGTTGAATACACCCAAGAAGAAGTAGTGCGGGTAAAATGCCAAGTGAATATCTTTCCTGGAAACTGTTTTGTGGTATGCACAAACAAATAGCCATTGTGTCCGGTGGCGATAATAATGCGTCCTTGCGCCACTCCCCTAGAGATTTTCCGGAGGGGAATATTGTGTGGTACATGTAACTGTTTGTTATAGAGTAACTCGAAAATCTGTCGGGTTTTGATACAACATATATTCTGCCTTTTGTAGCGTGTAAGCACACGCCAGATTGGGGCAATGTTCAACGGCGAACCATGCGAGGGTGACGATTGAAGTGCCTCGGGGCAACAAGAGGTTCTTCAGAGTAAAAAAAGAGAGTCGACAGTGTATACTTACTTGTTGGCTTGGCAGCGGAAAACGTGATTAGCGCCCGCTATATTCAGTAAGATCTATGGAGACTGAACGACTATTTTTACTACAACGTCACACGATATCCAAGACCTCTGGAGTGGCTCCCGTTATTAAAAACCTTCACAATAGGATGTATTTTTGTAACGGTGGAGCGTATATTTGGGACCCATGTTGCCCCCCAATGTTTGAATGCTGCTAACTGAATATCCCAGCAGAAATTTCAAGTATTTAAAACATGATATATATAATGAAAATACACTCCAGCTGTGAGATAGAACATATTGTCGATTCTCATCTTTGCAAGCTGTGTGTGATACTCCGATTGCGCGTATTACGAGTTGTGTGTCCTCATTAAGGATCTAGGTCTGCAACTCCCCTTACAACTACAGTGGAGCTACCAGGGTCAACAGGGCGATGCTAGTCAGTATGTGCGCGGAAACTATAACACCCGTTTTTGAGGGGGACAAAATCTGACAGCTGTGGATGGAAATGCATCATATTATCATGTGAATACTGTAAGTCGAATAACCGGTGAAGGGGAGGAGGAGTTTTCAAGAACGTGGGGGCCTGGGTTTGATCAAGAGGGGGGGGCGGGACTGGCGGGGCGGGCGGGGCAGCTCATTCGGTGCGTGGAACCTTAAATATATCCTAGTAGTCGTGCGACCAGTGAAGAGAGGGCAGAGCGTTCGAGAGGTTAGGGGAGGGGGGGGGGGGGGGGGGGGGGGCAGAAAGGGTACTACTCCCAACTTTTTTGGTCGCATAGGTAGAGGGGTTTGCTATACGCGTGGTGCCATGTATGAGACAGTTTTCTTGTTACCAAACAACTGAGGGTATTGTGTTGTTCGGTTGCTATCAATGTGTATGTCTCAACTTGTTCATGTTCTAATTGTGTCACGTCCTGCGCAGCATGAACCGCTGGCTTTTATGAGCATGACAAAATTTTAAACTAATATATCATATACATATTGTAAACGACCACTAGTATATACGTTCATGCTAAACCAGAACAGTAAACCGGTCCCGAAATCACGTTCTTAACGACATCGACAACCTTTATACGACGAACGATAGTACCATTTAACAGTAATCAGTACATTCTTGACGTTAAAATATGTGTGTGCCAGACGTTTGAGAACTCTCCCGGCAGAGCTTTGTACACATTTCATGACGAATGCACAAATGTGCTCTTGAATAAGGACTTGCCAGGAAAAGGTGCATGCAGCGTATGCAACACGGTAACGATTGATCGATGGAAACGGTGAGAATCTGCATGACCTTAAAACAGTGTGGATGTAACGATGACATAGCAGAATGCCGGACAGGGGGTGCATGTTTAACGGTATGGTGGCATGTCTTAGATATCAAAAATAGCATAATCGACTGATTGGCGAGATCATGGCCACGGGTCAGCCAACGAGGGTGGATGAACCAACGTAACCAGTACACAGACGAATCTGCACCATGACGAGGTTTCCTTCCTGTCAATCAACTGTCAGCTCTGTGCAGGTCGCACACCTTTGGATCGTACGATATGGAGATGTCTACATGTGGAATAATACTTCGGAACATACAGCTCAAACTGTCGACTTAAACTCTCTGGTCAAATTAACGAAACGATACTTACACATGAGACTGCATTCAAATATCATTCCGGAGTCTCCAAACCGAGAAAACGATGCCCAATGTATACTGGATTCATACGCACACTTAACACCGCTACAAGTTATCAACCAGCGCAACAATGACGCTCGAGTGTGAACCGCCCGTGTATAAACACCAGACCGTAGCTACTGGTTGAACGCCCGTTACACTAACACGTAATTCATCAGCGTTTAGGAGTGTGCCTCTGTACCATGCATCGCTCAAATTCCTTTTTATCGTTAGCTACGACTTGAAGGCGATACTTTCGTGTGAGGTACTTCCACACGAAGAAAGTTACGAAAATATGCATTCACTGTTGGTATATATCCAGGACCTCAGCTGTTTGGCAACAACAATCGAGTATCCAACCGCGACTCAATACATGCGTAGTATTCTACGAAACACACCCAAGAAACCACGAAACAAGGACCCGTGGTGTTGCGATTGATATATGAACGATGAACTTGTGACGAACGAAACACGGCCGGGAAAACAAAGTTGGGCGATGGTTTAACGGCATTGATGCCAAGGGATTCCCAGAGAGTTGGATGGTGCTACTGGGGCTTGTATCTGGACTACAGAGCATCAACACCTCGCTTACTCATTGTGCTATTGGGACAAAGCCATCCCACGTTTGGGGTGCACAGCATCAGTCCTTGAGATCCTCACATGAGAAACTCACTATCTCACCCAGAAACAACTTCGAAGGCATTCTTTCGCACAACACGACCAAGCATCTACGCCTTAATCCTAAACCAATATGTACTCGGGAAACTACTTCATTGACCGGTAGTTCCTCACATGAGGAACTCAATCGCCCGAGGGCCTTTTGACGCAAAAGGTGCAACCCCAAACGTGGGATGACTCGACGATCAAATGCTTGAGGATTCTCAGCTAAAATCTATGAACGAAACGCTCGTGTATTCTCATGACATTCAGGCACAACATAGACGTGTCTCCAATTGCCCAAAGTCAATGGTTTGTCCTCTACCTGAAAATATACCCGACGTTTTTCCATTGAGCACTTGCCAGGCCCACGCTTGTGACCTTCGACATCTTCAATAACACACCGGCCGATGTGAAGCGTAGTGACAGAGACGTCGACAAGGTACCGGTAACGTTGTTCCCCCCAAAAAACCATAGAGTGCGGCAATATCCGACACTACGGAACTAAACGCGTAATTATGGTATGCCTTCATACGACTAAAATGAACATATGTTTCAGCAAGTTCATAATGTCGCGCAACGCGAAACTTTTCCGGTACTCACTGTGAACACACAGTATAAGGACACCACCAGGGCTGATTTGTCTACGTTTGGGTTCATCACCAACGGAATATCCGGAGAATATTCTAACACTTGATCCCAAGGCTGATATTGGGTCATCGACAACTTCTAATGGATTCTGGCTGCTTTTCGGCATGTTCCAAAAACATTGCGACAAGTAATTCTGTACGTCAGTTGCACATTATCAAGTGGGCGAAGAGAGTTACCCAGTCCGGTTCCAGACCACGACGTAGACAGGACGTCTGGAATATCATCAACAGGTAAAGCTCTACGGCCGTACATGGAAAAATGAGGTGTTTCCTTTAGCTTCTTCTTGTAAGTGGTGTTATGGGCTAGCTGGATAAACGGTAACAAATCTTCCCCATCATCTGATATGGTGGTCAAGTATATGCATTACACTATGCACACGCTCTAACAAAAAAATGTTTTGTGGGCAATACGCCTACGTGCGCGTTTTCTTCAACCTTCCTACGAATTGGAAACAGTTGCCGAGCTTGTTCTCGAGTTCAAAAAGCAACTCGTTGTGCAGGGCTTCAGGAGCGGAGAAAACGGAGAAAACACCCTCTACAAGGACGCGTTCAATTGTTGCTTCGTAAATGTCACTAATCACGCCTATAACGATAAAAAAAATCATGTCGTCTATCAGGAGGACAATTTATATATTTTGATTTGTTCGACGACGACATTAAAAAAGCGAAATCGATAGCACACATCGAAAAGGACGGGAACCATTGCGGTGGCCATCAAGTATTTTCGGAAAACGGTGTGACGTATTTCGATATTGGCATAATTATCATCATTTTGTGTTTATTTCTACATATTTCAGCATTGTGGGCCACCAAAAGATCGGGTTTAATCGACCGCAGCTTCAAAAGGTAGATTACTCCCAGACGGCGGCTACTCATCACAGTAGCGAAATATTACTTTCCCTATGTTGGCGGGCACAACGAGTTAGTTACGGAACGAACTCCGTTTACGAGCATTATCAGGTAGGAACGACCAGAGCTCTACGTTTTCGTCAAAACAATATCGACTCTCGCCGTTCTAGTTTTCGCCACCTAAGAACAGATACGAAAGGGTAGAACGTGCTTTTACGTTTGCAATATACGGACGGAACTCAGTAGGTTGTTCTGAAAGTGTTCCTCTTTATCACTAGTAAAACAGTTCGCGACAATTCTGTGCAAGGTCTATGCCTTCGAATTTTGTGGAGGTACTTGGAAATCGCAATGGGCAGCTGCACGAAAAGGCCTATCTCTCAGGACGTTTCAGCAGATTGATGCAAGGGCTGGCTGTTGCGGTGACGTCTCTCCTTCCCCTTCAACAGACATTCGAAACAGCGCGTCGAGTGATCCGTTTGGTCTTTCCGCGACGTTCTTTAACGGTAAAGTCAAACTTTTGCTGAGCAATGGACCAACGGGGAAGTATGTTCGACAAATCCTGCATGTAGTATAAATGGTTCAATGCAGCATGATCAGTGATCACCGTGAAATGTTTCCCAGTAATATCGGTCTGCAGTGAGCGTATGTGATTTGGCATCGACGCAGAGCAATGGCGTTGTCCGTGTTTAAATCATTGACTAACATACGCAATTATGTCGAGATCGGCTATGAGCTCGTCATTTCCCGACGTCTGGGCGTGAAAAGCGGCAACCCCTAGCTCACTGACATCTAGATGCAAAAAATATTCACACTTATAACCAAGGATTTTCTAGACGGGGACTGACATAAGTAAACGTTTCATACGGTAATTGTCACCCACAAAACCTTCCGAAGAAACACCGTATCCAACATATGAAACAGGTTTAGGGCCAAAAGCCAGCTGCTTGCAACGCTGCAAACATGCTCTCCAATTTTTTTTTTGATTTGTATCAGAAGTTGCGGACAAAACGCAGAAATCGTCCATACTGATGAGCAACTAGGGGATATGGCAGCTTTTTTTTTAGCAATTTCTATGAAACCCCACCAAACATTACCAACACCAAAAGGCATATATTCCAAACAGTACGTGCGATGATTTGTGACAATCGACTGTGGTTTGGACATAATGATGCTAAACCGGAATTTTCAGATGCGCGCTTTGGACGTCGGCGATACTGACAAATTCTACGCCGCCGCCAATGTCAATGTTGTCCTCAACGTTAGTCATCGACCAGGTCTTGCAGATAAGGTGTTTATTGATGGTACGTCTATAATCAACACAGAGACGAGATTGACCATCCTTGCGAGCCATATTGGAAACGGGGAATGGCCAAGGGCTAAAGCGCCCCTGTATTTTATATTCGTTGAGCATATCCTGACAACACATGCCGATCACGCGATGACTGCTCGGGGTGTATCTATTTAGACGACGGTTAAAAGGTTTGGCACGAACGGGGAGAGGGAATGTCCCTTCGCCAGTGTTGCACTTACCCAACTCCGCTCGTTAAAACAATAAGCCAGGACGGCACATTGCATATATATATATATTAACAAAATTGTCGACTGCTTTTCAACGGTGAAGGTGGAGGCTACAAATACTTTGGATAGTGGTACAATAATCTTGGCATATTTCTCTGCATTTTTGGTCAACATTTTCATGTGATGCTGTTGAAGCATGCATATATAATAAAAATGTGAAAATTAGATACAGACTCCCAGCTAAAATTGCGGTAAACCGCACTACCAACTTTTTACTTGAGGTATTCCGTACATACCGTCTGCATGATCACCTCCCAATCTATGCCAGGCGAAATATGACTAACGGAGTAACGTAATTGAGCGCGTGTACACTAAGCGTTCTTTTCAAAACAAAAACGATTCGCATCTCTCCCTGTTGTTCTCAATGAATGGCCGTGACAAGGCATGACCACATCTCCTCGACTGTTGTATTTGGCAATATGCATCTCTTTCCTATAATTAGCGATGTCAGAAAGTAATGGTATTTACATGATTGTACCTATTGATTGAAATAATCTATCTTTCAATCCATGTACAATAACAAATTGTGAAGCTTATAACACGTTGTTTACTACACTTAAGAACTGAGTTGCATACAACATGTAACATAAAGCCTTCTAGAAAAATAAACATTACCAGGCGGGTGATATTAAGAGGTGTCTTCTTGCTGCAACCGTTAGATTCGTCCCCTTCAAGAGTTTTTAGTTCCCTCGCACATATTGAAATGCTCGCCCGACCCCCCCCCCCCCCCCCCCACCCCCGATCCCCCTTGTTAAAACGCACCACCTAAAATCAAAATATGCCAGAGTAGTAAACACTACCAGCCAGCTGATATCATCTCATTATCCATCTAGCCATCCATGCCGTAGCTCCAACTCATCTCCCCCCGCCCCCCCTCCCTTTGTTCCCCGCCCAGTTCGTTCAAACGCCCCACTCACAATCGAAGTCGGCCAGAGTAATATACACTTCTAAGCAATTGATATCACGATACTAGCTTTCTAGCCATCCATGACGTAGCTTTCATTCATACCCCCTCCCCCCCTCCTTCCCCACACCCCACACGATCGCCTAGACCCAGCACCGCGCATATATCAAGTCCCTACATGTATGATTAATACGCGCGATCGAAGGATTACACACAGTGTTGCGAACATCAGTGTCGACCAAATCCGTGATTTTTATATTACTAAGTATATGTGAACATAAACCTCTTGAAAACACTCCCCCCCTCCCCCCCCCCCCCCCCCTTTATTTCATTTTATTTTTTTCCCCCTCGCTTCCTTTTGCTTAAACGCCCCACCTACTATCGAAATCCGCCAGAGTAATAAACACTTCCACGCCCTGGATACCGCCTCGTTATCGTTTCAGAGCCGTCCATGCCGCTGCTGCAATTCCCACCCACCCCCGTCCCCAACGCCCCCTACTTCACCAACCACCCGCATCATCGCCTAGACCTAGCACCACGCGTATAGCCAACCCCTACATCTATGCGACTTAAAGCCCTCCCTCCCGCCCCCAGCCCCCCCCGCCACATTCCCCTCCCCTGCCCCACAACAAAAATTTATAGTTTCCAAGCACAAACTGACGTGCCCCACCCGTCCCCTCCACCCCCCTCCCCCCCTCCCGCCCCCCTTTTGATCAAAATCAGGCCCCCACGTCCTTAAAACTCCGCCCTCCCCTCACCCGATGTTCGACTTACAGGATTTACTTGATAAACTGATGCATTTCCTTCTACAGCTGTCAGATTTTGTCCCCCTCAGAAACGGGTTTTATAGTTTCCACGCACAGACTGCCTAGCATCACCCTGTTGACTCTGATAGCTACACTGTAGTTGCAAGGGGAGTCGCCGACCTATACCCTTAATGAGGACACACAACTCGTAATGCGCGCGATCGGAGAATCACACACAGCTTGCATAGATGAGTTTCGACAAAATATTCGATCCCACAGCTGGAGTGTATTTATATTTTTTAATAATGGTATCTACATGATTGTATCTATCGATTGAAGCATTCTATCTTTCGATTCTTGTACAAAAACAAATTATGAAGCTTTTAACACGTTGTTCACTACACCTATCAACTGGACTGCATAATATATGTAACATAAAACATTATAGAAATATAATCACTACCAGGCGGGTGATATAATGGGGTGTCTTCTTGCGGCAACCGTCGTATTCGTATCCTTCAAGGGTTAATGGTTTCCGCGCACATATTGAAATGCTCGCCCCCCCGCCCCCCGCTCACCCCCCATCCCTCTTGTTAAAACGAACCACCTGAAATCAAAATCTGCCCGAGTAGAAAGCACTACCAGCCAGCTGATATCATCTCATAATCCATCTAGCCATCCTTGCCGTAGGTCCGACTCATATCCCCCCCCCCCCCCCCCCTTTTTGTTGCCCGCCCAGTTCGTTCAAACGCCCCACTTACAATCGAAATCGGTCGAAGTAAAAACACTTCTCATCAATCGATATCACGTCATAATTTTCTGGCCATCCATGACGTAGTTTTCATTCACCCCCCGTCCCCCCCTCCAACGCCCCCTACATATATGATTAATACGCTCGATCGGTGGATCACACACAATGTTGCGAACATCAGTGTCTACTAAATCTTCCCATTTTGATATTTTATGTGACCTAAACCTCTTGAAAACCCTTTTTCCCCCCCTCCCCCTCACCGCTTTTTTATTTTTTTCTCTTCCAACGCTTTCCCTTGCTTAAACGCCCCACCTACTGTCGAAATCCGCCAGGGTAATAAACACTTCCACGCCCTGGATATCGCCTCGTTATCGTCTCAGGGCCGTCCATGCCGCTGCTGCAATTCCCAGCCACCCCCGCCTCCAACGCCTCTTCCTTGCCCACCACCCGCACCATTGCCTAGGCCTAGCCCCACGGGTATAGCAAACCCCTACATCTATGCGACCTAAAGCCCCCCCGCCCCCCCCCCGCCACATTCCCCAACCCCCCTCCATGACAAATATTTTTTAGTTTCCACGCACACAAATTGACCTGCCCCACCCGTCCCCTCTCCCCTCTCCCCCCCTCCCCCCTCTCCCACCCTCCCGCCCCCCTTTTAATCAAAAATCAGGCCCCTTACGCCCTTAAAAACTCCGCCCCCCCCTCACCCGATATTCGACTTACAGGATTCACTTGATAAAAGGATACATTTCCCTTCACAGCTGTCAGATATTGCCACCCTTAGAAACGGGTTTTATAGTTTCCGCGCACAGACTGACTATAATCATCCTGTTGACCCTAGTAGCTAAAATGTAGTTGCAAGGGCAGTCGCCGACCAATATCCTTCATGAGGACACACAACTCGTAATACGCGCGATCGGAGTATCACACACAGCTTGCGAAGATGAGTTTCGAGAAGATCTTCCATCTCACAGCTGTGGTGGATTTTTTTTTGTATAATATATAGCCAAGCAGGGAACACGACCGGCGAATCTCAATAACTTTCCCACAACCCATCCTGCATTTATGGCAAGAGATTCGCAAGATGGGTTTCCTATTCAAACGGCCGACGATCCTTCTGTTGCTGGCCACGTGTTGAGGGTAAGGGCAGCAAAAGATTCGTTCAAGTTCGACAAGGTTGTTTGCGCAAGACGTCTCATTTCTGGATAGTATGCGCGGTTAATTGTAAGACTTCCATATATTTCAATAATATAATGTCTGTACAAGCAGTGATTACGACACTGTGACGGGGCATAAATCGATACGATTGAGCAAATTTTCAATGTGTACTTCAGCATTTTTGTGCATGGCGGGAATATAGTTCTGTGACATAGATCAGGTCGCTCATGGACGAGTATCCGGCCACCTGTGGATAGCTGAAATAGTAACAGCAGCAGACGAGAAACTCAAACGTCAATTTGTGTTCAATCGAGCATAACGCCAAATCAAGACCTGACACATTGTAGAGTAATACCTGGCCAGGCCCTACAAATGAGACAACAAGTGCATCAGTACGACGTGTGATGTCACCCAGGGCTAGCGACAATTTTCATCCATCCCCAGATCTCGAGCGACGAGCCATTGGCCTCGGTCAGAGATATGTAGGGTAGTGGGACGGTTTCGATCCGGTTTTTGCGCATGGTTTCATATTGTTTCACATACAACATCTAAACACGCGTCATGTCGCTCTCTGAGTCTACATCCAAGACTGGAAAAAACAGTACAAAGCTATTCAAACTGCCGGAATCACGGATCCGTCGAGACGTCAAGGCGAGGGATAGGCATACGGGAAGTTATCGAGAAAAAGATGAACTGAACCACGAATATACTTTGTTAGTGTCAAAATGACGCAAAAGTTTGAATGGGCAAGGATGGTTCAACAATAAGTAAGTGGATAAAACTAAACTTGGTTTATGTGTTTTATTTGTAGAGAATAACAAACGAACGGCGCTGTCAACAAGAGAGAACGCATATACAATGAACAATAAATCATTTTTTTTGTTCGGACTATCAAGAATTTAAACCTATTCCCCCGAGTGCAATATTCTAGGTGATTTTCCTGGTGTTTTGACGTACACTCAAGTAAATGTTCAAAGACAAACTCATATTTTCCCAAAATTCATGTTGGAATGACTCCTCGTAAACATATTTCCTCCCACCAAAGAGTCGTGTGTGGGCGAGCGTGGGGAACCAGTTATCAATAACTCAACGAAACAACGTATAAAATCATACTCATATTGCGTTGACTTATTCAAACGATGAAGTTACCTTCTAGGTCGTCGCGGCTGATTTGCCTGTTTGTCTTATTTTCCTGCATCATTCATAATGTGGTCCGATGTTCGTGTCAGTAATACGTTACTTCGTTGCATAAAAGCTTGTTATACTCGAACCACTGTCTCAATGACATATAAACTAGTACACGTTGTGACTATAGCAACCCCGCCCTCGTTGAACAATGGGGCCAGATGGTTTTTAACCCGAAAAACAATCGTGACGGAAAGAAAGAAGTTGCACGCGGGGTGGTCGGCAGTGAATGGTGTGTAATGGACAGCGTAAGGGGGGGAGACGTGCGGAAAATGTCGTGTTGTTCTCCCAAAAAATTATATTCGTTTGTGCCCTCGTTTATCATACCAGTATACGCTGGAGATGAGTCGTTCTACGTCAGCCCCTCCAACTTTTTTTGGACGGAATCGCCGGTTTCAAAACCAACTCCCTCCTTAAAAATCTCCTGAAATACGGTGTCTCTCGACACCTCGACGTCACCGATCGTTAGACTTTTGCATACACGAAAATATTTGGCTACTTTTCTTCCGACAGTATCCTTCCTTGCGTCGAGCAGCCACGGAACGTTTAGTAAAGAAACTCGCTGGTTTTTAGGGGGGCCATCGTAGAACCAGTCCGCACTACAAGTACGTATGTGCTCTGTTGGTCGGGGTGGGGAAAATGTAGCGGAGGAGGGGCAAGAGCACACCCGAGAATGGACGTGCTGTATAGGCCATGAATGATTAATCGAGTGCTTGTCAACACATCACAAGAATTTTAGAAAAAAGTCTAATGCCTGAACGGAAAGAAGAACCGGGAAAGACAGGATGAAGAAAAGACCAGCCGGTGGTGTTGATATACCTTGGCATTTGTTAGACTAGTGGTATAGGTAATAGGAAAACCCCGAAAGTATGATGCAAGGGGAAACCCGGGTTCCGAAAAAAACTCTCGTGAAAGAGTACACAGGGAACCGATAAGGAGCTCAGGTGCAAGGGTCAAACTCATTGGTCAAGAAATGTTGTACGTGTACGTATGCCACAGACTTCAACGTAATGTACGTAAAGAAAGGAAGTGGAGGGTGTCCTATACGTCATATACGGCAATGGAAACAAAATACCTCCGCGGTAAGACAGACGGTGAGTTGTATGCTATTTTCAACGCGGAGACCAAGGGCGCACAAAAACATGTTTTTTCGACACCTACCAACGTACCAAAACTGTTTTGTCGCCCTTCCAGAAGGGGGAGGGAGGTGCGAAGACACCACTGCCCCCCCACATTACGAAAAAGAATTCCCTATGCAAACAACCCTCATTCTAAATCGTATATATTAAAGGGGGCAGAGGGGTACTATAGAGCAGACACGCAGGCCCCTGGTCGCGGAGCAGCAGCCTGCTTACAGTCTACGCACAGCGCAGAGCAACGGAGAAAAGGGGAGAGAGCAAGAGAGAGTGGTCACAATGATGAGCATAGCCGCCCTCCTTCGACAAGACCGCTTGGATACAAGGCGTCTGCGAAAAGCCAGCCGATGGCGAGGACCTCAGCTGCTGCTGCGGTGCCAACTTCGGTGTCGGTTCAGGAATGGACGAGGGCCAGGACATTGAAACTGAGTAGTTGGCACACCACAGAGAGTGATTGGAGAGGCATGAAGTCTGTATGTGTAGTGTCTTATTGGAACGTATCGTGTACCTCGCAGCAGCAGCAGCAGCAGCAGCAGCAGCGGCAAGCACTGGAAATACGAAACTCTGGTTAATCTTAGGTGTAAGTGCTCACCATCGTGCGTGTCGTGCTGCCTCCTCCCCAATAACTGACAACATCAGCAGTAGCAGAAGACTAGCCTTCGTAGCAGCAGCAATACCAGACGCCGTAGCCGCATGATCAAAATCGACAAAAAAACGCGCGAAATGCGGACCACCCAAGTTACACCGCGTCCCTGTTGGTACCTGCACGCCTTTCGCATGCGAGGAGAACATTTTTGCCTATCGAAAAAACTGGGTGTGAAAGAAGTGCAAGCGCGATAATCAGACGCAATATAGAGCGACTGAGCCTGACCCACGTGGAGACTCACGAGCAGTCACTTCAACACAATTGAGGACTTGTAAGGATACTCGTAGATGTTGTTGCATTCGCTAGCACAAGCAGTTTCGAAAAACAAATTGAAAAACGTCAGATGTGAGTACGGCTGAGTGAATGGGTAAAAACTCAACTTTGCAAACTGGGTGGTACATCAGATCTATGTTTCATGTATCATATATTGTTTGTAAATTTTACCTGTTGTTAATACACTGCTTCAATTTGTTTTCCGGGAGGTCGTTCGCGCGTGTTCAGCTGTTTGGGAACTGCCACGCTGGACGTATTTTAGTTGCGGGGTGTACGAGGCTGGACGCCTTGTCGATGTGTGTGTCACGAATCAGAACCAAAAAAGGAAGTCTGTCTGGAGTCAGGGTGAGACATGCGAGGGTATTCATGGCGAAGCTGACGAGGGCATGCCAGGGTATCTAGCCCACTAGCATCGCAAGGTCCACATATATAGGCCATATCTGTAGCACCCTTAAGGTATTCATAAGGACTGACCTCCGAAGGACCGATACCACCGAGTTCAGAAGGCACTTGTGCGTGCCTCGGAGAAAGAGAGCAAGACCCTTGGGCAGGTGCTCAGGATATGAAGCTTCTCAAGAAAGTAGTGTGAAAATGATAACTTGATTGCTTATCCCAAGGTTAATGAACGTGAACCCAAGAAATTGTGAGAATATGGTTGATGCTAGGTTGAAGAAGAAGTGAAGAAGTGGGTAAAAAGGGAAGTGTCCGGTTGAGGCAGCCAGATACGACTTAGGGAGGGGATGTAAATATCGCGGCCCCTACTATCACGAAAACTCCTCTGTCATAGCAACTCTTGAAATTGTCACAGAACCGTAACATCCCCCTCAAGCATAATGCGATGACAAGAGCAATATGACATAGCAATCCTGTGACTGTATAGCAAAGGGTACAGAGCCGCAAAGCTCTTTACAGAAATATTGACCTCAAGGATAGGCTAACAAACCGAAAACACATGGGCCATAAGAGGGAAATCCTCGATAAACACCCTCCCCTCTGCCTTCTCACTGCGTGTTTGATCGCTGGACCACTATTCAATGGCTGAAATTCCGTATGTGAACGAAATTAACGTGCACGAAAGCAGCACGCAACTCCACGGAACTGACTCGTCTACTCCTTTTTTAGTCTGCCCACATACAATATAATTTTCCATCAAAATGCAACGTCGGTAACTCAATAACATACCGCAAAAAGATGAAAAGCACGAAGGGCAAAAAAATCCTAAACCTTTGGCGAAAGCGGAACTCCGATGCCAGGTATCAAAGAACAAAAAGGAAGCATGTGGCACAATCAACCGCAAACAAGGTGTACTGCTGAAAGTCGAGGATAACTATGTAGCCATTACTAAACAACCACTTAATAGTCTATTTAAATTCAACTCATACTCAAATAGTATACACGACCCCGTCGCTTCTCAAGAGACTGTACCAACAGCCTATCCGACTCTTCTCAAGGCATTGCCGATCCTAAAAACAGGGCATACCCCCCATGAGCTGTGAAATTAAATAAAGGCAGATGCACAGGAGGAACCCATACAACGAGCAAAAAGCCCGATAAAATCTCATTGGTAACTCCGAAACAAAGCCATTACAATCGCAGAAGGATTGTAGCAACACAGCTGAGCCTCCAAAGTAAGTCAAACAAGGCAAAAGGCAAAACGAAACAACACGGTCAACAACAACCAGCACAAAAGCCAAACATAGCAGCCAACGCGGCCATCGAAAAAAAAAAAAAAAAAAAAAAGCAAAACGCAACAACACACGGCCAACAATAACCAACCCCAAAAAAATTGAAGAATTTAGATTGGCAAACCAAGACCGGCCAAGAAGACAAATTACTATGACCAAACACGTGAACATAAGTCTCGAACACCAGACTAATTACCTAGATACAGATACCCACCCATAACATTCACACCGCTATCGCAATAAAGAATCGTAATATTTCTCGACTGAACTACTCCACTCCAAATCGAACAGCTGCCACCAACTGGATGCACCACTCTCCCCCCAACAACTTCTCAACAGGACTCGTGGTCAAAGGGTAACTGAACAACTAATACGAGAAGCAAAAACAGGGTAAGAAACTCTTCGCATTGTCGGCGGACCCATCGCTCCAGCGCAGTCGCGAGTAGCCGGTGTTGTAGTCCGGCACGTTACTCGTGCAGTCTGGACAAGTAACCAAGGTCCTTACACATGGCGCAGACACCTATTTGGCGGACAAAGACTAGGCGTCGCGACAAGAATGAGGCACCAGCAAGGGCTCGGAGCGAAGGAAAGGCGTAACAGCGCACGGGCAAGGGTTCGGAGCGGCAGGACGGCGGAACAGCGCACGGGCCAGACTTCAGAGCGGGCGATAGGTGGACGGGCAAGCCTTTGGAACAAAGGAGCAACGCGCGGGAAAAGATTCGGCCCGAGGGAACAGCGCGCGGACAGGAATTCGGAACGGGAGAGTGCGCGCAAGTCATAGTGCGACGGAAGTGAACGGCGCCCGGGGAAGGGAACGGTTCACTGGAAAGGCTGGAAGGGAACAGCGCGCGGACAGGGAGTCGGAACAGGAGAGTGCGCACAAGCCAAGGTTCGACGCAAGGAAACGGCGCGCGGGAAAGGGGACGGTGCACTGGAAAGGCTGCTCTTGATGGGCGTCCTTCAATCGCCATTGCGTTAGAGATGCATGCTTGGTACCCGTCGTTTGGTGTCGGGTGATTCCGTGCCGTGGCAGGCTTCTGACGACGGCGGTACCTCCCCCCATTCACAAGTTAAACATTAATGGATATAAAGGAACAGAGGAACAAGTGCAACAATTGTGGGCACGGACGTTAACGGGACGGCGGTAAATAATGATGAAACTACGCAGCCGAACAGGGGCCGGGTTTCCGCCCTCCTTTAAATTGGAGACGGCAACAAAGATCCCAACAATAAGTGCTGAGCCATATTTAAAAGATAATCTCCCTCCTGCCAAACAAACACATCATATCGAACAGAAGCAACACAAGCACAAAAAAAACAGAACGAAAAGAAACAGAAGCGCACGTCGCATAGCAAGGCAGCAACCGCGGCAAAAAGTAACAGCAGAACAGCAGCGGAAAGCAACGCAAGGAATGAGCGAACGAGCTAACTGAGGAATATGAGGCAGTATACGAGTCTTTGTGCAAATAAAGGAGCGCAAACGTACGTGCGCAATCATGCTATTCTGAGAAGGACTTGCGAATCAAAACCACCAGCAATAGAGACAAGCGGAGGCGATCAGACAGCAACAATATCAGAAAACAGAGGCCTAGCAGCAGAATACATTGCTTGAGAGATGAGTGCAAACGGGAGGGAGTTGACAAAAACAGCGGAGCATGCGAGCCTTTCAATATATACGCAGAAACCAAACTATGCGTGCGCACATGACATCCGGTTCAATATAAAAAGAACAAGATACATCATCAAGCGGCTCTAGTATCCGTGTCGTTGCCTCATCCTAGACAGAGCCAACTATGTGGTTAAACTGCTTGCTGTGTCTGACGACAGCGATGTCCACAGCGCAGTCATCGCCTGCATCCAAAACAGAGCACAAAGTAATGGGGCAAAGGAAACAAAGGAAGGGATGGAAAAACAGGAGGGCGGTTCAGCAAATGCTGCATCACACGGAAACGATGTCGCGGTAGCCACAACGGCAACAACAACCCGACGAGGCAGCCGCAACAACAGTGGAACCCTTTCCGACAAAATGGAAAGACAAATACAGGTAGGCATGCATAGCGTACGTGACCAAATGACAATCGCCATGTTTTTATTGATCAACAGCGACCACCTCCAGCTTGATCACGAGCAAACGTGGAGTTGGGTTTGATCACGGGCAAACGTCTGTGATAATGGGCAAACGAGTGTTTGCTCGGGAGTCGGTTAGATCTTGAAATCGTCACAGAACCGTAACATGTGTATAAGAAAAGCAGAAGCATTTTTTTTTTTTATTTCCACGGCTGGTCAATGATTTGCTATTGCTCATGCCACAAGTTTCATGTCGACCAACGTGTGTCGACACGAGTGCTGGTGCCGCGGCGGCCGTGGGGAGCGGGCGCACAGTGCTGACTTTTCTAAAACCGAAGAAGGCCACGGACTGCGCGGAGAAGTCGCCGGTGTTGAAGGGCAGTAGTAGCAGCGGGGGTGCAAGCGGTGATGCTGACGTGGTTGCGACGGGAGTTGTGAGCACGGGTGAGAGTGGTGCGGACGAGCGCAGTGGCGCCGGCGTGGTTGTGACGGGAGTTGTGAGCAAGGGTAAGGGTGGTGCTTGCGCGGGAAGTTTCGCTGACGTGGTTGCGACGGGATTGGTAAAGGGGCTTGTGGATTGTGAGGGCGCGGGCATCGATATGTATATGGTGTTTTCTCCGACGCTGCACGCCGGGGTGGTCCCGCCGATAGGACGCTAGTCCACGCTCCCAACTACTGCGCGGGATTACGTCCAGCTGTCCGGGAGCCAGTTCCTTAACACTAACCAATAACTCTCCATGATATTTACAACCAGGGGGTGTCATGGGAGGCTCGGGTAAACCTGAATCGCGTGTCTCTTCACCTGGTGCCAATAGCCTCCCGCAGCGTCTTGAGCCCAAGCTGTGCGGGAACGGTAGAACAACCATATGGCACGTGCGCGCCTTGTCTGGAAGTCAAGGGCAAAAAGGCTTACATGGCTTCTGCCCTAGCGCGCCGCTTGTCCACTATTGGATATATCTGACTACATTGACCACCTTGCATTGACGCAAGGATTAACATACATACCTAAACAACCTAAAGTACAGTTTGACATTCCTTGCTCTTGCAGTGTTGGTTTACTTGCCAAGCCTCCTTGTTAACGCAAGAGTGTGCAGAAAACTATACACAGGGGCACAGCAAAGAAACGAACCACCCAGCATGGAAACAAAGTAAAAAATATACAGATGTTCAAAAATATGTTTTTTCGGGCGTCTTGGCGGGGGGGGGGGGGGGGGGAAGTGTGCGGGAAAACTTTCCTTGTTCGCCCTCGCGGAGTCAAGATATAATTACTCATTTCTCTGCGCCTTCTACTAAAAGCGGGATATGGTAGCCAGCAAGCAAGCACCAAGCGGTTATAAAAAGGGAGACAAAGGAAAATGTAAGCTGCGGAGTACATAGGGAACTGTTGACAACACCCATGCTGTTTGTATGACTGCGAAAAAAAATAATCTTCGTACAGGAAACGGTCATGAACATTTTGGAGAAGCGCAAAATAAGAGCTCAATGCATAAGGAAATACAAAAACTCGACATATGAGGTGTAAAAGTGAAAAGGTCGTGCGAAACAAAATGCTGTGCCTGCCCACGCTAAAAACAACACACAAGCCAGAAGTGATATGGTGTATGCGAAGATCAGATTAGGGTTTGGTTCGGTCATTTTCTCTTCACCCGGTCCCAAAAAATCATCAAATTTCCAAAATAAAGTTCCCAAACGCCCTAAATTGTCAGAAAACGCCCTCAAGACCAGATTATTCTCGGATGAAGTTGGGTTCTTTTGGATTTCGAAAAGAAGAAATATCGTTGGCCAGAAGCACCCGGGTTGCCCCGGGCGAATCAAATCACTGCATATATATGCGGGGTAGAATTGGCAAGAAATCACCATCGCATCATGATTTGCCTTGAGTGTTGT
Source organism: Undaria pinnatifida (assembly GCA_012845835.1). Lineage (NCBI taxonomy): Eukaryota > Phaeophyceae > Laminariales > Alariaceae > Undaria > Undaria pinnatifida. The sequence goes on from JABAKD010000023.1 coordinate 1,202,123, forward strand.
TGCGTAAAAAGCTGAGCTGCTCAACTGCCTAGACAGCAGCATACCCATGCCCTGCACTCCAGGTACAGCTGCGACCTGAAAAATCGGAGGCGCAGCAGCACCAGCCCTCGCAGACGGTACGAGCTCCCGCTCGAATACAGGCCCCCGTTCCAATTGAAGGTCTGCGTCGGCGCGCCTGACTGAGTTCGGGTGTACGTCGCAAAGGACGGGCGCAGGTTGCCTTGGCGCCGCCAAAGGATCTAGGCGGATTGCCAGGTATGCCTGGGAGGCCAGGGAAGGCTGGTGTGCAAGACAGAGCATCTCCACTCGGCCGTTCTGCCACGGCTGTCGTAAGGAGGAGCTCGCTGGAGAGACTAGGAGTTTCTTTGTTGGTGTTTGATTGCGTTTTTTCTGGGCGAGGCGCCATGATTGCTGTGCTTCTTAGAACGGGGAGTTGACCTATGCGTTGTGCTGCGCTGGGTGCTGGTGAGTCTGATATTGTTCGACGCATGCTATGTTTTCATTGACTAAGAGTTTTTGTGGAAAATTGGTAAATATTTTTTGTTTTTTTTAAAAACCAAAATCGTCTTGTGGGTCTTCGCAAGCGTTTTCATATCACATTCAGTTATGGACATGGTAAAAAGCCTGATTCGCAACATCAAACCATAGTTTGATCTACGCAAACACCCTGATGTCGAAAACAAGCACACGATACACGAAAATGTATTGATATTCGTACGCCAGCGATATATAACGCACCTCTCACAAGCAGCGGTCGTTTGGGAGCAGCTGCAAAAAGCACCGGAAGACGAACAAAAAAACATAAACAAAAAATTACGAACTATGTACAACGAGGCGTTGCATCATTATGATTCTGATAACAGTCAAATGTGGTGATAGTACACGTTCTCCCCGACCGCCATCATTAGTTCTTCCCGCCGTTTGTTTGTCTTACTTGACACGTGATATCGTTAAATCCGCTGCGCAAACGCATATATATGCGGCTATTTGTTCCGTGCATGGATGGGGCAATGCATGTAGCGAAAAAAAAATTGATACAACAACCACAAAAGTATCATAAGTGCCTCTCGGGTCTGTCAAAGGACTTGTTGTATTTTTCTTGTTGAAACATCTGCAGTGCGCTACATGAGGGATTCATCATGTTCTGGCTCGATAGGTCTGTCAAAGGGTTTGTTATATTCTCTTTGTTGAAACACGCTCAGCGCGCTACTTAACGGGTTCATCATGTTCTGGCTGTATAGGTTGGGAGGGACGCAAAAAAAATGCAAATGTATTTGCCATGCCGCGAGACTAAGGCACATTACGTTGAAAAAGGCTGCTAACCGTGCATTCAGTAACTTTCGCGATGATAACGCGTTGAAGGCCAAACATGGTGTTTTCGTAATTCTCTCATCATTTTTTTTTACGAACAGCACTTTCCGGGTGTAACCCCTATTTCACAACAGGTTTCATTCAAATCTGACGAGGGGCTGACTCTGATTCTCTCGGACGAAATCACGTTTGACGATTTGTGGCGTGCGTAACTTATCATTCCGATGCGGGCTTGTATCGATTTTTTTTTGCGTTTTCTGATGCCCAAGACCACAAAAAAACAGTGGGGTAAGAGAGACGCGTGTCTTACGATAAAAGTGCACCAGTATCTTTTGTGCGAGGTTCCCCTGTTTGTGAGCTTAAGAACGCCTTCCCGAGAGTATACTTGGAAGACAAAACTGCTATAGGATGAAAAAAAACAAATTGGCCGCGAGGAGCACCACAAGATAAACACAAACAAACATTCGAATGGCATATTTCAGACGATTTTGAGTCAATCAAGGAGTCCCGTCATACAGAAATAATATTAGACGAAAAGGGAAACCCCTATATCGCAGCATGCGTTTAACTCTCGCAAGTAGCGCCGCCGACCCATTGAAAATTGAACGCCCCAGACGTGGCCGCTCGATCATAGCTGGGCCTTTCGCCCTGTCATAGTGTGGGCCTTTTGTCCATCGTCCTGCATGGACTAAAACGCAAGACTAAAACACATGCCATCACAAAACGACTGCTCATGGGCCTAAATTACGGCGGACATATGCATCTGGTAATGAAATAGAGAGGTGAAACAAAACAAATATTATTGCCGTCTTCGTCGTGATTGGAAAATCAACCCAGATAACATCAATTTTCAGTGAGGTCTTCCTGTTCGTATGAACGTCAGATATTCATTCTATGTTAATGGATTCTTCGGTGTGCACTGGCGATAATCGGGCGGAAAAGTATTTTTTTGTTTTGCCGATACATTCTACGAAGTACAAGCGGGCATACGCCGGCAGCCATTACTCGGGTAGGGCCGGACAACACTTGATATATTAGAAACTGCCACCACACACAATTATAGTCGGCGCCTAAGGTATGCAAGGTAATGCCAACAGTTCGACATAATTAACCTAACAGTCATAAACAATATACTGCTATTTATAGATTCCGTTTTTTAAGCGAATACGGTTCCGAGCTTCATTTATCAGATGTCGATCAGACAAATCTGAGCACACGCCAAGATCACCCTTTAGTCTGGCGACGAAGCGTGTCGAGAGGGTTTCTTATACTATTTTACTCGATCAAGCACCTGGGACCAGTAAGGTGAATAACCGTGTCCGCTGCGCAATATTTGAGAAGTTGTACATGGACCAACTGCATAATACAGCAGTCAGTCCAGATCGAGTGGGTCGGTGCAACTTGCTTGGGTGTCGGAATTTTACAGCAGCAATACACTTCACACATTCCCTTTTCATCCAATTTATTGTGATGCTCGCATTGCTCTAGCTCTCCAAGCAGTATGACTTAGATCCTGGGTCATATGGCGGGCTCGCCTTCCCCTCCCCCCTACAGTTCCTGCACGAATTTATATCGCGAGAATAATTCAGCCTTTTCGTCCCTCGTCAATTCGCGATTTGTACATACCCACGATGCTAGGCGATTTCAGCAATTAGTTGATCCTATTCTTATCTCATTTATTTCGTCAAAAACATGAAGCGAACAAAGCTCAAAACTGTGGGTATTTAACTGAAAGACCGACGCTAGAATTGAAGGTGGTAGTATTCCGGTGTAACCCCAGTAGACCATCGGGTCGACAGACTCTATATCACTCACTGCCCCGGTGGCGTATCAGGGTGTAAGTTCGAGCCCGTGTTATATGTCAGCTTCGTGAGTTCGAATCCCGCAAATGTGTACTTGTATACATTTTCGTCTTGTGCACTACTAGTGGACTTGCGGAAAGCGTGGAAGTGTGAGTTAGCAACACTCGATAAATAATCTACGATCATTGGGTGGTGAACCCTATGTGCCATAAACTATGATAGCAATAACAAGGGGGCGGGAAACGAACGACCACTCGTGTGACCACGGCTTGTATGTCCAGAACCGAGAAAGTGGAAGTGTGCCAAAAAACTCAAGTCACTAGAAGAAGGGGCGCACAAAAACGTATGTTTTCGACACTACGTACTAATTATTTTTTTTCTCTTTCAGAGGGTGGGGGGGGGGTTACGAAGACTCTACCCCCCCCCATTACGCCACATAATTTCTTATGCCAACAAACATATTCTAAATCCTTTACAAAAAAAAGGAGAGGGGGTTTAATAGCAGACACGCAGCACCATGGTCACGCAGCAGCAACCTGCGCACCAGCTACGTACAGCGTAGAGCAACGGAGGCAAAGGAGGAGAGCAAGAAGCAGTGGTCACAATGATCACAGCCCCTACATTGAAGGCACCCCTCCTACAACCCTCCTTCGACATGACCGCTTGGCTACAACGCGTCTGCGAAAAGCCAGCCGATGGGGAGGACTTCATCTTCTGCTGCGGGGCCAACTTCGGTGACGGTTCAGCAATCGACGAGGGCCAGGCCATTGAGCATCAGTGTTCGGAACAGCGCAGAAGGTTGTGTGGACAGGCATGAGGGCTGTAGTGTGATGTTGAAGCGTGTCGTGTACCATGCAGAAGCCGCAGCAGCGGCAAGAACTGGAAACACAAACCTATGGTTTGTCGTATATAAATGTGCTTACCAACGAGCATTGCGTGTGTCGTGGTGCCTCCTCCCCAAAATCTGACTACATCAGCAGTAGCAGATACCTAGTCTTAGCTGCAGCAGCTGCAGCAGCAGAGCAGCAATAAATACCAGAATCTGTAGCCGCATGATCAAAACCGACAAAAAGCACGCGCTCTAAATGCGGACCAACTAAGGTTCCCGGCGTCCCTGCTGGTCTCTGCCCGCCTTTCGCATGCAAGCAGAGCACTTTGTCCTGTCGGAAAAATCGTCGCTAAAACCAGAAGCGGCACCCTGGTGTGCAAGAAGTGCAAGCGCGATTTCGGACGCAATATGAAGAAAAAAAAGCAGACCCAAGTGGAGACTCACGAACTGCCGCTTCAACACAAGTGAGGACTTGTGAGGACAGGAGTTCTTGCATTTGCTAGCACAAGCAGTTTTGATGAAAAACATGAAAGAGTCATCTGTGTGTACGACTGAATGAAAACTCAACATTCCAAGCTGCGTGGTACATTAGATCTCTGTTTCATTTACGATAGGTATTTGTGAATTTTTACTGGTTGTTAATACACTGCTTCATTATTTGTACGGGAGGTCGTTCGCGCGTGTTCAGCAGTTCGGGAACGGCCATGCTTGACGTATTTTTTGAAGCGCCGTGTATGAGGCTGCAGGCCTTGTCGACGTGTGTATGTAAAAAGCTGAAGCTTTCTTTTTTTTTCCACGGCTGATCAATTGCCATTGCTCATGTAAAATATTCATGTCGACCAACGTGTGTCGGCATGGGTGTTGGTGCCGCCGCGGCGGTGGGGAGCGGGCGCACATTGCTGGTGATTTTCAAACCGAAGAGCGCCACGGACGGCGCGAAGGAGTCGCCAGTAGTGATGGATAGCACTAGCGGCGGAGGCGTGAGCGGTGACGCTGACGTGGTGGCGACGGGAGTTGTGAGCAGGGGTGAGGGTGGTGCCGGCGCAGCCAGTGACGCCGACGAGGTTTTGACGGGGAGTTTTGAGTAATTGTGAGCGTGCTGCGGGCGAAGGCAATTTCGCTGACGAGGTTGCGACGGGAGTTGTTCACGATCTTAAGGATTGTAAGGGCGCGAGCATTGATATGGATAGCATTTGCTCCGCCGCTGCAGAGGGGAGTGGCCCCGTCAATAGAACGCTTGTCCACGCTCCCATATACTACGCAGATTTACGTTCAGCTGTCATAGAGCCTGTTCCTTAACACTACCCATCAACTCTTCATGGTATTGGCAACCGGGTGGTGTCGTGTGAGGCTCGAATAAACCTAAATCGCGTGTCTCTTCACGCGGTGCCAACTGCTTCCCGCGGCATCTTGAGCTCAGGCTGTGCGGGAACGGTAGAACACCCAAGAGGCAAGTGCGCGCCATGTTTCGACATCGAGGGCACGAATGCTTACAGGGGTAAGGCCCCTTTGGGTCACGCACAAAGATGACAAGTACGGATTGCGTAGACACAAGTTGGTAAGCAACGAAAACCCCTTAAAACTTAGCCACCAAAAGCAGGTTGGTTGCCTTACCCTTGCTTCTTTGATCCCCCCTCGTGTACGTTCCCTAGAACGTCTTCTTACCTGCAATCGTCTCCGTCCCGTCCCTCTTCGAGCACGTATGGCTGAACGATCATGGTGGGAGCCAGAGGACCCTATGGTACTGAGCTTCGCTCTCGATTACTTGACTCCTCACAAGCGACGAACCAGGTAAGATCAGTGGAAAAATGAGTTTGAAGTGCAAAATCTGTTCGCTCTTAACCGAGTCAGGACCCCAGAAAGAGGAGGAAGTACAAAAGGAGAAGAAGGACATCAGCTCGAGAGGGGTTCTCGGACGAAGAATAGGTGATTTGATCTTGTTGATGGCTGAACAACGGAAGGGTGTCAGTACTTACACGGATATTCGGTGTTGCACGTGGCCAAGTTGATGCCACCCCCGTCGGCTCATCACGAGCCCGCCCTTCCCGTATTTCCCTTTCCCCTGACGTTTCGGACAAGTTTGGACTAATGATATGAGGTCTCCAATCAGAACAAAACTACTTTGTTGTATAATGCGTTTTTCTCGCGCTTGTTTCGCGACTATTGTATGGATGGTGGTCGCACGAGTAAGGTGGCAGAACTGAAGCGTTCGTAAATCCTGAGACGATGGCAGTGCAAGTTTCTGGGGGTCTTTTGCCTGAGCGCGACCCTTACACACCATTCATTATTTTCTGACTACATTGACCACCTTGCATTGACGCAAGAATTTACATACCTAAACAACCTAAAGTACAGCTTGACATCCCTTGCTCTTGCAATGATGGCTTGGTTGCCAAGTTAACGCAAGAATGTGCTGTAAACGATCCATAAGGGCACTGACAAGAAACGAACAACCAAGCAAGCAAATAAAGAAAAAAAAAGCGTCATGGGCCTCGGAGGGGGAGCGGGGGGTAGGTGTGCAGAAAAACATTCCTAATGCGTCCTCGCTAGGAAGATATCACCAATCGGCGATCGACAGCAAGAAACACGTCGAGAACACAGCAGCCCAAAGGTCTCATTCCGTTACGTCCTAACACAACCGCTCGGATTTATTCAGGCTAACGAACAAAGAAACGGACGCAGGGACCACAGCAACAATAAAGTACCCAATGCACACGAATTTCCTAAAAGAGTATTTTCGGGAAAAAAAGAACACCAAACAATGCGATACGGGGACGAATGCATGTCACAAATGGTTTCTTCAGTGGATACTGTCTACGTACTACCACCTTCGCGTGGCGCAATTTAACATTACGAAGAACTTATACAATTCAACCCTCGAGGCGCCTGGGACGCAGCCACTCGAAATGCTGGTGAGTGGCGTTACCTGTTGCAGTAATCGTAGTAATTAATCAACCTTGTCCTCGTTTAGTTATTCGCTTGCCACGTCTACAACGATGTATGTATTACATGTACCTACCAAAATTTAATGAACTAATGCATTATTACTATGATACCTACCGCAGTGCCGTGAGGATATTTTTACAGTATAATTGTTCTTTGTTTTGGGACAAAGTATGACCCCTATGCGGAAATCATTTCTTACCAAGGTTTATTTTATCAACCTTTCAAATGATCAAGATCCGAACAATAACTGCGGAGTACCGTTCAAAATACATTTTTTCGCGCGTTTCTAGTACGGACGGCGGCCCTTGAACCAAGTGCTTTGACCAAGAAATCCCGCCGCCCTGTCCACTGAGCTATACTTTGTCACCTGGCTGAGTACGTAATTTGGTAGTGCTACTACATACATACTAAACTTCTGAATAAAACATTTATAATGTCGTCAGCGCGCACGCTTGAAAAATTCAAATATGAAGTCGCTGAGGGTCAAACACACGACACATGGCACTACCCACCTTCACTTGATTCAGTAACACCCACGGTGAGTACGTTATGTAAAAAACTGACCAAATATGTTTTCCAGTTCGTAAGTTAATTTCACCGACTTCGTAAAAGCGATCTTCGGAGCCATCTCCTCTCGAAGTACTCTAGTTAGTAGTACCCCGGAGATCACTAACTACTCTCACAAACATTCATAACGCGTTCAGCGCGAACGCTCCTGCATACCAAGTATAACATGGGTGAGAGTCTTACTCACGACACGTCCTTCTGTGGTTATATAGCGTTATACCAACTAACCCGAATAGAAACGACACACAGCAGCAAGAGCTACGATAGGGCAAGCGCTTGGAGCCGGCCGTGAAGAAGCCATCGTCGAGAAGCAATTTTGATGCTAATTTAGAATGACGCCAATTTAGGAATGTCGTCCTTTATTAAGTCGTTCAGAGTCTACATATGCCAAGACTCAATAATAATAGCTCGATCATATACCGCCCCCCCAAAAAAAAACACTTCTCCTTTGTCTCGCTCAGCGTCTATCCGCGTTTACGCCGATGTGCGGAACGGAGACAGCAGGACGAGCGGCGTTGGAGCCGCCCCCCCAAGACGGCGCTCGAAGGAAGCTACGTGTTTGGCCGAGAGTTCCAGTTTCGAGAATTGCATACTCCTCCCTCATATGTTATATGCGTAATAAGGTCGGGTAAGAAAATCGTTTTAAGCATATCAATATGAGGTTGACGTGCAAGCCAAGCACTTTCAAGTTGAGTAACATTTCAACATCGCCAAACGCATTTATATAAACGGTCGAATCAGCGCTACTGCTGGTATAACACGGGTTTTTCTCGACGTATCATGTTAGTCTTGCAGACTTTTAAATCTTCTTGCATGTTTTTCTCACAACTACTCGCAGGTTCCCGTGTTAGACTTGTTCAGGCCCTCAATCCGGTAAAAAAAACAAACGCTATTTAACTGAGTACTTGCATAATAAGTCCCGCAGAAACCTTGGCCTATTGGGTCAAAGCCTACTACCTAAGCTGGGAATTATTTACGCTGTAGCAAATTTGACCTGTTTTTGGGATCATTGGCGTAAGCTAGGGATATTTGTATTCGTTTGTAAACGGTGTCCGTCTAAAATTATATTTCCGAAATTCAGTTGTATCCCCGCCATCGTTCCCGGATGTATGGAACCTTTCGCAGATGTCGTAGTATGTATGTGTACGAAAAGCAAGTCATCGCTCACGCGATATATATTTGTATATAAATATATATATTTCGAAGGTTGTCAATCGTTGTTGCTCGTTGCTGTTGGAACGTACATAATTTATATTTTACGAGATAATATTTTTTATATGCGTCGTATTAACCCGAAGTTGTACACGTTTTTCGAACCTCCTCCTGCAGATGTTATTGGAGTAATTAGGTCGCGCATCATAGCGATTTTTAACCTATATATGGTTGACGTCCACACCAAGAACGCTCGAAATGATAAACACTTCAACAGCACCAAACGCAACAATAGACAAAGACGAAGTAGAAGTGACCTACTTCTGGTATGATCACACACGCTCAATCCCTGCAGACGTCAAGCAAAACAAACGATCGAGAGAACACCACGGAAAGATTTTTAACTTTAATAACCACCTACCGCTTGGAAATGATGTCATTTTTGGATATTATCCAGACGTTGCAGACGTTCAGATGCCAATGAAGTCGCAAGATAACCTAATCAAAATTCAATATTTTTGCAACTTTTCTTTTGTCTTGCTCAGCATCCATCCGCGGTCACGTCGAGGTGCCCAACCGAGAAGGAAGGGCAAGGGGCGTTGGAGCCGCACCCCGAAGACTTGAACGAGTTGGAGCTACCACCTGAAAACTTTTGCGGGATTCATTTGTTCATGATCTGCAGACGTCAAGCACATCAAACGCCAAGCCCTGTAGACGTCAATGAAGTCAAACTAAAAAGACAAATAGAGCGATCTATTACTGGTGCTATAACACGCGCTCAAGCCCTGCAGACAAGCCAACCACCGCTCGAGAGTATACCACCGAAACATTCAGATCATTAGCACTACCTACGGTGGAAATGATGCCAATTTTGGAATTTCTGCAAAAACTGCAGAGACGGTATGATTCAATCGAAGTTGCAAGATGGCCTCATCAAAATACAACACTTTAGCATATTTTCCTTTGTCTCGCGCAACATTCATCGGCGTTCATGTCGGGGTGACTAACTGATAAGAAAGGGCGAGCAGCGTTGGAGCCGCGTCTCGAAAACTTTTACGTGTTTCACTAGTTCATACCCTGCAGGCGTTAAGCAAAACAAACAATCAAGATCTGCAGACATCAAGCCAAACAAACGCTCCAGGATATGCCAATACAAAATTCAGAACATTTGTAACTACGTTTTGGGAATCATGCCAATTTGATAAATTATGCACACGCTGCAGAAATCAAGGATACAACCGTAATGTCAAAAATTCCTCCTCGACATGCAACATGTTTGCAACTTCTCGTTTGTCTTGTTCGACGTCCGCCCGCGTGCACGTCAAGGTGCGGAACGTATACGGCATGGCGAGCGTCATTTGAACCGGCCTCGAAGAGGGCGCTTTATTGAAGCTATTTCACCGAGAATTCCAGTTCTGTTAATCGCATACGAGCTGAGCCGGGCAAGAGGCCATGACCGCGACATCATCTCAATATTACACCCAAGTTTTTGAGGTTGGATATGAAATTTTGACATGTGATTTGGAACATGCTGAGCAACATTTTACAAGTCACAAAAAAAAAAAAGTTCTTTGACGGCCGGCCCAAAGCTACTTCTGAAGCTTAAGGCAGGGAAATGTGCAACAAAAATATTTTAATGCACCTATTATGCAAATTGTGATATACCTTAGCACGGTGGCAGAGAGGCTGTGTCTCCGACGCTAGTCGGGTTGGTGACACCGTGCAGTGGATAGCCTGGAGGACTTGAGTGCTTCCGTGGTGAGAAGATATGAAGGTGTTATAAACACTAGCGCTTATGTGGCCAACACACAGAGATAAACCGAAGACTATACAGGAACCCAGACGTTGGATGGTCGCTGAAGATGACCAGGATGGCTACGATGCTAGACAGTAGAAGGCCATCGACGTAGAGAGTCAGGATGATCTTGACCCTGTTGTGATCATAAAAATACACGCACGGGTCTGACTTAAGTGCAACGAAGCCAATCTCGACAAGCACGGGATCGATGGTGTTAAAACAATTGCCTGTGCTGGCGTTCATCACCGGAGCGTAGGTGCTGCCGCTGTCGAGTCCGGGAACTTGGTTCCAGCGCTGGGCCACGACCCGTACTTTGAAGGAGCCGTCGGCCTTGCGTTTTGGATACCCACCTGGACTTGATGCGCTTCCTTCCCGGAGGGACAGCTGGGCGCGGGACGAATTTTTAGACCTTGCGGTCGTTGAGGCTTTTCATCTCGCGTTCGACAGCTGCGTTCCACTTCGCTGCGTCCGTTGAGGCCCGTGCTTCCTGGATTGTGCGAGGAGCGTCTGGTTGCACTGCCCCTACAGCGTATGCGTATTCCGTGAATCCCAATGTGGCGTCCCTATGCCCGACGTCAGGAAACCCCCCCATCGCGGAAAACGCGTACGAAAGCCGACGAAGCTCGCTGAGGGTCTTCTGGCTGACCACGCGCGATATCGCCCCGGTAATCGTGGTGCAAGGAGGGGCTGACATGGAGCCGCGACCACCATGAGAACCACGCCCACTCACCGAACCACGTCCACCACGCGTAGCGATCCCTCCCCGCGCAGATGCACCACGCGAAGAGCCACCGCGGGGGTCACACCCACCACGAGATGAATCACGCCCACACGTGGACCGACCCCGCGATGCAGCATCAACTGGAGCATAACCAGTACCCGACGTACCAGGCCGCGACGCAGGACCTAATGATGAACCCGCCAGAGCAGAACCGGAAGGTGATGCGGCAGGTGAAGGTGCACCGTTACCCGACTCAGGAAGGCTAAGTCCTCCAAGCGATGCAAGCCTGTCGTCCGCAGGCGCATCCTCAGCGGCAGGAGAAGGGTCATCAGAGCTGAGCTCAAGGTCACGGTTGTTGACGATGTAGATGGAGGAAGCGCATCAACCGAGTGGTTGGTGGTGTAGTTGCGCACACCTAGGATCATGTCGTTCTGGTCGGCGTAAGTGAACTCCTGGTCGTGAAAACCACGCTCGTCCAACGAAGGCGTCGGGGGAGTCGTTGCAATGAAGATAACGTTACGACTCTCCCGCACCCGTCTCGTCTGAGCGTTGTAGAGACGGTAGGATTTGCTGTCCAGGCTGTAACCCACCAACCGTCCTTCCCACGCACGGCTTTCCAATTTCTTGGTGTGCGTCTCTTCATGCACTAACGCCCGTGCCCCGACCGCCTGAAGGTGGCCATGGTGCGCGTCCTTGCCGTAGAGCGCCTTGTACGGCGTCCCGTTGTGCAAGGCTGCATGAAGAGTACAGTTGCTCAGGTAGACCGCCGTGTGCATCAGATCTCCCCAAAGAAGGTTCGGGAGCGTAGAATCAGCGAGCATGCAACGCACGATGATCATGATCGTCCTACCCGCACGCTCATTCGCTCCGATCTGCTGGGTGGTGTTCGGCGATGCAAATTGTAGCTGGATGCCGATGTCCACGCAGTGATGTCGGTAGGCCGCGCTCGTAAACTCGGTTTCCTTATCCGCACGAAGCACGTGGGTGCGCTCGCTGCGGGGGATGACGGTCCCCTTGTTGAACCACTCGAGGGCGTCAGTCGAGCAAGTGTTATCCTTCATGAGGACGACCTCCTTCCACTTAGTGTGTTGGTCGACAAATTTATTTGCGTATTTGAAGCCGCCCAACGCGGTAGGCGCGAAGGGACCAAGGGTATCAACGAATACGATCCAAAAGGCGCGTGAAACGCCGTAAAAGGCGTGCTTTGGGTGCGACTGTTGAGAGCTCTTGCCAAGAGGGCACGCACTGCAGTCCTGCACGTCGCCGGTGTAATCAATCCCGTTGGCCGCCTCCTTCTTCAACAAATCAAGCTTTTGCTGTTGATGTGCTCCATGCGGCGGTGCCAGAGACTAGGAGTCTCCACCCGTATAGCAAGCTGGTCAGGATCTTCCCCGAGGGTCTGCCGACCGCTATCCCCAGCGCCGAGCTTCACGAAGAAGGAGCACGTGATCTTGCCGGTGTCATCCACTCCTCGGATTTTTATCGGGACGACCACGTCCTCCGACTCTAGCCTGGGGTTGTCCGGATAGAAGATGGAGGCCACTCCATTCGACAGCGCAGCGGTCACGGAGAAGAATCTCGTCCCCAGCCCCGGTACTATGACAACACTGAAGGAAACTTGCCTGTCGTGGCCGCTGTCGTCGGTGACCGTGCCGAAGAAAACCCCCGTCGTAACGCCGTGAAGAACGTGCTGCCCAGCGGCAATGATCGGGAGCGGGATCTGAAGGCCTTTAGTATCACGCATGCGAGCCCACATGCCAGGCGTAATCGCAGGTTCTAGATAATTGTTGGTGGCACCGCTATCCACCAACATCAGGATGGACGATCCGTCGGAGCGAAAAAGAGCGAACGACGACTTCGCCGTAGAAGAGGCCATGAAAGCACCGAAGTACTCGGAAGGCAAGTGGTGGTCCCGCGCAGACGACGCGGATGAGGAAGACGCGGAAGCAGCCTGCAGGGCGGCGGAAGCTGCAGAGGCGGCGAGAGCGTTAAAGGAGAACCCGAACGTGGTTGGTTCCGAAGGGGCCTGAGACGCCTGGGGCGCCGCCGCCTGAAACGGCTGCGCCAAGTGGGCGCTCCTGAGGTGGGAGAAATTGTCGGACCGGCTGCCTGAAGCAGGGATAAAGAAGCGGTTGCCCGTGTCCTCAAGAAAGTCGACCGATGTAAATTCGTTTCGGTAGTGCAGCTCTCGGATAAAGTGGAAGTACGGGGCAGACGTCAGGCCCGAGAGCATGACATCCAGGTAGACTTCGTCTGATATTCTTTCCCCCAGAGCCTCTAGGCGGAGTTTGAGCTCGCATCCCTTGGCGAAGAAGTCAACATGATCACCACCCGCAACGTGCGTGAGGGCGAGATACTTCTTGTGGCACGCACGCCGAGCTGGGTGTGGCCGTCGAACCGCGCGTTCGGAGACACCCAACCCAACTGTCCGTTGCCTTCGGCGCTAGTGCCCGCTTTTCGGTGAGCCTGAATGGTGATCCGCGCCGAACCGGTAGTCGCGAAGAACAGGAGGGAGTAGAGGCGGCTGTCGGCCTTGTCCCAAGCGGTAGCGTTGGCCAGAGTAGCAGCCAGAGGGTCTGGCCGGGCCGATCCGCGTAACACCGTGAGAAGCTCCGGCGCATGGAGGTTGATTACGTGCTCGAAGTTCTCCTTGCACACGGGGAAGGTAGACCCAGAACATTGTCCAAAAGAATCTAGTAAACAGTGGAGGCCACAACTAGAGCTTGATAGGTACGCCATAGCTAACAGACAGGGACACGCGATGGGTGTGATGAAAATACCTGGACCCGCAAGACGCCCCGTTCACCTGAGACGGGCCGGCGCGCCTGAAATGTGTGGGTCAACTCTCCACAGAGGCAGGGTGAAAAGTAGGTCGCAGAGCTGTAGCTGGCAACTCGAGTCCGCCGGAAGCTCTCAAGCCCCCCGTTCGGACGACTGCGCTCCCGTGAGCACAGCTGTGACCACCCGCAGTTAATGAGGCTGCGGTGATGTGGCGAGTAGTCAGCTCCATCTACTTAACTGGTCCTGCAGGTACAAAGCGTGGTGCACAGCGTAGTTTTACGCATCTTTCGGCGAGACTTTACGTGAGCTAGAACGTGTGAGTAGCTGTAGCAGCGGCCGGCTACCAGCTAGCAGTCGTGTTCTCAACCTACACACGAGACCAAGCCGGCAGCAAGGTGTGTGGAAGGTGTCTTGAACAGACTACGCCTCGCGAAGAATCAAAGCGCAGGCGATTTAGTATTCGGAAGTCAGTTGCAAACACGCGGAACCGAGTATAAGAAATACCGGGACTCCGCGCGCAGGACCAACAACCTGCACAACACTGTTCACCGACCGGAGTCAGCGCCTAGCAATTGCGCCCTCGAATGCTTTACACAGACAGTGGCGTACCGAATGTGCAGCCGAGAGCCCAGGTGATCAGTACGGGCTCAATAAGCAAGCGGGTTGACTCAGTGTGCCCTCCAGCAGAAAGCTGACTCCAGCAGCAGTAGTAGCTCCCCGCGGAAAAGTAAAATCTGGAAGCAGTCCTCAGCGACAGCGAAAGGTGTCGCAGCCGTGGCGGGCCTCCAGACGCAGTCGTCGCGGGCCTCCACTCACACACACGAGGCTCATAACCTATTATGGATATTGTGGTAAACCCCAGGACGGTGGTAGAGAGGCTGTGTCCCCGACGCTAGTCGGGTTGGTGACACTGTGCAGTGGATGCCTGGAAGACTCGAGTGCTTCCGTGTTGAGGAGAAGATATCAAGATGTTGAAAACACTGGCGCTTATGTGGCCAACACACACACAGAAAAACCGCAGACGCACGAGTCCAGAAATTATCAGGTTAATGGAGATGACCAGGATAGCTACGATGCTAGACAAAATTTGAAAGGATCCACACGAGAGAGTGGGCTACCTGGATATCAAGGCCACACGATAGAGTGAGCTACTCGTCAATGCATTAGAGAATCCTACATAAGTAATTCCTCCGCATATTTATACGCACGTTACATACCAACCGACACATGACAGATCTACGACAATCTACGACTTAAAAGTTCAGTGCTACTGAACATTGACTCATACTGGCTATGTGCTAACATTTCCACAACAACATCTCACTTGTACTTTTGTTATGCTCGATTCAAATCACGTGTCAAAATTTCTGATCCAAACTCTACAATTTGGGCGTGATATTTTGATTTTTCTGAACCCCAGGTGTCGGCACGATTTTTCCGGGAAAATGTTGGAGTTTTGCATTATCGTGAGGCCGCACCAGAAAGTCTCTGTACGAGTACGAGTAGTTTTGTTACTCGCAGCTGCGTATGAAAACATTGCCGCGCAGAGCGTTTGAAAATAGATGTCGATGCTGTGGCCCTTGTTGCCTTGCCCCCAGCTCAATCTACACCAGCTGGAAGCCAAGTCAGCCTCCTCCTTTGTGTTGAACTCTGCTGACGACACCTGCTTGGATTTCGCAGATTTCCTCGGGGCGTACCGCAGCCTGAGCCGCCACTTCCCTCTGCGCTTGTCTTCTTGAATGACGGGGATGGAGGTCTCTTCCCACTCTACTGTGTCCGGCATGGCTGAGGTGACGGCGCGTCGTCCTCACGTCTGTGGCGCTGCTCTGCTGCTGTGTTTCTGTTGTTCTTGTTCTTGAAAACTTAATTGCGCCGCAACAAAGCTTTTTTTTTTTTCGAAAATGTCGGTTTCATCCAGTAATCACGCCGCATCTTAGCCGTCTGTGATCGGTCAAAGACCCTTCTTCTGCAAAACAGAACCCCTGCTGCATTTGGGGAGGTCTAGCTTCTTCGTGGCGATTCAGGGATTGCAGCGATGTCTTCGGTTTGATCTGCAACAACGTAGATACAGAGATATGGCCATCTTAGAAACCTGTGTCTCTCTTGCCCGGCCCAGCTCGTACTGAGTCCAAGACCAACAAAAACTCCTGACCGAATCCCCGAGAATGATCATACCTATATATAGACCTATATATGACTCGCAGTATCTGTTTGATTGCTTATGTTATTGGTACTTCCATGTTAAGTGTGTTTTCAGCATACCATGTATCATACTACCGATCGGGAGCTCCTCTGAAATTATGAGATATAATCCACAACTCAAAAAAAAATGTTTTACTAATAGCAAATAGCGTGTATCGAGGAAGACACTCCATTGTCGATTGAGCTCGCACTGTTCGCATGATATGGTGTTAGCGTTTCCTCGACAAAGCAAGGATATTTTTACCAGATAGGATCGCCCACCCCCTAATACTGAAGACTTAGTGGTAGGAAATATATCGAATGATACCCAGCACTTACTCTATGTTAGATCAAAGGATTGATAGATGATGATGGCCGCGACACCGGGTGTTCCTGAAAGCTACCGTGACAATAACATTTCAGCGTCTTCGAACCGAAGGCACTAAGCGACGTCAACAGCATCTTGAAAGCGGATCAAGCCTCCTGCTCCGCACTTCATCGGATTAACCATATAAGCACAAGGGAAAATTCGGCGCGATGTTCCCATCGCAACCTTGTCACCTGCTTACGTGGAAGGACAAGACTCATGATGCGACCCACTGCTTTTCCCATGACACCAAATCAGCAGGTCTACTCCCCAGTCCTATACTGTTCTTGAAGGCGAATGAAAAGCTCGCAACCCCTGAGAATCCCATGGCCCAGGTATTTGAAAAACAAAATCACCAAAAGTAAAAATATCAGACGATCTTGGGGTAAAGAGCATCGAAACTGAGAAACTTTAGCAAAAACGTGATACATATAGATGCTTTGTGGCATGAAGAATGTATTCGTATCAGTTTGGTTGCAAACAAGTGCTGGATTACTTTAGGTGGGGCTGATATAGTTTATTAAAGATTTGGACCACAAAGCAGCGATGGCAAAAAACGGACTGCCTCACCACCTGGAAACTTTTGATTTTGTAGCCATGTACACTAACATTCCGGTCAAATGTCTTAAACGTATCTTGGGCGATTTACTGGACTTGGTATTCACCTACCAAGAAGCAATTGACGGTTCCAAATCGATGTACATTAAGTGTGGATTCATTATGATGAAAATGAACCAAAGATCAACAAAATACACTGGTCTCTCAACCCTCCTGTAAATGCTAATGAAACAACCAACAACAAAAGGGAATTTCATGTTGGTCAAGCTAAACTGTGTGAATGGATTAACTTCGTATTAGACGAAGGGTTTGTACAATTCGGAGGAGCGATCCATAAGCAATCATCGGGCTTATACATGGGCACTGCATCCGCACCCGATTTAGCGAGCGATTTTGCGTTCATGCATGAACTCATTTTCCTAAAACTATGATAAATAGATATTTGCTCGATACGAGAAACAACATTGAACCTCTTTACCCTTTAGAGTTTATTGAACAGTACGGTAGTAACACTAAGAGATTTATAGATGACATATTCACGGTAGCACCAGGTTACCAAGTAGGAAAGGCCCTACGTTTGAACAAATAATCAAGCCGGAAGGAGGGGAGTGGGGGGGTGTACGGTGGAATGTACCCAAAAATCATCCTGGATGACGAGGGTGAGCAGGTTGCGAACCCTGAATCTATCACCAAGGAACAAAGAGGGCAAACAGTGAATTTCCTGGATATGGAAATTCTTCAAAGTACTCCTCGAGTGTCGCAAATTCGAATGTATGATAAGCGGGACCACATGGAGACACTGAAGCAGTACCGTATATACCCCCACATTGAAACACGACTATGCGACCCTCCATTGCCAACGTTGTCGATTTGCAATTAGGTGCTCGGAAATCCATTTCCTCCAAGTAGCAGTTGCTAAGTTGATGACGGACATGACTAGACATGGTTGTGACAAGGAACGTTTGAGGAACAAACTCCACAATTTCCGCAAAACATTTTTCCAAAACTCACCAATAAAACCGACTATTAAAAGAGTGCATGACCCGGTTGTACGTGAGAAGTATTGGTGGTTGGTCACTGAAGGAGTTTGGAAATGTATCGAAAGGCAAGGTCAAGCACCCGGGCATGATAGACTGCTGAGTGATGAGTGGGTACGTCTTTGTACGTTGCATGATCTTTAGGAATGCGCGATTGAATTGCAGAAGTTATGTATGATATATGGGAATGGCCACTTCGCCTGTCCCTCAAACGTTTATTTTTTAAAGTGTCATAGAGGAACAATCAACCACCGTTTAGGGGAATATATTGATATAAGAATTATAAAGAAGGGGAGGGGGCGGGGGGGGGGGGGGGGATTTTCGTGGATAAGTGGAAACGTAGTCACATAAGCATAGCCGTAAACATTAGAGTTTGAGGGCGTAATGCAACGTCGTACCTGTATAAACAATGTGTGCGGGCATGTTGATTCGAGTTAGTCGGAAGAGGCGTCTACATTTAGATGTGTGTGGGTTGGGAAGCGGGAACATTTGAGTGTGGAAGTGAGTATGGGCTGTGCATGTCGAGTACTGGGTATTTGTGGGTTGAAAAGACGGTGTATATAAGCATGGAAGTGTTCAACCTACGGTCGTAGGTTACAACGTCTTTAACAAACAACTGAGGATTACAAAAACGTAAGCACAATAAACATTGTTATGTATGGATTAATTTGTCTTATGGACAACTTCGATTGAAGAATGTAAGTTATAACCAAGATTCTCAACAATACCAACGCAAAACATATATTCATGACGTACATATCAAACACGCTACCTAGAACCGAAATATTTCAGGAAATAAACAACGCCAAAAATACTGCCAAAACATGGCATGTCCACGGAAACAACGAACGCTACTGAGTCCAAATCACGCCTGAATGCAAGTGCTAGTCGTTTTTTTTTTTTTTTTTTTTTTTTTACTGCTCCTCTCTCTCTTTCCTTCAAACAACCCACATCGAAATCCGCCAGAGTATTGAACACTTCCACGTGCTGGAGATCCCGCTGCTGCAATTCACCCCCTTCCCCCGCCCCCCCCGCCCCCCCCCCCACACACACACCCTTCCCTCACCAGATTTTGGACTTACAGACTTCACTTGATAAACTGATGCGTTACCTTCCACGAATTTCATTGTTTCCGTCCACAGACTGACTAACATCACCCTGTTGACCGGGATTGCTACACTGTAGTTGGAAGTGGAGTCACCGAAACATCCCCAAACCTCCCACAACTCATCACATGTCACCCACCAACATGACAGGATACTCAATAAGCAGACTACCTATACATACAAACGCTTTCTTGTCAAATCCCCCCCCACCCTCCCCCCCCCCACCCCCCCTCCCCCCCCCCCCCCCTCCCCCCCCCCCCCCCTTTTTTTTAACCCTAGACTCACTCCGTATTTCGATTCAACCCACACCGTGTAGCAAAATAAATAATAGACACAAAGTCAAACTATGAAGAGTAACGGTATTATAAGTGTATTATGATACCGCTACAACCCATAGTTGTCAAGGCTGGTTACTGCATGTCAATCTTCAGGGATAAATATGCATTTAACCATACTTGACAAAAGCCGCGAGGGGGAACGTTGAAAGTCCCAAACGTCCCTCGCAACTTCGTTTTTAGCCCCCCGAAGCTGTTTTCTCGTCGTACAAAAATACGTTTTGCAGATATATATAACAACCGTCCACTCCCCCCCTCTCCCCCCTCCCCCCCCCCCCCCAACCACTGTACACCAATATATATTCGAAAACACGATTATGATACAATACGATAATGAAGCCTAGAACATAAAACAAAAAGTACGTGTAGAAAAAAACCACGTGGTTGCAAAACAAACAAAACAAAATAATATGTATTCGAAAACACCACCCTGATACAATACGATGACGAAACCTAGAACATCAACCAAAACGTACACGTGTAGCGAAAACTACGTGGTTACAAAATAAGATGTATTCGAAAATACTGCTCCGAAATAACACGATAACAAAGTCTAGAATATAAACCAAAAACATATACGTGTAGCATCAAAAACGCGGAAAGCACCATATTGAAACAATACGATAACCAAGTCTGGAATATCAACCAAAACATACGTGAAACAAAAACAACGCGGACACACGACACACGAAAACCATATATACGTCCGCATACCAACACCAGTCAAAAGGTGGAACCCATATAACCTGGGTTCCAAATGTAGGTCCCTACGAGTCAGAAACATCACATAGTCCACGTAAAGTCTAACACAAACCTAAAAATGCGTCACAACTGCTCGTTGCCAAATGACAGGTTCATCAAGAACGCAAGAACAAACAGAACGAGAGACTGGGTAATCGCAGCAGCGCAAATCATTATAGCATTCGCCCACCACATCACCTCCTTTGAAATTGGTTTTGAGCATCAGCGAACTGGGTCCAACGCATCCCCTTAGTGTCTAAGGTGGAGTGAGGAGCGCTAGTAAAAATCAAGTGCGCTGCTCGATAACCTGTTCCTGACCGTCGGTATACTGAACAATTTTCGGGCGCGTCTTCTCTGTGTCAGGTGTGTGAGGAATTTCTTTGTCGTTTTTCAAGCAAGCGGTTGCGTTGCCATATACTACCTGGCTTGATGTAAAGGAAAGGAACACCACTCAGCGATCATCTTCTACATTTTAGGGTATGTTTTCATGAACACCACTAACAAGAGCACCAGACATGGACGCGACATCTACAGGACTACAACATCTTCGACGACAGTGGGGTGTAAACAGGACGTATAAGCCTACACTATAGTCTTTAATAATGTGAAAAGTAAGTACAGAAAGGGATGTTAACACTGCGGTTAACCACACGACCAACCTATTACGCAGGGAATTTCGTGCCGCCATCCGCTTTAATGATTGCCTGACAACCTCTACCATACCAAACGCAGTGAAATGTGCCTACCGAAGTAAAGTCATCCTCGGGTTCAATAGTGGTGACATCGCATGTCCACGTGAGACAACCTTTACGACACGCAGTAGCATATGCCTGACGAAGTAAAGTCACCCTCGCGTTCAATAGTTGTAACATCGCAACTGTATGACGTTGCATGCCCACCTCAACTGCTGTATTTGTAAGATGTATCTCTGTCTTAGAATCGGCGACCTCAGAGCCCCACAGCGGCACGGTTAAAATCATGGACGTGAAATCGTACATTTGAGACAATATTAAGTTGAAAAGGAAGCACAGGCAGACCTGATAAAATTGCGATAAACCACACTGCCGACCCATCGCATACCCTCCTGAGACGACCTCTACGAAACACAGTACCATATACCTAACGAAGTAAAATCACCCTCGCGATCAATAGTGATGACATCACATATATACGACATCACATACCCACCTCGCCTGATGTATTTGTAGGATGTATTTCTGACTTACAATTAACGGCCGCAGAGCCCCACATCGACAAGGTAAAATCATAGGCGTGAAAATGTATATTTATTTGAGACAGAAATATTTTGGAAAAGGAAGCACAGGCAGATGTGTTAAAATCGCGGTGAACAACTTTACCAACCCATTACGTAAGGTATTTCGTACATACCGTCTGCATGATCGCCTCCCCACCTATGCCAAGCGAAGTATGACTAACGAGGTAACGTAATTGAGCGCGTGTATACCAAGTACGACTAACGAGGTAACGTAATTGAGCACATGTATACCAAGCGTTCATTCGAAACTGACGATTCGCATCCCTCCCTTTAATGGTCAATGGCGGAGACAGTACATGGCCACATACATCACCTCGCATGCTGTATTTGGCAATACGTACAAGTATCTCTTTCGTATAGTTAGCGAAGTCAGAACATAATGGTAACTGTATGATGATGGTGACAAACAGTACATGACCACATCACCTCGCCGGTTGTATTTGACAATACGTATCTCTTTCTTATAATTAGCGATGTCAGAAAATAATGGTAACTATAAATATTCTAAAACAATTCCAGCTTTCGATCCATGTATCGTACAACAACAAATTATGAAGATTTAACACGTTATTTACTACACATAATAACTGGGTTGCATGCTGCATTTGACATCAAACCTTCTAGAATAATAAACATTACAAGCCAGATGATATGAAGGGATGTCTTATTGCTTCAATCGTCAGGTACGTCCCCTTTGAGGATATATAGTTTCCGCGCACATATTGAAATGTCCCGCCCCCCGCCTTTCCCCCACCCTCCCCACCCCCTCCCCTGACCCCTCTTGTTAACCCCCCCCCCCCCCCCCCCCCGTGCCCCGATTCCCCCCCCCCTTCCGCCTAGTTTGTACAAACGCCCCACTCACAATCGAAATCGGCCTGAGTAATAAACACCTATACGCAGTTGATATCACGTCATTATCTTTCCGACCATCCATGACGTAGTTGTTAATTCTTCCCCTCCCCCCCCCCCCCCCCTCCAACGCCCCCTCTTTTCCAACCACCCGCACGATCGCCTAGACCTAGCACCACGCGTATAACAAGCTGCTACACATCTTTGATCTCACAGCCGAAGGGTATTTGAATATTATTTGTGACCTAATCCTCCTAAAAAATCTACCCCCTCCCCCCCCCCCCCTCTTGCGCTCCCTTACTCAAACGCCCCACCAAATATCGAACTCCGCTAGATTAATAAACATTTCACGGACACGATATCATCTCATTATCTTTCGAGAGTTATCCATGCCGCTGTGCCCCCCCCCCCTTCCCCCGCTTTGAACGACCCCTTTTTCCCCATTACGCGCACCATCACCTAGACCTAGCACCACACGTATAACAAACCCCTCACCTAAAGCCCTTCCCCATCTCAACCCCAACCCCTCGAACACTCCACCCTTTCTTTACTCACTTATTGTACGACTTACCCCAGGATATACATGATTAACTGATGCATTATTTCCAAAACCGTAACAATTATCCCCTCAAAAAAATGTATAGTTCCCACGCACATATTGAGCTGCCCCCCCCGCCCCCCCCCCCCGCTCCATCCCCCGCCCCCCGCCCCAACCCCCCCCCCCCCGCCCCAACCCCCCCCCCCCCCCGCCCCAACCCCCCTTCCCCCCCCGCCCCAACCCCCCCCCCCCCCCCCCCCGCCCCAACCCCCCCCCCCCCCCCCCCCCGGCCCCAACCCCCCCCCCCCGCCTCAACCCGCCCCCCCTCCTTCCCCCCCCCCCCCCCCCTCTCCCCCCCCCCCCCCCCCCCTCTCCCTCCCCCCCCACCCTCCCCCCCCCCCCCAATAATAAACTGGTGCCAAAACCGTCAGATTTATCCCGTTGAAAAGATTTATAGCTTACATGGACAAGTTGCCCCCCCTTTCCTCCGCCCCCCTCCAAACCCGTCGCTTTTGATCAAAACCAGGCCCCCACGTCTTTCCAAACTCCGCCCCCCCCCCCTCACCGGTTATTCGACGTACAAGATTCACTTGATAAAAGGATACATTTCCCTTCACGGGTGTCAGATTTTGTCCCCCTCAGAAACGGGTTTTATTGTTTCCGCGCACAGACTGACTAAAATCACCCTGTTGACCCTGATAGCTACCTTGCAGTTGTAAGGGGAGTCGCCGACCTATATCCTTAATGAGGACACACAACCCGTAATACCCGCGATCGGAGTATCACACACAGCTTGCAAAGATGAGTTTCGACGAAATCTTCGATCTCACAGCTGGAGTGTATTTTCATTTTTTTTATAATATATCGTGGCACGCGTCACAAAGTGCGCTTCCCCACCTTAAATTTTACAAGTGCCAGTACTATTCCACACCGCACAATAGTCACGGCAAGGGTCAGGACGCACTCCCTTCAAACAAACTGGGCATCAGCGAGAATATCATTACGACACCAACGGCACCTTCGCTTATGCTTGAGCCACCGTGCCAGTATGACTTTTCGCTGTATACCTGAAGCATTCAAATGCACCGAACACATGATATGCTTGCCGGTTGGCGAATGATCCAGCGAAAAAACAATACTGCAGACGCCACGGCCACCACGAATAAAAAAGAATGGACCATCCAGAAGATCGGGTTGACAAATACAAAAACAGTGTCGAAACCCGCTAAGTATTTCAAAATAGACACTCGGCCTTCACACGGAACGAGGGCCCCCGTTCGGCACGACACGATGAACTGGATGACATATCCCCGCTTCTACAATCTCCCACTGTGCGGGACAGCCCGTCTCGGAGACGGTCATGGTCGGGGCAGTGTGTTGGCTGCGCCTCGATGAGTCCGCATGTTGCCACCAATGGACAATCCGTAGACTCACACTTTCTATTGAAATCAACCACCATACCGGACGTAACGTTGTTCTTGTGGCGGGAGCACACGGATGGGGAAAAATCGAATAAAACTCCTGACCGAGGCGAATCGGTGCAGGAGTCGTGCGAGCAGCAGTTGCTGTTGACATACGCGACGCGGTTCCCAGCATGTTTCTTGACGAACAACGGCTTATTGATGCCGGCAACATTCGCATGCGTACTTCTATTGCAGGACTCGTGTGAGCCACGGCTGCGCGGGGCGTTCACTCTATCGTCTTCGGCACGACAATTGCAGTGTATACTCATCTTGCTTACGACGCAAGTGGAACTCGGTTGAGTGGTACACGAGTCGTGTGAACATGCAGGGTTGCTATCGTCTACCATGCCATCGATTGCATGTACTTTGCAAAATACGGGTGTCTTGCTGCCAAGGATATTGAAGGTTGTTTTTTCTGTGCACTGGGCGTGTGAGCAACGGCTGCTGCGTACGTCTACCATGCCATCTTCTGCGTGCTCTTTGCAGTACAATGCCGTTTTGCTTCCAAGGACATTGAAATTGGGGCGCTTCGTGCACCTGTCGTGTGAACATTGCCTGCTGCGTACGTCGACCATGTCATGGTCTGCATGGCGTTTGCAGTACACCGGCGTCTTGCTGCCGGGGACGTTGAAATTCGGGATTTTTGTGCACGATTCGTGAAAACAACGCTTGACACATACATTCACCATGCCATCCTCTGCATGTTGCTTGCAGTACACTCCAGACTTCATGCCAATGGTGTTGAAGCTCGGTACCTTCGTGCACGTGTCGTGTGAGCATGGCTTTGTGCGTACGTCGACCATGCCATATTCGGCATGGCGTTTGCAGTATACGGGCGTCTTGCTGCCGGTGACATTATAACTCGGTCGTGTCATGCACGAGTCGTAAACACAACGCGTTTTGCTTACATCCACCATGCCATCCTCTGCATGTTGCTTGCAGTATACTCCTATCTTCATGCCGATGGTGTTGTACCTCGGTTGTTTCGAGCACGAGTTGCGTAAGCATTGCTTGCGGCTCACGTCTATCATGCCAACATCAGCATGTTGCTTGCAATACGCTGCCGCCTTGCTGCCAACTACATTAAAGCTGGGGCTCTTCGTGCACGTGTCGTGTGAACATGACCTGCTGCGTACGTTAACCATGCCATTATCAGCATGTTGTTTGCAGTACACTGGCGTCTTGCTGCCGGGGACGTTGAAACTCGGGATTTTTGTGCACGAATCGTGTAAGCAACGAGATCCACGCAAGTCCACCATTCCATCCTTTGCATGGAGTACACAGTACGCTGCCTTCTCTGTGCCAACTCTTTTGAAGGCCGATCTCTTTGTGCACGAGTCATGTACGCAACGTCGTCTGCGTAGGTCTGACATGCCATCCAATGCATGTTGTTCACAGTACACTGCCGTCGTGCTGCCAACTATATTGAACGTAGGTCGTCTGGTGCACGAGTCTTGTAAGCAATGCGTGGCACGTACGTTCACCATGCCCTTGTCAGCATGTGACTTGCAGAACAACGGCTTCTTGCTTCCGGCCACATTAAAACTTGAACGCCTCGTGCAAGTGATATGAGAACAGTGTCCCATAATAGCCTCGGATTGGCGTCGTGAAACGTCACGAGCATCCAAGATGTTCCGGCTGAGCTGTACACACCTGTCGGCCGTGGATAAAGCACAAGGTAACGACGTAGTTGTAGGTTTTGCAAAACGAAACAGGCATTTTTCGCAGGAATACTACGGGGTTTGGAGAAAACAATGCAAAATCAAGAACCGTGAACTCGCATCGCATGCGGCTCCCACCACCTTACAATACTTGTGTCTTGCATTCGCTTACCAGCATATCGTGCCTGGCATTCCGTATGTCGAAAACGCTGGCTATCCGACTCAATGGGGAAGCATAAAAAAAAACTCAAGCAAGAACATGTATTGTTGGTCATCTACGTGGCGATTACAGAAGAATCTTACAAAATATCTCTAGCAGGTGGTTCAAAAGACTTGACAACGACCAGCACCGCCGATTTCAAAATTCATAGCATGCTGGTGCAGCCGTGGTCTGACTGGAGCCGCTCATGTCCATCGCAACCAAATGTCCTACATTCCCGAGCTCGTTTTTCGATACTTTCGTTGGACACTGCATGTTGAACAAGCATTATGTTGCATTTCACAATAATACACCCCCACAAAACAATGGATGGGAATGTTGATTTTTGATGTTGCTCCATCGAGGGCATGCACCTAAACGAGTGCCATAAAAAAAGAAACGGTGTGGTGTGGTCAAATATGTGACGTCGCATCACCGGGTGCTTGACGTGCTCGGCGTAGGAGACGGTTAATACCCTGCATTACAAATGTGCTAAATATTATCCTGGAAAGTGTTGTAGGGTGTGTCTTGTTCGTGGCCCTCCTATCGAACCCCTGAAAGCGAGGTTGATTGTAGTGTCCTATGCTGCAGTAGGCAAAAACCGTGATAAACACGCACAACAAGTGATCATGGTTCATTAGCATGAGTGCAGCACAGGAAACGCCTGGGGATAAGTGTTTGATGCAGGACCAAAAATTCCCCAAAGGTCATCTACGGACTAGATACGTATTTGAAATGCGGAGGTATACGAGATAAGCGAGGCACTAGTTACAAAGCATTAGGCACAGAAAACAATAGTCTGGACCACATTGGGAACCAGATATATGGGACCCGCTCACACACCTAGTCCGGCTATTGTCAACACGATCGCGATGAGCACACTTCTGGTCCTGTATAACCAAAGGTGAAGTCGAGGCACTGCTCATTACATATTCGATCCAAGTACACGTCTGAACCCTAACTCTTGAGAACCGTCAATACCGTGAATATGGAAACAACTTGAGTTGATGAGTCATCTATCTAACGTGCTGTAGAAGTTGCATGTTTTGAGACGTAATATGGTGTTACTTCACCTTCTCACGTTCTCACGTTCTCTACGGTTCAGCTCCTCAAATCGTAAGCTATCGGTTGGTGTAAAAAATCGTTTTTTCGAGCCTTTTTTTTTAGGGACCAGCGTATAGAATGTTGGTCGGATTCCGCGAATCAACTATGTTCGATGTCGTCTTTTTGTTGTGAATTGAGCTCCTCATGCGAGGAACTTAGATAATTGTGAGACTCAGCTGCACCCCTACTGGGTTATTGTTCTGCTTTTAGGGACATAGACGCGAGATTGTCCTTCCTCATGGAAAAAGCCGAAACGCCACGTGGCCGTCACGGATTAAATTCGTGTGGTATTGTTAAATGGTTTCCACGAGTAAATAGGGTAAAAAGAAAGTATCTACACAAAATATGCTGGGAATGTAACAGGACAATTAGATCGGAAGGTTCACGTGCGACGACCAATATTCCGAACTCAAGACAACTTTGGAACTCGTTCAGAGTGTGCGTCCGCCTCTACTACTCTAAAAACATTCACAGTTTTGGTGACACGTCGTCGTTGCGGTTAGATTGGCGTCCATCACGGGGTTCTGCGAAAAATTGGAATGCGACCAATTCAATAAACGCAAAACATAACCCGACAAGGATATGTCGGAGATCTGTGATTATCGTCTCCAGGTCAACCTGGCCTCCTACGTATTGTTATCCCGACTAGAAATCTCCAAGTTTGGTACACGCGCTGTGGTGATCATGATTGTGCGATAATACACCTGCCAGCTTGGATGTAGTGATACATGTACACCAAGGCAACGTCGTGGGAACTCCTCTGTGGACAATGATCTGCAGGGGTCCGGGCCGCTCGCGCAAGTGACCCTCTCGTTCGTTGCGATCACGGGTGTCCGTGCTGTTTGAGGTTCCGATATGAATCCCTCATGGGATGGGTAGCTACACTGCGCCCAATCCAATCGTCAAACAAGATTTTGTTAGTAAGGCAAAAAGTCATTCGTGCGACTGCCTCAGGCCTGGTCGTAGATAAGAGGGGACCATCCGTACCGTCCCCTTCGATGCTGAAAGGGTGCCATTGCAAGTGTTCTTAACGTGTACGGGCAGTTTATGCTCGACGCTTGACACTGCCGGCTTGAGCATCTCTATTGGCGCCGTGCTGATGAACACCATTAAATATGTCTGCAACAAGACGGTATGCTACCGCAGCATCATGTAAATTCAGAGGTCAGGTGCTTTTGAACGTGGTCCGCAATGCCAAAGAGATGGAGTTTCTCGCACCAGGTGGTAAAACTGGAGCGCCACATAATTTCAACGAAAATTGGGAGCAGTGCGGATATTGCTTGTTCTGCACAAACGCCGCCAAGCCGATTAGGTTTAAGGCTGAACCACATTTTACGAGACGAGACTTGTACTGCATTAAATCTAAACAGATGCCATATACTGTTTTTCGTAAGTGATGGGGCATGTAAATGGTCATACATCCAGAGCAGAGCTGCTGTGCCGGAGTCATATCAGTTTGCGTGGTATTTCTCGAGGTGCACCGCATCTGGATTTCGCGGCTGGCATTGTCCCGCTCCGTCTCCGTCTAACTCAGCCGGTTGCCAATTAAAGTAAACACTAAAAAAAAACTGCAAGATCGTGGGCGTGGAGCACTGGAAAAAAGTCTTTGGGATAACGACCAATCTATGCTTCAGAATGCTCGTCTACTTGTTGGAAGTAAGGCATTTGCTCAGAGCTACACGCAATCAGCGTAAAGGTCACGAGGTTGTTGAGAGTTGATTATTTAATATGTTGTTCCAACAAAAAATATAGACGTTTTGGAAATTGCATGTCATGGTATGTCTGGTACCGTACGATG
This sequence comes from Undaria pinnatifida, assembly GCA_012845835.1. Lineage (NCBI taxonomy): Eukaryota > Phaeophyceae > Laminariales > Alariaceae > Undaria > Undaria pinnatifida. Next base: position 1,231,243 of record JABAKD010000023.1, read on the forward strand.
TGGCACAACAGCGGAGCCTATATTATTTACGTTTGACAAACGATGGCTTCTCTGAATGCCGATGTGACGAGAGCTCTATGAAATCTATCAACTGGGATTGTCCCGTTACATTGCTCCATGAATAGCTGCCGGGAAGGTGTGATATAGTCTCTAAGTGCTACGTATAATTTTGAAGTCAGTGCAGTATCGGCCATCTCGCTCACATATCTATGTCGTACAGTATTGATTGGTGAGGTATGGTACGGTATGGGATGGTGACGTAGTAGGGTATCGTATTGTACGTTAGGTTAGGTAATGGTTCGCACGGTATTGTATATACGATATTTAATATAATTAACTAGCGGCGTATGGGGCCTGTGATATGCTATGGTACGGTATAATAGGGGGCAGTGATCGCCTAGTATCTAAAGCATACACACATATACATGTTGATAAAATCATTCTTTAGTTTCAAGGATTTGGTCGAGAGCTTTTTTCAGTCTCGGCCTATGCATAAGATTCGCGGAACCGGAGTTCTCGGTCAAATAGCTTCGTTCGAGCGCCGCCGTCGGGAGGCGGCTCCAACGCCCCTCGCCCTGCCGTGTCCGTTCCGCACATCGACGAGAACACGGACGGATGCCGAGCAAGACAAGGGAGAAGTTGCAAAAATACCGCGTGTCGAGGTGGAATTCCGAATATTTTGGATGTATCTCAATCGTCTGCAGCGCCTGGGTGAATAACAAAATTGGCATCATCTCCAAACGGTAGTTGCTAACGTTTTTACTTTTGCGGTGGCAAATAAAACTTATCATCGTGTGGTCACAGATTATGAGACAGAGTAAGCAATTGCAACTAACCAAGGTATGTCGCGGTCGCTCGTATAATTCATGGTGCCGTGCTGGAGTGTTCATACGCGCAGCTGTTGGTTGTGTGTGCTGTTGGGCAATCATGTGCTGTGTGCGTGCTGGCCATGTGGCTGCAGGTGGGTCTCTCCTAGGCACGACCAAGTGAACCGCATCTTTCCTCCAAACAAAATCACAAAATAACGCGATGGTGGAAATTCCCTATTAGGCGATATTTTGGTATGTGCGGACCACGTATGGCGAAAATATCCCAACAGCCCACGGTCGTCTAAAACTCCAGACGCACATGATTCGGCTCTAAATGACCAATATCGCGATATCTCCTAGTTGAGCCACGCAAAGGTCGTAAGAAGAGTCGATAATATTCACGGAAAAAAACAGTGAGTGGCATGCATTCGTCCCCCGTACATCGCATCGTACGCATTTTTTTTTTTTTTTTCTTCCCGAGAAGACCATTTGGAGGATAGCGTGCTTTGTTGTTGCTGTGTTCGCTGACCCCGTTGCTGTAATCGTTTGCCGCCAAGTGCAAGCGATCGTGTTGGTACGCAGCTGACAAAAATGAGTTTGTGTTGCTCCATACTTGACGTCCTCCTTGCTGCTGATTGCTGAATGATCATTTTTTCTACCAGTCGTGATTTTTTTTTTGGCACACTTCTACTTTCCAGCATCTGGGCATACAAGCTGTGATCACAGGTGTTGTGCTGGGGCTGTGTCGACCCGCGGGAGAAATTAGATATCGTCCCCGGTTTGTCAGGATTTCTAAAAACGGGCACAGGACTCTATATTCTCCCATGGTGGGGTTGCCCTTGTGTCCGAGCCCCAGCCAATCAGCGGTACGTAAGCAAATATAGATGGAGTTCCACGTCCGACGGAGTGGTGTGGACGCGGGTGGTTCATCGTTATTGTTCCCGCGTTTTGGGAGCTGTAGGTATTCGGGGGATTCATGAATCGGGGATGGGATCCCATTTTCCCCGTGTGTGACGAAAATGCCCGCCATTAATGGGACTCTATCCGCCTAGGACGGCGCTGTGGAGCTCGAACCAATCAGTAAATAGCCAACGGGATTGAGGTTTTCTCACCGTGCAGGTTGGTGTCGACCTGAGGAAGCTCCGTTTGCTTGCCCGGTTGATGGAAGTTTCAGAGATGTGGAAAGACCTTTGGACCGGGGATAGGACCCTATATGTTCCCGAGGTGGAGCTGGCTCAACATGCGAAATATGGTCAATCAGAAAGTCCGTCAGACGGTGGGGTTGGGAATTCCACAACCGTGCGGGGAGGTATCATGTGTGGATGGATTCAGATCCCGGCATAGGACCTTATTGTGCCCGGGTGACGCCTACGTTGTGTATGAATCCTGTCCAATGAGCGATCAGACAAAACTGACAAATATGAAATTCGTCAAATAAAACCCGAGTCTGAAATACTTAGCTGACAAAGTCGTAAGCGCTGTATTTTCGTGCTGTATCTAAAAGAAGTGAGCGATCTACACAGCTAGCAACAAGCAGCAACATTGCAATTGCCTTCGAGAAGTTCGATGACGAAGGGAGTCATACAACCGTATTTCGCGCCTGCAACGTCAGCACGTCCCTTCACGATAAGACAACCCACAGACAGTCGATCTGAGAGGCTCGGATCAAGATTATACTACTATATCATGCATTATATATTCCAGAAGGTGGCTCAGTGCGCGTCTCTCAGTGGCTACGAAGAGAACATACAGCGGACACGGTCGGTGACCTAACTGGCCCCGGATGCTTGATTAGGTTGAAATATCATAAAGAAACGCACTCGACACGTTTTTGTTCGCCAGACTGAAGCGTCAGTCGGCGTGTGGTCGGATTCATCCGATCAAAACCGGCTGAATGAAGCTCGGAATAGGATTCATAAAGAAAACGGCAGCTATCAATAGTAGTTCATTGGTACGTTTTGTTCTTCTATATCGTACTCTTGGCACTACCTTACATACTGTACGCGCAGACAACGATTGTGTGTGGTGACTTTTTTTCATTGTACAAAGTGTTGAACCGAACAATTGGAAGTGCTGCCCTGCCCTACCGGAAGCATGGGTGCCGGCGAATGATGGCACACATGCGGAGTTCTTGTAAATATAAGTACAAACCTTGGCACACAAGTCCGAACTGTAAAGGTTTCATGTGTCACGAAGTAGTACGTCGATATAGAGAATAATATTTCAAAATGTATGGCGTGCAAAGGGACAGCAATACACACGGACTGATCTCTCTCTACCTTACAGTAGATATCTACGTGGGATCTGGAAAAAAAAAACGTTCAAAAAAACGAGCATACGAAGTGCATTAGGTTCTCTGTTAAAGATAAACGTTTCATATGGTATCGATGCTTGCTATATGTATGACCCAGAAGTTCGCGCAAGGACTGATGGTTAGTTATCATTAAACCGCATCGACCACTACACTAGTTTTTGACGTCTGAAAAAAATATGAATAACGTAAAATAAAGTGCAAAGGCAACAACATAACACGACGAAAACGCGAGGTACCAAATCAAAACTTCAATAGAAAAGATAATATTTCTAGTTGCTTTTCAATATTATATATGTTCCCTCTTTCTTAACGCTTTTCGTTTCAATTCGACTAGTCGAATAATATTAAAAGTTAACAACTTCCTCTATCGACAAAAATCTACCAATTACGAAAAATGAAAAAAAAAAAATGTCGAGCTTTTGCACCCGCGTAGTTGTGCAGGCCCGGCACAACGTCAGTTCCAGGAAAACCGTTCGACATTGGTCCGCAAGGAAAGGGGGGGTAAATGCAACCTGCGAACATAGCGGGGACAAATACGCGCACTTCCATTAAAGCCGTTCTAGAGCCACGAATACTTGCCGCGCTGTCTATTTTAGCAAACATCAAGTCTCGTTGAAAACACCGCCTAGTTTGTCATTTTTTTAGTGTTCACAGTCAATTGGTCTGATGTCGCATTTCCTCCACTTCTCCTAAAAGTGCCCCTCTTATTTTGTGTGGTTTAACAAATGCCGTGCTCCCCTACGGCCGTTGTTCAAGCGTGTATGCCATTGATTGGTCCGTAGATGGGGCAAAAGGTCACTCATAAGGGCAAACAATGCGACACTCCAACAAAACACGCCAATGTTCCACGCAGGTTTGTCACACGGTTTGAAGTTATCCCCCTGTCCGACACAATGCACCATTTACCAGACACTCTACATTAGTATGGCGACAGATTGCATGGGAGATGGGCATTACCTTTATAGTTCATGGGTGCCGCAAACAACAAACCTTACCCTTACAAAAGCAGTTGACCGCATCCGGTGCCTTACGTGATGACTATTTGAAAGCTTGAGTCGAATTTCCCGTATTCCTTTTTGGATTTGTTTCCAACCAAGTCTTCGGCCGGGGGGTACGCCGCATGCCAAAAACAGATTTTCACCACTCGCACGGTTGACTCAACATTCATGCAACTTGTGGTGCGCAGCTATCAAATTCCGTTGCATACATCTATAGCTAAATGTAAACAGCACGGAGGTGTAAGACCAAAAAATAAGAGGAAGGTAAATCGCGCGAGTAACCCCGTGCCCCTTCCAAATAACCCCACCAAGGGTGACCTCTCTACAATACTCTTGGCCTTTAGTTCATTTTCCTGTACAGGCTAACGAGGGAAAAATATGTTATTCGATCTAATATCGGTTGTACATTACCTTCACTCTGGAGGAAGGGAATTCCCAAAACAGGAAAAAGAATGTACAAGGCAAAACAAGTGATGTCGATTTTTTGCATGACTGTAACATTATCAGAGATAGTCTCAGACTTCGCAAGAGTCTTCCTGTTGATTTGATAGTAATCCTGTCAGGTCGTGTTGACAGAGTTATCCTGTGTAGCTTGCGTAATTTTAGGCTGAATGTTACATTTTTTTACACCAAAATGATCATGAAGTACCAGGGGGACTTTGCGGCGGCGGGCTGCCGCTTGCCTTCGCTCAGTGCACGCCTGTAACTTCCTAGTATGGATTATATATAAGTATATATGTTAGTATACGATTAAAGGTTAATCAAATTTGTACATGTGACAGCACTGCCAAGGGGTACAATCACGTGAATCGTGTTTGAATACATAAAGTGAAGCAAGGGAATCAGACGCAAAAAAGCCACCCCAACATATTGCGCAATCCTGCACGCGATGACGAACAACAACAACAGCAACAACAACAAAAGCTGAAAACGCCCCTGCATAACTATTATTTATGTGTAATTTCAACAACAACAGCAGGAGCGGCAGCTGCCGCAGTTCAACAACAGCAAGCAGCATACCCAATACAATAATATGCACGTACATGGTGTAGATACCTCACGGTTGTAACACCTAGATCAATTATGATAATAATAGAGAATACTTTGTTGTACACTCGATTCAAATGCGAGATAAACGATGTAATAGGTCAACGTTGATATCCATGTCACCAAACGGGTTAATGTCTGCATCATGGCTAACTGCAGTTAATGTCCGTTTCTACTTTAGATGAGGTTTTGAGTCATGAAAAAACATACTAAAAGCGGGCGATCGGTGTATTACGCAGAAAAGATTCAAGGATCCTTACAGACCCGTGAATCTGTTCAACTCACACCTTCGGTTGTTAGAAGAGGTGTATACAGTTTTCACACGAAAATTATTCGACTTTGACTTGATCCGGTACGCAAAGCGAAAAAAAAAGTGGAAAAACAACAAAAAGTAAAAGAAGACCAGATAATGTACACACAGAGGTTCGAAACCGAAGGAAAGAAAACAAAGAAGAAACTGTACCAAAATAGCTCAAGTTCAGAGCAACTCACGGCTAGCAATTAACAGTCGTTCGATGCAACCTTTCTCGCTGCGGTTGTACAATTACTTGGTTGGCCACACTGCGTGTTTAGCACAACGCACAAGTTATCTGTGCGTGTAAATTCATCAAACACATCCAGCGGCAGCCCAACGACCAACAAAAAACGCCGTAGAAGTAACATGCAGCATGCACACGTAATATAGCAGCTGCTAGCACCAGTTATGACCCACAACGTACAACGTTTATGTGTGCAAATTAAACACCAGCATGTTGCAGCAGTTGCAGCACCACAGATCATCATTAGTACGACAAACAGCAAGCACTGCAGTACCCAGTCAGTGCAATATATGCATACATAACATTTTAACGTTAGGCCGGCACCCGGTGCATTAAAAAACAAAAACAAAAAAGAAGGACCACTCGAACACAAACAAAATGAGACAAATAAAATTTCAACCGAAATCAATAAATGAAAAGGCATCCAGACTCGAGCATAAACGGTACCAAAAAAATATATACGACGACAAGCAAAAAGCGATGATATAGGAAACACCTGAGTCTGCAACTGGTCAAATTCAACTATGGGGCACGTGTTCTACGACAGTGGTGCACCACTCTTTTCATGAGTTTCGCCAATATAAGAGCTTGGGTGACCACCCCCAAAAACGGATTTGGATGAGAAGAGAAAGAAACTGCTACGGGAAGAACAACAGAACAACCCCATGGCCTTGATACACGACGAGAATCATGAAACGAAAATGTCCATTTCAAGGCGATTAATGGTTAACGAGCCGCGTCATTCAGGAACATATTTTCGGACGAAAAGAGCCACCTGTATCGTAGCACGCGTCTGGGTCTAATATATGCTCACGGTACATTTATGGTAAACAAGAATATAGCAACCCAAACATAAACAAGCAAGAGTAACAGAAAGTTGCAAGGCAAAACAAAAAATATATCATCCGAACGAAAACGGCAGGGGCAAAAATTCATAAAAAAAAACCTGCGAAATTCGAAGACATGGCGAGGCTCGAACTCGCGACTAATAATAGCCTACCAATAATAGTCACACTGCCACAACACTGCTGCTTTTGCTTTAACCGCCATTTTGGTCATGAGGGGCATTTCGTGCTTTCATGATTACGGCTCCGCAGTTGACATTTCCAAACGCGAAAAGTTGAAAAAAGAAAGACATTTGTGGGGGCCACGAAGACAGAAACCGAGCACGACCGTCGCCGCCCTCTGCAGGGTCGGAACAGTCTAGCAGGATGAGGAGGGTCCACGAAACAGCGCGAAGAGAGAGGGACCTCAATATGAGTTATCTCAAAGGCTACTCAAAACTTGGTCAAATCGGAGCGTTCGGCCGCCCTCGTGCCAGCGTCAACATATTTATACATGTATTACATTAATGAGAGGATGTTTATTGTTCTAGTAAACTTCTAATTAGTATATTAAATTAAAAAAAAACATTCCAGCTGTGAGATCGAAGATTTTGTGAAACTTCATATTTGAAAGTTGTCTGTGATGCTCGAATCAATATAAGTAGGTATCATCTCAGATCGACAGCGCCTTTTACAAAAGAGAGACGATCTGCTCCTTTGGACAAGTGTTGCACCGTTAGCACATAGCGAGTGTCTAACACCTGGTACTAAACTACATTGTCGATCGCATCGCGTGCGCGTCCTCCGAATTGGTTCAACATTTCCTCGACAGAGCTATAGCGTTCATTTCCATTGGATCGCCCAAGTCCTACCACCGTACACGTTAAGATAGAAAAAGATAAAATGCTACCCGACTTCAACTTTTCATGTGTTGCTAAAAAAATACCAAGTTGATATTGGCCACGACACCGAGTGTCTTTGTGAGATACGGCGACAAATCAACGCCAACGCCATCACACAGCGGCCGGGCAAAGCCACAGCTGCGTCACCGTGTTATCCTGTCGCGGCCTGCACCAGGTGACGTGTTCTCTACTGGTATAATATGGTTCGAATGTACTTTGAAATGGACGATTCGTCAAATTTGAAACCACCATACCCCGGCGTCATCACCACGTCCGTTTGTTATAGATCACACGGGCTGATGGCAGCTTGCTTGGTAAACATTAGGGCTGCCGAAAATAGTACCTGCCGAGCGTTCGACAGTCAATTTGCGATCTTGTGGAGGGACAAAAGGCGCTTCGTCACGATTCAAGTAGCCTCTGTACTAAGTCTATGTTTCAAGACCAGGCCAAGACACCGCAGGATATCCAAGGTCACAGGCAGGCAGCACCCATTTCAAACAGACTGAGCATCAACAAAGAAAACATAATCCTACACCAACAGTGCATATTCATGTGCATGAGCCAGTGCGTCAAAATGCCTGATGGCCGTATTCCAACTCAAACTCTGAAATGCATCCAGCATAGGGTATTCTGGATGGTTATCAAACGACGCATCAATAACAGCGATAGTGCACGCACCCCGCGCTCAACGAAAGTACCAAAAGATAAGGACCGTATGGACGATTGATTTCGACAAATACAAGTACAACCACCGTACAGGAAAAGAATTGTAGAACAAACAACTCGAATTTACAACAAACGGGGCCCCCCGTTAGGCGCGAGACGATGAGGTGGACGATCTATTCCCGCTGCAATTGGCTCTGAAAATGCTTGACAGCCCTTCTCGGAGGCAGCCATGAGCGCGGCAGTGGGTAGGCCTTGTGGCGGCGAGACCCCATCTTGCCACCAGTCGACAACCAGTGGCATCAACTAACTATTGGAATCAACCAGCAATCCGGGAGTGAGGTTAACCTTATGGCGGGCGCATACTGATACCGACCTGTCGGATATATACCTAAACCATGGTCATCCGGTACAAGAGTCGTGCGAGCAACGGTTGCTGTGGATATCAGCGATGCCGTTCTCAGCATGTTTCTCACAGTAAAATGGTTTCTTCATGCAAGCAAACGTTAACGACCGGGCGTCTAGCGCAGGACTTGTGTGAGCAACGGTTGTTCCGGACCTTCACCATATCGTCCTTGGCATGATATAATATATAGTGTACTCTTCTGTTTTACCGCTAATTAGGTGGTAGCTCGGGAGGTTTGGGAACGAGTCGGTCGAGCATTGCCTGGTGTATACGTTAACCATAGAATCGATTGAATGCCGTTGGCAGAAAAACGAAGTCTTGCTGTCAGCAACATTAAAGCTCCATCTTTTTTTGCACGTGACGTGTGAACAACGCCTGTTGCGCACGTCTACCATGCCATCTCACGCGTGTTGTTTGCAATACGCAGGAGTCTTGCTACCAAATACTACTGAAGCACGGTACCTTCGTGCATTTGTCATGTGAACAAATCCTGCTGCATACGTCTACCATGTCACCCTTCGCGTGTTATTTGCAGCACGCTGCCGTAATAGTGCCAACTACGTTGTAGCTCCGGCGCTTTGTGCACGAGTCCATCAAACAATCGCGTGCTGTCTAACGTACGATGGAATCCACGGCATTCAGTATGAAGTACACCGCAGTCTTGGTGTCAGCAGTAGCATATTTTAGCGCTTTGTGCACATTGCTTTCTCTATACGGCTACCATGGAATCTGCGGCAAAATGTTTGCAGTACACCTCAGGCTTGCAGCCAACAGCATTGAAAATCGGTTGTTTTGTACACAAGTCGTGTAAACAATACATGTTTAGTCAATCAAGTGCTTCTTGGTGTTAAGCGGAGAAGTGTTTTGTCACACTTGACTGGTGGCTCGCTGCGCGAAAAAGCACTTGACGATCGTCGGGAGTGACGAAATGTTTCATCACATTTGACTGCGCGAGAAGTCACTTGGCGATCGTCGGGAGTGGCGGAGTGTTTAGTCGGCGACTTTCGCTGTGAGGCAGAGAATGTCACCAATAGGATGCTCGTACTTAGTCCCCTGTAAAGGGAACAGCAGAATTTGGCTAGGAAGGCCGCATGGTGTGATGACAATGTGCGCATGGACTACGTAGTACGCAGGTGTAGGATGTAACGTGCTGAAAGACACGAACATATTTTACAGGACGCACAGCCGTAGCTGAAGACGCAGTCTAGACTACATGCATAGGAGATGATGCATACACAGGTGATGGAAGGGATTTGTACCGCAGGAACGCTGGAGGAAGGTGAGGTAGTATGGCAGGCTCGAACACGTACGCGTATCTTACACAAGCAAACACACAGGAGTACTGCAGCGCTGAATATGTAGACTATGTGCTACACACAGCGAGAGCTGTGTGCACACCGCTGGACATACACACACTGCTGTGACCATGCTGAGTGCGCAGCGTATAAGCAGTGCCGTGTACACACCTACATTCACACGTGATGAAAGGGATTTGTACCGCAGGAGGCTGGAGGAAGGTGAGGTAGTATGGCAGGGTTAAACACGTAGGCATGGACAGGTGATGGAAGGGATTTGTACCGCGGGAGCGCTGGAGGAAGGTGAGGTAGTATGGCAGGTTCGAACACGTACGCGTATCCTACACACGCAAACACACAGGAGTACTGCTGCGCTACACATGTATGTACCACACGGAGAGAGCCCTGTGAATGTGCATCGGAAGAGTTGGTCTCCCCAGTCGTCAAAATACCGCTCTGCTGTAGGGACGTTCCGCTGGATGGTGTGTGTGCGGAGATTCCGCCGCAGCACGAGGAGGTGGTACGCCGTAAGATTTAAAGAAGGCGAAGAACACTCAGCCGCAGAGAAGGAGGAGCCTAGAACGAGCGAAGAGGCTCATAGCAGACACCTACGAGCTGGGCCGGGCAAGAAGCTAACATTTCTTCAGAAAAGCATATCTCTGCTGCTCCTAACTCGTTTCCCAAACCGAAAAGACTGCTGAAATCCTTGAACTCAGGGCTGCAACAGAGAGCCCTCCACAAGCCCTGTAGAGTTGGTTGTACAAACGAAGGGAAACTGACCAATCACAGCACGCTATGATGCGGCGTGAAAGCGGCGTGAAACCGTCATTTCCGCGCGATTTTTTTTGAAAAATGCGGCGGAATTGCAAGTGGTGGTCAAAACAACTGCTCAACAACGAGTTGCAGCGCTCCTTACGTTGCTGTACCACATGCGCTGCCGCTGTAGTGTTGTATTCCGTGACTACCTGTACGTTTGTTTACCAGCGCACACATGCAGCAGTCTCCACTGCTGCTGTGCAGCACCTGTGCAGACCGCTGTTTTACAGCAGTCTCCACTGCTGCTGTGCAGCAGCAGTGCAGACCGCTGTTTTACAGCTGTCTCCACTGCTGCTGTGCAGCACCTGTGCAGACAGCTGTTTTACAGCAGTCTCCACTGCTGCTGTGCAGCACCTGTGCAGACCGCTGTTTTACAGCTGTATTTGATCGCTGTGTGATGGTGCGTGGTGGGTCTGATGAAACGAATGAATTCTCCCAAGGTGTCGAAGTGGCGTCTGCCCGGTAGATGCAAGTACTTGCAGGTTGCGGTAGGTTCCCGTTGCTGGTTGCTCGTGTTCATACAGGGGTGTTCTTAAATACAGGGAGTGCTCGCGATAGCGTACGAGTATTGTTTGGAATGATCCGGGCGTTTTTTGTACGAGAAATGACCAGCGCGAGCATTCGTACGCGTCATTCCGAAGTTATTCTCGTGGAGTGAAACAAGAATGTAGCCAGCCTGCTGCGCAGTAAAGTACCTATCATACTAATAAAACAGATTTTATCACCGTGTATTCCTGTTGCAGCTGAACCCAAACGTCTTGAAATGCAATGCACACGCATTGCACGCTTCTCCAAGTGCAAACATGACATTACTGGGACAGTGGAGGGCGTATTCGCCACCGAATCGATGGTGGGAATTTTGCTCACGGCAGAGGTGAATCACAAATTCGCGGTGCCCCGCTCAGTTTTTCGAGTTCGGACCTGAAATTTTGACACGTGATTCGTATCAATATTTCCAACACACTCAATGTTGATCACCTCGAAAAAAAAAAAATCTTCCGGACTTACGGCGGGTCAAAAGAATTCTGAAATCATGAAATCGAGGGAAAATGCTTCGAAAAAAAATATTTTTTTTTTGATCAGCATTCAGTGTTTTTGTAAGCTTGATAAGAATCACGTCTCAAATTTTCAGATCCGAACTCGAAAAATTGAGCGGGGCAGAGCGAAATCAAGCTTTTTTCAGCTTCTTGCCCGGCCCAGCTCGTATAGCACGCGGCGGAGATGAGCTGCGACAGGAACCGGCGAGAGAAAGTATGCAGCAGCGGAACTGAAGGACGCAGTCGCCGCCGCACGCAGACACGGCAGACCACACGTGCAGGATCGAATAGCAGAGGCGCAAAGTTCCAGCGCAACGCCGAGGAGCGCGGTGTATCCGACGAGGGACAGAAATAGAGGGTGAGCGGTGTGCGCTGTGAGGGTGTTCGCGTGCCAGGGTGTAGTTCGTAGCGCCGTTTGATTTGAAGCGCGGGCGTTTGAATTTTATGGTTTGGTAAGGACGAGGCGGTATTTTTGGGAGGGGATTTTTTTTGCCCAGCCCAAGGCACAACGAAGTGAAATGTTTTTTGTGTGTGTTGTGTTCGTTGTCCTAAATGCCCCGCACTGGCAGGATCGAACAGCAAAGGCGCAAATGTTACAGCGCATGCACCACCTGCGTTGGGTTGGCAGGGCAGCCGAACGGTGCTGGGATGCTACTAGCAGTGTAGTGTGTGTTGGTGTTGGTGTGTGTGTCCCAAAATGCACCACCAGCGCTGGGTCCGCAGCCCAGGGCACAACGGAGTGAACAATTTTTGTTATGTGTGTTGTGTGTTGTGTGTGTCCCAAATGCCCCGCACGGGCAGGATCGAACAGCAGAAGCGCAAACGTTCTAGCGCAACGCCGAGGAGCGCGGTGTATGCGACGAAGGATATAGAGGGTGTGCGGTGTGCGCTGCGAGGTTGTTTGCGTGCCCAGGGTGTAGTTCGTAGCGCCGTTTGATTTGAAGCGCAGCAGTTTGAATTTTATGGTTTTGTAAGGACGAGGCGGTTTTTGTGGGAGGGGATTTTTTTCCGCTGCCCAGGGCACAACGAAGGATAATGTTTTTGTGTGTGTTGTGTTAGTTGTTCCAAATGCCCCGCACGGGCAGGATTGAACAGCAGAGGCTCAAACGTTCCAGCGCATGCACCACCAGCGCTGGGTTGGCATGGCAGCCGAAAGGTGCTTGGATGCAACTAGCAGTGTCGGGAGGGGGGGCGACGCCCCCCCCCCCTCCCCCGAACCCCTCCCCCCGGGACGCCCTTCAGTGTGCGTTGGAAGTACCCCCACCAGTGTGAGTTGGGAGTACCCCCACCAGTGTGCGTTAGAAAAAGTATACGGAAAAAGTACGTAATGGATTTTGAACAATGATTGCTGAGTACATCCACTATGCCATTCTCAGCATCTTACTTGTAGTATAACCGCTTCTTCCAGCCGGCGACGTTCAAGTTAGGACGTATCGTGCAGGTGACATTCTAACAACGCCCCAAAAATGTCTCAGATTAACGTTGCGATGTCATGAGTGACTAATTCGACGACAGCCCACTCCCAAACCAGCGATTTTCTTCAACGAACGTTTCATGGCAGCTCGGCACTACAAAATATGCTACGAATATAAAATATCTTATATCAAACGATTATCGAACGATAACGTCAAGGTGGAAAGGGGGCCGTAATGAGGGAGGTACAGCCGGGAGTTGGTTTCAAAATGGGCTATTTCGTTCAAGAAGAGCTGGGGAGGCCACATGAGAACGACTAGAGTATACAGCGTGTCTCCTGCTCAGACGTACATACAAACTGTCAGTCGTGGATTCAATGAAACATAACGTAGATTCCCGTGGCCTTCACAGTTGGGCAATTTTTCGGAGTGGATATTCCCTGAGGTTTGCCTACCAACAGTAACAATAATGACACGTGAGTGAAGCTGAAGTTCACCCACTCTATTACATTGTTAACTGCGCACTCGATTGGTTTGCCAGAATGTGGTGCGGGTTGTAGAATTGACATGCCGTGTGTCTAAAAAAAACGTGATCCGATTCAACGTGAACCCATATCATGCGGCGACTGAAGTGGGAAAACAACACGTGTTTGGGTTCACTCACGCGGCGCTTCCATCCTCATCGCAGTAACGGCCTGGAGAGAAGGATCGATCAGTTTCAAAACTCCGGACAACGTCTTCTAATAATGCACGCGCAGCCTTCTACTGGGTTTGAAGACACCATGCGTAGCGCTACAAAATGTCCTATGGTCCCAAACCATTGTGCTTCGATGTTTTCATCGCGCACGACAGGTTAAAGTCTTACTGGGTTGTGTTTGGCAAATAGTAACTCCCACAAATACAAGGACGCCCGTTACGGTGTGAGCGTAGCTATTCCCGTCACATTAAAGCCGTGCGTGTACAGCCTGGTTCAAGTTAAAAAGCGGAAAATTTTTCCCGGCGATTGTCTCCGCCTTTATTTCGATTCAAACCGTAAACGATTGCACACGTCTTCTCTCCGCCATGGCGATAATCTCAACGTAGTTGTGTTTTTTTTTTTGTTCACAAATTTTTCGTAGGATACCATTTCATGGGAAATTTTTGACATTTGAGAACGTGTGTCGGCGACGAAAAAAAATGAATGCACCGGGAGTTCAGGCTTCTTGGTGGCCATGTGCCACTTTTGTGCCAAGTTGCAGGATTTATGTATCTCAAACGGCGTAGACGTTTGAACCGTTGTGCGAAACAACGTGCAAGAGTCGTTGTTACATGTAGATGACTTCGTTATAGTTTAGGATATCCATGTCGTCTCCATGTTCTGCTTAATGTTGAACATAAGCAAGTAAGATATTCAACGTTTTGGGTGACAACTTTTACTGACATGCTTTGGAGTACCTGTAACCGGTTTGTGCGATATGCCGCGCAGTCACGTGTTTCGCGCCCCTTTGGAAAAATGGTGAATTCTTTTAAAATATTCAGATGCCAGTCACTGGTCGATGCAAGTTTCACTGCTAGAGACAACCCGAGGCCGTTACAGAAAACTTGGCCCTGCCACTCTTATCCACTAATCATGGGTGTCAGTATGATTCCAGATATACACTCTGTGAATAAACATTGCCAGCGGCATTCGTGAGGAAGAGAATTTCCGCCTTTTAAATTCAACCGGCCGGTAGGTCCGTGTTGTATTGAAGTTTCCCGTGGTGGCATATTAAACATGTTGCGTCCCCGCCTGGCATTATATATGAATGACCGTCAAAAAAAAGGCAAAAGAAAACTAGCGCGGCTGTGAAAACAAATTTCAAGCTTCTCCAGGCATCCCGCAAGCGATTAGCTGTTGTCTAATGTACAGGTCCGCATCGGATAGCGCTTGACGTTTTCGGCGGACAAGACAGCTATATCCCTCTTGCGGAAAAAGGTGAATTCGGATTGAGTTCAATTTTGAAAGGCAGGGGTATACTGAATCGATCAGAAAGTACAACTTACAAAACACCAGTACATAGGGATTGCACCTGGTACTGAAGAGCAGAACTTGGTGGCCAAGGCGCGAATCATGGCTCATTGTACCCGAGTATGAAACAGAGCTAATATGGAAGCGCGAATTATAAGATGTATAAAGGTGTCGGTACTAGGTAAAAATCTTTGAGTTTGATAGTAGCACACCCGCTAGCACAGTGCTAAATCTTGCACAAACAAACCGGCTGCTTGTCTGCCAGGTACAGCATATAACCCCGTAGATGAGCCAGATAATGTGCGCGTGGTAACCGGGTACGGCAAGGACGTTTGTCTACATATCCAATCGACCTATACTCCAAGATATTCCTCTGGTAGTGATTTTGTTGTTACGGTGATTAGCGGTTGCCATGTGAGCGCTGCTGATGTCGATGACATTGACGTCCCACCAGAAAAAGCGTGTCTACTCGCTACTATGTTCTAAAAAGTTCGGCAAGACATCCCCCACATGAAACGGGTCTGTGGTGGCACTGCTCAATGTATTGCATGTTCTGCAGTTTTATTGATCAATGCTCGGCGCTTCTGGACGGCCGAAAAGGGTGCTTCACAAACGATCGCAACAGCGGAGCAATCTCGTTACACGATTGACTGATTCTACGATAGCACCCCCCCCCCAAAACCAGCGATGCTCTGTATTGAACGTTTCACGGCTGCTGGACACAAGGAAGGATGCTTTGAAGGAAAAAAATCTTCACATATTTTCATGTCTGCAGAGGACGGTCGAACGATGACGTCCAGGGTGGAAGGGGCCCCGTTTTTCCGGAGATACGGCCGAGAGTTTATTTCGAAACCGGTGATATATCTAAAAAAAAAGTCTGGGGGGATGTCGTGGAACGACTCGGGTATAGAGAGCAAGGTTGCAGGGGAGTCATCTCACGGCAAGGGCTTTACGCCTTGGGCAAAATTTGTCTGACCACATGAGCTGGCACAGTGTAGAACTAGCGGTCAGTATGGTACGTGCGCCATTATGTTTAGTTTAGGACTGGCACATAGACATGTTAGTCGCGTGGCACGAACGAATGCTTTCGAGGTCATTTTTTCGGGTTAGACATTGATAGCCTGAAGTTTGGAGCCGAGATTACTCGTGTGCACCACTCGCATGGGAGGAACCCAGGAACCGTGCTGACCGTGTTGAACCCGGTAAGCATTTTCGACGCTCGTCGCAAAAGACGAAGAGATGTATTACGGCTGGAATTTTGTAGAAAAACATGACAGTAGGAGGGGCTTTTTTATCGACGGAGTGTTCACTATAGCAGAGTCGCACAGTAGACAATCACAGACAGAGAAATGTCTGAGGAGCGCACACTGCACAGGTGAATTTACTATCTGAAGCACATCCCCATGAAAAAGCCGCTGGTGGATGTACCTAAGAGAAGGACGGGGGGGCGTCAACAGAGCAAACACAGACATTTTTCATTTGGCACAGCTCCACCTGCGCAAGGGTGTCGTGCTTACGGTTTGGGATAAGTTGCAATACGTTGTGTTCGTCAATTTTGTAGCGTTTGTATCGGTCCATGAAAAGTTCATCTTGGCAAAAGTTGGAACACACCACACAGTGATGGAGACATACTTGGATTATCAGGCCAAACTAGTTCTCCAACAGTAGGGTTTACACCATGGGCGGGAAACGTATATGACAAGTTAACCTTCTCAAGTAAGTGGGGAATTAGCATTTGTCCTAGTACATTTACTAGTTGAATGGTTTTACAACTAGTGCCTTCAAACGTTCAAAGAGTTGGGTGAGCGAATCATTTTCAAATCAGTTTTAGAGAAATATTTTGGGTTCCGCTTGTAAAGATGTCCAACAACTCTTCCGCCTCACCCCTACGATGGAAAAACATACATCTAATAAACACCTTTTACATTTTATGCCTTTCATGCAAGTTTTGTATCGTTGGGTGACGGGGGTTGCTGAATGTCATTTTCATTGTCTTGTAGACAGAGTACTCGTCACTTGAACGGTCCAGTGCACGTTATCGAGTTGTTGCAGCAGCTTTCACGACGGCGAGCTCCCAGCACAGCATTCAACACTTCGGGCGCATACAAAGAGACCCTCTCACCCGCGAATACACCAATTATACACTAAACGAGTGTGATAGGTTGCCTTCACCAAGTTCTCCCGTCGGCTTAAAACCTAGAGCACTAAAGGCGCCAGAAAGCGCGTGACGCTGTTGCACCAGCGTACTTTGCAAAGCCGACCAACAGCCGGCATTCTGACCTACCTCAACGCCTGCTGTGTTTTGGAAGGTGGGCTGTCGAAATTCGCGAATACGTCCGATAGCGTGTTCTCATCAACATTCGTCAAAATACGGCCGTGTCTATTTATGACCTATACGGGACCGTCTCCCGTTATCAGAGTTGTTTGCTGACACACAAAGGGCTGCCTCGTTGAGAGCTACCCGAAGAGAATCTGGGAATCTGGTCACTTAGCAGCATCTCAAAGTCGTCCATTCGTTCCGAGAAATTTGACACGTCCAACAAGCATTCAGCGCGCGTTGGCTTCAGGACTGCACAGTGGATGCTATCTCGCCATCATTAACAATTGTTTCCCGGTGCTGATACTTAAAAGATACCAAATAGATGACGAAGAGCAGTCTGACCACACAAAGGGCTGCTTCGCTCAGAGATACCCATAGACAACCAGGGAATATGGTCACTCAGCAGCATTTGAACGCCGTCCCTTCGTTCGGAGAAACTTGACACGTTAAACAAGTATTTTGCGCGAGCTGCCAACTCGGGATTGCACAATGGATGCTATCTCGCCATCATTGACATTCAATTTCCGGTGTTGGTACTGAAAACATACTGAATAGATAACAAACAGCAGTCAGCAAGTCCGTCTAGAGATAAAAACTGCGTCTTAACGTCAATATCGCTACACGTGCATGGGCGTCGCCCAATGAACTTCAGCGAGTCATGTAGCTGCTCACAATACGTTCTGGTCACAGTCGTTCGTTCTTTGCGGAGTTTCTCACTTCAAGGCATGAAAAAAATCCGAAGTCCCAGGAACAACCCCATTGATTTATCACAGTAAAACGACGAACACAACAGAGGCGAATGCACAGCAACAGCACAGCAGGGCGATGAGATTTACTACGGGGCCCGTCATGGAGGAGAGGCTGCATCTTCGCAAAGTATTCCTGCTGCTGCTGGGTCGTCTCCCCCTACAGGTACGTGGTCGACTCTGCGTGGGCGAAGGTTCTTCTGGTACACGCTATTTTTGTTTGTACCCGCGACGCGTGATATGGACGGTTCTGATTCAGATGCATGCATATAGGAACTTACTGCTGTTTCGATTTATTTTGCTGCTGCACTACCAGTACTGACAAGAATACGAGCGCTGTTGCATCTCCATTTGTTGTGTCTGCCTTCTGTTGCTGCGGCTGCGCCATGTGGTTGCTGCCAATTCTACTGCACGACGCGTGATAGTACCCCGCTGTATCCCATCAGCAACCGAGCGTACATGTTCTAGTGGTTGGCAAGGTCTACTGTGCGAAATTCTGCACGTCACGGTATCGTAGTGGTGGGGCGTTAAAAGGAAAACGTATCTCCGACGTTGATTCTGTTTCGGTGATCTAACATGCAGCTTTCCGTCTTCAAGTACGAAAACGATAATATCGGGAAACTATGGTGCTGCTGTAGGATTAGTCATTTCTAAGAGGTTGTTCGGCGAGACATACGGAGACACGGACATGGACGTGGCCTGGTGTGCCGTGCCGCTGGTGATGCGGACTCCAATGCAGCCCCTGTCACGAGCACAGTGCACCACCACAGCGGTACGAGTACCGAGTGTTCACTTTTTATCTCAGAACAGAAAGTAAACAAAACAGCGTACATGTCCCTTCTCGTTGGTTTGTTTAGTTCGCATCTGCCTCATGACCAGGTATGTTGCTGTTACTCGTATTCCGACTGCTGTTCGACTAACATCGGAGATTGGGCTACTGCAAGGAGAAAGGCCGCGTCTCATTGTCATACGTTGAGAGTATGTTTGTAGGGTTGGGTTCGGGTTTAGGGCTAGGGTGTATAGTCTATCAGAGTTTAGGGCAGTTTAGATCATAATTCCTTTTCGTAATACTGGAAGCACACGTGGGCCAGACCAAATTCCTCAATGTCAACACTATATCACAGATAACAAACTAGAACCATGAAGGCGGCTCCAGCTGGGCGGTGAGAGTGGTTACACGAGGGTAAGTAGGGTGGTCGGAACTGGTGGAGGGATCCGTTTGAGGGAATAAAAAGCAAATAACGTGGTATACCATGCAACTGCTGACTACTTATTCCCGTGGTGAAGAACCCCCTAATGATGTGCCTCACCTCTCGCCTAAGGTATACCGACACGAAAGAGCGTTCGATGTAGGCCCGGTGGGTGGTGTTGCTTTGGAACGCCGACAAGGACGAAACAGGGTGAGACCTTTGATTAGATTTTTGGTATCAGATGTCCACCGAAGAAAAGAGTTATGTGACGAAGCGGGGCTCCGTGTCTCGACCAAAAACGAGACGGAAGCAGCTGGTTGGTGGGAAAGCTAATCAAAGAGAGCCGGTAAACACAACTCGCGAGTTGTGTTCAAGAAATCATCTCCGGGGACGATAAGACACCATCCCCAAATATTCGCGCCGTCCAACCTCATACAAAACCGTTTGGCACTGCGAGACCGCGATCTCACCTCCCTCACCCCTCACCCCTCACACGTGTCGAGACTGAGAGCGACCCGGCCACGTAGCGTGACTAAGCACGACACGAAGGCAAAGCCGCTCGCAGTAGCCTTTAGCTGTTCGTAATCTACTCTCCAGCGCTAGATTCGAGCAGCTATCTCGGCACGAGCAGCGAAGCAGCCCAACAATATCAGGACAGCCGAGCTCGAAAAGCATGGCTTCCCAGAAGAGGTGGGTGCAGACGGTCGGTGTAGACAGACTACTTGTACGTACTGACATACGTACCGTTGCATATATCTCTACTACTGTCGCTCGCAATTCTTGGCCAGAGGATGCTTCTGTTGGTCTATATTGCTGTTGTGTCGGATCTGTTTTTTCCTCAGGCGGGATATTTGAATTTGAGACTGATATTTGAATATTTGAGACCGCGAAGCGTCAAACCGCCAAACAAAACTGCGCGGTACTGCGTGCGCGGTACTGCGTACTGCGTACCAGTATGATACTGCTGTGTACGCAATGCTGTTGAAGCACGAGTACGTATATACCTGGTATACAGCAGTAGTATTGATAGCAGTAAGGGCCCTCATAAATATTTTCCCTTTTTTACTTTCTTTTTGTGTTACGATTCGCGTAAATCGCCCAAACAATATTTTTTGGTCCTAAACTCGATGAATAATCGCTGAAATTAACATATTCACGGGCGCACAGGAGCAATACAACAAGCAAAAAAACGCCAAAATGCTCAAAAACTCGTACCAGGTACATGGTAACGAAAACTTTGCTTGCGGGAGTTTCGAGTTCATCGACGTCGGTAGGTTTGCCTGAAAGCCACGCACATCATTGATTCAGGCATTTTTATCTCTCGGACGACGCTCGTGTTCGTGTTGTGTGTACGGATTTGCGGTGCACCGGAAAACAGACAATTCAGGACAAAATGACCCTTTGACAGTCAGATAGAGTCCTACGTAGGGCAACACCTCGCATTCATGCGGATCTGCCTACCGAGCGCTGTACTCCGCGGAGGTTGCCTGAAATAGGTAACCCGACTTGTGCCCTAAACGTCAGCAGTGGCGAGAGCGTCGTTCGGCCGAGAGAATACTCGTACCGTTGTCCTCCCCGCCTCCTTGTGCTGTTGCGCCGCTCGTTTCAGTAAGGAAAAGGTGACCCTCACTACGAGCATCGAATTATCCACCTACACCAAATTTCGTGCGACTCCCGCAAGTACAAGTTGATCTGTGGCCCATCAGCTACAAGAAAAAGTACCCAACGTAACCTCGGAGGCCGACCAGCACACAAACGAGTGAAATCCCCTCGGCTCCGATCGCGCTACCTGGCCGAAGTCGGGCTCGCACAAAAATAGCACGAGGGGCGATTTCGACACACAGCCTAGAGACAAGCTCCGCAACTTCAGTGACGAACACACTGAGTCATGTGGTCGAGTACATGTCCTGCGGTGCTGCCGTGGTGCCGAGGCCTCAGCTGTCTTGCTGGTCCTCAAAGCGGAGGGCTGTAGGGACGCTGAAGATTTTGCGTTTGTTTGTGGGAGATCTGTTCCTATTGTCCCAAGAGGAAGCCGTTCATTGGTTCTTCTGGCAAATATGTAACGGTTTCAATTTTTGAATAAACCAAACTTTCCATTATTTACGGAGAATGTCTGGAGTTACTCCCTTCATAGTGCTTGTTGTTACTCTATTGATAGCTTCCCGTTTTGAATTTGAGACCGACAACGGTCCAAACCTGACTGTCGCGCGGTACTGTACTACAACAGCAGTATTAGTAGTAGTACGAGTGTTTCTGAGACGGTTCCGAGGGTAAAACCCTGGCCTGTTTTCTTGTGTTGTCTTGTGCTGGCTACTCGTATACCATGTATTGTCTTACCCGCGGCGTATCTACGTGCTGCGCTGCTGTCACGCTGCTATCGGCTCGCCCCCGTTCCGTGCAGTACTACCGGTACCTCTTCTCATCGAAAGGGTCTTGTTGGTGGCACCTGTATCCCTGATATTGTCGCGGGGAAGAAACTGCAGGAGCTCAAGGGCTTCGTCGCGAACTGGATGAGTCCGAAAAACGTGCGAGTCAAGCTACCCGGGACAGATGCGAGGGCGGGAATGTCACGCCCCCGCAAGTCCCCCGCGGAAGCGGCCGACGAGTACTGCGAGAACAACACAACGCCGGAGAAGGTGTTCGGCGTTCCTCTTGGCGAGACACTCCCAGCGTCACCACCTACAGACGTGAAGGACATTGCACGAAAACAACCTTGAAGCCGTGTGGAGCAGAGCTCATGAAGTAGAGGGTCTCTTTTAACCAATCCCCGCCCCGTACATACACCGCTCTGGCAACCTGAACCCCTTCCCACCTTTGGCTTGGTGAAGGTGTCCTCGCAAAAACCACCAACACTTCAGACCTCTCCCCCGTCCGGTAGAATTTCTTTATCATAGGTATAGTGAAATAGAGGTGAGGCTCATCGGTTATATGTACCTGTGTTTGCATTGTATTCGTAACGGACGTTGATTAGGCACTTGGCGGCTTACGCCTCGCCACCGCCGCGTCTGCCCTTGAAAATAGCGATTTCTCGTGTGTCAGATGCAATTTAAGGACATGGCTGTCAGCATCGCCTAGTTTTGCTCTGGAAATCCACACAAAACGTAACTACACTACGGGTACGCACAGCACGCCTTGCGTAAGGCTACAAAATGTACGGTCGATTTTTTTTTTGGGATAAATCTCTGAAATATTACCTTCTTGCAGCAGTAGGAAATCGGTGCAAACTTGCAGCTGCGGCGGCAGCCTGCAGCAACAACAAAATCAGAATATACTGCGCTTGTCGTATGTATGACCAGCAATGCAGCAGCAGCAGCACATTTTGTAACAGCAGCACGTGACGTACATGTATCTAAACTCAAAAGACAAGGGCGTCATATACACTCTTCAAATAATTACCGGCGAATACGTACGCAACAAATCTTCGTTAACGCAGGTAGTACCACGTGCTTGCGGGAGAAACAAACGGAGCAACAACAGCAACATGTCCTAAAGGGCCGCTCGGTCG
Organism: Undaria pinnatifida; assembly: GCA_012845835.1. Classification (NCBI taxonomy): domain Eukaryota; class Phaeophyceae; order Laminariales; family Alariaceae; genus Undaria; species Undaria pinnatifida. The sequence goes on from JABAKD010000023.1 coordinate 1,254,053, forward strand.
GGACGCTTTACATTTGTGGTACTGAACGTGTGTCTTTTGCTCGTGATCAGTCGTTTTGGTACTGAGTGGAAAACCGAGCAACCGCAGCGACGATACCTGGTTACCTCCCCTTGAAAGAAGACACAGAACATGAGCAAACAGTGCCCATCAGTCGTTTGTTATCGATTTTATCAGTGTAGACTATATCGTTAAGCTGTTCAGCTAAACTGTGAGACAAAATGAGAAAAAAAAAATGGAAACCGGTAACTGCACCAGGCCAACCAACGCTTGGGTCGACGTTGACACCCATGTGCTGGGCTTACCCGTTTTGTTAACAAGTCTACCCAGGCCTGCATTACCTAGCAACGTACAAGTAAATGCAGCTTTTCCCGTACGATGGGCCTTCTATTGATAATGAAGGACGTCTCGAGTATATATATCGAGGCTGAAATTTGGTGAAGTGTGATTTATTTTTCTAGGATGGCGACGTATTGCAATGAACGATCGACTGAGACCCGACATCCTACTCTGACACCGTACTCTAAACAGACACCCGACGCGCTGAAGTTGTAGGCCCACGGCCGCCAAGGCCTCATGTCAAGCAATCGAACGCGCTTATTTCCTTGTTGGGTGGACTTAGTGGCTGCTCTTTTTATTGCCCGTGGTCTATTTGTGGGAGGACCAACATCATATTTTAGAATACGTTCACCTTCCAGCACCATGGTCCAGCCAACGTTGTTGATGCTGGCGAGCTTCCTTGGCTAACGGGACACCGATATGTCGCACGCAATGCACGATCGACCCGGACTTGGCTTCGTGCCTAAAATTACTTTAATATCGTGCCGAAATTCATGTTAGAAAGCAAATAATTAAATATATTGTTGAGTTATCACAGTCCGAGGTTGAGTCTACGTATTTTTGTGCGAGATAGACCCATTTGTGATCCACAAGTTTGTCATTTGTCGTGGGTCTGTTGACATCAGAAAAAAAATGAAACGACCAAAATTTAATGCTGTGGAAACTAAATGCTTCGTTCCGCGACAGTTAATACTAAACGTTGGCCTTCCTAACCGCGGCATGTTTAAACAGCTCAGAACTGTTTCTTCGTGTCGGCGACTACTTCCCGTGTATACCCATTTTTTGACGCGAAACACAGGAACTATCGCACTGCCTAATCGTACCAAATTGTGACGACCGGTCCCACACCTTGAGTATGAGGAGGTACACTCTTTCCCACGCAGCCCTTCAGCAATTGGGATTAGCGCTCACGGGCGTTATCATCACAGCTGCCAGACCGTGTTGTTCGGGTACTCGTAGCCGTTTATGTTCTACATTTGGCTGAATTTGGGACCGAAAACCCGACCTGTGTGTTGCGGGAACCCACGCCCCACGGTCAGGAGAATCGCCCCAACCGTGTTGGCACGAGCTTCTCCCCCCACTGTACTAGAAAACTGGACAGCCAATGGAAGTGCTCGGTCTGAATCTTTTCAACGGTACACGAGCAGGAAATTATGTTGTTTGCTCCTTATTATTCACTGATCCAGGTGAAATACCCCCGCCCCCTATTATATATACACGAAGTGTTCGCCTTGGTCGGCACCGAGTCTATTAAACATGATAAGTATATTGGGGTTGACGTTGCTTATCAGCGACGCTGAAAGACATACTAGTCACTGGGTGACCTAGACAACCAGGGTACGTTTTTGTTTTTTGCAGTTTCGTCATGGTTTTCAAGATATTGTGCAGGGTGGAGAACGCTGGCTAGCATTGGGCTGCGAAAGCAACTGAGTTAAATGGACACACGACGCGTATGAAAATACGTCGAAGTGTGGTGAGCTAAAGCTGTATTTTTCCCCATCCGCCGGAGTAAAAAAAAACAAAAAACAAAAAAGAAGAAGCTGATTCCGGACAAGGGGTATGGTCGCACTACGTAGTGTGAATATGGCATGGCACCGACGAGGCAGCTTCATACTAGTACCCATTTTATCCTCTGGAGTGACCACACCAGATACCAAGCGTCTCATTGGCGTTGTCATACAAGAGCAAGAAGGTTGGCACAAAGTGCCAAAGTACGTCTTACGAACCGTTCTTGGAAGGACGCAGTTCACCCTTTATGTGACTCGCCCACTACCGCCAGGAGCTTCGCGCCTGGCGCAAGCAATGTCCGCCAGGTTTGAAAAAAACTGACGTGCTCCTTCGAGGTGTAGTGAGGATGCGAGGGTCTATGCTCATAGGACAACGTCCAATAGCAAATTTAGTGAGCCGCTCACCCCCATCCCCCCCGCCTTTTCTCCCCCTCGGGGCTCGGACGACGCATAGTAATGCTATCTGTTTGCAACCTTCGGAAGTTAACGCGATTGAAAATTGTGTCGTGGACGCGTCTTCTGCTTCTTCGTTTCCCCGCCGGCAAGCTTAAACAGGCGCTCTGTTTGTTTTTCTCCTTCTCGGCGAGAAAGACACGCGCGTGATTGGTGCCATACAGATTACGGTGCCCGGTTTCCGTAAATAGAAAACCCGGCCAGAACATTCTCTAGGTTGAGTATCCACCAGCAAAGCACCAGAGGCAGAGCTGTCGGGTACAAATGAGCAACAGTATAAAAATACTTACCTCGTACGAGTACGTGTCTCGATACTGTAACCCAAACACAGCATGGCCACTCGATCGGTAACCCCCCTAATCGAACGAGAGCGGGTACGATCGACGAGCGAGTACTCCATGCGGTCGGGGTTGGAATGTACAACATTATTGCAACAAACTGCAGGTCCCTCTTTCTTTGCGGGAACTTCAGCCATACAATGAAATACCATGTTGCAATGCAACTTGATCCAGCAACAACTGCTGCTTCTCGCGCCGGCAAATCAATTCTCAATAAAATCTAAGGTATTCAGCATTCCGTTGACAAAATAGTGCAGTCATGCATACTAAGAATATCATGCATTTCTTTGTAAAATACCTACAAAACGTCGACAATGCCAACACTGTAGGCCTACTGTTGGTCTCTATCTCCCGCCTTCACCCCCCAAACCATACGCGAGCGAACAAGTAACACAACCGACAGGCGGGCCGTACTCTACACAGTCCGTGCTCGGTGGGAAAACAGCACAGCACTTTCTTTCTGGCCAGGGCAGCCACTGAATTGGATGCCATGGTCGAATACAGGTGGACCCAGGGACGTTGGCTGATCCTCGTACTTTCTGTCTTTAGTTTTGTCATATTCCGGGTATTTTTGTCACCCCTTGATCTGTCCATCTCAGCTGGCATGATAGTAGGTTTTCGCCTCAGCTACCTTCTAGACAAACACTTGCCACGGGCTTCAAACTTTTCACACATGTGCAACCCCACCTCCGCTCCCTATTTGCGTGTCTGTATTTCGATCGCATATAGCGCTCAACATTACCACTCCTCGTCGATCTGCGTCGGGTTTGCCAACCCGCGCATTCGCACTTTCGGCATATGGTCCGTCTATGACGCCCACCCTTGATTCCCATCATTTCAACAGCTACATCTCTTTTGCTAAAAAAGCCAGCTATGCATACTGTAGCAGTTACTGATGCTAGTGACCATCACGTGACCTCAAGTTACACCGTTCTTTCTACCAAGTATCCAGCAACTTGTCTATATTCCGATTTCGGGTTCATTGCGTTAAGTAAAGCAGTGAGTCGGCAAATGTCACAACTAATAACTATTCGGTAGTTGCCATAACTTGACTACTTGACTCTAGCGGAGAAGGCGGCTGGAAAAGCTAGATGATGAGGAGCCGAGTTGCCGACTCACGTCAGGCGAGCGAAGGGTGGTAGAGCAGCACCCCTTCGCTGGAGGCGGGGGCGGCTAAATAGAAAATTCCGTCCCGAACTTTACAACTCTTTTTTCAAGTTCCAATTTCAAGTTGAAACTTGCCAAGTCGTATAGAAAGCACTTTCGGGGAAGGACTAACTAATAGTCCGACAAAAAACTAGTTGGCGACTTTCGTCGTGCAGACTCACTGTTTTAGCGTTTGGCCTTTCAGAACTAAATACCTATACTACTCCTGCGCCGTTATTAAAGAATCTCTATTTCGAACTTTGTGACCTTAGGGTTTGTCATCCTCTCTATTAGTAACATGATGGGATATGGAATCGGCACGGACGCTAGGTGCGCGCGCTTGGTGCTAATGGTTGGAACCAAACACTTTACTGCTAAGAACTCACACCATTTGAACAAAAGATATCACATATCTCCCTGCCTTCAAGGCCAGTTTCGTCCGCGGATGTTAGTAATGATCTCTTACAATTATATCGTACGTTCTCTTTAAGCATTGCGTGGCCAACACCAATTTCTGCTTGTAAGTACAAACATCCATATTTTGTAGTTTATGCCCACAGGGGTTTTCTCCATTTCCAGGGTGAGGTTTCGGTGCGGACACTGGGTGCGCTGGATGTCGATGGGCGGACAAAAACACATTGTTGTTAAGAGCACACATGCCATTTCAACAACGAAAAGACCAAACGTCCCCTGGCATGTATGGGTATTGGTACTGCTGTCTTCAAGTCTGATTGTTATGTCCACCTACCACATCCACCACACCCTCCGTGCCTCTCCTTGTCTCTGTGTCTAAACTCGTACTCCTTTATATGCCCGCACAGAGTGGTCGTACCGCACTGATGCACATGTGCATTAGTTGAGCTGGTTCGGCATCGTAGAGAACTTTTATCAGGTTCTATATGTGGCCACGAAAACATATACAAGTATGGTGGTGCTACTTGGCAACGAGTGAGCTAGCGGTGTAGTAGTAACTTTTTGAGACGCCGGCATAAGAACTGTACAGACAAATAGACATGTAAGCTCGGTCTCATGAGCTTTCTCGGAAGAGCGCGCGATAGTAGTAATACAAATAGCACCATGCTGCACGGGTGTGCTCCATACATAATACCTGGTATCTCCCTACGTTGCCCTTTGAACACCCCCCCCCCCTACCCACGACCACTATGCTGCTTCGCGTGTTGCTGGTTCTGTGATCGTCATCTTCTTCGACAGCTTTCCCCTCTGCAGTCCGGCACAAATATTTGGATCCAAACCATTTGGAGATACATTTCTGGCACGTGTAGGGTGGTCGTTCGTCCTAACCTCGACTGATGGGTGTAGGATCTTCCTCCGAGCCTCGTGTCATGCTATCTCCAATAGCTGATTTTGCCGAAGGCTCCGTTTCCGCTCCAAGTTGCTTCTGGTCACCGCAAGGCACCAGCGTACTATAAACGTACAGGGTAGCCACCGATCTGTGCCTCCTTTGCCCAAGATATAGGTTCGAGGAGAACAATAGCATCATCAGTCGAGCACGGAAGCACACAACGGTAACCGTGCACCAACAGCAAAGCAGCGACAGCGCAGTAGTAGCCTCAAACTTTAACAGCGCAGTAGTCAGAAGTAGTGTCCATGGACGACATCAGAAACCCGCTAGGCATCGTTTTCTTTCGGATCTGAAACTCGGCTTCAGGTCAGTACTGGTTTTGTTTTCATAGCAATACATGGAAGCGTTACTTGTGTGGACTACCATGTGATGTCACCTGTACTCGTGGCCCGACCATGAGACGGCCAGCGTTCCACTTGGATCATCATCGGTTCTACCTATTCGCACAGAACCCCTTTAATTTGCGCAGGAACGCTGATGGTAGTTCTAGAGCGCTTTCAATGGTGGTAGTGACAGCACTCGTTGCCACGTATATTTAGCCGCTGTGTAAATATGATATTGAAAATGCCACTCACGCCACACTGGTATGTGATTATTGCTTCCACGCTGACGTCTGTGTTTCAAGAACAAGAACGCTTCGATGAATCGAGTCCCACGATTCGTGCGTGCAATTTCCCATCGGCCCTTTTCATTATATATTCGTACTCACAAAAATCACGATGTTTGTTCCCTCAAACGGTACATGGGCCGGGATTAGTGTTGCGAGCTGTTTAGCCCAAAACATATAATCCTTGCCTCTGCCCACCCTGCCCTGCCCCTCTCCACGGCTTCCCCGGAACGGTCAAGACCGACGTAGAGTGCAGCGATTTGTTCATCACATTTCGAATTTAGCGTGAATGAGATAAACACTGCAAGGCCCTTTTGGCTTTCTTCTTTCCTTGCCGAACCTAGATAGGTGCTTCCCATGTATTTCCTTGAGCAACGAACAGGACGCGGGCGGCATATCGCTACAAGGGTTCCCGCGTCTTCTGAGCTTTTCGCGAAGTTCATCGATAACTAAAGCCCAACGTAATAGTATACGCCTTCAAAATGTGGATGAGGCTCGGGCTTGGAAAAAATCTCCGCATACATACCTCCCTTGACGTTGAAATTGTTTGCCGATTAAACTTGTAGTTGTCAAAGCTCCTGGAATTTCTCGGTTCTAAAGTTGATACTGCCTGAGCGATGAGTAGCCTGGTTAAATATACCAAATAAAACACTCTTCCACTCCACTGATCACTCTTTGCGTGGCGAGCGGTGAATGTTTGAACTGCACTTTAATGCCACCTGCTAACGATCGATGATGCGTGGGTGTTATGTAGTCTGAAGCGGTCCTAACAACGGACAGAGACAAACCTACCCTAAGTATCGGGCATAGCGACGACAGCGTATCTACAACCAAACGTAATATATGTACAACGGAGTAGGATAGTTTTCTCAATGTCGATAATGTTTTTTTTCCGTTCACGGCCATCGTTGCTCTCCCAGATTACACCCCGCCATTGCTATTGAAGAGGCCAGTTTCAGCATTGTCGCGTGTTGTGCGCCTCATCAACTTTGCTCTGTCGCGGTTGCCTTTTCTGCACCAGTGATATGGTTACTGCTTGGTCAACTACGAGACGGTAATCGGACGACGTATTATTTGCCTAGTCATCGCAGGCAATATTTTTCCCAACTCCGTTGTGGAGTGACTGTTTTGGATGCCAAGTGTGCTGAGGTTTCAACAATGTCCGAGTTGGAGCTGTCTCTGTGCTACTTCACGTGGTAACGTCCTGCGTCTCTAAGATGCTCTGTTCTCGATACGAAAAAGCTGCAAATTTCTCCGGTATATTTTTTGATGACACCAATTTTTATGCCTGATACAGGTCAAACTTCAACCCTTTCAGCGAGGGTGTGTATGGCAATATACCTCTAACGTGACGAGCCACGGCGGTCATACCAGCAGCAAACCGACTCCAGGCCTTTTCCCTGACCATTCGTACTCGCCGATGGTTGGCTTTGCCAGCGATAATACTCTTTTTCTTCTTGACAACAGGCCGAATTAATGGTTAATGTGTTTGATGAAGTTTCTGCAAACTGATGTTTCCCGTTAGAAATTGAGCTTTCATCGCTGTTGAGCGATTGTTAGTTGCTTCTCCTCAGCTTCGAGCATTGTTCAAGGCGTCTCATGACGAGGAGTGGTTTGAGTTTTATCACCACGTACTCAACCCATGCGTTTTACGTGCCGAAAGGGTGAAGACCGTCGTTATGTAACTGCTGCTGGTTCGAAAGCATGACCCAGGAGCTGTATAGCGTGAACATCATTAAAATGAAAACCATCGAGTCACGACAACAAAACCATTTTTTCTACCACTTAACGTGTATCGGTAATTTACGTTTACATTAGTTTCAATTCCGTAGCCGGGGTAGAAAGCTGCTAAACTTACTGTTGAATGTATTTTTTTTTTGTCCACTATTTTGCGCCACCCAACGTGGCCGTCCCTTTGATAACGTGGTATAGCCGACAGATTTGTACCCGTTTTAACGTGTTCAAAAATGGACACGAGCTGGTGGGTTGTCCCCGAAACGACTTGAGGGGTAGACTCTATCTCGGAATGTAGTGTTCCTATCTGTTCGGGTTTCCGTCTAAATTGAGTTTTTGTCTTCAGATATATTGTTTAGTGACAATTGCCTCGATAGCACGTCTGTTCTCCAATACGAAAAGGGTTATTCACTGCGAACGTTTTAATGTTAGGCCGACCTCGTGTACACAACCGCCTCCCAGTTCTTGTGCTTGTTAACCTTGTCTTGCCGATCTTCTACGTTAACATTTACACCTCATTATTAGTAACAAGTTTGTTTTATCGTCTATTCAGTGTGACCCAGCGTTTTTTGCCAGGTACCTGACGTTTAAGTGTGTGTTGAGTTCACAACAAACCATCTACTGCGCGTTTTGCATTCGCTGCAAACATGCTGTCGTTTTATCATTATTATTGTTTACGGGCTTTGGTTAATCATTTGTAAGAAACAGCTACGTAATTGAACTCGACATCGACTACTTATTGGCGCAGCCACGCATACCACATACCGAAGCGGTACATACATTGGATGGTGTTGGCGTTTGAAATGGCGTTACATACATCTTCTGGTACGCTGGGTACACAATAGGTTTTGTGTTTCATAACCATCCCTCGTACGATGGAGCACACTCTGCTTAGTGCTGCGGTGACTGTATATCTACCCAACTCTCGCTCGGTAATTAATTAATTGTGTTGATTGGAAATTTGTTATTGATGCCTGGTGTATAAAATCCACGCCGGGCACGTGTACCTCATGATACCACGATGATGTTTTGTGATTCCACTGTAACACAGATGTACCTTGATGCGGTTGGGAAAGGTTCACATCTCCATGGCCCTAAGAAGCAAGTTGGTTTTGGTTCTTCTGTTGTTAAGAGGCGTGCGACATTGCAAAATACAACCTCATCATAGTCCAACCCCGATGCAACTACACTTCGGTGATGAAGTTCAGGCTTGCGGAATTAAAGAGTTTTCCATCTATAGGAACCGTCGGCTTCGGTCGGCATACTGGTTTCAATCATCACACAAGGACGAACGACATAAAGCGACCATAAAAAGTGTAGTCATGCTCATCAAATAAACTTCTTCATTTTCGCGAGTCCCTCTTTTAATAGAAGTGCCGCCTCAGGGAAGGTAAACCTGTGAACGTTTTCGGTTCCTCTAGCAATTTTACTTCCTTCATGCCACCTCAACTCGCGAATATGTTTTTCGTTGGATGTTATACTCTGCATTTTCAGAACTACAGTGGCACCTAATAGCCTTTCTAAACCGTTCTCCGGTGACAAGCAGTAGCATCGACATCATTTGCATACGTCGATCGCCTAGCACATGCCGTCGGCCACGTCATAGTGTTGGCATTAGAGGTGAGAGGGGGCGAGGCGAGATCGGTATCCCCATAACTCACCCACAAGACCCCACCCAGAATCAACCCCAATCCGTCTATTGCGTTCGCAGTATCGACGAACTCTCGACTTTGCGCTAACAGAAAATGACGCAGGGACCTCTTCGAGCCCAACAGGATTGCGTGAGCGCAGACGGACAGCTTCGGCGATTCGCCAGGTAATTCCACCGGTTCAACCGCTCGACCTGAACGGGGCTTTATTCTACATTCCACCTATACAGGACTTCGAGGAAATAAGTTATATTTTTCCCCACAGGGGCAGGCAAAAAACAAACTGTCCACGTGGTTTTTTAACCAACAGCGTTCTGATATAGTTCAATTCTAGTAAACACTGCAGTAGTAGCAAATGTATGTCACATCCAGTGCTCTTGTAGGTTTGTGGGCAGTGCACTGTCAGCTGTGGCCTGTCATGAGGCTTAGCACAGCAGTCCACCGGGATGACGGAGTGCGCCTTGCTTGGTCTTCGTTTACCTGAGACCTAGCGGCGGTATTGCAGCAGCACCGACACGTTGAGATTTCTCGTCATTCTTTAATTTTCCGCTGTAAGGACCATCGACTGGACTGCTGTAGGGGTCCCTCTATTGTATCTCGACAGCCAACAGTTGTCGTTGGCGTCGGCCGAGTTTCGTCCTCAAAAAAGGGAGGGCGTGAGACGAAATCTCAATGTCGCGAAAAAATCAAACGACGTTGGGCATAATTTAACGAAAAAAAATCGCGCCAAAAAAAAGAAAAGATACGCTAAAAATTGCACCAAAAAAAAATGATTTCGTGTAGTTTATATGGGAAACAAAATCTTTGACTTTCTACGACGTATGGAAAAATTATTGAAGTTCGGGTGCATGTATGACATACTGTTCGTCAGTGGCTCTGCGTATGTAATTCCAAGAAAACCTTTTTTTCATTTTTCAAAAGTAAATGTTTTGGATAGAGGTGGTAGGATTTAACAAAATGTTCAAATCGGAACGAACTATACTAATATACAGTCATTTTTTTTATTGGTTCCATTACCTACAGGCAACATCCAATGTTTCAGTTAATATTGTTGGGGGGGAAATTAACAATTTGATTTTCATGATACGGAGTGAACCCCGGACTAGTATTATGGAGGTGTCATAGGTGAATCAAACACTTGTTTTTTTCCACCGCTAGGAATACAGGTTGGCGACTTCGTTTCCTATTGGAAAGAACGGCGGTAATTCCGCAGATATGTATATTTTTTCTCCGTAATTTTTTCCTATCAAAGGTTCCCAACGTCGTTTTACACTTAGTTAACAATCTGCTTTTGAATTTGAGATCCCCTGACGAAGAAAAGCCTATTCCCCTTGACGGAATAAAGTTCAAGCAAATTACAGTTACAGACGCAGTGGGTGCGCCGCCTGAACACATGTGCACTCAACGATCCGTCCGTTGCATTTGCAGTATCGACGAGTTCTCGACATTGCACCAAGAAAATGGTAGGGGTAGGCTCTGAGTGTCGGCCTCTCCGATCCCAACACGATTGCGTGAGCTCGGAAAGACGGCTTCAGCGGTTTGTCAGATCTCCCCACCTCCCGTGACCGGTCCACCAGAAACGGTGGGACAATCTGCCAAGACGGGAGTTCCACATTTTCTCCTTTGTTTGCTCCAAAGAGGAAGCAGCGAATCAACGCTTTTCCACCCTTCACGAAGTCATTTACCAACAACATTATGACAACCTTCTGTTCGACCAATCATTGTGTGTGTGCACGAGTACCTTGGTATGTCAACCAAGCACAAGGACATCTGTGTCACATGCAGCATAACAACATGTATGTTACATCCAGTTCTTTGGGTAATGCGCTCTCAGTTTTGAACGGTGATCGGGCTTGGCAGGGATATAGAATCGTAAGGTGGTGCATGCAGTTGCTTTTCCTCATCCACGTTTACACCTTCTTCACAGCAGCTGTATTCCGGTGCTTCACCGACATGTTGACGCCCTCGCCTCGTGCTCTCCCCGTTCTTATGGTATTGTGGTCCTTCTATAGGACCGTTTAGGTGGCACAGGTCACCCACTGCTTGACAATTGTGGTGATTCCGGAGTATGCAGGTTTACCGGCCTTACCAATTGCTGAGACAAAGAAAGTTGGTGATAAACATGCTCAATCCCCACAGCGCCAATACAATAATCCACGAACGAAACCATTCTCTATTTCGCCACCCATCCCCCTGCGCACCCACCACTTACCCACCACGCACACACCGCCCACCGATCAACATAAATACGGCCAACCCACACAGCACGACACAAATTCAAAAAACAAAAGGATTGACCAACTTGGCACGATTGCAACCCCCAGTGCACCCACCACCCACCCGCCATCCACAGACCAAGCCAACTTTATAGCTGTTATGCAGTAAGTGCGCGGTGAATAGCGGTACAAGAATACAGAGGCAGTTCAGCAGTGCGGTAAGACGTTGTACGGTAGTGATCAGCACATGTGACGAGAGTGTCTTCTTCTTTGCATGTACATAGTCTATGCTAAACTTGTTTTTGTCCGCCTGGAACACAATTTTTATAACGATATTTTCTGCTGACTGACGCGCTATTCCTCTTGAAACCCATACAAACCTTTAATGGTGCTTATTCAATCGTGGCCGCCTCATATTTATTTTGCAGGTACATCTTGCGCTCCGTTGAAGACGAGTCGGCCCCAAATCGGGGGTGGATGCAAGCGACGCCAACGATACTCATTCGCTTCCGTCACCAACCCAATACACACACGGCAGGTACATACTGCCGTTAGAAATTCGGAACATGTTCCACACCAAGGCCTACCTGTACTTTTCTACTGTTTGAAAGCAATCCTCGTCGATAACCCAATAAGATATCTTGTTCGTTAACCCTTTTTATTTCGTCATCTTACGGTGGACGCACGATCGACAGGTTTGTACAGCTCGACGGAAAAATGGTATGGGGCGTTGTTCACATATCACCTGCATGAGGGAGCCGAGTTTCAAGGTTGCCGGCAAAAAAGCGTCGTACTGCAAAAGGCGTGCTAATGATGGCATGGTAGACGTACGCAGCAGACGTTGTCTGAATGGCTCGTGCGACAAAGCGATCGACATTCAACATCCCCGCCCGAAAGCCGCCGTTGTACTGCAAGCAAAATGCTGAGGCTAGCATGGTAGATGTACGCAACAGTCATTGCTGACACGAGACGTTGCACGAAACTACCTTACTTCAACATCCTTGGCTAAAAGCCGCCGCTGTACTGAAAAAAACATGCAAGTAATAGCATGGTGGACGTACGCAACAGCCGTTGCTCACAGGAGGCGTGCACGATACAAGCTAACGTCAATGCCATCGGCAGAAATATAACGGAAGGGGAGGCTAGGGATAGAGGCGGATCCGATGTCTACGTGTGTCTGAGTGGTCTCTAGCCATTCATGCGGCAGGACCCTAGGTCTTGTGTGCATTGTACAGAGAGGAAGGTACCAGGGACCCAGCCTACAAAGCACTGCTACCGACCTGATGATAGCAGCCCCTGATCGGTACCGAGTTCGGTGGTTGAGCCTGAACAGCGGTAGTGTGAGCCTTGAAGGTGGCTTGTGAGAAGGAGTAGAAGGTCTCCGGTCGTGGATACGGTATTCGCTTTGTGGATTATTGCTAACTCAGGGCAAGCAAAGGAGTAAGAGCAGAGGGGACGAGGAACCAGTACTGATAGTACCTATTGGGACTAACGCATTCCCCAAAAGTGCAACTCCTATCAACCGTAACAATGTAACCATAACATCCCCCCATTAGTATGAACAGCTGTCTGTCAGCTGCAACATACTAATTAACGGTAGCAGGGAGAGTGACAACCGCGAGTTGACACACTTCCTTTATCGAAAACTACCGGCGATATCTTTGAGTGGGTCGAACGGCCAACCGAAAATTAAAAGAGGCAATAGTGGCCAAACTCAAGTAAAATCCACAGCTCTTCATAATTCTCACTGCGCTTTGGCTCGCGGCCCGACATCGACTTGCGCGAAGGTAAACCCGGCTTCCGGGAAAAAACTTTCGCTCCCCATCCCGACAGCCCTAGAAGTTGGACAACAACTGAAAACACCAAGTGACACTCGGACGTAAAATACTTTGGAAAAAACCGTCCCTCGCCTGGTGAATCCACTGTAGTTGCTGCCCGGCTCTCAACACCTACAGCGCGCGAAAAACCTAGCCATCCAGGAAAAAACCCATAGTGCAAAGTCCTACAACACCAAGCTCACACAGACGCCACGGCACACCGCACGAACCCACCTGGGTGCTACCGGGCGCAGAGCCACCCTTCGACTACCAATCAGACCAGAACATCTAATCAGCACGTCTCCAAACATTCAAACTTTTACTGGCTGCCGACTGGGGGCACGCTCGAAAATCGACAACACAACTGCATAAAACTGGTGCGGCAAAGCCAACAACAGTCCAAACTCTTCACTTCATGTAAATACGACCGCATCTTGTACGAACATCCATGATCACCCGCAGACAGTCACACAATCCAACACATCCTCTTCATCCAGCAATTACCTAAGGCCGAAATCATTTCCTCCCAAGGCTATCTCGAAAGTCTTTCTAGTTCGCGTCTAGACAGCTCCTCCCAGTTCCCGTCAGTGTAGCGCACACGCCAGTAGGGGGGAAGGTAATCGTACACGTGGCCTTAATGTTGGATGCCTCCGGCTAGCTCCTTCTTAAAGGTAAAACCTATAGGAAAAGTATGCAAGGCTTAGGCGCGGGACAACGGAGCACGGGACTGTAACTAAGTTGGGTACAGAAGTGTTTGCTAGCTGGGGGAAATACAAGTGCCAGAGAGCAACGAAACAATCCAACTGAAGGGACGTGAGGCTACGTCGCATGGTCTCTTCCGACAGCCAGTCCGATACTACACAATTTCCTGACTACTCTTTGTACTCCCAAATAGTCCTCATGCTGGAAGCCGATTGAACTCTGCGACAGTCGGTGATGGTGACTAGACCTAAACTCTCTTTAGCTCCTGCAGGCAATTTGAAGTCGGGGCCCCACGCATACTGGGCGAACTCTTCAGCTAGCGAGTGTCGGAAAGAAAGTGCTCGAAGGTGGAAATGTTTTACATCGGCCGTAGATACCCTTCGACTGCGCTTCTTTCTACCATATGCATCATGACTTCTACGCTGAGACCGGGCTGGATCACCCCCGTCACTTTCCACGGTCCTGTGAAAAGATCGTGTTGCAACTTTCTTCCCCTGTGGTCACGATGTCGACTGCTCTCAGATTCGCGCACTAGCACCAGACTGTCCTTCACGACGCCAACTCCAGCCGACGACCTTTCGATGGAGGCGTTCACCTTCGCGCGTGCTGCCACTCGAAGCTCGTGCCGTTTGTCAAGGGCGAGTCGTACTTCACGGAGATTCTGCTTGCGCCTCTCCACGAAGTTGTCGAGTCCCCGCTTCTGACCCATCTCGTCCGTCAGAGGAACTAACGAATCTAGGGACGTGCGAGGCTCGCGACCGAACATGAGTTCGAAGGGAGTCATGGAGAATGGGAGCGAGGTGTCTGGCAAGGTGCGTTTGATCCACAGAGCAGGCGAAACATACTCGTCCCATCGGTCAGGCCAGGACCTACACAGCTCGGCTAATAACTCCTGCAGCCATCCCCCCAGTCTCTCAACCGCCCCCTGGCCTCGAGGGTGATCAGCAGCACCAAACACAATGTTTGCGCGCAACCATCTGCACAAGTTCTTAACCACCTCCGCACCGAATTCTTGGCCTCCATCGCAGCGCACCGTCTTTGGAACTCCGTACGTTAGACACAGCTCCACAAACACTCGGGCTACGCCAACAGCTTGCTTGGTTTTTAGCGGGAACCCGAGGGGGGACTTTGAGGCGCGGTCTACCACGAGCAAGGTATAGTTGTTGCCAGTTGTGATGGTGAGTCAATCTTGAGGATGTCCATTTGCAACTCGTCCCACGGCTCAAGCGGTCTACCTGGCATCATGGCTACTCGTCTGCTGAGCGGTCTCTTACGTCTACGACACGCACATGACAACACATAGTGTCGAGTGTCTTTCATCATCGTGGACCAGTGGAAATGATCGCGTAGAAGTGACAGCGTTGCTCCTACCCCTGCATGACCGTGTAGTGTGTGCACCAACGCAATGATGTCGGCTACCATGGCAACTGGAATATAAGGCAGCTTTCTCCCCTTCCCATTGTCATACCGAACCACATCATCCGTACCTAGGCTATACCCGTCACACCCGCTTCCCCCCTGGCTAGAGTCAACTCCATTGCTTAGAACCTCGCGAACCTGACCCAGATGGGTGTCGTCTCAATGCCGACGAGCTAGCTCGGACGGCCTTGTAAGTACCCGTGCCGTCAGATCGATTGCCGATGCTCCACCGGTCGCCTGGCTCGACAAAGACGTCGGAACCTTCCCCCGTGCGGCCAGCACCTCACCTATGTCGTCGTGGCCAGGTCAAACGGGGGACGGCGGTAGCGTCGATTACGGCTGCGCCGAAGCGGGGGCTTACACCGTGGTGAGACCGACGTTCTTTCTGCCCGGTATGGCCTCCAGTACGATTGTCGGGGGCAGCTGCAGGTCACCGATCGGTCGTAATCGCACCGAAGGGGTACGGTTCCGGCCGCTACGGCGAGGGGCATCCGTCTCAGAGTCAAGAGCAGCACACGCGGCGAAAGGCAACGCTCGAAAGGAGGACAAGAGGGAGTCAACCACTTCTGGGGTGGGGTGAGAGGTGGGGTGAGAGGTTTAGGAATCTGCATCCCCAGCGTGGTCTGCCTGCACAGGGTCCAACTCAGCCAGCATTACACCCTCCAACTCCGGTCCAAGGGTCTCTACCGAAGCGCCTGCAGCAGCGGACGACCAATCATCCGGAAACGAATCGTCGACATCGACCTCTACCGGGCTAGCAACAGGCAACCTGGACAATGCATCGGGTACTACGTGCTCTACCCCAGCCTTCCATTCCAGCTCCATGTCGTACTCCATCAGCCTCAGCGCCCACCTGTGTACCTTAGGACAGAGTTCACGGCTTCGGAACAACCATGTGAGGGCAGAACAGTCTACCACAAGTTTGAACCGTCGACATGCGAGGTACGGCCGAAAATTGTCTACCGCCCACAAGACTCCCATGCACTCCCGTTCCGTGGGACCCCGTCTAGCATCGGTTTGTAAAAACCGGTGGCTGGCAAACGCTACCGCTCTGGTGACACCGTCGATTTTCTGCATTAGCGAAGCTCCTACACCCATTGTGCTAGCATCGGTATGTGGTTCAAACGGGCGCTAAAGGTCGGGGAAAGCGAGAACCTTCGGGGAAGCCAACGCTCCTCCAAAAGACTGGAAGGCGTCTTCCTCAGCTGTTGACCAGGGAACAGTAAGCTTGCGTGCACGTTTCGAAGCGAAGGCTTTGTTGCGCAAGATGTTGGTGACCGGAGCGGCGGTCAGACTGTAGTTGGGTACAAACTGACGCAAGTTGCCGGTTAGACCCAAGAACGTGCGCAGCTCTTCTACGGTGTGCGGTCGAGGCATGCGTGCGATTGCATCTAGCTTAGACGGGGCAGGGTACAGGCCAGTACTGTCAATAATCATGCCGAGGAACTCCTGTGACGCTGCGCCAAAAATGCATTTAGCAAAGTTCACAGACAGTTCTGCCGCTGCAAGGCGGTTCAGAACGAGAGTCAGAGTAGCGAGGTGTTCGTCCCGTGTGTCGCTAGCGATCAGAATGTCGTCAAGCCACCTAAACACGCCTGAGAGATACCCCAGAGCCGACTTTACTCTACGAGTGAAGGCTGCCGGAAGCACTGTCAGTCCATAACCCGCGCGAGTGAATTCCCAGAGCATACCATCGGCATCTCGATAGGCTGTCTTGTAATGGTCTTTCTCGCCAATTTCCATTTGGTGAAAATCGGAGGAGAGGTCTAGCTGAGTAAAATATTTCTTGCCCTTCAAACCGTCGAATATCGTCTGCATGTCACCCAAACCCCCGCTATCCGAGACCAAGAGTTGGTTAAGCTTACGCCAGTCGATGCACAGTCAAAGTGTACCATCCTTCTTTATAACGCACAAACACTGGGCAGCCAACAAGGAGACGTGGATTGGCGAATCACGCCTCGATCTACCAACTGCTGAATCTCTGCCCTGATCATGCGTCGTTCTTCCGGAGAGAAACGTCGTTGCTTGGCTGCAAAAAGTGTGCAAAACTCGTTGATAAGAGGTAGGTCAAGCTCACCGTTGATACAAGCAGGCACCCGCTTCAAGTCGATCGGAAACAGGCCATCCTCGTTGAACGCAGCGAGAACGTTGACGAGCTGCTGCTTCTTGAGCGACCCTAGCGTCCCCTGGGTGGCGTTCTCGACGCGAACACGCGGGATATATTCCCGATCGGCTGGGGCCGGGCTCGGGGTGCGCGCTTCACGGGGAGAAAGGGGTGGGTCGGCAGCGAAAGGCGAGGCATCAAACAGCGAATCGAAAGCCGGCTTGTCGCCAACGTTGAGTGCTACCATGCGAGCTTTTACTCGGCTACCCTCGACTGCCACCTTCTCCTCACTGCTGTTGACCAACCTGCGGTTAACAGGCGACCTCGGAACCAATCACATCACCGCACGAGCTACTCCCACCACCGCCCCTTGCTCTAAATCAAACCGCTCGGTCGGCAAGACCATCACGAGCTGCCTGTCCTGCGGTTGCGGCCCCACAGCCGCCGCTTCCACCGCGCGAGTGGTGAAACCCTCGACGATGGTAGTCTCCAGCAGTTGTCGCACGTCCCACTCGAAGGAGGTGTCTTCCTCCCACACCACGTCCTCGTAGCTGGGAACATCTGTGGGGACGGCGGGCACTTCGGGGGCGGTCTCGGGGGCAGCCGTAAGTAGACTAAACTGGTCCCGAGTGTTGCAGAGTGGGCTGGCAGCATGGGGGGCGTACGGTGCAATCGACAGAAAGAGCACCAAGGGCGCGGCTGGCACAGGTTTAAAGCCTCTGTTGGAGCTAAAATCGAGCACGCTAGCATTTCTCCTGAAGAAATCTGCTCCCACAATGAAACCGTATGGCAACCCGTCTACCACTCGTACCTCTACGTCTCTCACACGCGCATCGCCGTCAAACCACACTGGCAGTGCTACGGATCCTTGAATACGTATCGGAGGGGTATCACTGTCGCGAGAGTTAGCAGCTTCAAGGGCTCCCGCTCTACGCTCGTCGAGACGTCGTCGAGTGAGTCGCTTGAGTCCACGCCACAAGGAAAGAGATATGTAGCTACCACCTCCTGCACCAGTGTCTAACAGAATCTCAACCTTACGCGGTCTGCGGCGACGATGCCGATGCCAAATCTGCCCCACTACCAGCAACTGGTCCCCGCTATCCTGCTCCTCACCCGGTGAGGGGTCCACCGTTGCCACCGCGTCCCCCAGGCTTGCGTCCGCGTCGCCTGGGGCGTGCGTCGCCTGGGGCGCATCTTCATGCAGAGCCGTTGAACGCCGCTGGGGCTGCACCATCGTCAGCCCAATCGTCGTCGCTCCCGTCCGACACGATCCCGAAATCGCACATCAAGCGGTACTGGCCCGGCGTGAGCGAAGCTACGCGGTCCCTGTCTCGCCCTGCCTCCTAACGTTACTTGATCCCGTTGTAGAAGGCCGGTGGCACTAGCGCGTGGTTACACCGGCACGGGAAGCGTCGGCAGTTGCCCGCGAAGGCATGGCGGTAGCACACATCGTGCGATCGCAGGTAATCCAGGATCTCGCTTCGACGCGCGGACGGCGGCGGTCGTGCTTCGGTCGGTGTCGACGGTGTGGTCGGAACGGTGGCTGGCGCGGCGACCGCGGCTTGTGCGGATGGAGCCGGGCGGTGCGTGGACAAGCGGGCTACGAACGGTACTCCATGCCCCCCAGGAACCGTGGCGGTCTGGTTCCGATACGCCGCAACCTGTGGTGCGACAGGCGGTGCCGACGCAGGGGAAGGCGCTAGAGCAGAGAAAGGGCAAGTCAGCAAGGGGGGGCGGCAACGCCGAGGGCGCGCCGGTCCCTTGGTTGACCAACAGTGACCGTGCTTCCGCCATTGAGAAAAGGCGGTCGGGGCCGGCTACCTTTGCGTGCTTACGCGGTGCCGGTGGCGTTATGTACGACGCATTACGCGACAATAGGACGCCAACGAACTTACGAAACAACTTCTCCGCTACCACGCCGCGTCGTGCCATCGCTTCTCCCAACGGGTCATGCCACTCCATGCGCAAAGGGCTGAGAGAGGAGGTTGTTTCGTATGCTGTCTCAGGCCGGATCGCGGATACGCCGTTGCGGTCGAACGGGTTAGGCAGCAAGACCTCGACAACCCTATCGTAAAGCTAAAGTAAGTCTACCGGGGTCGCGAAACGCCAAAACAAAGCCTGTTCGGTCAAGTACGGTCGCTCGGGATCGGCACGTGTCGCGCGGAACATAGACAGTACACGGGCGGCCGCTGCAGACCAACCTTCGCCCAGGGTCAACGCCAACGCCGAAAAAGCCGAACGAGCTAGCTCTTCTGCACCTCCAGTCAATGCATGTTCTCTAACGTACAGACGCAGCCAGTCGGTGGCTGTGATCTCATGGTGGGGTTTCGAGACAACCTCTCTGGTGATGAGGTATACGTGCACGTGGTCAGAATTAGCTACCTGTTGGCGTACTGACAGGTATTCCTGCACTAAGTCGGAGATGACTTCGACGCGGCGGGGGGTAAAGTCATCCGCGAACGTAACGTAACGCCCATCGACGTAAACATCCGGTTCCAACCGCAGCTTACCCGACTCCACTGTGCGAAACACACTCATGATTTTGTCCGGTAGCAGGACCGCGGAAGTGGCTATTGTTAGGGGGCCGGCGGAGAGGCCGCCGTAAACCGGGCAAGGCTGGTCCCCTGCAATTCTCTTACGCATGCGATCAATGAGCTTGGCGGCTTGAAAGGAATTAAGACCGTGCTTACCCCGACTAGAGTCCGCCCACCTCATGGCGCGTGGACGTCCGCCTGCCGACCTCTTCTTATACGACGAACTCACGCCCCCATAGCCGCTCGGAGCCGTGATGTGGCTACGGCGTCTAGACTTCTTGCGCGGGCGGTGCTCGTAGTCAGGGGAAAAAGAGCGGGAAAAAGAGCGGGCACGGGGGGCCGGGCGGGGGTGATCAACATCACGATAACTGTCACTGTCGCGGCTGCTGCTACCACTGCTGCTGCTACTGTCGCTAGGCGAAGGCGAAGGGCTGCGAGGGCGAGAGCGTTTATGCCTGCTGCTACGGGAGCGCCCGCTACGGGAGCCCTTGTGGCTGCTAGCACGCTTGCTGCTACGAGAACTCTTAGGGCGAACAGAACTCTTGGAAACACTCGATCGTTGGGTGACGCCGCGAGGGGCTCCACCCTCGTCTACGGTGCCGCCGCCAGTGGCCAGCTCGTCCCGAGCACGAGCCCGAGCCCTCCGGCTCCGCGAACGGCCCCGCCCACGGCAGCTACCGTCCCGCCGACCGCCCTGCTGTTCAGCCGCCTTTTGGCGATCGATCTCGTCGAGAACGGAAACCTCGGCCTGCACGGTGGGGCTCCGGCTCCTGCTGCGGCTTAAGACGCTGCGGTCCCGGTGCTGGTCGTCGTCCCGCCCATCGGCCCGCGATCCGCCGCTGTCGACCGTGGAGCCAGGCGACAACGCCCGCCTCCCCCCACCGCCGTGGTAGCGCACGGGCGACGCGTGGTCCCCATCAGCGGAACCGGCAGCACCCCTCCACAATACCTGATTGTTTCGAGAAGACATCGCTGCTAGTGCGAGACAGACGAAAAGGGAATCGTGTGAGAGATGCAATACGACGAAGTGAATTCATTGCGACGTCATAAACAATAATGCGAGTGAGCGCGACGAAAAAAAATGAAACGGGGACAGTAGTTGCGAGGCGGCCAGAATCGCACGAAGGAAAATAGGTGTTGAAAAAAATATAAGTTGAGAGAGGACAGAGGACAAAATTTGAAAAAAAAGCATGACAGGTGTTGGAAAAAAAAAAAAAAAAAAACGAAATTTGAACAGACGAAAGACAAAATTTGAAAAGACGGCACGAAACACTGGTGAAACAGTACAAAGGGCACCACGTATGTAGCGGTGTGATGAGCGCTCGCGCACAAGAACAGCGAGCGTCGCGAGGCGTACATGTGAATGCAGACAAGGTGACAAAAAAATCCAGAAACAGTGGGGTGCTTTTTTTTTTGTTTTGTTTGTGCGCTATACAAAACGATGACAACGATGGGCTCAAGCAAACAGTAGGTGGGCTGATGAGACAGCACGGAGAGAGAGGAGTCGTATACCAGGCCTATACCAAGCGAGCAACAGTTCGGCGCATTTTTGTTTGTGGGATGAAGGTCCCAAGCTACAGTATATCCACCCACAGGGCAAAGCAAATACCTGAAGATAAGAAAACACAGCACGATAACACAACATTCAAGCGCGCGGGGATCAAGACGTTTTATTTTTTTTCGTATATTTATTATTATTATTATTTTTACTTTTCGATGAATGATTGAGCGTCAAGCGCCGCGTCACTAGTAGGTAGGGTGGGAAGGAGAGGTTTCACTAGAGAGGCCCAACCCACACCAAAATAGCTCACTGACACCACGGTGGTCAACAGGTCACTGCCAAATATGAGACTAGTCCGGGGGGGAGAGGTCACGAGGATGATCCCAAACATGCACGAGGTTCAAACACTAGCACGCAGCTTGACTCGGGGTCTTCGGTCTTACGCACTTTTCACACTCTCTCTCATCATCGTTTCTGGCTGCCGCACAGGTGAGTCTGCTGCTGAGGAGCCGCAAGTGCGAGAGACGCGACCCATCAATGATCACTTAATCCGATCAACCTGGTAGTTCAACTGTCCAGTGGCAACCAGCTATCCACGCGGGTACAGGAGCAGCTATTGCGGTGGCGGCAACGAGCACAGGAAAAAAAAAAACGAACACCCCAAGAGCTCTGCCTTCCTTTACAAGTGCGTATGAAAAATCGGATGGACGCATGTGTATGTCCAACATAAACGGTGTAAACTGCGCGCCAGAACGAAGGACACAAGAACTACAAGTACTCTCGGCCAGGGTATGAGGGACATTTGTGCGTTAGGCGACGGAGGCTGGGGGAGTGAACGGCAGGCCCACGTAAAGGACGCTGGAGCGCACGGATTGGGACAAACCGCTGGCCGTTGAAAAGTCCAAGACAGAGAAAGGAAAAAAAAAAAACAGAAGCGCCAACAAGTGCCAGAGGGCAAAAAAGAAACAGAAAAGCGCGAAAGAGCTTACAAGCCACGCGGCTACAGCATGAAAAGCGCAACTACGGCTCATCTACAGCACGGAGGACACCATATAACGGAAGGGGAGGCTAGGGGTAGAGGCGGATCCGATGTCTATGTGGGTCTGAGTGGTCTCTAGCCATTCATGCGGCAGGACTTTAGGTCTTGTGTGCATTGTACAGAGAGGAAGGGGTCAGGGACTCAGACTACAAAGCACTGCTACCGACCTGATGATAGCAGCCCCCTGA
The DNA here is from genome assembly GCA_012845835.1 of Undaria pinnatifida. NCBI lineage: Eukaryota > Phaeophyceae > Laminariales > Alariaceae > Undaria > Undaria pinnatifida. Next base: position 1,276,707 of record JABAKD010000023.1, read on the forward strand.
TCGATACCGAGTTCGGTGGTTGAGCCTGAACAGCGGTAGTGTGAGCCTTGAAGGTGGCCTGTGAGAAGGGGTAGAAGGTCTCCGGTCGTGGATACGGTATTCGCTTTGTGGATTATTGCTAACTCAGGGCAAGCGAAGGAGTAAGAGCAGAGGGGGACGAGGAACCAGTACTGCTAGTACCTATTGGGACTAACGCATTCTCCAAAAGTGCAACTCCTATCAACCGTTACAATGTAACCGTAACAGAAATACGACAGAGTACTGCCAACAACATGCGGCGGATGGGATGGTAGACATGCACTCAAGCGATGTTCACACAAGAAGTGCGCGAAAATCCCGACCTTCAATGTCATTGGCAGCAAAACGACAATGTACTGTAAGCAGCATGCCGCATGAGGCATGGTAGACGTACGCAACCCGCGGTGTTCACACGAGTCGTGCACGAAGCGACCGAGCTTCAATGCCATCGGCTCGAGGACGGCAGTGTACTACAAGCAGTACGCTGTGAACGGCATAGTAGACGTGCGCAGTAGTCGTTGTTCACATGACGCCTGTTGCGGATGGCCGCGGTGGGGTGCCTTAACTGGCGGTATGACATCTGGATGCTCCCGCCATTAAGCGCAATCTGACGGCCGATTTGATCATTGATTTGAATCATACGTGTGAAGTTTCCGGTTGTCGATTAATGGCAAGGTGCGGCTTTGCCGCCACGCAGCCTACGCACTGTCCTAATCACGGTCGCCTCCGAGATGGGCTGTCGCGTATGGTAGGAGCTGGTCGAAGCAAGAATGCTTCGTCTAGCTCATCGTACTGTGCCGAACAGACGCCCTTGATTCATGTAAAAGCCGAGTGTTTCAATTTGAATTCTCCAAGAATGGTATTTTTAGCGGGGGGTTTCTTACCCAGTATTCTGCGTGCTGCTAATCGCTCTTGGTTTTTTTGCACCGGATGTCGGCTGCTGTATCTAAATTTTACCTTCTCAATCTGCCAACAGGTCGGTATACTTGAATGCCGGGCCTTCAACGTCCATCTTTGGTTTTGAATACGGTGATCAGGGCTGTCCATATGGCGATCTAACAGATTGGGTGGCGTAGTTAGTGTCCCAAATATTTTCTTGTTGATGCCAAGTACTTCTTATGAATTTCATTACTATGGCCTTTTTTTCTTATTTATAGCTTTCCTGGCCTGTTATTGCAGATATCGCGTAGTATTCCAACGTTGTATACGACGATGCGTGTCAAATGTATTAAACGTAACTCGACCCGGCCATCGGTATAGGCCGCAAAAGCAACCCGTCGTGGTGTACGTTAGGTTGCGCAACAAGGCTGCCTCGAAGCGTTGCGGCTGCTAGTACGCCTAGGTGACGAAGCGGTTGCGAAAGTAAGGGCGGCTAAATTTCGCTGCAGTTGCCTCTGCAAACGTACCCTTGAATCTGAATGACAGGTATGGAGAAGTATTCCTTTTGGTTGCAACATAAAGATTTAGTTCGGTTGTTTTACCTTAGTGACTTGAGTATGTTTTGTCGTTGGGATTTGTTCGTCGTGGTGGTTTTTTATGAACACCTTGTGTCGCGGCCAAGTTTAACTTTATATTTTTTTGGAAGGAATGTACTAGAACCACTGAAGTCAAGTGTAATGTGGTGGCGGTCTTGTTGATCCGCTTGTATTAACGTCTTGGTTGTGTCGCGGAACCACTAACGGCAAACCAAAACGGGCCCTCTATTGACGACAGTGCTTCCTAAATCACATGAACATGTATTGATCATACCACTACCGCCGTCTTACAGTTTTGATTCGTGGTGGTGATGTACCAGCAAAAAGATGTACTGTGTCCAACAGTCGAAATAACACCTTTGCAGAAAATATTCCGTGTCTTCACCCATTTACAAAACGTCGCGCTGCAGCTGTCCTCCCTCTGTCAATTTTGTGAAACCGCCTTTATATCGCACCGAGGTCGTGTAACAAGTACTGTGCGGCATCTATCCGCCAGCGGATCATATATTTACCTCAAGCTCCTTAACTTCACGATCAAATAAGGTGGATTTAGTAAGTGTAGCTCCTTGTGGCTACGAATGTGATTCGATAGGCACAGAAATACTGATCTCAGGCGGTTAAGCTTGGCTGTGTTTTCCTCGTGTGTTTTATCTCCACTAAATATACAATGTTTAAGTTGAAGACGTCGCGACTGCAAACGCTCGCTATCGACGTATAGTTCCCCATTAATTCGACGCGCAACGCTCAGTTTAACCAGTACCGTTTGGGTGGTCCTCCCTTAGTCCACCTAAACATATTCAGGGCTTCTTAGCACAGTCAGCCACAGAGGGTAACTGTGGAGATGGGCTCTAAAGTCGATCCTAATGTTTTCAATATGGAATTAACCATGTTGGCAAGACCCCGTAAATTGAGGTGTATCTAGGATGAAGAGCGAGTGTTGCCAGAAGATAGAAGCAATACTTACACAAAAATACTATTTCAACAAAATAATTGTTCATAAACTAGGGTAAGCCCGACCTTCCTTGTCCCTGTTCATTAAAATCTCCGTACAGGTTTTCTTTATAATTCAAGAACCAAGTAAATACGTTGGATACCACACAGAAGCTATATCCAAAACCGAAAGTATAGGTATTATTATTAACAGACGGCAATAAATGCGCATCCGTGGTTGTGTGCCGTGTACGGTAGCCGCGGACTGTGTGTCGAGTGTTCGACGTGTCATCCAGACCATCAACCATAAGAACCAAATGCAAGTTCGACAAAGCCTCGACAGTAGTAGCTTCCCCCGAGTGCGAGTCGGACGCCAATTTCATCCTCACCGATTTTTTATTTTTTTTACGTCATGGTGACAGAAGCCAAAGCCAGTGATTACACAAATCCTCAGTTACTTAGGATTGCCATCACGTAAGTAGACGACAAACGTTCGCACAACGAGTATGTCCGAAATGCGACCAGCGGTACTGCGTCTGGTTTTGGAATGATGTATTAAACATGTTGTGGAAAACGTTGTAATCCGAAAGAAAATAAATATTACCCATGAACGTTTGATAAAGTATATTTTATTTTTCACCCAGGTGAATAAGCCAGAATCTGAAACTTGAAAGGGGGGCAACAATTTAGGCTGTTGCGACAGATATGTTAACGACGCAATTTATAGAAACGTTGATTTTTTCGCGTTCAAGAATTGTTTTTGCTCCAATGCAACGGGCGACAACGACAACCTCGGGATACGGGGACTGCTTAAGCGTCATCTGCGACGTCTACTGCCTCCGTATGTGTTGAGAATTCAATTTTTCGCTGGTACGTGCACTACATGCACAAGCCTTGCCGTGTTATCTGCTTCTACGATGTGCTCTGGACGTGGGCACCAAGACAAAATCATCGAAGCGCATTCACGCCAATCATTTTCGATTTCAGGGCTCCGACGGCAACCGTAGTATTGCTCACTAGACCAATGGTGGTTCAAACCGAACAATTCGAGACGTGGATGAACCGACTACGTCACGCATCGCCCGACGCTCTTTCGCCTGTGTTTGTTTTGTTCTGTGGCGATATCTTGATATCTCGTCCATTTGGATTTGAGTAGCGTGAACCGAATTCGCATATGTAAATTTATTGTGCGCTTTTCCACGGGCTATACGACATCTGTACACTACGTCGAACTGTCTCAAAGTGAAATGCCGCAAATTTTGTTGCGATGGCCGGAGTAGTTAGCTTGGTCATCGTTCTCCGAAAAAGGTATGCTTTCTTTCAACATCGTGCCATCTGGTAATCAGCGAAGGCCTGTTTGGAGAGGGGTGCCCTCAGGATCATGGAAACATATATCATGCTACCACGCGAAATGCCGGCATGCCAACAACCCTGTAGACACACGGAGGTTGTCTACAGCATCTAGCGCACAGCTGTGGTTGAAGCTGGGTCGTGAGCCATCGCCCTGCCAACGGATATTTAACGTGACTGGCCGATCGAAAAATGTCCGAGGAACTTTGAGGTGAAAATTCACATGATGGAAACGGAAAAAACAACAAGATATACCTCACGCTCTACAGGCGATACCAGCGACGTTGGCGCACCTTATCGTTCTGGTAATGTTATATAGGAAACGAAACGCCTGGCGGTTTACAAACTTGTGGTAGTAGTCATCGTGCATACAAATGTAATATGATGCATATCTATTATTGCCGGAGGCGTTTTCACATGAGTAGGCCTCCAACCATTGTAGTTTGGCACCATTATGTTACAGAGCTCAACCACGCCGGCATGTCGACCTTGGAGCGATGCCTCAAAACCCTCTTCCACTTGCAGTGTGGCAAGATCTGAAATGTGCAATTATCAAGAAATGTTTGTATGGTAGTGATCGCAAAAGGAAGTTTTCCATTGGTATTCTTTCGGAAACGCACGAGGCTTCAGCGCCCTATCGAGCATCGCAAACTCCATGGCCGACTAACGTCCATGTCTCTTTTCCCAAAAAAATGTCGCAAGCCACACCAATTGCAGCAGCAAAAATCAGCACGTCGCCACTTGCACGTTACAAATTCCAAATTTCCGGGGAGAGGTGACGTGGACGAAATCGGAGGAGTGTCCGTCGTGGTTGAACATAGCACAAGGCCTGGAAGAATAGGGGAGTTCCACACTTGCCGCACAAATCGGATGACAATTTTTTATCTGTCGATCCTAGCTGAACAACTGGTGGTGCATGCTAACAAGATACTATTGCACTTCTTGAAATATCTTTCCACAGAACAAGCACGGAAGATTGTGGAGAATGACGTTCGATAACGACACGTCGTGCGTGCCAATACGTAGGCGTTTTGATGTATATTTGACTCAAACGTCAGCCACATTCCCCGAACACGGCAGAAGCTTAACAGCAGGCGGGGAACGCACGCAGCCCCGTCCCGTTCACCACAGAGTGCAACACGACTAAAATGTGTTGGACGTTTTCCCTCCGATTAAATATATCATTAGGTGAAGATGTACAGCAAAACGTTGTGAAAGACCGGCCGAACCGCTTTGCGTATCGCATACGGTTGGTATATCTAGGGGCTTGAAAACAAAATATTTAATATATGCGCCGACGAACCTTTGTCAGGCAATGGGCGTTGTCATTCCAAAGCATTAATCACTGGAGAGACGACTCCGCTGGACAAGCATTGTGTCTATGTGATCGAGCATTAGTTTTGCACGGTCGTGGGTCCTCGACGTCGAACGTACGACGACGGCTCCCCCAACCCCCAATGCGATGCTACGGTTGAATGGAACATATTGTGCTGGGAAAACGCTGCAGAAATATACACGTAAGATTTTTTTTTGATAACACACACAAGGCGTATAGAAAACGAAGAATAATTTGCTTTCCTTGTTCCTTTGTCGTGGAGTGAAGTGTTCACGGGGATTGAAAACGTGACCAACTATGGTCCCCTTACGATATGTTTTCAAAAAATAACCCTCCAACCTGAAGCTTCACATATGATTAACACGATTCCGAGAGCATCAACAAATTTCTTTTTGTGTTTCAGAGTGCGCGTTGGGTTGGTAAAGTCACATTACGTTAACGTTTTTGTAGCGGGTCGTCGTTGCAATCCAATTTTCGTCTGCTATCTGTTTACAACCAACGACTGAAACACGAACATCCGAATACTCGTAAATAAATGTACGCAATAACATTGGACTACTACCTCCAGAATGTGTGTTAAAGATTTCCGCGTTAGATGCACTTTCCGTGAATCATGGCAGGGTATCTAGAATTGATGAACATGGGACAAACATGGCAGAGGTCATGATCGGATGCACTGGAACAATAATCCTGACAACATGAAGTGTGTGATGTATATCATGCACGACGAAAGAGAGTCAGAAACAGCACCCTCGTGCAAGCCGGTTCGGGAAAAAATGTGTACTATTCTTCCCCACGAATGGCTGGACCACCATCCCGTGAAAGGGTCAATATACCTTCGGTCCTTATCCACCCTTATGACTAGTGGAAGAGGGTGATAAGGGTATTTAGTAAATTAAATTGCAAATTCGGGGGGTCTTTAAGAGGGCAAATCGTATCGACCAATGACCGGTCTATGGATTTGCAATGGATTTTATCGCTCTCTCCGAGAGTAGGCGGAAAAAGCAAATATCCCATCTTATGCTCGCACTGGTTGGTTTTTCTCTAATTCCTAATATTGACATTTTCAAGATAAATAGCCTTCTGTTATAAATTTGAGTTTGGGTAAGATATTGGTTAACCTTTTGCAGGTGGTCAAACGGGCTAATACCCCACTAATTTCTTAACAAATGGCGTCGTCGACAGACCATAGGTTTTTTGGGTCGCAGGTTCGATCCCCACCATCCTCAAAAATAAACATTTCACATTTTCCCCATGTCGACGTACATGAAAAAATTCCCCCTTTGATACATCAGGGAATGAAACGGCTTAGATAAATGACAAGTCCACCCGTAAATCCGGGCAACCTGCTATCCCGCCGTTTCAGGGGGGGGAAGTGTTACGTATAAGGCTTAATTTGGGTAAGCTTTTGGTTAACCTTTTGCATGTGGTCAAACGGACTAATGCCCCACTAACACCTCAACAAGTGATTTAAGGCTCTGTTTGTGTAAGCTGTTGGTTAACCTTTTGCAAGTGGTCAAACGGACTACTACCCTACTAAAACCTAAATAGATGGCGTCGTCGGCAGGACAATGGGTTTTCTGGGTCGTGAGTTCGATCCCCACCATCCACAATAATATACTCTTCAGATTTTCCCCATGTCGAACTTGATAAATACTCTCCCTGGTACCCCAGGAAATGAAACGGCTTGGATAAATGACAGATCCGCCCATATACAGTAGCGGCTTTGGTTTAAGAGAAAATGTTCAGGAGAAAGTACGGGTTTAAGAGAGGTGAACTGGCTGGCACGACCAAAATCGATTCAAGAGAGAACTGGTTTTGTGTCTAGGATTTTCTCTCAAATCGAACTGCTGGAAATCACATCAAATAGCCGTCACACGCTTCACACACAGCTGCAGACACCATTCCCTGCGCAGCGGGCAGTCGCTGCACAGCTGTCCCCGACCACACGCCAGGCCCACCGAAGTTTACCTATCACCAATGCATAGGCACCTGCGGGCAGTACATCCGTGGCGGTAGTGGTGAAGTGGACCCGCTCGGGACCAGCGAGATGCACCGCATTCGCCACACCTGCGCGACCCCCCGCGAGAGTAAGATATAATTTAACAGAATATTCTCATATACCGTAGCCAACACAGTCTAACAGAAAGCCGGATTTAAAAGAGGGAAATTGGGCTGGCACGGACCTCTCTTAAACCGTAGCCGCTACTGTATTCAAATACTCTCCCCGGTATGCCTACGAAATGAAACATCTGGGATATTGACAGGTACGACGGATATGCGGGCCGACCTGGTATCCCCCCGTCTCAGGGGGGGATAGTGTTATAACCCTTAGTTTGGGTAAGCTATTGGTTAACCTTTTGCAAGTAGTGAAACGGACTAATACCCCACAAATTCCTCAACACTTTGCATTTTAAACATTCTAATCACGATGTAAACGTCATTATCGGGGTTGTGGGAGTGGGAGATTTCTCCCGTTGGCCAGATGCATCCATCTCAGCCTCCTGCAAGCTCTTGTGTATCCCCCCATACACGTACTGTCACTCTCGCCAAACTATTGCCAGCCGGGTTCCCAGGTACTACTGTCTACAGTTGTCTGGGGTGACGGAGACTCCGAATCGTATCGTACCATTCGATTCCTGCTATCTAAGTCCAACTCGAACAAAAAAACAATGCATATTCAAATAATGTAGAATGCCCTCCCGCTCCTGAGTGTGCATGACTGATTTGTCGTCGTTAACTCACCCTCTCCGAGTGTGCGATACTGAGATGTGATCATCAATTCACCTCCGCGGAGTGTGCACGACCGAATCGTCGTCTTCAACTCGACCGCGAGAGGTGTGCATATCTGAGTGATACTCTAAAACTCATCCACCGGGCTTCGCCTAACACGGTTGCGATCGTTAAGTCACAAGCCATGAGTGTGCATGACGGAGTTTCGTTCGTTATCTCACTGCGCTGTAATGGCAAAAATGCGGTATACTGGGTTGACCTGAGTTGACCTGTCCGATGAGTGGAATACATCGAATAATGCCCAACATAACTCCATATTTGGCGAAGAAATGCGGTGTTGACCATGGCCACGATACAGGGTGTTCATGTAAGATAGTGTGACAACTACATATCAACTTCAAGACACCCAATCCACCAAGCCACATCCACAGTCCAGTACCACGCTGTTCCAACCGGTATCAAGTATCCTACTCTGTATTGTCGGATTCAAGTTGACATACACAACGGCACAACCGACGCGATATAGGCATCGGTCGTACAGTCTGGTGAGAGATATTCGCTCAAGAAGACGGTCACCGGGAGTAGTAGCTCCTGAGATTTACAGATTGTAAACTTGATATTATGTTGAGCGGCAAGACTCACGAAGTTCAACTATATATTTGCGATACTCAAAATCATATCAGGTATAATCCCTAGCCACAACCTGGTTCAAAACAAAAATGAAACATGCGCAATCCAAAAAATCAATCCCATGTCCAAAGGAAAGAAACTAATATATAGCATAAAATAGTACAATATTTTTACGATTTGGTGCGAAGAAGAACCGCAATTAAGTAATCGTTTTCGACAAAGGGCGGTCCCCAAATCCTAGCATACGTCACAAGCTCTGCTACGTCATGAAACATGTTGCCGTTCTACGCGGTAAATGGAAGCTTAGCGCAGGACATCGAGGTATATCCATGCCGAGAAAAAGGACACGCAACCTTCAAAAAGACTGGGCATCAACGCTGATAACATTCCTAACCCGACAGCACTTATGACCATGTTTTCGCCACCGTATCAGTGTCTCTGATCGCCGTATACCAAACCCAACTCTGAAATGCATAAAAAACAAAAGAATGCTGGCCGGTCGGCGAATGTCAGAAAAAAACTAAACGATATTACCGACCCGACGGGCATCACAAAAAAAAAATATATATATATATATATATATATTACAGGCCTAGAGGATGGACTTCGACAAGTACCAAAATGTCGTAAACCGTCAAGCATTTCAAAATAAACACTCGGCTTTCACACGGAACGAGCGCTCCCGCTCGGCACGGTACGACGAGATGGACAATCTATCCCCCCGTTCATCAGCCCCCACGACGAGGGACAAGCCGCCTCGGAGGCGCTCGTGATCAGGGCAGTGCGTGAGCTGAGCCTCAAGTCCCCATGTCGCCACTACACGACCACTCGTAGCCTCACACGTTTGATTGAAATCAACCACCACTCCCGCCGACAGGTTGCTTTTGTGGCGGGAGCATACAGACGCCGAGCCCTGGGCTAGAGTACCCCACCGCGGCCATCCCGTACAGGACTCGTACGAGCAACGGTTGCTATGGGCATCTACGATGCCGTCCTCAGCATGCTGCTTGAGATACAACGTCTCCTTCGTACGGGCAACGTTGAGGAGCGTGCGTTTACCGCACGACTGGTGTGAGCGACGGTTGCTCCAGACGTTCACCATACCTTCATCAGCATGATATTTGCAGTACACTGCAGTCAGACTGCCAACTCTGTTAAAGCTCGGGCGCTTTGTGCACGAGTCGATCGAACATTGCTTGGTACTTACGTCCACCATGGAATCGTCTGCATGTTGTTTGCAGTACACGGCTGTCTTGCAGCCAACAATATTGAACCTCGCAAACTTCGTGCACGTGCCGTTTGAACAGCGCCTGCGTTTTACGTTTACCATGCCATCACGTGCATGTTGTTTACAATATACTGGCGTGTTGCTGCCGACGACATTGAAGCTCGGGTCCGTCGTGCACGACTCTATCAAACATCGCTTGCGTTTTACGGATACCATTGACTCGTCAGCATGTTGTTTGCAGTACACGGCCGTCTTGCTGCCAACGAAATTGAAGGTTGGCGACTTGTTGCACGTGTCGTGAGAACAACTTCTGTAGCGTACGTTTACCATGCCAACCTTTGCGTGATCCTTGCAGTACACTGCCGTTTTACTGCCAACTTTGTTGTAGGTTGGGGGTTTTGCGCACGAGTCTATCAAACATCGCTTGCTGTATACATATACCATGGAATCGCCGGCATGTTGCCTACAACACACTGCCGTTTTATTGCCAACTACGTTGTAGCTCGGGCGCTTTGTGCACGAGTCTATCAAACACTGCTTGCTGTTTACGGCAACCATGGAGTCGTCGGCATGTTGTTTGCAGTACAACGCAGTTTTACTGCCAACAATATTGAAGCTCGGAATCTTCGTGCACGTGAGGTTTGAACAACGCCTGCTGCGTACGTTTACCATGGCATCGGCGGCATGCTGCTTACAATACACTGCTGTTTTGCTCCCGAAGGTGTTGAAATTCGGTTGCTTGGTGCACGAGTCGTGCAGGCAATGCTTGCAACGTACATTCACCATGCCCGTGTCAGCATGTTGCTTGCAGTATTCCGGATTATTGCTGCCGGCGACGTTGAACTTTGGACGTCTCGTGCAGGTGGAATGCGAACAGCGCTCCATAGTTGTGTCGGAGAATGTCGTGATGTCGCCAGCGTAAAACGTGTCCTCAGCTGACGTGTACACACCTGTGGATGGCGAATTCAACATAGTTGCGCCAAGTAGTTTTTCAGAGTGTAACTACTAACCATTTTTCCCGCGTTGATATACCGATGGGTTTTCCCCTTGACAGTACCTAGTATCGTCTCACGAATCCGAAGCGAAGGTATACGAACAACATAGCAGTAACGTCGCACTGGATTGGCTTTGACAGAATCTCGTGCAGTTGTACACTCGAGATTTCGCTGTTTAAAAACGCCCGCTATCCGGTCCGACGTGGAACCATGTCATACTGGACCAGAAGCGGGTGATCATGTTTTTGTTCACTAACACGGCGCTTCCACCCCTACCCCAGGAATTGCATGGAGGGGCGTTATCAATCATCCTAACAACGCTGAGCTGCGACGCCCAATTTCTTCAGACTATGCAAACGGACGTTTCTCCTGGGTTCGGATACGCCGTACCAAATGGTTGATAGTCCATGATCTTTAGTTTCCATATTTTCCTTGGATAAAACAGACTGAAGTCTCACTAGACCGTGTTCAGACATTATTTACGCCCACAAACAACAGCACGTTCTTCGTGCCGAAAGCAAACGTTTTCATTGCATTGAAACCAAGCGGGTACAGGCTGATTGAAATTGGAGGCGGAAACGTGTTCCCCGTCGAGTGTGTATACGGGTACAGGTTGATTGAAATTGGAGGCGGAAATGTGTTCCCCGTCGATTGTGCGCGCGGTATTTTTTATTCAGACCTTGAAATGTGTGGAGCCTTGTGCGAATATCACCCGAAAACATCGTAGACGTTTGGACCTTTTTGTGCGAAATTTCTTCCAAAAATTGATTTTGTTCAGCATGCTAACCAAAACCATCTGCTCTTTTTGAACATGGGCAGGTCAGATTTTCGATTATTTGTGACAAAATATACAGAAACGCCCGGAAGTACCTAAAACCTGTTAGTGCCAAATACAGTGCACTTATTTTCGCCCACACCTTCAAAAAAATGTGAGTACCTAAAAAAATCGAAGTCCTGTCATTGGGATATACGAATTTCTTTTCTAGAGACACCTCGAGGCCGCCAATGATATTTCAGCCAAGTGACCCTGTTCCATTGGTGATGGGGGTCAGTGTGATGAAAACTACACACTCACTGACTAAATACTGCGCGAGGCATCCGTGTGGTGAAAATTTTCGGCTTTTGAAATAGAACCAGCCCGTAGATCCGTGACATGTTGATATTTCTGAAAATACCCGGGGTAACATGATAAATACGTGGCGTTCGTCAAACGCTTTAGCATGGCATATAAAAATAAAAAATTACCGCAAGAATCGTAAAAAAAACCGGAGCCGTATACACAGAAAATACTATCGCCATCCCCCAAACGATGACCTGTTGTCCAATATATTGTTCTGCATGAGACACCGATTCGTGTGCTGGGCGTACAAGACAATAATGTCACGGCATACGAAACACCGAACATATACTAGAGTCAAACATTTATATGTGTCTTGTACATGGGCCTATTATAAAAAACTTGATGTCGAGGTTGGTAATCGTGATTGCTCATACGGAGGATAAAAACAGCCATAGCTGAGCACAAAAAGTTATCATGCTGACTCCCGATCGCAGGATAAAAACATACACAGCCCGGACCTTGGCGCTTGATGCGGATAGGCCATCCGCAAGGGTCTCGTTTGAATTGTTTCGATTGTTTAAATGCCGGGTTATGCCGGATGGACGAGGTAGATGCAAGTTACAAAGAATCACGTGACGGCAATCAAAAATTGGTACTGAAGCTAATACATTTTCAATCTACGCCATAATGGGCAAGTGTTCCTGAGCACAAATCTGAACAGCGAATAAAGCCCAGACCGACGTGAATAATCAATAGAGTTATTGGGTAAACCCTTTGACGGCATTAGAGACAAAACCCGCGAGCAGTGATTGATTTTGCACAAACCAACAAATATACCTTTCTGCCAGGCACACAAATCAGTCCAAGGAATAGGACAGATACTGTACGCGTACCACATCGGGTTCGCAAGGATCATTGTGTACAACTTCAATCAAGACATACTCCAACATATACAGTTGTACTCTGTAAGTAGGGAGATAGCTGTGTCTCTTTCGTTGCCGTGATTGACGGCTCTTTTGTGAGTGTTGATTATGAAGATGTCATGAATATCGTGATTGAAAATGTGGATGAACCCGCCACGATGTTCCGAACTTGTTCTCTACATCCCCGGCTGTAGTCGGATCGTTGGTGTCACTGCCAATATAATGCGTTATCGGTATACACGCCGAAAAGTGCTCGAGGCCGCTCAACGTTGAGGTGTGCGTTATACAAGCGAGCACAACAACGGAGCAACCTCAACACACGTGAACAGAGAGCAAGGGTACAAAGAAAAGTCCTCTTACGGTTGGCGCTTCACTGTCAGGGCCAAACGTTTCCGACTAGTTCAGGAAAGTGTGAAACTACCTGTTACCGCGGAAAATTTGCCTTGGATTGTGTCATGGACCAGCGCAAAAGCATGTTCTTCCGGTTGAACAATCGAAAGCTTTTGATGTTGCTTCTCCGGTGTGCCACTGATACTCCAATGGTTGACGCGTGCTACGATAGAGGTGCACCCCTTTTTCTTAAAACATTCCTCGATTTGAAAACTCAAGACATTTCAAAAAAGCTGATTTAGAGATAAATAAAGCTGCTGACGGTAAGAAAAATCCCACGGCCTAGGTACAAACGAAAATGACTCCAAAACACAGCCTATCTCCCACGATTTTGGGTAAAGGAGCCCCGTCATTGAGAAACAACTTCAAACGAAAAGTGCTACCACAATCGTAGCATGCATCGTCTTAGAGCCCAGACACTCCTCCTGCACCCATATCATGGCAGGAATATTACCACCCACCACGTTCAACCCCTTGAGTGGTGCATCCGCCCATGGTAGATATTGGACAATGAATTATCACTGGCAAGACAAGCAGACGGCAACTGAAAAAGGAGTCTCCAAATCGAATTGGTGTTGGTCAGCAGAGTCGTGCTACATGGGCAATCACGCACAGTAAATTAGCCGAGGAGAGCGACACGCATATATCTCCAATCCGCTATGTTATGTATCCGCCCCTGGTAGATATTGGACAATGTATTAACGCTGGCAAGACAAGCAAACGGCAACTGAAAGAGTAGTCTCCAAATCGAGTTGGTGTTAGACGGCAGAGTAGTTCTGCATGGGCAATCACTCACAGTAAATTTTCCGAGGATAGCGACACGCATATATGTTTTCTTAAACCCGAAGCACACCCCGAATAAAAGGCACGAGTGGATGTGCCGGGGACAAGGAGAGGGGTCGTCGACGGGAAGCATCACATATCACATTTAATAAGCTCTACAACGGTGTCATGCATATAGTGTTGGTTCAACTTATATAGGCTATGCTCGTCATTTAAGTAGCGTTTGAGCCGGCTCATGTAAAGATTACGATAGGCCTACGTGAAACCCACATACAATAAGGTCGAGGGAAGTCACGTTCATCAGGCCACATGAGTCTCCCCGCTGAAGGGGTTACACTTTTTGGGGAAAATGCTTCTGATCGGTTGACGTCTCCAAGTGAGAAACCAGCAGTTAACCTGATGATTTCACGACTATATTTCGTGTTACGACTAGCGCACAGAAGTGCCTATCGAATTGCGCCAGTGAACGACTTCGTGGTTTGTTTTCTTAGTAATGTCTTGCGCACCGATTGTCACCGCTACGATGGGATAGGTCACACGGCATATACATCTTAAACATTCGCGGCTTCCCATGCATCTCTGAAGTCGTTTTGTCATTTCAACTATCCCGTACAGAAGCTATATAAAAGTAATCGACTATACACGTTGCCGAGTTATGGCAGCAGTTTTCACAACTGCGAGCTACCATCATTTCACTCTGCAATCGAATAGGCCGACACCCTCTCTGAAGTCACAAACGTGAAATGACGTTTAATTAACACTGTCGCACAAGAATGTCTGGGATACATAAGTGACCATGCGAGTGCTTTCCGGTGAGGGCTAAGGAGGGCGGCGGGGGGCTTGTTGCCTGCAGTCCGTCTTAAGACAGACGTCCCCGACCCCTGTACTGTTGAACACAACGCACGGCGTAGTTCCATTGGGAGCCCGGTTTCCACTTACAAATAAAGTGGGTTTGGTATGTGGCGAAATGATCGGCAGGAATCAACATATCGTGGTGCGCTTTTTCCGCAAAAACGTTTTGGGCCTGACGCAATATAAACATCAACTTGTGGACTCAATTGGTCACTCAATATGAAACTCAGCCATTAGAAGATCACACCCTGCTTTTATGAGTGATGGAACCACAAGTCTTGTCGACGCCATTCAGCACCCACAGGCGCTGTTGCACACTTTAGAGTGGTTCCGTGTGAGAAGGTGGGGCTGTCGTACAATCAATGATACGCATTGGGCCGTCTCAAGGTTGTACAGCAGCTAGGGAGATCTTTCTGGCGCTTCTAGTGGTCATTTTGGTTTATGCTGGTATGGCAATTTCTACTCTTCTTAACGGGGACAGTGAAAAAGCTGATCAAGTACAAGTATTGTAATCAATCACATTTACCCCGCGTTTCTAAATGCGGATTTTCGGAGTGCGTCATTGGGTCGCGACAGTCCCTTCCTACCCAAATTTACTAAATTACTGCCGGGCACTATTCAAGCCTTGAAGAAAAAACACACGGAACCGGAAAACATTGTTGATAACACAACATACTGTATCGCTCAAAGCTGGAAACAGCGCACAGCGAAAAGAGCCCGCTCAGCAATACCTGGAAACCTGGCTTCGATCCGAGGAAATAGGAAAGTCACGTTTGCGTTTTACGTGCGTTTCCCAAGTCGTGCTGGATCGTTTAATGCCTAAGTTATACTCCCTTCACACACAGGCAGGTATTTCGCCATCTTCAACGGACTCCATTAGAAGAGAAATCATAGCACAAGGGCAAAAACCAGCATCAATCAGCATCTCCGTAAAAGGAGTAAACTGCGCCATCGTGTTGACATACCTACACCTCCTTCGGCACCGCCCTATGAACTTCAGCGCGTCTGTTGCTTGTTGAGGGTACGTTGTGTGGTCCCAGTGGATCGTTCATTGCAGTATTTTTTCATCAAAGGGGAGGGAATATTTTTGAACACAATAAACAACATATTTGATGAGGTGGCGGCCAGGAGGGAATATTTTTCAACGCAAGAAACAACATATTTGATGGGGTGGCGGTCAATGACGAAGACATGAGCCAAGAGTGTACAGCAACCACACAGCACGGCGACGACTTTCACCAGGCGGCCAGTCATACCCGACCAGCTGCGTCTTCGTAGCAAATGCTATATGGATACGCTCTGTGGTCGTGCATGGGTTTTGTCAGGGAGATGGGTCAGCCCAGCCCGTGGATGCCACGGTCGACATTGAGCGTGGTGATGTTGGTACAGCTTCTGCTCCGTCCTTAATATCATTAGGGTATTTTCATTTCTTGCCGAAACGATTTACAGTATATACCGACGTAAACATACTGAGGGAACTTGATATTTTTCCAACTTTGGTCAGGTCGTGGTGTTTAATTTACGTGGAAACCCTATATCGCAAAACAAGGCTGGATATCCACAAAATGGCCAACTTAAATGATCACGACAAATGACCGCGTGCAGTACAAAACATGCACGGGATCCCAACAAAGCGAGACTTTTCGGCAAAGTCAAGCTGTTTGTGTTAGGCTTGATGTTCTTACACTTACGTGGTAGTATCTGCGTTGTGGAAGGTTGATGGGGTACACGTTATGTTTGTTTATGCAAGTGATACGTGATTCCATTGCTTTCTGACTCAGGTGCGCGTACGTAAATAATTTGGTGCTGTTATGAAATATCTGCTGTTGCATTAATCCCCATACTGCGTGTGCTGTGGTTCATGCTCCTGGTGTCATCGCAGTATGCTGCTGCTGGACCTTCACGCCATCTCCACGACTAATGCACGTACCGTAAAGCACCGGGTTTAACAAAAAAAAATGAGCGTATATCTTTCGGTGTTCTAGACGGTCTGCTCTGCAAAATGCTGTTACTTAACGGGACCGTAGTGGAGGCATGTGCTAAGGTCAGGTGTTGGTTGTGTCGTGGTGATCACACATGCAGATAGTCCGCCTTCAAGTTTTAAACCAAAAAGAAAGGGAACTACGCTGGTGCTGTATGAATATCTATCTTCAGGAGGTTGATCGACTAGACACACGCGGAGACATTGACACGGATACCATGCTGCTTTTACTACGGCTGAGCAACATTGTGCTTTTTGGACCTACAATAATTGAAAAAATATGAGCGATTTTTTGGCTACAGTAGCGGCTACGGTTTAAGAGAGGGTTGGTACAAGCCAATTTCTCTCTCTTAAATCCGGCTTTCTCTTATACCGTCTCGGCTACGGTATAAGAGAATATTCTCTTGAACCGTAGCCAAATCGAAAGCGCGCCAGAGAGAGACGCTCTTTTGTCCGAACTATATGGCGTAGGAGGTCGTAGAGAGTGTATCATTCAATGTCCCGTAACGCAGCAAGCGTTACCACGTCGGGCAACCTCCAAACACCGCTCATTCTCTTGGTTGGCGAGCACGTGGACCCAAGTACGTGGTGCGCTTTTGGTGGATCTGCGCTTGAAAAATAAATCATCGTCGTGTCATGCGATGCGCATTTTGCACGTGGACAGGCAAAGTCGGTACAGTAGTGGTTGTGTTGTTGTTTTATAGATGTGTTTCATGCTCGCACCTCTTCCAGAAGGACAACACGAGGCTACGAATGCACCAGCACTCAAGAAAGACGCACCCGTTTACACACTGCACCACTTCCTCCCTCCGTGCCCTCATCACAACACCCTCAACCTCTCATCCCACCGATTTAAACCCCCGACAAAACACGAGTCAACAAAAAAAAAAAACTTCACATTATCAAGACATCACTCGCCCTACAAATACCACAAACCCAAGAAACTAACGCTACCCTCGCGACCTGTCAGCCTGAACACAATCTGTGTGTGTGATGTGTGTGTCCACGTGGTTTCCAAATTGTTTGATTTAAGAGAAAATCTCGGAAGCAATAGGAATTCTCTCTTAAATCGATTTTGATTGGTACAAGCCAATTCCTCTCTCTTAAATCCGTACTTTCTCTTAAAAAAGTTCTCTTAAACCGTAGCCGCTACTGTATTATTTTTGTAGTTTTGAGGCTCCAGAAATAACTGCCTCAGAAATAAGGGGCGTCCATTATGGCTTCTGATTTTTGGAAAGTGGTTTATTTTTAATTGGTAGGTCTTGTTTTGCCGTTTGCCTTTATTTTTGAAATCTGGCACGTACACTGTCGCCGGCGACGTTATGTCACCACCGCCTCTGTTGCTGTCTCTCCTGCTGTCTCTGCTGCTGTGCTGCTGGTGTGGTGTGCCTGTGGCGGTTTCGATGGTGGTGCGGTTTCGATGGTGGTGGTGGTGCTGCTGTCGCGTTTGTGTGAGGACGAAGCTCTGTCTCGCACACAACAAGCGCCGTATGCTGTCGTAGGTGTGTTTGTGATTCTTTGTTGTGGGTGATGCGTGACGTGTACAGCAGACAGGTATCATACCAGGTACAGTATAGGCAGTGGTGACATGTGATACTATATATGATGTATGTTGACCCTGATAGCTACACTGTAGTTGTAAGGGGAGTCGCCGACCTATATCCTTAATGAGGACACACAACTCGTAATGCGCGCGATCGGAGTATCACACACAGCTTGCAAAGATGAGTTTCGACGAAATCTTCGATCTCACAGCTGGAGTGTATTTTCATTATTTAAAATATGATGTAGTATCCAAAAGTCAAAATATTCCCAATTCTAAGAGGTTGGAAGGGCTGTAATTTCTGGGGTCAGAAATCACCAGATCCACTGATTTCTGGCCTCGATTATTTCTGAACCCAGAAATAACGATGGTTTCTGGTCCCATAGTAGATGGTTTTAATTTTTGGCGTCGGAGATCACGGTTAAAGAGAACAATAATAGTAGGTCTTACTGCTGCTGTGGCGTATTCTGCTGCCGCTTCTGATTCCAACTGCCCATCTACGATTACAGTCGTACGAGCACCGAGTGTGTTTTCCTTCTGTGAAAACAAGACGTTATAATCAAAAGACGTATGTGTTCCTTCGCGTTGGTCTGTTCAGTTTGTACCTACCTCAAGAGCAGATGTGCTGCTCGGTGTTCTTTTAATTGCCGGTCTCTCTGTTTTTCCTGTGTTGCCCATCATCGATCATCAAACTACTGCAGGTATAAAAGGCCCGCCTTAGTTTCACCAATCACTGTTATGTGTGAGGTTGTGTTCTGGTTTAGGGTTAGGGTTATGGGTGTGTGGGGCCATAATTGATACGTCTCAGTACTGGAAGGACGAGTGGGTCAAAAAACAACTTCGCCAATTCCCGTACATTATCCTAGACTGGAAAATATAATAAAAGTTAAAAAACACTCCAGATCTGTGAGATCGAATATTTTGTCGAAACTCATATTTGCAAGCTGTGTGTGAAACTCCGATCGCGCGTATTACGGGTTGTGTGTCCTCATTAAGAATATAGGTCGGCGACTCCCCGTGCAACTACAGTGTAGCTATCAGGGTCAACAGGGTAATGTTAGGCAGTCTGTGCGCGGAAACTATAAAACCCGTTTTTGAGGGAGACAAAATCTGACTACTGTGGTAGGAAATGCATCAGTTTATCAAGTGAATCCTGTAAGTCGAATAACCGGTGAGGGGAGGGCGGAGTTTTTAAGGACGTGGGGTCTGATTTTGATCAAAAGGGGGGCGGGAGGGGGGGAGGGGGGGGAGGGGGCGGGTGGGGCCAGTCTATTTGTGCGTGGAAACTGTAAATATTTCTTGTGGGGTAGGGTGAGTAATGTGGCGGGGGGGGGGGCGGGGGCGGAGGGGGGGCGGGGGCGGAGGGGGAGGGCGTTAGGTCGCATTGATGTAGGCATTTGCTATACGGGTGGTGCTAGGTCTAGGCGATGGTGCGGGTGGTGGGAAAGGACGGGGCGTTGGGGGCGGGGGTGGGTGGGAATTTCAGCTGCGGCATGAACGGCTCTGAAACGATCACGAGACGATATCCAGGGCGTGGAAGTGTTTATTACTCTGGCGGATTTCGGTAGTAGGTGGGGCGTTTACGCGAGAGGAAGCAAGGAAGGAAAAAAAAAAAAGGCGGGGGGGGGGGGGGGGGGAAGGGTTTTCATAAGGTTTACGTCACATAAAATATTAAAGTCAAGGATTTGGTCGACACTGATTGTACGCAACATTGTGTGCGGTCCTCCGATCGCGCGCATTAATCATATATGTAAAGGCCTACTATACGCGCGGTGCTGGGTCTAGGCGATCGTGCGGGGTGTGGGGAAGGAGAGGGTGTTGGAGGGGGGGAGGGGGGATGAATGAAAGCTACGTCATGGATGGCTAAAACGTTAATGGCGTGGTATCAATGGCTTATTAGTGTTTATTACTCTGGCCGATTTCGATTGTAAGTGGGGCGTTTGAACGAACAGGGCAGGCAAAAAAAGGGGGAGGGGGGGGGGGAGATGAGTTGGAGCTACGGCATGGATGGCTAGATGGATAATGAGGTGATATCAGCTGGCTGGTAGCGTTTACTACTCTGGCAGATTTTGATTTCAGGTTGTGCGTTTAAACGAGAGGGATCGGGGGGCGCGGTTGGCGGGGGGGCGAGCATTTCAATTTGTGCGCGGAAGCTATCAACCCTTGAACGGGACGAATCTGACGGTTGCAGCAAGAAGACACCCCTTTATATCACCCGCCTGGCAAAGTTTATTTTTCTAGAAGGTTTTATGTTACATGTAGTATGCAACCCAGTTCTTAGGTGTAGTAAACAACGTATTAAAAGCTTCATAATTTGTTATTGTACATGGATCGAAAGATAGAATAGTTCAATCGATAGGTGCAATCATGTAGATACCATTATTTTCTGATATCGCTAATTATAAGGAGATGCATATTGCCAGATACAACAGGCGAGGTGGTGGTCATGCAATGTCACACGCCATTGAGAACGACAGGGAGAGATGCGAATCGTTTTTGTTTTGAAAGGAACGCTTATTGTACACGCGATCAATTACGTTACTTCGTTAGTCATACTTCGCTTGGCATAGGTTGAGAGGCGGTCATGCAGGCGGTATGTACGGAATACCTTACGTAATAAGTTGGTAGTGCGGTTTACCGCTATTTTAGCATACCTCTCTGTATTTCCTTTTCACATTATTATTGTCTCAAATATACGATTTTACGCCTTTGATTTTTGCATGTGGGGCTCTGAGGTCGCCAGATCCAAGACAGAGATACATCTTATAAATACACCAAGCGAGGTGACGTGGGCATGCGTTGTCACCACTATTGAACACGAGGGTGACTTTACTTTGTTAGGCATATGCAACTTCGTTTGGTAGAGGTTGTCAGGCGATCATGCAAACGGCCGGAGGCACGAATACTCTGCGTAACAGGTTGGTAATGCGGTCTACCGCAGAGTGTTAACATAACATGTACGAGAACTGCCAAAGGTGGCTCCGGCTACCCGGCGGGGGTGTGTCCACGACGGCAAATATGGGTGTGGGTACGCAGCGTTCTCTGAGGCAATGAAATGCGTACATAGAGGTTTAATCTACTGGTGTTGTCTACCCATTCCTATGGCGAAGAACCCCACCACGAATTGACTCACCTCTCGGCTTAGGTATACCGACAAGAAGGATAAATCGATGTAGACCCCACGGAGGCAATGCCGATGGTTTTTTGCTTTGGTACGACAACAACGACGAAAGGGGGTGAGGCCCTGAGCTGGAAGGTTGAGTTGAAGATGCACCCCGGAGCAGAGGGCGTGTTACATAGAGCGGGGCTGCGTGTCTGGACCCAAACGAGGATGACACTGGAAGCGAGGCAGCTGGCCGGTGGCCAGCATTCATCCCGACCCCTACCCCCAAAAATGATCGGCTTCGATATTCTCCAAAAAACCAAAAAAGCCGGCGAGGACGTCGACAAGTAGACTAAAACGTTGCACAACAAATGCTACTTTGGTAATAACCTTCGAAACTTGTTTCTCCAACACATGCTATGTAAAGTGTAACTCGGAGGGTCTGGTGGAACCGAGTCCTGCTGCGTTCGGTCATCTCTCTTGCGCTGGTACTATATTCTACCCAAACTCCGTCCCACTTTCGGCTCGGCGGTCGTGTTCACACTTACCACCCTCTCATCAGGAATCTCCTCCACAGGTCGCTTTCGAATCGGTAGCCTTGCTGAGCAGACAGGTGAGGTTTATCGCGTGGGACGTGTTCCTCCGAACATGATGTCGGTACTAGTGCAACAGGAACGGCAGGCCGTAAGATTTTTTTTACATAATTTTCAAGGACGTCAGTCGTGAGTTTGACGAATTTCAGGTCAATACTCATCTTTGCAAGCTGCGTTGTTGGTACTCGTAATATACTACAAGGGCTCTGCTCCGCGGGCGGCCGACGCCGCCCGCTACGCTCGCGCCAGGAAGACAACACAACCAAATGTGAAAGAGACAGGAATAGAAGGTGCATGGTTTCATGAAGCCCGCGACTTGATAATGCCAAGAGCTCTATGGGCAGAGCTGTTTACTCTGTGCTGTGTTGCGAGCTTGCTGGCTATGTCACGTTCAGATTGACAGTACGGGCGAATACGACAAGAAAATACATTTACTATTCAGAACGGGTGTATGATAGCGCATCATCACCAGCTGCTTGTGGTGGAGCACCAAATACGAACGCAAGATGGCATTGTGGTTGTACACCACTACTTGCAGTATATGAAAAACGAACCCGACTACCCAGTGCACATTGGACATGCACGTGACTCTACAACTTGCCGTGAAGTTTGTACTTCGGGCGCCTAAAAATACCAGGGTAGTCCTCGGTACCGTTTTTTTTTACGGTACCAGATCGGACGGTATTGCGAAATGACGGTACTTTCCAAACGGTTGACGGTATTTCGATTTCTCACGGTACCACTTTTGGCGGTACACGGTATCGCCGAATTTGACGGTACTTTTTCGGCGGTATCGAAAAGTGACGGTATTTTCTAGACGGTAGACGGTTTTTCGATATTTGACGGTACTTTTTTGGCGGTACTGCAAAACGACGGTACCGGTCCCGGTACTGCCAAATTTGACGGTACTTTTTTTAGGGTACTGAAATATGACGGTTCCGCCACTGAGAAATACAGAATTACGAATGACGAAATTTTTGACAGTACCTGCCGGGCGGCGATCAAGCATGCCGGCACCACCCCGCTGATGTTCCTGCATACCTATATAGAACGGACGAATATAGGCTAGACTAATCGTCGAACCGTCAAGCTGACAAACTCACCAGCCTCACGCGAAACAACATTTAGACATTTAGCACCAAAATAAGAAAATAAAACAATACTACTACTGTAAACAATAAAACAATAAAACCTAAAACATGAAAACATTCAATGAAAACCATCACCCTACAATCTTTGACGGTTCTGAATATGACGGTTCTTCTAAACGGGAAACGGTACTTCGCTTATTTGACGGTACTTTTATGGCGGTGCTGCAAAATGACGGTACTTTTTAAACGGTTGACGGTTTTTCGATTTTCGACGGTACCGCCTTCGGCGGTACACGGTTTGCCCAAATAAGACGGTATTCCGCCGAGTACCGGGACCGACGTACAGCACGGGAATATTACCTCGGGAATTTTCCCGAGGACTACCCTAAAAAATACCAGCTGCTAGCTTACTGGCGTTTATTTATGGGCGTGGGACGTATAAATAGAATTCGTCGAACTCACGGCTGACGTCCTTTATCTTTTCTATTAAAATAGATACTGCTTGCAGTAGACTGAAAATGCATCCGTGGCTGTACTACTTGCCATGAAGTAACGCGCTTGGGGCGCCAACAAAGAGCCAGGTGGTTGTGGTAGGGCACCAAATACGAATGCAAGATGCGGGTGTACATCGCAAGCTTTTAACGTACATCTACGATACTACTGGACATCTAATAGCATGCGCACGGCGTTCAAAAGGATACAACTAGCTATTAAAACTGAAACAAATGCGAAATCGTAGTGCATCACCACGGCATGCTTATGGTAGGACACAGAATTCGTGTGCAAAACGTGGTCGTATACCGTAGACGCCAAACCAACACCTATCGTATTATACTATACTTCTGGACTACTTGCAGTATACGGAAAAAAACATCTGAGCACCCGGCGCACATTTGGACATGCACGTGGCTGTACTACCTGCCATAAAGTTACGCGCTTGACTTCCAGAAAAACGTCTAAAGCTACGAGCAGGTAGTCGAAGTGGAACACTGTGATGCCAACACTACATCGAAACACAAAAACCCTTCTAACGAAGCTTGATCATACTGTGCCTATTTTATGCACAAACTTCCACGACACGCAATATCACAAAACAATCTGTCACAACCTGCAGGGGAATATGAAAGTCAAAGGACTGCATCTAAAGCTTATAATTAGCCCACAATGTGACGGGATACTAACATGAAGCAAGCACCTGACCAATATATGATGCAACTCGCTACGGCTCAGTGTTGGCGCGAAGTGACACTACGTACAAACACCAACATCGACGGTACAAGACAGACCACGATGTGAGGGAATTCAAACACGAAGCAACTACCTAACCAACATGTGATGCAACTCGTTGGCGCGAAATAACATAGATACACCTTACGAAGCAACACAACGTCGACGGTACGAAACAGGCCACGATGCGAGGGAATACAAACATGCAGCAAAATACCTGACCACCATATGATCCAACTCGCTACGGCTCTGTATTGGCGCGAAATTGCATATATATACACACGATACGCACAAACTCTCGAGGCTACAAAGTTGCACGACACGCAACAACAAAAATCTACTGCGACGACCTGCAGGGAAAAATGTAGACACGTTACGAACAAACTCAAACCCCACGGTACGAAACAGCCCACGATGTGAGGGAATACAATCATGCACCAAACTACCTGACCAACATACAATGCAACTTGCTATGGCTCTGTATTGGCGCGAAATAACATAGACATGCGTTACGCACAACCTCGAGACTACAATTGCACGAGACGCAACAACAAAAATCTACCTGCGACGACCTGCAGGGAAAAACATACAATGTCGAGTTTCACATACTTTTTGGTGTGCAACAGGTTCAAAAACTCCGATGATAGGAAATAACCCACGACCTGCGGGAACACAAAGATGGGACCCCGAGGTTCCGAGGAGCTTGAACTCCAGCTTCTTGGCGATGATGCGGTGCAGCTGTGCACGCGCGTTTAAATTCAGGGGCAGTGTGGCGTTGATTATGGCATCATATTATTAACATCATAACAGTTTCATATAATTTCGTTGAAAACTGAAGGGCAACACTATCGAAACAGTATACCGATGGTCAAAGCATACCTCGTTCACATTCTGAGTACGAATACCCGAGCGGTGATGCTGCCAGCAGTAGCTGCACCCGCAGTACAAAGCACCACTATTTATTATTTAGTACTTCGAAGTAATGAAAAAAAAACTAGTCATGGTTGTGCATTCACATAGAGCAGTTAGATCCGGAATGCTTGCCGGTCGCCGGAGGTTGGAAGAAACAGTATACCCAAGCTACAGAAAGACACAACAATGTATCATGAGCGTAAATATATAATATGCATAAATCAAGTCTGTGGGTACAGCGTATATACATATATATTATAAAAAATGAAAATACACTCCAGCTGTGAGATCGAAGATTTCGTATATATATTATATATATACCTTAATGTCGAAGTCGCGCATGCCGCAATGGTAGTGGAGCGCAGGGGGCTCCTCCAAGAGGTAGTCTCCGGATTTCTTGAGCAGCAGGTGCCTTTCCGCGATGGTGCCAGTGCACTTCTGCTGATTGATGTTCGCCACCTGATCACCCCTCTCCGCGGCCTCGCAGACCTTCTGCAAACGACAACGTGATGCAACTACTGTCAGCTGTGCTTTTTGTGGCTTAGCAGTGCCGTACTGTCACAGCCGAAAACATGAAGCAATCTAAGATCCCGCCCAGTTTGTCCACCCAAATACCTGATACCGTTCACCTACTCTCGTCTGCGCTTCTTGGTGTACGGTCGTACCGGTAGTTTCAACGAAGGTGAGAATATGAAAATATACCATTAGTGTTTGGTATAATACGTAGGGTGGTATACGTACGTACTGCTGTGTAGCATGAGAGTACTCGGTCTGTTAGATTGTAGGAGGGTTTTGGAGCCTGGATACGTACATCCTGCTGTATGTAGATGACTTGTAATTACAACGAATACTGTCTCTGCTGTCTGTGGATAGACGAACAGGTATCAAGCAAAGGGCTTCTAAGTCACCATGCCAAATGTGTGGGGGGGGGTTTCAGGAGAGTGAGAGAATAAAACGGGCTGAAAAAAAACAGAAAAGCAGCATGGTTCAGTTGCTCAGCCGGAAAAAATATCTGCGGCTGTATTTTCCCAACCAAAAATACCTGGCACCCAACCTCCGGGACAAACTTGGCTTCTGCTTTTACTTGACAGGCGGCCTACAACAGCAGATCGGAAAAAACGACAAAATAAACAGCAGGAACCCACCCGCCCTGCTGCATGATAAATGTACCACGCCGCGCGCTTGTGATGTAAGCAGAAGCGGGTGCACAACACTCTCTCTCTCGCGCGAGTATCATACGTGAAAAATATTACTCCACAGCAATCGCCGGCTTACAACAGTGTCGGAAACCAGGAGTCGTACTCGGTCTGCCTAATTTTAGGACAACGAAGCGTCTCAGAGCCTGCGATGTACGTCGAACCACGGGAGAAAAAGGAATAAAGAAACTCTGGGATAACATTAACATCAATAGAGCAAAAACGGAGTGCATTTTTTTACTCACGCCAATCACGGGACCCCCCTCTGGGACGATCCACCCAAACTTGAGGTTCTCGCTGGTCCTGCTGCCCAGGCACTCCTTCCTCACTGCGTGGTAGTTGTACCACGCTGCAACAAAGAGGACAGCAGAAGCAAACGGCGTGTGAGTGTGATGATTTCAAGCACGCACACACACATCACAATCGTAAGGTACGAAGCAGCCAAGCGTTCCACAACACAACAGGTAGAACGCAGACACTCGAACAGAAACGTATTAATGAAATCACACAGCGACGAACCGCAGATTGGGTGGAAAAGTGATTCTGGTAGTTGTACCACGATGCAACAAAAAGGACAGCAGAAGCAAACGGCGTGTGAGTGTGATGATTTCAAGCACGCACACACATCACAACCGTGAAGTACGAAGCAGATAAGCGTTCCACAACACAACAGGTAGAATGCAGACACTCGAACAGAAACGTATTAATGAAATCACGCAGCGACGAACCGTAGAATAGATGGAAAAGTGATGAACACCACTCACCAACCGGGCATGCCTGCTAGACTGGCTTGGTGGCACACCGCGGGGATCAAACACCTAGAAAGAAAACACCGGCGCGATCGCCACACGAAAACAAAAGCGGCGGAAGTAATGCGGAGGAAATCCGACTCACGTTGGACGCCTTGTCGGGGCCGTCGTTTTCGACACCGATAGAGGGGCTGTCAGCAGTGCCCTCTCCGCACCAATCACACCCTCGGGGGTTGTCGCTGGTGCCCCAGAACTTCTTGTTGTAATAGAAGTAAACACCGCAGGTGTCGCAGACACCGAAGAGCAAAGCCGAATTCCGCCTGTTGCGGATGTTGACTGCGCCCCCACAGTGCTTGCCAGAGCACGGGTACGTCTTTCCCACGCCCGCAACGCCGCCGACCACGGTCCAGCCTGCACCCCCACCCCCATTCCCACCCCAACCATCGCCACCGGCAGAGCCACCACCACCCTCTTCTTGGCTTTGGTTGGTGGGCTTCGGCTTTTTAGCAAGAGAGCTACGATAGATGCTTGAAGACGACATGCATCTCGCTCTCCGAGTTATAAAGTGGTGGGGAAGCGCTACGGCGACAGGTGGCCAGCGTAGGGAGATAGTAGTCGGTGCCTACTCGCAGAACACTAAAAAGCCGGCAGTCAACTTTAACATCTCACGACTTGCGCCGTAGATGCGTCGTAGAGTCGTCGATCATACGTACGTTTGTGAAAACGAAATTAGACACCCTAAAGTCGTAGATCATACGTTGGATAAAGTTACGGAATGAAGAAAATAAAAAAAGAAACGGGAAAAAAGGAAACGAAGAAAGCGAAGAAAGTAAGGAACGCGAAGATTGCCGGGTAGGTTCTCCAAGAGGGGGGTTTAGTCAGGCGTGTTCCAAGTGGGAGCGCTGAGAGCGAAGCAGGTCCCATTAACCAAGTGAATAAGGTTTAAAGAATTCCCGAGGACAAATGTAATTATATCTATATGAGTGAGTTTTAATTGGGAGGTGTCTTATTTTTTGTCTACTATAATGGTAATTATTGGTATTTATACTTTAGGTGTGGAATTTTGAGCTAGGTGAAACATCACATCTAGTTGTCTGCTCTCTTTTTTGTCGAGCCAGGAATATGAGGATGTTGTTTAATGCACTTTGAGGTGGAACGATGCTGTTCAGCGTTGGCCGCGTTTCGTTTGGCCACCTCGGCGTACCAAGTAGTGGTCGATCTCTTCCCGCGTGTACATGAGATGTGTGTGACCTACCGGTGGATGCGATGGTTCGATATACCCCTTTGTCGGGAAAGACTGCATAGTGTCGGCTGAATGGAACACCTTGATTTCCACTGTATACCTAACGAGACTTAATTCCCAAATTTGCGTCATTAGGTGGTATATCTCGCCGCCGCGTCTGCCGTTAAATCGCGATACCTCGTGCACCAGCTTTATGTTGGCAAACAGTAGAGCCGAGTAGTGAACGGTGGATTGGAAAACAACAAGACACGACGCTAGCGCAGCAGACCGTGTGAAGCGATAGAACTAATACCCTCTCTCTAGTTTGGTTTCGGATTCAGACGGGTACTATCACCTACCACGTACGTGCGGCAGTGGTGCAGCAGCACGAATGTGCAGCAGCGGCAGCAGCCTTTATTGATCGCCAGAAGCACCATAAAACAGCGCTTATTGCATGTGATGAGCAGAAGTTCCGCACAAGTATTCTTTATGACAGCAGCGCGTGCTATTCCAACATGCGTCTGACTCACATGAACAAACGCGTCACGTATAATGCCCACAATATTTCCGTCGAGTACGAGATAAACCCTCGAAAACCCAGATAGTATCACGTGCGTCCCCAAGTTGCGGCCGATAAAATAACGTAATACTCTGCCACGCCTGCTTGGTTGGGGCGCTGTACGTTTTGCCCACTGCACGTTTGTTTTGCCGGACTCGAGCTACTTTGGCGTTGAGTGGAACACCAATTTTTTTTTTTCCGTGGTCCACGGGAGTTGGGGAAAATAACATGGTAAAAATCTAGTCAATTATTGTTTGGTTGGTTGTAATTCTTCGTGAATTCTTGACATATTATCGCTGATATAGTCAGCGAGAATGTGAGAAAATGGAATATACAAATACGGCTGCATCAACACAATCAACGCATAGGGTCATCTGTAGCATCCAGATGCAGGGCTGGCCTATTTCCCCCGACAAAATCAACCTAGGCCTACATTACGTCACAACTTGCCGGTGAACACGAAGGTGCAGCTTAGTTTTACGATGGGCTTATTTGTCTAAGTCGCAGACTGCCGTGCTGCTGATGTGCGCTCTCGTAAACCTTGTACTCGCCTTCTAATTATCGTGTATATGGAGGTGGTTTATTCGTTTTCAAAGGTACTCACGTTAGCTACGATGGCGATGTATCGCATTGAACGACTTACCCAGGTCCGACAACGAACTCTAAAAGACAACTGACGACACCGTGAAGTTGACAGGGGCGAGGCCCACGTAGCTTTGGCGACGTTTACACGACGAAGCTCCACTATTTTTTTGGTTGACTGCTGTTAGTTTTTACCCCAAAGTGTTTTTGAATATCGGCACAACAAAGATAATCATAACCTGGCGGGTAAGATTGCCTTGTACGAGATGGATCTATCCCATGCACTAAACCATCACGGCAGAGTTTCTTATTGTGCAGCATGATTGTTTGCTGCGACGAATATCACGTTACCAAGCGACGATGTAGACATTGTCATTGTTGACCAGTGTTCGATGTTGGGTTTTGTTTCAGCGACGCATTAAAAAAAAAAGCGCGGCCATAACTTCATTACCACTAAACAACAAAAGTGCACGGGGGATTAGAATAACACGAAACAACGCTTACCGCAGCAGACCGTGTGACACACTCAAACGAACGCGCTCTATTTTGTTTGGTTCGCATATAGACGAATACTTTAACTTGCCACGTACTTGCAGCAGTGGTGGCAGCTCTACAAAGATGCAGAAGCGGCAGCAGCCTTTTCTGATCACGAGAAGCAACATAGAACAGCGCCTATTGAATGTAGTAAGAGTAGGTGCCGCACCAGTATATTTCATGACACCAGCGCGGTCTATTCCAACATGCGGCTGACTCGCATAAACAAACGCGTCACGTATCAGGCGCACAATATTACCGTCGAGTAGGAGACCAACTCCCGACAACCCGGATAGTGCCACGTGCATGCCGGAGCAGCCGCCGGACAAGGAACATAAATACTTTACAACGGGTACTTGGTTGGGGTGCTCTACGATTTGCGCATTGCACGTTTGTTTTTGCCGGTTTCAAGGTACTTTGTCATTGAGTGGAACACCCGATTTTATTTCTCCGTGGTCCACGGGAGTTGGGGACAATAAACATGACTGAACTCTAGGCGCCTAGTGTGTGGGTAATTGTATTTCTTCACATTACATCGCTGAATTGGTCAGAAAGAATGTGAGAAAATTGAATATACAAATACGGCTGCACCAGCACAACCAACACAGCAGCGGCTTTGGCATCCAGATGCAGGGCCCTAATTTCCCCTGACCAAGTCAAGCCAGGACTACATTGCGTGACAATATACCAGTGAACATGAATGCACAGCCTATTTTTGTGATGGTCTTCCCACTGAAAGTCGGGGACCGCTGTGTTGTTTGTTTGTGTATTCGTAAATCGTGTCGTCGCGTTTTGCTTCTCGTGTATGTGGAGGTCTTTTGTGCTTTTAATGGGAGCTAACATCAACTACGTTGGCTGTACCTCGCTTTGAACGACCTACCCAGGCCCAACAACGCACTCTGACCAGACGCCTGACCGGCTGAAGTTGACAGGGCGAGGCCCATGTAGCTTTGGCGACGTCAACAACAACAGAGTCCACTTGTTTTTCGCTGACTGCTGTTATTCTTGCTCTTAATGTGTTTTCGAGTACCAGCACCACAAATATATTTCTTACCTGACAGGTAGGTCTGCCTTGAGCGAGACCGATCTATCGCATGCAGTAAGCAATAACGGCAGAGGTGGCAACTTGTGCACAGTGATCGTGTGCCGTGCCGAATATCACGTGAACAGTCGACGATGTGGGTGTTCTCCTTGGTGACCAATCTTCGAGGTTGCATGTGTTTTGTTTCAGGGACACATGATAGAGAAGGGCACGGCCATAGTTTTATTAGTACTACGTAACAAAATTGTCCCAAAATCTCATGAAATGCTAAAGCTTGCCAGCCAACACGGTGACGCAATTGAGAAAGGTAATACAATCTGCATCCGGTCCGTACCTTTTCGTTGTTTTCGTAACGTGTTAAAAAATTTGCGTTGATGATTTCTAAAGCAATTGCTCGCAACACATGCAGAATTTTACGGCTACTCGTAAAATCGCGCAAGTAACGACCATCGTTACACTTGGAGGTTTCCAATCTTCATCGCTTCGCACGAAGCTCCGTTCATAGGTGCAAGAGCGCGCAGGGTAGTTGGACAGGGGTGTCAACACTGGTGATTGCACATCTCGTAGCGTTGAATTCAGTTGCCGTTGTCTCAAGAAGAGTTCGAAGAACCGATAGAAGCCACAACAATATGTTGGTAATTATTTCTGGCACACGTAGGTGTTTATAGCAATACGTACTCCCAGATATGTTGAGTCCCACGAACCCTGTTACCGCGCCTCCCCTACCCCCCTGCGCTTGAAGACGCGGAAGTCAGTGAATTCACGCCGTTTATTTCGTCAAACGGTACGGAATCAGGAAACTAGGCTGTTTGCTGCTGAACTAGGGCTTCATGAGCGACCCCCCCCCCCCGACCCCTGCCCCCCCTTTTCTTTTTCCCGGGTTCAGGCTCTCGCCGGAAAGCACTCCGACGGGCATTTATTGCACTGATTCGCGCGTGACCCTACGTACCTAAAGTGCATGGCAGAATATGCGTTGAGACGCATTTGACCTTACGCTTCCCTGTGCCAAACTGAACATGTTCTCTAAATGCTCTGTTCTTACTCGTACAAAATACGACATGCAGGGAACAAACGTGAAAGTTTTCCCGGATTTTCTGTGCTCCTCATAAATTCCGTCGAGTCCTAATTCCCAACGCAACAGTGCATACATTCAATAACCGTTTGGAGGTCTGGCTTGCAGGTGGGATCTGCATGTTCTGATGCGGGTTGACGTCGTGTGCCGGGCAATCTCACATCTGTCAACGCAACAATGGGTGTAAATATCTATATGTTCCGGCGATAAGTAGTATGGTTGTAAGACAGTACATAATGTTGCAAGGAGAGTCGCCGACCTATATCCTTAATGAGGACACACAACCCGTAATACGCGCGATCGGAGTATCACACACACCTTGCAAAGATGAGTTCGACAGAAAATTCGATCTCACAGCTGGAGTTTTTTTTTTGTTTTACTAATACATTCAGCGACCCTATGTCACTTCACGTCACTAACCACGATTTGCATGGCGAGCATCGAGTGTACAGGCTGCCCTAATGAGACAGTTGCTAACCGAGATGCGTCTCGATCGTTGATGCTTGCGTGTCACTTAGTCTAAAGCAGTCTTGATGCTGGACGGGGACAAATCGTGGAAACGTGTCTGACCTAACAAAATCCAGCTTATCTAAAATCACGCCACAAGCTAAGCCAGCTGTCTTGTAGGTGACACGTGTCATTTTTTCGTCAGCTCCCTGCCTTCCAGCCCTAGGTACACCCCGCTAGGATGATGAAAGAGGATCGTTGAAAACTGGTCGTTTATGTAAGGCTCCCCGACACCCTTGTCGCGTGGTGGCTACCTTTCTTTTTCGATTATGCTGCTCAGAGCCTGATTGTTAAAGAGGTCCTATACAAGCGCTATCTACGAAATCCATTTCAGTCTTCGAGAGCACCTTAGTTACAACCATGTCAAGTGACGGCTGTTGCTACCATGTGCCCCTAAAAGTACAACACTATTGATCGAATTGACTCTACCTGGGTGCCACTTTACGTGTCCACGTGCTGTGTCCCTTGCATATCCTATTTTTGGTCATAAACGACGAACATCTCCTTCATACAGTTAGATGCCACGAAGGATTCTGTCGTAGACAGTAACAAAAAGCACGCGCCATAAGAGCTATACGTCAAACCATTCGACCCGGTGACATTTTCCTGGCCCTTCACTGACGCCGCACGCAACCTTGGGCAGAAACACTTACCTTTCTCCTCTCGGCAACGGGCGAAGATAATCGTCTATCATTTTCGTGACGGTACTGCAATCTGACTTTGATCTGTTGATAATGGACTTTTCTTTACTGTGCGACTCCTCCGTAAATTGCTTCATCCAGTTTCCAGCCTAGGACGGCGCGTCTACTGACAAAGCGTGCTTTTGTATGGGCCACCACCGACCGGACCAAAGTGGGGAGAGTTGTGCAGAAATGTTGCAGAATGTCATATTAAAACGACTGCGCATTTGTCAGTATGACAAAGGACAGCTTCAACGTCGACACTCACAGAACAACCGGTACTGTGAACACTTCGGTTAACATAACTGTCAATATTTAATGACAGGTTTGGTAGTATTTGATGCGTCCGTAAAGCATAGGCGTTTGCGTACCCGGGGTAGCAAGCTGGTAGAACTTACAGTACAAATATGTTTGCTCTACCTATTATGTTACGCCGCACGATATACGCTATATCCCACAGACAGCATCGGGTACCCGACAGATAAGTAGGCGTTATGCTGTGCGCATAAGCAACCCAGGTCTGGCGTGTATTTCCACTGTACGAATGAAGGGGTAAACCGATTTATTTTTTGCAACATTTGTTATCTGTTGGGTTTTTTTCTCTGTTCATAATTTCGCAGGAATATATTGTATTTTAGTAGGTGGAGCGATAACTCCATTTTGGGCACACTACCATTGTCTTGACGTTAGCCAGACTTGGCGTGTGGGTATCTCCAAGGATATTGGGTATATGTAGTATGCAATTGTCGGTCGTGTAGGTGCCTACCTAGCTGGTGTGAGATGGGTCGATCCCTCATCGATCCAGTATACCCTGGCGTTTCTAAACAACACATTCAAATAATTCTAGACGTATTGTGGGTGCATTACATTCATTCAAGTCAGGGCCCTGCATGTGCTGCAAGCGTGCTCGCGTGTGATGATGTTCATTTTTCGTTGGGACATGGCCTTGTGTAACTTTGGGTGTGTGAAATTCGTGGTAATCCACCTCGATGACAGTTCTTTGTGGGTACAGGCAACGGTGACAACTATGGAAACTTTTCATGATAGCTATCTTTTGGACTTTCAGATGCCGTTACAAAACTGCTTCTCTATGCTGAGTGCATTATGCTGTCTGCGTTGCAAAACCCTTGTTCGTCCTACTGCGAACACTTCGCTTGATGCTGGGATTGTTATGTGTTTGCACGCCGTAGTTAAATGCTGATTGGTCGCATGATTGGCATTTGCCTAAAGGTTGACGGAGAAGGCAATCGACATCCGGCACACATATGCCATGCCAGCACGAAGTTGTTTGTGTTTTTTACCTCAACACTGACTGATGTACCTTGACGAGTTTGGGATAGTACTCCGTCTCAATTGCCCTTAGGATGAAGTTTCCTTTACGTTTTGATGTTCGAATGCGTTCGGTATTTCTCAACGTAACTATAACACTCTACAACCCCTCTCCCTCTAGAAGTTATGCCGTGGCGTAGAGTTTTCTTTTTCTGTTTGTTGTGTTTGGTATAGATGGGGACCGTCGGCATCTTGTAGTATGCCAGGTTTACATAATAATTCTGGATGAGCCTCCACAGGGCGTGGTCAAGTTGATCGAGCGTCTTCGATCGGGCCTATTCACGGGTCATGCTGGAACCGCTGCCTCGGTTACATACGATTCGTGTTCCCTCGTCAATTGCCGTTTCTGCAGTACGTCGAGGGGTATGTCGTGCATTTTGGTAGTTACTTTTTTTTCACGTTATCAACCTCACAACATCATAGCAATGTTAATCAGTGCACAGCATCTGCCGTTGGAATCGCAATGGGAGAGAATACTGCGTCAAAACCTAAATCTACATTTGAACATTCTTTTAGAACCTTCTCATGGCAAATTCACTCCGAAAAACGTTTTGTGTGTAAACTCGTTAATTCGATATATTATTGCCTAGAATTCACGATCGACAGGAGTGTACACCTCGACCCAAAACCGTTATTGAGCGTTGCTCGCATTTGGCCTGCAATGTGCAAGCGGTCTTCAACGCCGCCGACGCCAACCTACCGTTGTACTGGAGAAATTAGGCCAAAAACGGCATTGTTATTGATTTTGGCAAACGTTGTTAACACGAGTCGTGCATGAAGTTCCCATAGTATAACTTTGCCGGCACCTGGAGGGGGTGTTTCTGCAAACAAGATGCAGGGGATCACGTTGTAGGCGTTCGCAGCAGACGTTTTTCACTATAATCGTTCACGAAGCGACCGAGCTTTTGTATCCCAGGCAGAAAGCCGGCGTTGTGCTGCGAACAAAATCCATCTGACGGCGTGGTACACGTAAGCATCAGTCTTTTTTCACACAATTCGTGCACCCCACGACCGGGCTTGAACGTACTTGGCGGAAACCTGGCGTTGTGTACTGCAAATAACATGCAGAAGATGGCACGGTGCACGATATCACGAGGCGTTGTTCACACCAGTCGTGCAAGAAACGACGTAGCTTCAATGTTCTCGACAGAAAGCGAGCGTTGTACTGCAAACAGCGTGCAGTGGCAGGCATGGTAAACGTAGGTACCAGTCGTTGATCGAACAATTCCTGCACCACGTGACCAAGCTTCCACGTGCTCTTCTGAAAGCGGGCGTTGTACCGCAAACAACAAGCAGAGGCTTGTATGGTAGAGATAAGCCACGGTGGATGCTTGCACGCGGCGTGTACGGAGATACCGACCTTCAACGTGTCTCCGCAGCAAGACCCTCTTGTACGGCACACAACATGCAGCTGACGGCGTGGTAAGCGTACGCTACCGTCGTTGCTTACTCTAGCCGTGCATTAAAATCTCTATTTAACGTCGTCGGCAACCACTTGGCCTCGTTTTACAAGCAGCATGCTATGAACGCCATGGCAGGGGCAACAATATCGTTTTTTTGCAGACACCTGTACAGGGCGGTCTCACTGGTGTATTCTAGCCGATGCTTCGGCGTCTGTATGCTCCCGCCTTAAGGACAGCTTGGCACTCGGTTTAGTGCTTGATTTCAACCAGACGTGTAAAGTTGCTGGTGTCAATCGATGGCCAGGTGGGGACTAGCCGCTACACAGCCTACGCACTGCCCTGATCACGAGCCTGTCCGGGATGGGCTGCCATGCACTCTATGAGCTTATCGCCAAAGAAATAGTTCGTCAGACTTGTCTTTATGTGAAGAAATGTGCCCTTGGTTTCAAGTCAAACGGGTGTTTTTTTTTTAAATGGTCGGCGACGTATATTACTCTTTCGCCTGTTTGTACAATTCCATCCTCTAATGGTCTTCAGCATTTGTGGGTTATCGTAAAATGCGTGTCGCTTGCTACATACCTGGTAGTCGTTTTGTTGCGTCACTCGCCGATGTCGCAGGTCAGCATATTTTGATGGTAGAGGGATTTGGTGGTTCGTTTTGCAGTACGGCGACGATCAGGCTAGTGATTACGGTAGAGTATAAATAGGCCTAGGCGTTGTTGGTGACACTCGTCGCTGTTGATGCCGATGTTGGTTGCACGGAGTGCGGCCTGGTTCTGGCTACGGGTATCATGCCGTATGTTGGCGTGGGCGAGCGGTTATGGCAGACAACATTAATGGTGGCGAAGCTCGCTTTTTCCGTCCGTAATGATATTTTGGCGACGTGTAAAAGACTTGCATAGAACAATATTTGTGAACGGCAAATGTTGCATCTAATCTTCCATCGTGCTGTACGTATGGAATCACTCGTTCGACGGTGTTGACGAGGCGATGGTTAAGGTGATTGCAGCTGTATCGCGCACTATTTGATGTAAGGTAGCTATATTTTGAGGCTACTATATGACATCGAAATGGTTCGCTGCTTGTTCCAACATGAATATTACGTGCTCTAGTTTGAGTTTGGTGACTTGGGTATGGTGTGTAGTTAACATTGGTGTGTGACGGTGATTGACGTTGTCGTGGTGCAGACCAAATTCGCGAGCTTTCTAAAAAATCACGGGAAGCATTCTCTAACTTTTGATATTCCTCATAGCGAAGATTGCTACGGCGGGCCGTTTGGCGATCCGTTTGTATGGCAACTTTAGCCGTGTCGCGGAACTTCTTACCCCATGCGAAGAATGTGCACTCGATAAACAATGCATTTCCCCGTTGTATGTGCGTGTGGAGAGCATCCCGCAACCGCCTCGTTAAAAAAATACATGCTAGCGTTTACTCGCGAAATGACTGACGCAGCTTGCAAAGCTGAGTTATGATTTTGATGCCAGGTATTATTTTTGTTCGGTTTCACAGCTGAAGTTTATTTTTTTTCATTTTTCAAATAATATCCATCGGGCGAATAAAACATGTTCATGACAATCATGCGAGTTGTTTAGGGTTGTGTTAGAGTACGTGTATGGAATATATGGACTGTACCAATTTGAACGAATCCAGTTTCACCGTCGGGCATTGTTTGGTCCCGTTACTTCTCTTCGGTGTAGCACCGGTGCCCAAATTTGGCTCCATTCCAAAGGAATTAACAACGGATAAGACGAGCGTGTGAGGACAAGAAATGCAGCCGCGGTGGATTACCGTCTTAATTCACCCGCCTCCCTCCCCAGCAGAAAAATGGATATTTTGCTCCCAGTAAGAGCCTGCCACACCACGTAAAGTTGATGTTGATGGAATAGCATGCATAACTTTGTAGGTATATAATGTACCTGGTACCTTTTTTTGAGGCACTTTTGGCATCAATGCTAAGGACACTGTTTTGCATGTCTTCGTGAAAATAGAACTGCATTGAGATTCTATCACGTATTGCTCTTTGTCAGTGGAGTTCTTTGTTTGGTTGCTTGAGTGTTGATGTCAACGACACACAACGAGTAGACGTGCAATCGTTGCGCTTGGCAAGCGCTTCGATGCAGGCCCCCCGATTTCATGGCGTCGCACCTGGTCGTCGTTTTTTTTTGTAGAAAAGATAGCCATCGTCTCTTGCTTTCAACTGACACGCGCTAACGACGTAATCCGAAAACGAACCGCTCGCGTCCCCAACAACCCGCGTGACTCCCTGCCTACGCGACACGGACAAGATATAGACTAAGCTACTTGTTTTTATAGATTTTGAATCCTAATTTGGCCTGAGGGGTGGAGAAAACGAATAAAATAGTAACTTGATGTTACAATAGGGTGATGGCGCAGTTTGCGAGATAAAAATAACATAGTAGAATCTCACATAAAATTTGAACAAACGACCAGGCAGCCAGGACACCAACACGTCGAAGCACATATCACATTTTACAGGGCATCCTGG
Source organism: Undaria pinnatifida (assembly GCA_012845835.1). Taxonomy (NCBI): domain Eukaryota; class Phaeophyceae; order Laminariales; family Alariaceae; genus Undaria; species Undaria pinnatifida. Next base: position 1,315,241 of record JABAKD010000023.1, read on the forward strand.
ACACACCCGACGGCATCCACAACCCTCAAGCACTCTCCCGTGGAAGCTGCTAGGTTCCTGGAGGACGCTCTGCGGGGTTACCCACGGCGGACAGACTGACGCGTCGTCAAGAGTGCTCGAGGCGGTGCAAAATTTAGCTATTTTCTACGAACACGTAATAGCCAGCTAACAATTTTCGAATTCACGAGGCTCGTCTTACGTTCGTTAGAGACCGACGAACTGTGCCCTACATACAAACGCAACGCGCCACAGACGCGCCACCCACGCCAACGCCACAGGTGCGGAAGACTCTCCAGGCTCTCCATCTAGCCAGTAGCAAAGCCTGTTCGCAACCAACCAACAGCAGTAGAAGAGTGGCCTGCGGGCGATTTTGAATTTGGAGAAGTCTGCTCAAGAATGAAAATGCCACACCCATCTCTCGAAAACCCGCTAACAGTTTTAACTTGAAAACCTCAGAGATCGGAAGACAGGACGACACCAAGCAAGGTGGACCAAATACACGGTGCGTCGTTTTTCACCCGGGAGCAGCCCGTCTCCACCCTTGAGGCACCCGGTCTCCACTCTTGAAGAGGCCGGCCTCCACCTTTTTGAGCCCTCTAGTTACCCTCTCAAACCCTACTTGTGTCCTGCTTTTGCGGCCGGTTCCCATGTTATACATCGGTGCATCTGTCACTTCCGGGCTTGCAAGGAGGACAGCACAGATGCAAGCTATGGTCTTCGGCTTATCTATCCAGCCAGAAGTTTGTGGTTCGCCAGACATCCGCGAATGACCAGGATTGCTCACGGAAACACTGGAGGGTTTGATAGTTTATTGATGTTACACCAAAGATCGACAAGATCGGGAATATAGAACTTGCCATTAAATATCTACTTCTGCTATACGTCATGCCGTAATAATCGATAAACCGTCTTAGATTTGTACTTCTAAGTCGTTTCTTATTACTTTTTTCTCTGTCCCGTCTTCCCCTGCTGTGGCATGAAACCCAATCCAACCAACTTCTTCTCATACATCCAATATCATTATTATCATAGGCTTCAAACCGTTACGTTCTGTTCCCAGCAGTTGGGCACATTATCAACAGCAGTTGACATCATCAACCCACGAGGGCGTGACAGAAAATCTCTCCGCAGTCACCCACACAACAGCAGCACCCCAGGAGCCTCTACGTAGTCGGTAGTCTGCGTCAACGGTAGAAACCGGTCTCTGCGCTCCCCGCCATGCATACTGATACCCTGCCGTGATATTTCCTGCGGTGCGATTCTCCGTTCTGCAACAGTACCTCTTGACCGTGCTTCTAAACTTCCCAACCTCATCCAATATATTGCACCACAACCGGTAGCATGACCAGAAGTTTGGTTGTTGCTTGTTAAGTACACCCGGCGTCCGTGCTTATTACTCATCCTAGAGACATACAAAGTATGACTGATTCTACGATAGCCCCCACCCAAACCATTGATTTTGTTTAACAAACGTTTCATGGCTGCTCGACACGAGGAAAGATACCATGAAGAAGATATCGTCATGTACTTCCTTAGTTGCAAAGGAATATCGGACGATGCCATCGAGGTGGCAGGGGACACCGCATTTCAGGAGATACGACCGGGAGCTGGTTTCGAAATCGGCGATTTCGTCAAATAAAAGTTGGGTGGGGGGGGCTACCGTAGGACGAGTTGTATGTGTGAGAAGACATACAAAGTATGTGTGAGACAGGGTAAACCAAACAGTCGCAATGATATACTCAGCATAGAGCAAGTGAAATGCCGGCGTACTGGGCACGACAGCACAACAAAACAAAGGACACCACAACGTAAGCAAAAACGGGAATTTTGAAAAGAAAACACCAGGTGCTCTGAAAATGTGATGCAAGAAAGCCACAACGACTGCAAGAGAAACAACCTACGTGCTGATGCAGAGAAACAGCCAACGGTTGCACGGACAAAACTACGGGAAGAAGAGGAATCTACCGGCATAAGACCGGTGGGGAAGGAAGACGGGGGAACGAAGAGAGAAGTAAGGCAATAAAAACGAACAAAGAAAGCAAGACAACAAGTGTCGTTACTCCCGCGTTCGCGCTCCCCCCGTTGATGTCGATGAATACAAACAAAGCGAAACACTACCGCTCACTATAGGGTTTAGGTAGAGCCTTGATGTACTTGAACACGCTCCACATATGTGTCGAACCGGTACCTTGCCACACCATGTACCATTTCGATTTGGCGTTTGTCCACAGCTGTGTCGGAAGCCCCCCCCCCTTCCATTTTTCCCTTGTCACGGGTCTTGTTTTCCACTGTCGCGTGGATTGGACAGCTCTTCTCTGCCTGGGTCGTGTGCCATTTCGTCATGGAGCGTCCCCACGCGTCGACGACCCCCCGGTGCCAGTTTCAACTCTTCTCAGCCGCCCTCGACCCTAGCACACTCTCTACTCCGAACAGTAAAGCGGGGTTGTTCGTTGACCCCTCGGTGGCTTTAAATGCCTTGGCATCGTCTGCTAGAGATTGAGTCCAGTTCTTTTCTGGTCGGCCTGGTCCCGGGTTGTCTCCACACCATCCTTCGTCCGGAACATCACGCGATCGGACAGCCGTTCAGTTTTCGTCCTTTGTACGGCTCCCGCAAAGAGGAGTTGGCTTTTTGCGGGTGGTCGTCTCAACGCTCTCACATTGTGTTGATGGTCTTGGCGGTCGATATGTGGTAGTCGGTGCGCTGTCAGCGCCGGAAGCCAACATCCGTTGGGAGGAGGTTTTAGTGTGCCGTTCGCAGGTCAGCGCAGTGCCTGTGGACGAAATCGCGAGACACACGCCGGTACAGCACGGTGTCCGTCACCTCGGTCCTCAGCACGCGCACCTTTGGTGTGAACGAAGCACGCTCCATGTCGTACAGCTCACGCTTTAAACGATCGCAGCATGCCCACGCGAGTCGGATCCGTGGTTAATTCACGGCATAATGTCGGCTCTTGCTTTGATAAGACCGCGCCCTAGTAGAGAAAATGCATTGTCTGCAGGTTTTCCTCTGGGCCGCCGCTCCGACAACGATCGCTGGGGCCAGGAGAACCTTGCGGTGTGTGTGCTGCAGCGTCGTCTCCATTGTCGTCTCGGGCACGGTGAGGCCTGCTTATTCGAAAACGGTCACAATGACGGTCATCTTCGCAGGGTCTTCTGTTGATTTAGACACAATACCGGCATCGTCGGCGTGCAGCATACACAGACTAATCTCTGTACACATGCCAGTGGTTCAACCTCCAACCCGCCTTCCCCGAAGTCCTCGTTGAGGTGCACCAAATCCCTCAAATGGTCTGGGTCCGCACTGAAACTTAGCGGAACGAAAAGTGTCCCTGTGCGGCGATAAATACAGTGCGATGCAGCGGCCACAGTACACATCTATGCCACAATCCCTGAGTGACGTCATGTCATTCATAGTGTTCACCGTCATCCGTACGCACGCGAGCTCGCATGCTTTCGTGGAACTGGCCAATAATGGTCAACATTATCTCTGGTACGCGTAAACCTGTGAGTCCCACCCACCGCCGCTCTCGGTCAATGGAGCTATATATCATCTTGAGATCGACGAAGAAGATCAACAGAGGGATGCTTCTAGCTCGTCTGAGTTCTTGCCATCGGCCCACGACCATTGCCTCAAATAGTTTCTTCCTCGATACAAAGGAAGCGCTGGCACTCCCCCCAGGGTTGTATTCGGTAGAGGCGACGCTTTTACTGCGGGGCTCGGAACCACGAAATCGCGGCACCACTCATCAAACCATCGACGCTGCTGATGCCACTGCTGGTGGATGCCGTAGCATACACAGACTGACGTCTGTACACATGCCAGTGGTTCAATCTCCAACCCGCCTCCCCCGACGTCCTCCTCGAGGTGCACCAAGTCCCTCAAATGTTCTGGGTCCGCACTGACACTTAGCGGAACGAAAAGTATCCCTGTGCGGCGATAAATACAGTGCGATGCAGCGGCCACAGTACATTTCCTTGACACAATCCCTGAGTGACGTCATGTCATTCATAGTGTTTACCGTCATCCGTACGCACGCGAGCTCGCATTCTTTCGTGGAACTGGCCAATAATGGTCAACATCATCTCTGGTACGCGTAAACCTGTGAGTCCCACCCACCGCCGCTCTCGGTCAATGGAGCTATATATCATTTTGAGATCGACGAAGAACATCAACAGAGGGATGCTTCTAGCTCGTCTAAGTTCTTGCCATCGGCCCACGACCATTGCCTCAAATAGTTTCTTCCTCGATACCAAGGAAGCGCTGGCACTTCCCCCAGGGTTGTATTCGGTAGAGGCGACGCTATTACTGCGGGGCTCAGAACCACGAAATCGCGGCATCACTCATCAAACCATCGACGCTGCTGATGTCACTGCTGTTGGATGCCGTTTTTTTTGTAGTGAAGAAATAGAGCATTCCACTGGGTCGAGTATCAGCTACTTGTACCAAATTCTTTCACCAGGCTGCAGAATGAGATTTGTAGCAACATAGACTACACAGTATACAGCAGCAGCCGTAACGAACGTCTAGACATCCTTCTGACATTCATGTAGAAAAACAAGAACAGCAACACGCAGTATGGCGATGTGACAACGAACCTGCGAACTGCATACCGACTGCCATCCCCCAACCAACAAGCGCACTCAAGATGACGGCATTCTTTTCTGGTCGTAAATATCTTGGTCAATCAGCAGGCTCGGCGTAGATGAGAGGGTCAATTGCCCTGGGCACAGCCAAGCTGTAGGGCGCAACCCGCGCGAGCCCCTTCCACAGTAAAGCGCTGTCCTATACTACCCAGCCCGCGATCAAGGGGGTGCTGTGTTGCTTTTGTTGTATATTAACTATATTTTTTCGGGATAAGCAATGCAATCATCGCATCAAATATGATTTGTCACAGAAATTTCGAGCGCAAGCACGGACCTTACAATGGCAAGATGCCGGTGAGATAGGCACATTCCTCAAATACTAAGCACAGGCTGTGGGCGCCCACGCCCGCGCCGAGCACACCATGTCTTCCGGCCTTTGGCATGACCTCCACATTAGATTCGACAGAGTTGTGTTGGTTTTAAATGCGTGACATTATCGATTGATCGCTTCCTCTCTTTGGTTTGATAGCGACTAATAGCAGTAATTGGTATTTTCATTGACTGGCTAAATTAATTTGGTTTTTGGTTTCGTTCGTGATATTTCGAAATATTTGCATTTTGAAGATATATATAGATATATATATTATGTGCATGCGTCGGCTTCCTCGTCTACTCAAGGAGGTCGCGCGGTGGAGGTGGTGGATCCGATAAGACTGCTGTGATGGTGGCGTCGTGGTGTCGTTCTTGTCGACGGCCACGTTCTCATGCACAACTATCGAGCACACGGGTGACGCTGCAGAAGCTCTCGTTTAGGAAAAAGACGGGGTGCCTCTGTTTGAATATCTTCGCGGCCGACCTAAAGCCGCTTGTCGGTGCTCGACAGAGCGGCGCCAACGGGTAAGCAGAGGGCTTCGGAGGAAACACCGGACCATATGGCGGGAGTAAAGAGGTCTTGCAAGGAAGCACGTCTTCGACGTGAACTGAGGTCGCATGTACCACCCAGGGCGACGGAGGCAGTATGCTTCAGCTCCCCGGTCACGGCGATTGTTGCGAAAACATTTAAGCCATGCCATCGAGGGCGTAGACTGCCACATTTCCGCGGTCGAAACTGACACACAGATCAATCTGATGGAAACGATGTTCACTCGAATGGGCAAGACGAGCCACATATAGGCAACCCAGATTCTGGTTTTGATCGTACTCGGGGTGTGTCTGTTTCTCTAGAAGAGGACGCACCGTGTCTATGGTCTGCCTAGCTTGGAAACGTCCTGTCTGCTGATCTCCGAGGTTTTCAAATTCAAATTGTTCGCGGGGTTCCATGTACGGGTGTGGTTTTTTATTTTTGAGCAGACTGCTCCAAATATGTAATCGCTGAAATGCCGCTCTTCTGCTGCTGTTGGTGGGCTGCAAACTGGCTTTCCTGCAGGCCAGGGGTAGGGCCGGAAGTGTCTTCCACACCTGTGCCTTTGGCGTTTGTGGCTCGTTTGTGGCGCGTTGTTTTTGTGTGTGGGCCACAGCTGGTTGGTCTCCACCGAACGTGAAACCAGCCTTCCAATTTCGAAAGTATTTTCCCGGCTGTTACGTGTACGTAGCAAAAAGCTGAACTTGCGCCGCTTCGGGCACTCTCAATGACGCGTCAGCCTGTCTGCAGTGGGCAATCCCGCAGAGCGTCCTCTAGGAACCTGGCAGCCTGTTCGGGAGAGTGCTTGTGTGTTGTGGATGCCGTCTGGTGTGTCCGGAATACCCTGTGGTAGATTATTTGTGCCAAGATGCGTTGGTGCCCTGGTTGCCTGATCGTTCGTTCATTTTTTTTAATGTGGGATTCTACTATGTTTTTTTTTTCCCGTCGCGAACTGGGCCATCATCTTACATTAACCAAGTTGTTATTTTATTCATTTTGATTCTCCCGGCAGGCCAGGTTATTATTCAAAATCTTTCTTGCAAGTAGCTTATAGCATGGCATTGCAGATCGTAATACGAACGCATACCACCTAAAACGTTGTCGACAAGGAAAGGAAACAACAAAAATTTCGGTTGTCGAGCACGACCCAGCGCCTCTCCGCACCAGCACCGTCCTGGCGATTGAAATATCTGCTACCCAATATGCCGCATGCCTTCGGCTTGCCAGACGCACCCAGACTGACCACCCGCGCTTCAGGAACTGTTTCCACGTCTCCCTTTAGTTTCTGTAGACCTGCTGGGCAGAGAGCCATGGCTCATCGTGGAGGCCGCGTTCGTCCACCATAGTGTTCGTGACAGCAGTGTGACAGCAGCAAACTGTATGGCTATGTCTCTGCACCATTTCCTCCACCCAAGAAGTTTCAAGCTTCCCTCTGCATCCATACGTCGAACCACGCTGTACAACCTCGACGGCGGTTCGGTTCGCCTCCTCTGCGTAACAGGTAGTTGTTTTTTTCTGCCCGCGTGTACTTGAGTTTTCCAAGAGCTGCTATGCCCTAGAGCCAGCAGGGACTGTTTAGTGGTCTTCCCATCTCAGTTGTGCGAATTTGGTCTTAATTTTTGCATGGGGTACGCTATTGGTATTCCCTGTATGGCCAAAGCGGCTCCAGAAAGAAATACGAAGAGCTAAAATTTCGACCGTATGAGTTAAACGCTATGATACGAAATCGAACGTGAAGTAAAACGTTTTGTTTCTGAAGCCACTTTGAAGGGCCAGATTAAAGCGTTTATAATCACGTTTCAAAAATTCAGTGCCAACGTAGAGGATTTGATCTGCGAGACGGAGTTTTGTGTACCTCTCGTATTTTCTAAAGTTTGAGTTGGGATCTTATACGCGGCATGTCTCTCGATATGTAACGAACTTCGTGAAGATTGAGATATCGATCGTTTTCCCGTCCCCCAGGTAATGCCCACACAAAAATATGGTGTCATCAGCTTTAAACAGCCTTCTGGGTTTGGAATAGACTGACCGTTTTCCGCGGAAAGACAATCCACTGATAGGAACAGCTTACGCTATACCTACAATGGGACCCGAAGGGTGCGCCAGCTAGCGTTGGGCTGCGAAAGCAACTGAGTTAAATCGACACACGACGCGTATGAAAATACGTGGAAGTGTGGTGAGCTAAAGCTTTATTTTTCCCCATCCGCCGGAGGATGAAAATAAAAAACAAAAAAAACAAAAACAAATGGGAGGAGAGGGCGGGGCGGATTCTGAGAGAACAGCACGCCCCTTGATGCGAGTTTTTTTTTTGTTCTTTGTAAACAGCTCAATGACCGTTCCACGAGACCGTGATGTAATCCAATACGGAGTATAAGTTACGAATGTACCAACACCACCAACGGTTAGGGATGGCCGTGGCATTGGATTACAAGACCATCCTGTTTCCCTAAAGAAGTCGAGCCAAGCCTGAAGTAACGACGAACTCACCGATTTCTACGAATATTCTTCTTATCTTTGCGACGGGCCTCTTATCATTAGTTAACTTGTCGGACTCCTGTCTTGTTGCTGTACAATCCTGAATCATCCACTCGTGTTACTTGTCCTGAAAATAATGGTAGTTCCTGGTCGGCGAAGGTTGTTTGAGTTTTATTTTTATTTTTATGGCACTCATTGATCCAGATCGGTCTACCTGACTCAGAACAGAAACCCGACGCCCTGGAGGTTACGGGCCGAGGCAAATGCATCTTTTTGCGAGGTATGATACAGATACAGCCGCAGTTTTCGTGGTTAGCTGATCTTGCGGTCTTCTCTACGTTTTGCCGTCTCTTTTTCTTGCCAGACTCGATGATTTTAAGTACGAGCTTCGCAGGTAGATGTTGATGCCGACGAGTTAGCTTTTATTGTACGAGTTCGAAGTGACGCTTGCAATAATCAATAGAGGCAAACTTGGCATTTGGTGCAGAAATATCGTGTATGACGTTCCGAATATCACGGAACGAAGTAAAGATATGGGTAACAGGTGGGTACCCGCTGTCCGTGGTTAAATACGTTTAGTTCGGTCGATATATCATTTTGTGTGATTGGCACTTATCGAGGAGAAGCCGCGACCATAGTTTGACTAGTCGTCATGAAAAAACAATGATGGAAAGTCAAGAATATGCACAATCGGCCTACCCAACTTGACCATAATTGTCATGGGTCAGCACATCTGCTTTTGGTCGCCTTTTTTCGTCCTCATCGTAAGCCTTGGAAATATTTTTCGTATGAATGAAAAGTTGATAATTAGAAACGCAAGCTGCATCCCACTGGTTTCCTTGTTCGCACAACCAGAAGACCATGAGAGTCACACTTGATGATCGCGGCACTCGTGGGCATGCACTACCATGTGCTGTTGCCTCAACATACATGTTATGTAACAAATAAGTCCACAAATATATGACATTGCATGACCATCACCTCGCCTGTTGTATTTGGCAATATGCATATCTTTCTTATAATAAGCAATGTCAGAAAATAATGGTATCTACATGGCTGTATCTATCAATCGAAATATTCTAGCTTTCGATCCAAGTACAATAACAAATTGTGAAGCTTTTAACACGTTGTTTACTACACCTAAGAACTGGGTTGCATACTACATGTAACATCAAACCTTCTAGAAAAATAAACATCACCAGGCGGGTGATATAAAGGGGTGTCTTCTCACTGCAACCGTCAGATTCGTCCTCTTCAAGGGTTTTTAGTTTCCGCGCACATATTGAAATGCTCCCCCCCCCCCCCCCCCCCCCCGATCCCTCTTGTTTAAACGCATCACCTTAAATCAAAATGTGCCAGAGTAGTAAACACTACCAGACAGCTGATATCATCTCATTATCCATCTAGCCATCCATGCCGTAGCTCCAACTCATCTACCCCCCCCAATTCGATCTCCGCCCAGTTCGTTCAAACGCCCCACTTACAATCGAAATCGCCAAGAGTAATAAACACTAAAAAGCCATTGATATCACGTCATTACCTTTCCAGCTATCTGTGACGTAGCTTTCATTCATCCCCCCCCCCCCCCTCCAACGCCCCCTCCTTCCCCACACCCCGCACGATCGCCTGGACCCAGCTCCGCGCGTATAGTAGGCCCCTACATATAAGATTTACGCTCGATTGGGGGATCACACACAATGTTGCGAACATCAATGTCGACAAAATCCTTGACTGTAATTTTATATGTGACCTAAACCTCTTGAAAACCCTCCCCCCCCCCCCCCCACACACTTTTTTTTGTTTTCCCCCGCTTCCTCTTGCTTAAACGCCCCACCTCCTATCGAAATCCGCCAGAGTAAAAAACACTTCCACGCCCTGGATATCGCCTCGTTATCTTTTCAGAGCCGTCCATGCCGCTGCTGCAATTCCCACCCACCCCGTCCCCAACGCCCCCTCCTTCCCCACCACCGACACCATCGTCTAGACCTAGCACCACGCGTATAGCAAACCCCTACATCTATGCGACCTAAAGCCCCCCCCCCCCCCGCCCCCGCCCCCCCCCGCCACATCCCCCCCCCCTCCCCCACAAGAAATATTTATAGTTCACACGCACAAATTGACCTGCCCCACCCGTCCCTTCCCCCCCCTCCCCCCCTCCCGCCCCCCTTTTGATCAAAATCAGCCCCACACGTCCCTAAAAACTCCGCCCTCCCCTCACCGAATGTTCGACTTACAGGATTCACATGATAAACTGATGCATTTCCTTCCACAGCTGTCAGATTTTGTCCCCCTCAGAAACGGGTTTTATAGTTTCCGCGCACAGACTGCCTAACATCACCCTGTTGACCTGATAGCTACACTGTAGTCGCAAGGGGAGTCGCCGACCTATATCCTTAATGAGGACACACAACCCGTAATACGCGCGATCGGAGTATCACACACAGCTTGCAAAGATGAGTTTCGACGAAATATTCGATCTCCCAGCTGGAGTGTATTTTTTTTCTTATGTATTTATTATATGGTCCACACCCAAATATGTATTCACAGAAGTGTAGGTGTACCAACGCCCTCCACTACACCGATAACAACTTGCATGGTTAGCAGGGAATTTTAGGATGTCTATTTCTTTCTGTTACGCCGTTTCCCAGACGCTTCTCGATCGATGCTAAACTTTTATCGTTTTTTCTAAACGTTTGTCGGTCATAGGCCTTGTCAAACCCACATAAGGTATCGGACATACCGTGTGATGTCAGGGTCTCTAGAGCCAGGCGTACGGCACAGTAGCGCAGCTTTGCTGAATATGATACACGTTTTTTTTTGTCTTTGGTGACCACCCTGCTTGTCACAGCAATACCCCGCCACGACTATGGAAGATTGTTAAGTATTCATCTTGTGTTGCGCTTCTCACCACCCTTACTGTGTGTCGATTGCCTGTCCTGTACGACTGGGCTGATTTACCCTTAAAAGACTTGGACATTGTAAACACACGGTGTCTATGAATCCAACTGTGTGCTACTAGGAGCTTTTTTGAACTCCAATGAGGATTGACTGTTTTTGGTCCCAGATCTGTTGTTTCAAGGACCGTGTTGTAGTTGGCCTCGTCTTTAGTCTGCATCATGTATCAACGTCCTCTAGTTCTCGCATGCCCTGTCTTCGGCAGTAATCTGCTTCAATCCTCCCCTTTACCTTTGGACGCCACAAACTGTTTTTGAATGAGTGGGAACAACATCCAACGCGCGAGGATCCGCTTCCAAGAAGCTTCAACGCCACGAGCCATGATAGCGATACCCGAAACCAATCGACTCCATGCATGTTTTTCGACCTATCCCTGTTGCGGCTAACCTGCTCTCGCAGCAGATATCAGCTATTCACCTCTCGTCCCTTCGCAACAGACGAATTCTACGGTGGCACGTTAGTATTAGCGTATTCTGAGGTGTTGGGCTTAGTTGTACTCATCGTCTTGCAGGTTAGACCGTTCTTCGGTCATCCGCTGATACCATGTACTTGAAGGGTAGTGCCGCCGTGACCTCGAACCAAGAGCGATAACTGTGCCGACGTGGTTCAGACTTTTGTCTCGAAATGACCGCCAAATTCGGCATCAAGTGAGAGCAAGCGTAACACGCCAACGCTCGCTTACTAACTTCAGAGTCACGTGCACAATAGACCGGTACTGCTGAAACTTCACTTAGCAAGCACAACCGTTGTAGATGCTGTTCACAGGTGTACACAAATGATTTTTACGTACCAGGGATAGCCCCGCATATATTATCGAGGAACAGTTTTAGTTAGTTCGTTAATTCGCCGCACACGACCCAGGTCATGTCTAGAGAAACACCCGAAAAATAGGTAGCCGTTATTGTATGTTGAAGAATATGCCCGGACTGGCGGACACGTTCCTACACCACTCGACGGGTACACCGACCGAACATTTCCGCTCAGTAGTTCACAGATATACTCTGAACTATTTCCTGTTGATAATTTCGTTCGAAATGTACATTTTTGTTCAATGTTATCAGAGATTTAGTCACTACGATGGTTTTGATTCTAGCCGAACTTGACCTGTGTGTACCTCAAGAGCCATCCCGCGGTAGCCGTGCGACGGATGCTTGATTCTCAGTTGCCCGACATGTGTAGCTCAACCACATGTCATCAGACACATGACGTCGAAGGCATTCGTCTCCCCAGCATTACCACCTCTCTTATGCGCTCGCCCTAAATATATTCACAGTTGCAACAGTACCAGAATATTGGGTGGTTCCTCACCGGATACTCTCATCGATCCACCATCCAGAATAACCTGTCGTAAAAAAACCCTACTTAGTAAGAAGAGTATGGCTCCGGGGTACTTGGTTGCGCGCATTGAATGGTCAACTCGCCGTCCTGCGTGCGTGGCATCCATTCTACCGTAGCGTATGTACCATATTTTTTACCAGCGTATCCAGAGTACACTGGGCGGTTTGTGTTGCGTAGCCATCATTCGGACTTGAAAGCACGCTTTACTTGATTCTGGGATCATATTGCCCTATTTGACCCTGCTCGTTGTTTTGGTTTTGTTTTGCTGTTATTGTCGTAAAGGTTCCTGTCGAAAGCAGTGGACGGTCGCTCTATATTTGTCGTGCTATGACAAGCCTTCACTTTGTATTCAGAGTCACACTCACGATGACAATGATGTATCTTCGTGGCTTGAGTGAATCGCTGAGTCCCAACTACTTTTCGGAGTAAATTCTGTAATCCTTATTGTTGGAGGACGCTCAGCATTGCCAATCGATAAACTATCGATTGGTGAATCCGTCGCACTCAACATCTTTTTCCCGGAGTTTTGGGTCACCGAACAAGAGACGCTTTCAAGAGATGGGCACCGTCGCCTTTCGTCAGATAATGCTCTACATCTTCATTCTGGGACCCCACTATAAGGCGTGATGTCTAGTTCGTCGATCGCTTAACTGGCCGTCTAAGTAAAGGATATATTGTGTTCCCGCTCCAGTTTCTAGAGTGTATCGTTTCCTATTCTACAGCAACTCTCGTTGATGTTTTTACGTCGAATGGTATAAACCGTGCGTTTTGCCCCTTACGATTTAACATTTCATTAACCGCGCACTATATACTGTACATTGCACCCAGTCCATCGCCACTGCAATGGCAAAAGCACAGTGATGACAAGTACTGCGCCGAGGCACAGGTTAATATCATGTACTGTTTGTAAGCAACCCCTTTCCATATTCCCACCAGAGATGAAGCTCATTTGGTAACCCCCTTAATACGGCGATTTTTTTGCGTTGAATCGACGATTGACAGGTGTGTACAGGTCGCTGAGGACTACTATGGTGCGATGTTCGCATATCACCTGCACAGCGAAACCCAGCTTCAACATTGTGGGCAGCAAGAACCCGTTGTACTGCAAGCAGCATGCTGAGAACAACATGGTCAATGTTCGCGGCAGACGTTGTTTACGCGATTCGTGCATTAAGTTTCCACAATACAACATCTCCGGCAAGAAGCCGGCGTTGTACTGCAAGCAGCATGCTGAGAATGGCATGTTTAATGTTCGCAGCAGGCGATGTTCACACGACTCGTGCATGAACTTCCCAAAGTACAATGTCTCCGGCAGAAAGCGAGGGTTGTACTGCAAACAACATGCACAATATAACATGGTAGACGTACTCGTCAAGGTTTGTTCACACGATTCGTGTACGAAGCGGCCGAGCTTCAATTTCATCGGCATAAAGCCGGCGTTGTACTGTAAACAACATGCAGAGGATGGCATGGTAGACAGAAAACGCACTCCTTGCTTACACGATTCGTGCACGAAGCAACCGAGCTTCAATGTCGTTGGCAGAAAGCCGGCGTTGTATTGCAAGCAGCATGCCATCAAGGGCATGGTAGATGTTAGCAACAGGAATTGCTCCCACGACTCGTGCCGGAAGCGACCGAGCTTCAATTATCCCGGCAGCAGTATTGCAGTGTACTGCAAACAACATGCCGGGGACGATATGGTGGACGTACGCAACAGGCTTTGCTCAAACGAATCGTGCTCAAAACGACCGACGTTCAATGTCTTCGGCAGTAAAACACCCTTGTACTGTAAGCAGCATGCCGACCACCGCATGGTGGTTGTCGAAGGAAAACGTTGCTCTCACGGCGCTTGTACCCGTAGTTCGCGGTGGGGTATTATGGCCGAGGGTCTTCCGTCTGTATGCAACGGCCATAAGAACGACCTGACAGACGGTTTAGTGATTGATTTCAAACAACGGTGTGAAGTGTCCGGTTGTCGTTTGTTGTCTAGGTGGGGACTCGCCGCGACGCAGCCTACGCACTGCCCTCATCACGGCCGCGTCCGAGAAGGCCTGTCGCGCACTGTGGGCGCAGACCGCAGGAATAATACTTCTCCTAGCTCATCGTACTGTACTCAACGAGGGTCCACATTTCATGTTAAAGCGGAGCGTTTCTATTGAACTGCTTCGTGCTGTACGGCATTTTTCTCTGTGTGTTTGTCGAACTCGATTTCTTGTGTAATTGCTACACATTTGTGGGCTTCGTCAAGTACGGGTCACCTGTCATTTGTTTCTCTTTGTTGCGACATTCGCGCTCAAAAGTTGCCATTCCGAGATGCTTGATTTTTTTCAATGATTGCCATGGAATACAGTGGTCGGACTTGTCTATATTGCGACCAAAGCGAAGGCAAGGCGTCCTTAGTGTCCCAAATGTTATGTTGATGGCAGGTCTCTTTCGAGAGAAGGTTGGGCCGGTTCTGACCAAGGATATGGTGCCGTATTTTGATACAGAGTTGCAGCCATCCTATAGTTCGTCACCGTTGCCGATGACAAAACGTGTTTTACAGCCCTCCATAAAATGTCGAACATAGGGTCTGTGCAATGCCACGACGTAACTAATCCTGGTGACCGTAATGTTGAGCTATGAAGCGCCCATTAGGTTGTACCGGTGAAGTTTTTCGTGCGATGGGGTAGATGAAGCAATCACAAAGGTTACGGTGGCTGCATCGTGCCGAAGGTGTTGTCGCGGAGGGATACTTGATCCGGAATGCCCTACATAGCCGGCGACGTGTTGCTGCAGCTTCCAACTTGACCTTGGTGACTTGACGTGAGATTGATTTGTCATGGGAGTGTCCATGAACACGCGGTGACGTAGACAAGGTCAACTTCGGCGTATTGGAAAGGTATATGCCGGGAACGTTGGCTAACGTTCGATGTCTGTCTCCAGATATGTTTTTTTTGTGCTTGTGTGTTGGATATATTCGCCGTGGTATGGAAAACTCAGTTGTGCCACCGAACCGCTTAGGCTATACAAAGTGCACTCAGTCGATAATTTTGTTTATTGTTCGATGTTCTGTGCGTATAGTGATCATCCCACAACCGACTCTTTCCCACCAACACAGGTTTTTCCGGCCACACCGTTTTGTAAGCGGGCTAGATGCAACAAAAGTTGTAACAGACCAGAGTGTGGCATGTACCGCATTGGAATCGTTTGCTCTTGTCCGTGAAACGTTGACCAGTGTACCGTTCAACCGTAGGTTTCCGACGTTAGCGCATTGATGTTGCACAGTTATCATAACTCAAAAGTGTTGGTCGCTTCAACGTGCAGCACATGGCGTTTCCCCTTGTGAGAACGCCCCAAGCTTCTCTGGTTTTGGCTTTCTGGCCTCACTGAGCGGTCGAAATATTACAAGATATCAACGTTGGCGTGTGTTGGTCGGATTTCGAAGGAACCGCTGAGGAGGTCGCAACTTGTGAGTAGCTACTTCGTGACGAATATACGGTTTGCTGATTTTAAGCTAGCTGCTTAGAGATGTTGGGGGTTGAAATGGCATGCAAACATACGGTAAGATTTGGCACCCGAGCTGAGCTCGCTTTGTTATTTTTGTGAAGGATTGTTTGTCGTCTAGTTGCTGCGGTCCATGGAACGACGTTGTCGTAGTGCTGCGAGGTCTTATGAAAATCGTTGCTGAGGAGAATGTTGTTTCGTGCAAACTGGTCCATGTTCTTCGTGTATTTTAATGGTGCGTTAACTAAGGCCATGTATATGTCGAAAACCGTTGCACGTAATAATTGTTAAATGAAGAATCAACCAGCCACTTACATCGTTACCCCAAGCACAAAGGGGATTTTTTTCTCATGTGCACCCTGGAGGTGTTTTATGTGATAATCTCTGGTGTGTAATACATTTTATACAGTAGTTACTGTTGATATCCTGATATTTGCCGTCAAAGTATTGATATAGTTTGACGACAATATAAAGCGTTCTACCCGTTCGATGTTGTTTCGGTGGGAGCAAACGTTCACAAGAAGATTACATGTGTCGCCGGATGTTGTTACTTCAAATATTTTTCTGACAGGAGCTGGTCTAGGTACAAAAATTCGTATCGGCGCAGATACTGGTCGCGTTCTGAAACTAGACAGGTTGGAACGTCATATATGAGCGTCGAAGGGCCCATGCAAATATATGAGTGGGATCTCTTAAACAGCCACATACATGCAGTTCGTTGAAGCTAACCAATGAAGGGTCGTGGTCCTAGATTAGTGACAACTTTTTTTTTTGTATCGCCTCTTCTCTACTCATTATCATCCACGTACTCTACATGTGTGGTATTTCTACGTGAAGAGGTGGCGCACGAGGTAACAGCGGAAGCTGTGAGTCACGACTTCGACCTGTTATAAACACAGCATCGGACTGAACCTACGACGTTAAATATTTCACACGGTAGGGTCCACGATGTCTAGGGAGCATACAGCATCGAAACGTATATTTGACGATATATCAACACTGCACAGCGCGGCCTGCAGTCATACCACGCAGAACAGAAAGGAACAGTTTGTTTGACATTCTTTAAGTGCAACAACGAACCTTATCAATATATTCCCATCTTCGTAAAGTCGTACAAAATCACACCGTTGGAAAGGCATCAAAGCAATAACGCACCCACTCCATCAAAATACACTAACTCAAATAGTTCGATCGTGGTTTTTTCTGGTCGGTAAACTTGAAACTTGGAAATTCCACCATTCGAACGGCGGCGTAACGGTGCTATACGGTCACTGTGTTTCACGGTTGACGCGTTTTGCTTCAGAGTTAGCACTTTCATATCTAAGGTCACTTGAAAATTACACGGTTCTTTCATTCAATATCTTAGAAACGAGACATTCCCTAGACAATGGGATTTTCTATCTGTTAGCAGAAACGTGATTCCATATAGCGGGATTTTCGAGAGGTCTTGAGCTTATAGATATGGAGAAGCTAGTAATATGTTGTACACCTTTGTCGAAGAAGCACCCTGTTCAGGACTTTTTTGTACGATTTCGTGTAAAGCGTGTTGCCACAAGCTTCGTTAATTTTTGTAGATTTCATACATACGGTGCGGCATTGAGAAACTTGTTTGGCTAATGCTCCAAATTAAACTTAATAACCGTGAACAGACGGGGGTTTATGCGGATTAGTCATAATAAGTAATGAACTGCAGAGCTCCAGCGGTTTTTACGTGCCGTGGCAAAATGTTGGTGACACTTCTCAAACTCAGGGTTTGAGAGGCTAAGTCATTTAGTGCGCAGAAGAGAAGAAGCCTCATCGTCGGTGGCACGACAAAAAGGTTAAAGAAAGGAAAAACACAGCTGTTTTCCACGGTGAAATCCACACTGTGCACGGTAGACAACAAGCAAAAATTCCCAACTTCGCATTGCGGTTCGAACCCTCATCGTGGGATTTCTGTGGTTGTCAATATAACGGCACCTCATCACACCGTGGGATACATGGGTGAATGAAACCGCCCAGATGCGTTTTCTTGTGTTAAAAAACCACACGGAACCCCGGGCGCGATAGTATTTTAGGTTTTCAATTTTAGCATTGAACCGCAAAGAAAAAAGTGGGTATGAATGGGCCGAAAAGACCTGTCAACATTGCTGTATCGAATAACCGCACTGCCAATGACACTGTGAGATGTCTGCTTTGTTGAACGCTAACCGAACCGCCGAATATGAGTTTCAATTTAATAAAAAAACCGTGCAAGTACCGGCAACCGCAACCAATCCCGCTTTCGGGGATTGTTTTGTTGGCTATAACAGGCGAGGGGTCAAAAACAGGGACAAGGGCTATCGAAAAAGAGGGGAGGGGAGTTGTGGCAAATTTGGCCGTGCTTCGGCGTTAATCAATCGAGTAACAGCACCGAACCGCAATGTCTAAGGATATATCAAAGGACCAACTAGGCCAGTCAATTTTAGTTAATCGGATAATTGCACCACCAAAAAAAAACGGAATATGTCTTATCTTTTCCGCTAACCGAACCGGGGAGCATTTTTTTCTACAACAAGCATATACCGTCGAAATACCATTTAATCGCATCGAAACCCGCTTTTAATTTGGTGATAAGTTCTTTATCGAAAATAACAGGGGAGGTGTCACGAACTGGAAAAAGTCGGGGGTGGGGGGCAATATTGGGTTCTTTCTTTTTTCGACTTAACTCTACCGAGTTATATTCCCTGCGGTCATAAGCGTTCGTGCTGGTTTACTCCTCCTATAGGACCCCCCCATGAAATATTTGAGCACAATCAACAAACGTGTTTATGTCGGGGGGCTATGGAGTCACTCGGGCGAGTAGCTCGGACCCGGTAGCGCAAATGGGGGTATGATACAGCATACACGAGAACATTCGAGTTTTAGACTACATTGCTGGGTAAAGGTTTTGCGCACAATATTCCATGGGCGTTTCAGTGCACGACCTCGTTTTTCGTGAAGGCGGCGAACTCGTTACCTGCTTGCCTCAGTAGTTTGACGATTGCCACGCACCTCTTTCCCAACGGATCATAGTTTCGGGGGGGGGGGGGAGACTTTTGCGCCCCTTTTTTGCAGGGGCGCGGGGTCACTCGCGCGAGTAATCGCTTTGTTTTTGCCCTCTCTAAGTTTTCGTGCTGTTCACAGCACACGATACCAATCCGAACCGCAATGGAAAGCTACGCTGCGCCCAGAACACCTGTTGCAGTCATTGAACTTTGGGGTAAGGAGTCACTCGTGCGATGGCCCATGTCGGTTAGTGAAAACGGGGATACGCCGCACGGCCGTAAATTTGGTCGCACGGTATTCCCCTGTGCATTTTTACGGAAGCCTTCAATTGGGTGTCGTAGTCAGTGTTTAAACGTTTGCATATTTGACCGCCGCGTCAAGCAATACTTCTCTTCTGAAATCCAGCGATGTGTGTCAGCCATGGTTTTTTAAGGGTCGGGTGGTGAACATATATTATTGTGCCTGTTCTCCGATAACGTAACCCTTATTCCGGTCGACGTTTAGACCAGTGGACATCCATACCTCCAAGCCTTTTATATAACCACCGCAGCATCATTGGAGTTAATCGAAAACAGCGACAACAACGACAACATATGCAGCGGTTGGTGTGAGCACGTCTGCTTTGGTCACTTACCAGTTTTATGTGTGTGGTTTACACGGGTGATGGGCTTCAACGACGCATCATTGCTCCCTCCATACATTGTACGGATCATACGGCGGGGCACTGGAACTAAGCGCACATCCAGTAAATAATCTGACATCCTCAACAATCTGTATGCTGGGATGCATTAGTGTACTCACGTAGAAAATCAACGTCGTCGAGCTTGCGTCGTCGAACCGACCATGGTCTGTCTGATGAGCGGGCGTTGCTAGAATCAAGCAACACCCGCATATCACATTCATATCTCGAGCAAATTTTTGAGCTAAGAGAACGTTGCTACCGGCGGTGGTGATCTAACGGCAGTGGTAACAAATCAACAACACATGCTTGAAGAAATTATCAATCTACCTGCTACCCTGAACAAACGGGTTATTGACATTAGTGCGCACATTACGATGTGTTTTGCGCACCTTCTCTGACGTGCTCTAAATATAAACGAGATTCTAGAGTGCTTAAGCGCCAGCGACCTTAAGAATGACGTGGAAAATAGCGAACTTACGCTAGTTAAATTGCCAACCTTTGTGCAGTTCAAGACCTTCTAGGACTGTCATCGGCTGACCGTGCGCCGTTCTGTCCGAGACGAGACATATAGATAGTGAATAATAATCAACAGGGAAACGCTAGGTATAAACCATTTCGACCACTCTGATCGGACCTATGCTTATCACTCTCGTTTGGTGTCCATTCTTCGCATCGTCGGACGTCGCACAATAGCTAGCCGATGTGAAACATCCCTGGGACATGTTCGCACACGTGTCTAACAGTAGCACTTCATCGCTATAGTCACTTTGGCGTCATTGTAGGATTACCTCTGTTGTAGGGGCACGAGGGCAAGGATATCGTGTCGGATGCCTTGGACAAGATCTGCTGAGATGTAACCGCCACTCGGCCGAACATATTCTTCTACGATAACGCTTGCAAGTTACGATTGCACCACCCGGATAATCCCAACCCATCCCGGCCTGATACTCGGTACGTTTTCGGCAGGTGGGGTGGTGTTGATCTTAAAACAACATATGTTTGATGAGGGTATTCGACGCTATCTATGACGATCGAAAGTGTGTGGCATGCGATGTTTCGACACTACTAGGTAACGCCAAGATTTTACAGTTCCCGGTGGAAACCTGGTCGGTATTGCGTTCAAACTCCAACAAATGCAGTGCGCCACAAGAAAGGGATCCTAAAATAAACCTAACCCTCCGAAGGTCAGCGCTATCTTGCGTACAAAACACTAGTTACCCGGGAATGTATCGACACAAATTGATTTTGGACTAAAGACCACTGGAAAATATATACTGCGGACAGCAATAGAAAAATACATCTAAAATTCACCGGGTTTGGGCCTCATAGAACTACCTTTCATGCCACCGCGTTATGATGAAAGCTTCATCCCCCTTTTCATAACGCTGAGGACAGCGAAGAATTGCAGAATCCTGAGGCGGATGACGACCCGATTTTGTGGGAATTTGACGCCGACGGGAACGAATCATAAATAAATGTGGAACACTTCAATGGCGGATAGAACTAACCCGTGGGTCCCTAAGACGTTTCTGTACGATGTTGAGATGAAAAAATT
Source organism: Undaria pinnatifida (assembly GCA_012845835.1). Taxonomy (NCBI): domain Eukaryota; class Phaeophyceae; order Laminariales; family Alariaceae; genus Undaria; species Undaria pinnatifida. Next base: position 1,336,223 of record JABAKD010000023.1, read on the forward strand.
AGTCTGGTTGGATATCAATCCTCACGGCCACATCGTGCATGATTTAATGGTTAAACACGTTCAACCGTTATTTCGTCTGCAACAGACGTTGATTCGTAAGAGGGACAGCAATACCTAGTGGTTTGTTGGAGTATGCTGTGAAATACATGCGCTGCAGCGGTGTCTTTCGTTTCCCCAAAGGGATATAGTACAGCCGCCGATTTGGCTCCATGGTTTTGCAGGCACCGTACATGTTTTGTGTTGGTTTTAGCGTTTCAGCGCAAGTTGTTGATAGTCCAAACGACTTGTTTGCCCATAGCAGGGTCGAGCCAGAACTCTTATTGTTGCCCCGCAACACATTTTTTTTCTGCTTGCAGGCTGTAGTCACGTGGCCAAACAGATGACGTACGCGAGTGATGGGCCAGTTCTTCCTCAGCCAAGTAAGTTTATTGGGAAATGAGATGCTGATGACACAAAATCTGCTTCAGCACAAGCCAACCTTCGACGACTGACAAATACAAACTTTATGCCCCACATCGCCGTTCTTGTAGGAGTATCTGCGTGTGGAGGGAAGGGGCGTGGATATTGCAGGCGGAAAAGGGTGTGAGAATATTCGGGTGTAAATTATTCGCCTGTCATTACAACTTCATCCCTGTCGTTAATAATGTTGCAGCGCAGAAAATACATTCGAGGTCAGCCTTAGTAATTTTCGAGGGAGATATTAAGAACTGCATGAAGTGTGACATCCTGCTGACCCAGGCTACGGTATGGGGGTCCCCTTTTGGGCCTTTATTTCAGTGGCTAGGGGTCACTCGCGCGAGTAACACCTTTGTTCCTATGCAATCTTACGTTTTCTTTATGTTTTACACTGACAAAATCAATCCGCAATGCAAAGGTGATCTAAGCTGCGGCAAACCAAGTTCCTAAACCATCTTCATCCGTAGGGTACAGAGCTACTCGTGCGAGTGTCTCAAACACGCCAGGGAAAATGGGGGTACGCCCCCTACCGTAGCTTTGGTTTGCTTTCCATATAGAAAATAAGGGGGGCGTTATACATTTTTCATGGGCTTATAATACAACGCCAAAAATATGATGCATTAATTATAATTCAAGACGTTGAGACTATTAGTTTGTTTGTCCTCCAGGCACACGATAGTGATTCCGAGGTACTAGCGCTGTGGTAGCACGACCGCAGCAGCTGGGGAGGATGACGGTTGACAGCGGAGGGGAGCCGTGTGGCGGCGGGGGTATCGTGGCCCATCGCTGATTTTATCGTTAACACGCGCTCATTATCAGCTTGGTGCGGAAATTCAAACGAGAGAAAACGCCTTAACTTGTTACCGTGAATGCGGCTAGAGTAAGGAGACTGATTCTACGATATACCCATCCTAAACCAGCCATTTTATTCAAACAAGGATTGCATGGCTGCTGGACACGAGGAAAAATGCTATGAAAAAAAACTTGATGCATTTCGTCGGTTGCGTAGAAGCACCGTATTTAAGGATATACGGCCGGGATCTGTTTTTAAAAGCGGCGATTTAGACTAAAAAATAGTGCGGGGGATACGGTACCATAGAACCACTCAGCGTGAACATTTTTTCACTTTTTCTAGCAGTGCCTAGCCACTCGCGCGAGTGCCCCCCCCTGTTTTTGCCGTTATTATAGGTGTTCGTGCGGGGTGAGATTTCAATATGAATCCTTCATGGGATAGTTAGCTACGTTGCGCCGAAAAAATTATCTAATGTGTTTATGTCATTGAGGTACACAGTCATCCGTGTGAGCATGCTATGGTGAGGTGTGGTGTGGTATGATGATAGTCAACACCAGATAAATATATGGAGGGGCGATACCCCCTGCAGTGGCCTTGCTCGGGTACCTCCACTTTCATCACCTGGTCTGAACCACAGGCATGGGTGACTGTGCTACACGTACTCGAATACTCAAAACTGACTTAAATCGACACACGACGCGTATAAAAATACGTGAAAGTGTGGACAGCTTAAGCTTTGTTTTTCCCCATCCGCCAGAGGATTAGAAAAAATATATATGAAAAGTTGACGGGGCATTTTGGACGAAGAAAAACCAACCATTGCCTTGTTATCGTAGCGCAAAGTTTTCTCAGCACAAGGACTTAAGATTGCAGGGGAACAGGGGGTTCAATCGATGGAGTGACCCCAAGTCATCTCAAGAAATGGCCCACAAAGTGATCCTCCTACCATACAAGTACGATTGTTTGGTTATGTTTTTCATAAAATTGGCACTCTTTAGCTTTATATCCCTGTATCGCCGTTTTGTTGAGGCGTTTTGTTCGTCCTTATTGTAGCGTAGTCGATGATATTTTTCATCAGGTCGCACTTTCATCTTCTTGGAAAGAGTACATTTTATTTTTCGGTACAGATCCCTTTGAGCGATGATCCTGTAAAAAGTACGGGTGCATCTCTCCGGTACCACGTGTCCGGTATCCGCACTGCCTGGGTGAAGATAGTGATGTCAACGTCCGCCGTTAATTTTTTGTATATGTTAGACCCCGCCATCTTTTATCTGTGTTTTATTTTTCGTCATCCGGCGGATGGGGAAAGTAAAGGTTGTGCTCACACCACCTCCACGTACTTTTTTACGCCGCGTTTGTCAATATAACCAAACTACATGGTAGCAATCTAGCGCGAGCTGGAGTTTCCTTTTTCTCATGTGGTAGCGAAAGCGCGGGCTGTCTCTATCGTTGCTTGACAGTACCACTTCAACAGAACTCGATGCCGTTTTATGCGGAAGCGTAAGTGTGCCGACCCAACTTGACCCCTGGCGATGCGGTGAGGGACGCCTAGTACAATGGTGGTGCACCACGCATTTTTCTGGGGTTTCCTCAATTTGGGAGCATCTAGACTTCGCCAAAACTGATCGGAGAAACAAAAAACTGCTTCCTGATGAAAAATACCACGGCCTAGATACATGACGCGAGGAGCAGAGAACAAAAAATGGCCTTTTAAGAGCAATTTCGGGTTGGAGACCCGTCATCTGAAACAGGTTTGAACGAAAAGTGCTACATCTATCTATTATAGTATCACCCGTCACGGTATACTGGAGTTTGCCACTCGGAACTGCACCAATGGCGGCAGGGTTGGGCATGAGAAAGGTGTCTCAAACAAAATAAATCACCGGCGAATACGAAACAATTTTGCACCGGGCTTGTACCATTTACGGGTTCACCTACACATTCTGGCGTTGGTCGACAACATTAAAAAAATTTTGCTGCTGCTTAGTAGTGGGGAAATACCGTTGTACATGATATTTACGAACCAGTCGCCGATGTGAATTCAACAAACCTAGCAGTTAATTCTGGATCGACGAAAATATAAGACAATACAAGCACCGACACACCGGTGGTTTAAACGTGCGTTTAATATAGCTCTCGATCTATATTTTTGGACTACTTTCCGTCTGTTCTCTTGCTCTGAGGAATTTATCGACATTTATCATTTTTGTTGATAGTGCGTCACAGCAGCAGTCGACAAAAATATTCATTTAATCACAACAGCGGAATGTAAACCTTCTCTGTCCCAAAAACCAAACGTGAAACTACAGAGTGAACGACGACGCCGGCCTAAAAATGCAGGGCCGAACATACGTACAAGCCGCAAATTTTTCATTCACTCAACTAGCCCAACGCTTTCCAGTGAAATATAGTAAATTAATCGGTGTGACGCGACGTTGCGACTAAAAGTAGAGGTAGTTAACATGGGGTCAAGGCGATTGTAAGATGGCCAAAGCTGATGTCCGACAGCCTTTGTGCGTTCGTACTCGCCCAACAACCATTCCAAGCTTTTCTCCTTGAGGATGCAAACATTGAAGTTTGATTTTGCCATCCGCAGGATTCCAAGCCAACCCCATAGCAAAATTGTCATCCAAATATTTTTCGACGGATTGGACACCAAGTACTAAGTGCAATGTGTTTGAAGTTGTATTGTATGGCAAAAAACGTAGTATTTACGCTTTGTCTCAGAGGTTCTGCCTAAGTCTAGATACATTGTCATCACTGTGGTGTTTGTGCTATCAGCAATTTACGTGGGTTGGAGTAGTAGTGCTGGTATATGCAGATGGGCGGTCGCCCACTTAATGTGAACCTGTAGGTACTAGATGATTGGGTCGAGGCCCATGTATTTCATCGTGTACAACGGAAGATATCACACAATCCGACATAAACTACACAACAGTGTTTGTTCCCAAACACGAATCCCACCCAATCAAAAGTGTTGGACCTTTTACGTATCGCTCGACATCTGTGCACTGTCCGCGTTGTCGAGAAAACAGCCTAAACTTTCTACAGTTATACTTCCAACCCATAGACTTATCAACTAACAACCTTCAACACCTTCCATGGAAGTGAATATACCTCCAATATACTTCAATGAATATGATTTTTCTTCCTATTTTTCTCATGAAAATGTCTACCGAAGCAAAGTTTGCTTCCACGGAAGTTGGCTAAATAAATCATTCATGAAGAACGTTGCTTTGGCAAAAATAAAATTACATCTGTCGTGGAGCTACAAGGTCCATACGAGTGGGATGGAAAATCGATGAAAATATATAGAAAGAAGAACTTCTTTGATGAACGTTGGTTCGCGGCAGCTTCAATATAATAGCATATACACTGTAGTTGTAAGGGGACTCGATGAAATTACATCTGTCGTGGAGCTACAAGGTCCATACGAGTGAGATGGAAAATCGATGAAAATATATAGAAAGAACTTCTTTGATGAACGTTGGTTCGTGGCAGCTTCAATATATAATAGCTTCTACACTGTAGTTGTAACGGGACTCGCCGACCTATATTCTTAACGAGGACACACAACTCGTAATGCGCGCGATCGGAGTATCACACACAGCTTGCAAAGATGAGTTTTGACGAAATCTTCGATCTCACAGCTGGAGTGTAGTTCCATTTTTTATAATAATAGCTTCTCCATGGAAGTAGACCCAAGTCTATGGAAGTAGACCCAAGTCAGGACTGACCAAGGCCACGGTAGGGGGGCTACCCCTATTTTCACTGGTGCGTTTGACCCAGTCGCACGAGTGACTCTGTACCTCGCGGATGAAAATGGTTTACGCAGTGGTTTTGGAGCAGCTTAGATTACCTTTGCATTGCGGATTGATTTCGTCAACATAAAACTTGAAGAAAACTTAAGATCGCAAAGGAACAAAGGGGTTACACGCGCGAGTGACCCCTAACCACTGAAGTAAAAGGTCCAAAAGGGGACCCCCCTACCGTTGCCTGGGTCCCAGGTGTTTCCATCGAAGATGATAGAGGCTGCCCTGGAAATTGCTTTTTATCCATTGAAGTTCCGCTTCCATGGCAATTTTTTCAACTTCAATGAAAAAAAAAATGATTTTTCTTTCATTTTACTTCAATTTGCCAGCTTTGAGTCTGGTTGAAATTCCATGGAAGTAGGATATATATTTTCTTCCGTAAAGGTAAAATATACCTGCATGGAAGCTTAATGGAAGTAGTAGCTGGAAGCATCCAATCGACTTTGACTCGAAGACGCCAATAATAGTGTGGCTGATCGGACAGGTTTCAACGTGCAGCTCAAAAGGTTTCCCCAATGGAGACGCCGCAATCTGCTTAATTATAGGTTTTCGGACCTGCTCAACTTTCAGGAAAAGACAATCTCTTGACGTTGGTTGGTGTATGAAACAGATAAAATGTAGACCGTTTACGAGATCGAAATTTGTAAGTTTTTCTTTTGCGACGAATGTATCACACCTCGGACACATCAGCTCGCCGTACCTCGAGCTAGCTCTTTTCGGAGCTAGCTCACCGGTGAGCTACGTAAGCTACACGAGCTGCACATGTTTTCCCCGGCTTGGTGAGCTACGTGAGCTACATGGCTGCACATGTTTTTCCCGGCTTGACCTATAGGCGGTAGCTCTGCTTCACAAGTTTCGAAGACTTGAGCAATAGGCGATAGCTCATCTGCCTGTGTTTCTAAACCTTGAGCTACAAGAGCTACATAGCTAGCTCATCTGCCCCCGAGATGAGCTATAGGGGCTACATGAGCTTCACATGTTTCCCCCGGCTTGAGCTATCGGCGGTAGCTCATCTGCACATGTTTCGAAGGCTTGAGCTATAGGCGATAGCTCATCTGCACATGTATTTAAGGCTTGAGCTATTATAGGCGGTAGCTCATCTGCATATGTTTCGAGGGTTTGAGCTGTAGGCGATAGCTCATTTGCTCACGTTTTCAAGGCTTAAGCTATAGGCGATAAATGAGCTAGCTCACGAGCAGGGATAAGTGACCAATACAAGTACGCATAATAGAGCGACATCAACAAAAACAACCATATATATTATAAAAAACGAAAATACACTTCAGCTGTGAGATCGAAGATTTCGTCGAAACTCATCTTTGCAAGCTGTGTGTGATACTGCGATCGCGCGTATTACGAGTTGTGTGTCCTCGTTAAGGATATAGGTCGGCGACTCCCCTTACAACTACAGTGTAACTATCAGGGTCAACAGGATGATTTTAGTCAGTCTGTGCGCGGAAACTATAAAACCCGTTTCTGAGGGGGACAAAAACTGACAGCTGTGAAGGGAAATGTATCCTTTTATCAAGTGAATCTTGTAAGTCGAATAACTGGTGAGGGGGGTGGGGCGGAATTTTCAAGGACGTGGGGGCCTGGTTTTGATCAAAAGCGAGCGGGTTTGGAGGGGGGGGGGGGGGGGGGGGGGGGGGGAAGGGGGCAATTAGTGCATGTAAGCTATAAATCTTTTCGAGGGGATAAATCTGACGGATTTGGCACCAGTATATTATTGGGGGCTGGGGGGGGTGGTTGGGGCGAGGGGGGGGCAGCTCAATATGTGCCTGGAAACTATACATTATTTAGAGGGGATAACTGCGACGGTTTTGGAAAAAATACATCAGTTTATCATTAACCATATATATACATACTTTTCACTTTTTGTACGTGCCAGGTACAGCAGTATCAGAGATGTGAACAATATTATTTTACTATATGAGATCAGATCTGCTTCTGTTTTGAAGGCTTGATGTAAAGGAAAGGAACACCACTCAGCGATCATCTACTACACGTTAGGGCATGTTCCTTTGAGCACCACTAACAAGAGCACCAGACATGGACGCGCCACTACAGGACCACAAAATCTGTGACGACAGTGGATAGAAAGTAGGACGTATAATCGTACACTATAGTCAATAATTTTTATAACGTGAAGAGTAAGTACAGACAGCTATGTTAACATTGCGGTAAACCACACGACCAAGCTATTACGCAGGGTATTTCGTGCCTCCGTCTGTTTACATGATTGCCTGACAACCTCTACCATACCATACGTAGTAGCATATGCCTAACGAAATAAAGTCACCCTCGCGTTCAATACTGGTGACATCGCATGTCCACGTGAGACAACCTCTACGAAACGCACTAGCATATGCCTAACGAACTAAAGTCACCCTCGCGTTCAATAGTACTGACATCGCATATATATGACATCGCTTGCCCACCTCGCCTGCTTTATTTGTAAGATCATCTCTGTCTTAGAATTGACGACCTCACAGACCCACAGCAGCACGGTGAAAATCATGGGCGTGAAATCGTACATTTGAGATAAGAATAAGTTGAAAAGGAAGCACAGGCAGATCTGCTAAAATTGCGGTAAACCACACTGCCGACCCATCGCATACCCACCTGAGACAACCTCTACGAAACGCAGAACCATATACCTAACGAAGTAAAGCCACCGTCGCGTTCAATAGTGGTTACATCGCATATATATATATGACATCGCATACCCACCTCGCCTGATGTACTTGTAAGATGTACCTCTGTCTTAAAATTGACGACCGCAGAGCCCCACATCGGCAAGGTCAAAATCATGGGCGTGAAATCGAAAATTTAAGACAAAAATAAATTGAAAAGGAAGCACAGACAGATGTGTTAAAATTGCGGTAAACCAACTTACCAACCCATTACGTGGGGTATTTCGTACATCCCGTCTGCATGATCGCCCCCCAACCGATACCAAGCGAAGTATGACTAACGAGGTAACGTAATTGAGCGCGTGAATACCGAGTATGACTAACGAGGTAACGTAATTGAGCGCGTGTATACCAAGCGACGATTCGCATTTCTCCCTCTAGTGCTCAATGGCGGAGAAAGTGCATGGCGACATCACGTCGCATGTTGTATTTGGCAATACGTATCTCTTCCGTATAATTAGCGATGTCAGAAAATATTGGTAACTATATGGTGGTGGTGACAAACAGTGCATGACCACATCACCTCGATTGTTCTATTTGGCAATAATACGTACCTCGTTCTTATAATTAGCGATGTCAGAAAAAAATGGTAACTGCAAATATTCTACAAAATATTCTAGCTTTCGATCCATGTACAACATCAAAAATTTTGATCATTTAACACGTTATTTACTACATTTAAACATTTGGTTACATACTGCATCTAACATCAAACCTTTTAGAATGGTAAACATTACCAGGCAGATGATACGCACATATTGGAATGTCCCGCCCCCCCCTCCCCTCCCCCTCCCCAGGTCCCTCTTGTTGAAAAAACCCTCACTCCTTCCCCCCGCCCCCCCGCCTCCCCCGATCCCCCCCCCCTTTCCGCCTATTTTGTCCAAACGCCCCGCTCACAATCGAAATCGGCCAGAGTAATGCACACCTATACACAAGTGATATCACGTCATTACCTTTCTGACCATCCATGACGTAGTTTTCATTGTTTCCACCCACCCCCCTCAACCCCCCCTGCAACGCCCTCTCTTTTCCAACCACCCGCACGATCCCCTACACCTAGCATCACGCGTATAACAGGCCTCTACATATTTTTGATCTCACAGCCGGAATGTAATTGAATATTATTTGTCACCTAAATCTCCTAAAAACTCCCTCCCCCACCCCCCCTATCTTTTCCCTCTCTCTTGCTCAAACGCCCCACCTTTTATTATCGAAATCCGCCAGATAAATAAACACTCCACGCACTGGATATCACCTCATTATCTTTCCAGAGCCATCAATGCCGCTGTTCCCCCTCCGCCCCCCCCCCCCCCCCCCCCTGCCCCAAACGCCCCCTTCTGCCCCACCACCCTCACCATCGCCTAGCTCTAGCACTACACGTAAAACAAACCCCTCACCTAAAACACTCTTTCCCCCCCCCCACGCCCCCTTCATCCCCCCCCCCCCCCCCCCCCCGCCCCCACCCCCCACCTCCCCAACCACCCTCCACCCCCTCGGACGCTCCGCCCTCTCTCTACTGACTGATTGTACCACTTACCTCAGGATATACATAATGCACTGATGCATTCTTTTTAAAACCGTCACATTTAGCCCTTTTAAATAATGTATAGTTTCCACGGACAGATTGAGCTGCTCCACACGCCCCCCCCCCCCGCCCCAATCTCCCCCCCCCCACGATAAACTGGTGCATATATTTATATATTTTTTTTATTTATTTTCCCAAGACCGTCAGATTCACATTTACAAGGATTTAACGCTTCCACGCACAAAATGCCCGCCCGTTCGCCCCCCCCCCCCCCCCCCTCCAACCCCGCTCGCTTTTGATCAAAACCAGGCCCCCCATCCTTCAAACCTCCGCCCCCCCCTCACCGGTCGTTCGACTTACAGGATTCACTTTATAAACGGATACATTTCCCTCCACAGCTGTCAGATTTGGTCCCCCTCAGAAACGGGTTTTATAGTTTCCGCGCACAGACTGACTAACATCACCCTGTTGACCCTGATAGCTACACTGTAGTTGTAAGGGGAGTCGCCGACCTATATCCTTAATGAGGACACACAACTCGTAATACGCGCGATCGGAGTATCACACACAGCTTGCAAGATGAGTTTCGACGAAATCTTCGATCTCACAGCTGGAGTGTATTTAAATTTTTGGAGTGTATTTCAATGTTTTATAATATAAATGACGAAATAGGTCGAAACACGGCAGAACTTGCTGTCAGCTATCACCACACAAGAAGCGCTCGCACACAACACAACACCGGCACCATACAGCAACACCCCCAGCATGCCCACGACCCGGGACAGCGACTCTAGCAGCACTTCGGCTATAGACCAGGCGGGCGGCGGGCAGCAAGCGGACCAATCGATGGATGTGGACCCCACGAACAACGCCATCGATGTGGATGAAGACAACGATCAAACCGTGGTTGAAAACAAGGTGCGTAATTCAGAGGGTGTGATTTTGTCCCCTTAGACAATGATGCTGCTGTTCGAGCTGCATCACCGAATCTGTATCTGTATGCCTTTCTGGAGTATTAGTAGTGTAGTTGAAGGGCAAGGGTCTGTACATGTACGTGGCGACTGTAGCTGTACGGGGTTTCATTACTCATGCAGGTGTTAGTGTATGTATACCGTACTCGCACGACTACAACAGGAACGATGACAGTACCATTTAAAGTTTGTTGTGTGTTGTTGATGTTATTATACTTCTCTCATAATACAGATACCTTGTGCATGATGTGTGTACGAGATGCGTCGCTTGTTCTGCACTCTAACGCGTGCTGCGCATCTTCTGGCGCTGTGCTCACCAGCAGAAGGCGAAGGAGACAACCATGCGTGACATACCAAGACACCAATTAGGTTAAGGCGGTGCCCCGTCCCCGGCAAGACTGCGACCCGTTCTAATCGTGAACGACCATGGCGTGTGTTTCCAGCAAGACTGCTCGCAGCCAGATCCGAAGAAGCAGCGCTGGTACTGCGCGACCACATTCCTTTTGGAGTGCCCGCCCTGTCAGCGGAGCAGGCGTTTCAGGCGGTACCTCGGAGGCTTTCTAACCCTACGGCAGATGTGGTGGCCCGTTCCGCGGGCGAAGAGAAGGGCGACGACGCCTGTGACGAGTACGAAGGGGAAATCTCAAGCTTCACGTAGACGCCTTGGGGATAAATGGGGGCAGCGGCGGATCTTCTGCGTTTTGTGATGAGAGTTCAGCTGTTGTCTGCTTGTATATTTGGCGATGTAGATGGTTATGATTTCTTGTTTCTGTCTCTTTCTCTCTTCCTATGTTTGCACCTTGTGGTAGGATGCAGCCACGCAAGCCGTGTTTAAGGAACTGTAACGGTGTGTTCGGAATTCAGATTATTATGCGATTCAATAAGTCCTTGTTAATGTGTGGTGGGTGGGTGGGTGAGCGGGTTGGGTTTCGCTGGCGTTGCAGCGTATTACTAGCAGTAGCCATATTAATCGTGTTCATGTAGTTTTTATAAGTAAAGTATAAGTGTAAGTATGAGAGTAGATGCCAATGATAACATATATAATATATATAAGCTTCCATTAATCCCCTCTCCCCCCCTCCTTCCCCACAACCAGCACCATCGCCTAGACCAAGCACCGCGCGTATTGTAAGCCACTACATATATGATTAAAACGCGCGATCCGGGGATTACACATAATGTTGCGAACATCAGTGTCGACCAAATCCGTGGTTTTCACATTATGTGTGACCTAAACCTCTTGAAAACCCTCCACCCCCCCCCGCCCCCCCCCCCCTCTTTTTTTTTTTTTTTCCTCGCTATTTCTTGCTTAAACGCCCCACCGACTATCGAAATCCGCCAGAGTAATAAACACTCCCACGCCCTGGATATCGCCTGGTTCTCGTTTCAGAGCCGTCCGTGGCGCTGTTGCAATTCCCACCAACCCCCGCCCCCAACGCCCCCTCCTTCCACACCACCCGCACCATCGCCGAGACCTGGCACCACACGTATAGCTAACCCCTACATCAATGCGACCTAAAGCCCTCCCCCCCCGCCCCCGGCCCCCCCCGCCACATCCCCCCCCCCTCCCCCACAAAAAATATTGATAGTTTCCACGCAAATATTGACCTGCCCCATCCGTCCCCTCCCCCCCCTCCCCCCCTCCCACCCCCCTTTTGATCAAAATCAGCCACCCACGTCCTTAAAAACTCCGCCCTCCCCTCACAGGATATTCGACCTACAGGATTCACTTGATACACTGATGCATTTCCTGCCACAGCTGTCAGATTTACTCCCCCTCAGAAACGGGTTTTATAGTTTCCGCGCACAGACTGCCTAACATCACCCTGTTGATCCTGATAGCTACACTGTAGTTGCATGGGGAGTTGCCGACCTATATCCTTAATGAGGACACACAACCCGTAATACGCGCGATCGGAGTATCACACACAGCTTCTTGCAAAGATTTGTTTCGACAAAATATTCGATCTCACAGCTGGAGTGTATATATATTTTTAAAATATATTGTAATAATACCGGTCGCCCCGGTGGCGTATCAGGTTATACTCGAGCCTGGTATAGGTCAGTTTCGTGAGTTCGAGCCCCACCGAGTGCACACTCGTATGAATTCGTTGGGTTTTTTTCTTGTTGACAAGTTGACTTGCGGAAAGCGCGAGGGCGTGAGTTAGCAACACTCGATGAGCAATCGACGAGCAGTGGGATTGCTGAACCCTATGCGCGATAAAAATTGAAGGCAAGAACCGGGCAGGAGAAGGGTTGACACCTGTGACCACGGCTTGTCCAGAAGCTGGAAAGTGAAAGGGTTCAAAGAAATAAGAAGAAAATATTTTTTTGAACAGTTTTGAACAGGCTTAATGCTGTCCTGTCGCTCCTACCGTCGTTGAAACTTCACATTCATGGTAAGCTGTACAACCCATATTATTCCTATACATTCGCACGTGTCCCAGAGGGTGGGCTTTTTCAGCTACTCATCTTACATGCATGTGCTAGCGAGAACGAGCTACAATGAGCTGCGTACATGAGCTATGATAACGTTCTCCGGGGGTGAGCAACAGGCGACAGCTCATCTGCACATGTTTTTCCCGCTCGAGCTATAGGTGGTAGCTCATCTGCACTTGTTTTGAAGGCTTGGGCTATAGGCGATAGCTCATCTGCACATTAACATGTTTCGAAGGCTTGAGCTATATTATAGGCGATAGCTCATCTGGACACATTTGCCCAGGCTGACCTAAAGAAGGTGCATGAGCTAGCTCATCCGTCCCCGGGATGAGCTATAGGAGCCACGTGAGCTGCACATGTTTCACCCGGCTTGAGCTATAGGCGATAGCTCATCTTCACATGTTTCGAAGGCTTGAGCTTTAGGCGATAGCTCATCTGCCCATGTTTTCAAAGCTTGAGCTACAGGAGCTACATGAGGTAGCTCATCTGCCCCCGAGATGAGCTATAGGAGCTACATGAGCTACACATGTTCGCCCCGGCTTGAGCTATTGGCGGTAGCTCATCTGCACATGTTTTCAAAGCTTGAGTCATACATGACAGATGAGCTAGCTCATGAGCTGTCCGGGGATTGAATAGATTATACCTGGTATGCCGATTTCAAACAAGATTTTCAGACATTTTGAAAATGTCATGCCATGCTAAGGTACAGAATAATTTGGCACTTAAGCTGGGATTGTATTTTTTTCAACTTTGTCTAGGATTTTTGTCCTTTAGTTTCTGTGGTATGAGCTCTGTGGTAATATTCAGTCGAAGCGCTGCGTGGTCTTGGCAAATATGTTACCGGCGGGCGCAGGCGTAAGCCTCTGTCAAATATCGGTCAATTCCACGCTTTACCTTGACGTCAGTGTGGCATCGACTTTTTCACCCAGGTACGCACATGTCTTGGCGTATCGGTTGGTACGGAAATGTTCATTATGGCAAGGCGAAGTATCGCGGGTGATGTATTGTACGGTAGGATGGTGGTTGAAACTATTTTTTTGTTTTTGTTTTGTCAATGAATGGTAAGGTAGCATATTATGGGTGGATAGTTTTTCAGATCATGGAAATATCTGTCCGAAATATACAGAAATATTGAAAACGACATAAATGATCGATCATCTCAATAAAAATATCAAAACCGTGAGGCATTAGGCGGGGCGGAAATCACACGGAAAAACACAACCTGTCTCCACCAAAAAATGTTTTTCATTTAGCAACCTAAGAATAATTGGAAAAGGGAAATATCCTGCGTATACATGAGAATTAGACAAAAAAATACATATTGTGACCAGTTGGTTTTTTTAAGGTGTTTCCTAGGCCCGCCGTAGCTGGTCCTCAGATTTACGGACAGTTTGGGGGTGTCTAAATAAAAAAAAATGAAAATACACTCCAGCTGTGAGATCGAAGATTTCGTCGAAACTCATCTTTGCAAACTGTGTGTGATACTCCGATCGCGCGCATTACGAGTTGTGTGTCCTCATTAAGGATATAGGTCGGTGACTCCCCTAACAACTACAGTGTAGCTATCAGGGTCAACAGGATGATTTTAGCCAGTCTGTGCGCGGGAACTATAAAACACGTTTCTGAGGGGGACAAAATCTGACAGCTGTGAAGGGAAATGTATCCTTTTATCAAGTGAATCTTGTACGTCGAATAACCAGTGAGGGGGTGGGGCGGAGTTTTGAAGGACGTGGGCGCCTGGTTTTGATCAAAAGCGAGCGGGTTTGGAGGCGGGGGGGGGGGGGGGGGGGGGGGGGGGGGAGGGGACAATTTGTGTATGTAAGCTGTAAATCCTTTCGAGGGGATAAATCTGACGGTTTTGGCACCAGTATATTATTGGCGGCGGGGGGGGGGGGGGGTTGGGGTTGGGGGGGGGGGGGGGGAGGGGGGGGGGGGGGGGGGGTTAGGGGGGGGGGGGGGGGGGGGGGAGGGGGGGGGGGGGGGGGGGGGAGGGGGGGGGGGGAGGGGGGGGGGGGGGAGGGGGGGGGGGAGGGGGGCCGTGTGGGGCAGCTCAATATGTGCCTGGAAA